>LR990880.1:2741604-3462881 GCA_905163395.2 Endotricha flammealis | reverse complement strand
GCGAATCCCGTAGAATTTGTTTGATGTAGATGGCGCTGTTGTGTATAAAATGTAACGCGGGTAACACCGCATAATACATTCCAAAATTCCCTTTATTTAAATAAAAGAAACAAATACAAGCTGATTACCGTGGTTTTACGCGCGAAATCTCGTTGTACTCAGACAGATTTTTTCATATTTTCTCGCCGTTTAAACCTTCCCTGACCTTCCACAAATATTTCAAGATCAAAATTAGCCAAATCAGTCCAACCGTTCTCCATTTTTAGCGAGACTGACGAACAGCAAATAATTTTTATATTGTATAAAATTTTGTTGCTGACCGTATGGACACCTAAAAATATAAATTATTCTTGCTGCTATGACCGTACTACGAACACCTAAAAAATGGCAACGGTGATATAGACCGTAATCCCTTAGAATTGTAGGGTCCCTAAGTTCCAAAGGGTACAGATGTGTGTATTATGTTGATTTTGACTCATTTTTGGTTTGATACGGACACGAAGGTCTTAGTTCAGAATACGAATAGCCACATTTGAATTTTGTCCTAGATATTTTACCAGTCTATCTATATATAAGTTAGACTCTTTAGCCAAGGTGTCCTTCGGGCGGCTTGAAAACACCGGCCTCTGCCAATCCGCATTGGAGCAGCGTGGCAGAGTACGTTCTAATCACCTTCGATTGAAGGGAGACCCGTATCCCTGCAGTGGGATGATTATGGGTTGATATGATAATTATGATGATGAAAAATTTAGAGACTACCGGTAGCTCTGTGCTCCATGGGCGGTGGTGATTACTTACCATCGTGGTGCATTTACGCTTACAAATGATGTCGTTTGATGTTTTATGCTTGTAATAATATCCTACTAATATTATAAAGGCGAAAGTTATGTGTATGTTTATTACTACCTCACGCTCAAATGGCTGGACCAATATTTATGATATTTGGTATGTAGGTAGCTGATAACTTGGATTAACACATAGGGTACGTACTTTTATCCCGAAAATAGCGCGATTCCCGTAAGATTTCATCAAAAGTCTGATATAGATGGCGCTACTGTGCATAAATAAATACACGCAAACGAAGTTGCGCGGGTTTCACTAGTAATATATATGTCAACTTGGAATCAACATCATATTGACATCAAAATGACATTATCTTTTGTACGCATAAAGGCGCGGTCCCACTGCTGCGCACGCTGTGCACGAACACGTGGGCCACGAGGCACATTACAGCTGCGTGGATGACTACGTGGGTCTACGTTTCCACAGCGTGCGCAGCGATGTGCACGCTTTGTGGAACAAGCTGTGTACCGCATTCACTGCGTGCATGGCGTTGACAGCGTTGAGCTATGTTGAGCGAGCCACGCGTGTATCAATGACGTCACTTGATGGTTAACGTGTCCGTGGGTTGCAGTGGAAACAATCACGTACGTCTTGCAAAGCACAGCTTAACACACCTGCGTAGCCTCTTCGTGCGCAGCAGTGGGACAGCGCCTTAATTTGGGCCACAGCACGTTTTCTCTTTCATAAAAAAAAATCATTAATTTAACCCATTCTCAGTCCGCTCCATTTAGATTCCTCTACTCAATATTCAACTATATCTCCCTGGAAATTATCCAGTATTCCTGACTTTCCATTGGCACTGTTACATATTCATTCGTACTGTCGGAACATTCCAATTCGTTTGTTTGCGTAGATGGCTTGTTTCTGTAATCCCATTTAGCGCAACGATACTCAAACCTTTTTGCTCGATACACGGTTGATTGAACTTTTCGCCGAATAAAGTTGATAATATTTGCAATGATGTTAGATGCTAAATAAATATTTTTTGCTGATGAAATGAAAAGTAACTATTAGCATTGTTATTAAGCCATAATTTTATCTAAGAATTGCTATATGACAGGGGTCACCAATTAGTTTCGCTAGGGCATGCCCGTGGTCTGTTCTAAAAAATAAAATTATCCCCCTCCCCCCCTCTCGTCGTCTTTCTCCCACTTTCTCAGACGAAGTAACGAGCTAAGGAGAAGTAATAAGAGTTCTCTCTCAAATAAACTCTTTCTCATCAGCTTTACTTCACCCACCCGTTTTCAAATTGATAATGCAGGGGATTTTTATTAATAAATAATACTTTGTAGTGCAAGTTGCTGTGTTCTCGCCCTCCGCACATAATGGGCCATTTGGTGACCCCTCCCTGCTATGATATGATATCAAAAAAGTGGCCGGAGCAAAATAGGTACACCAATCGCGAAATAATTAAAGGAGGCCAACATACGAAGGATTTTTAAAATGGCTAAGCTGCAGATGAAAATTACAACATGGCGGCCACTGCTGTAACTTATGCGTGACACCGAATTGTAATCGTACAGTGAATTAATGAAACAGGTAGATTATGCACAAAGATTTCTATGCTAATAATGTAAATATCTTCATGAAACTTTGTAATTAATAAATCTTATAACGCAATACTTAGAAAACTTACGGCCTTGCTCACCTCTTACAATGGTGCTAATTCAGTTGTACATTTAACGAAACTAATTTTGACAGGACCAAAGGTGTTGTTGTCCTTCCTTGGTTTACAATTAGTGACAAGGATAGCAACACTTCTAGTCCTATCAAAATTAGTTTAGTCTAGTTAAATGTACAACGATTCGAGATCGCCGCCTTGTCAACGAAAGTCGTCAAGATGGCGACCTCGGATCCTCACCGTACCACGTTGCCTTTTTAAAGTGTACTTTTTGGTTAAAAAGTGTTCATTTATAATACTCGACATTGGCGAAATTGTCTATGTGTCGTTAAGACACGACGGAAACGCCATTAATTAAGGAAGAATAAGAATAAATGTACAACAGAATTAGCACCATTGGCTGGCATCGAATTGACGTAGTTTGAGAATCTATTGCTAACCGTAACAACTGACAACGAACAACTGACTTAATTACTACCTACCACTACTTACTATGGCCACGGGTATCTTTAAATCCACCTAAACCTACTTTTGCTATTCATTCAGGCTTTATCTTATTTCCTGACCACTTTTTTATGGCTTTCTTTTTAGAACAGCACAACGATTGCGATATTACTGACTTATCAGGAGGTACAACAAATGAATTAGGTTACCAGGGTAGAGAAATAGGAACAAAGATTTGAATGCAATTCAGACTAGTCTAGTCTGGGAAACTTTGATCATAATTATATTATAACTTAATTGTCATTCATACGCGCTACAAACTGTCAGTCCCTTACCATCTCGGCGACAACAGTCTCTGAGATACAGACTAACGTCTAGTTCAGAGATGAGTTGTTTCTGGTTGGAACAGAGGACTTAAATGTAACACAATCTTAATATGTAGAAACTTGTATCGCCTGTATGTACTTCTTTTTGTTCTTTATCTTTTATGGCTAAATAAAGAATTAATAATTTAAGAATCGTTATGAAACTCTGTTGTTACACAGTACATTATGAATACTATTCTTTACTTAGTATAAAATGAATTGGCTTCCCTGTCTGTTTGTCCCTATGTATGTTTAAATCTTTAAATGTAAACGCACACATATCCGAGCCGAACGCGTCGAACGACTCGAATGAAACGAATTATAGAATTCTGTATACGAAATCTCATGAAACCTCGCACACTTCCCCGCGTCGTCGATCGTCCGAATCTGGAAGAACCACAGAAATCCTAGATGAATTCGGATGTCGTCATCAGATTCGGCGCGGCTTATGCGATCGACTCGACCGATACGATCGCATTTTATCAGTTGCGTACGACAAAGCAACACACACTACAATACAGTACTACTTCGTCATTGTTTTCGGTCGATTCTTTCGAGCGGTCGATTCTTCTGGTGCGGATATGTATGCGAGGCCTCTTTGACTTCGATTCGTTCGACGCGTTCGGCTCGGATAAGTGTGCGTTCATCTTAAGGCTGCGTTCCCAGTAGGAAAACTGTTCGCCGCCGACTGACTTAGCGGTCTATCGGTTTAGTATGCCCTTCCTTACTTGAAATGGAGTTTTCACAGTTTGTTAGTTTTGCGCTCAATCTACGCAATTTGCAGCGTTACGCGCGCCGACTATCTCAGTGGGCTGACTTACAGAAAAACCGGTTTTAGTCGGCAACGAAATAGTTTTAGTTCGCCGGCGTAGTGAGTACAGTTTGCCGCAAACCGTTCATGCGTCATCATCATTGATGCGTGTAATCGTGTTTTTCTCTCGACTCGACTGTAGTTAAGTACAAAATTTTAACTAAAAAAAGAGAAATTGACCTTCCATCTCAATGTCTGCCCTGTTTGCAACCTATACAATAAAATACCTTGACGTCAATGATTTAAATTTAAACTCGTATGCTAAATTTATATTGCTTTTAGTGCTAGACGTTAAATATATAATGACCCATTGTCAGCCGGATAAAATATTAATTAATATCATACCTATAAAGTATAATTTGTTTGTCAAATTGTATGACATAAGTTCGTATTGTCACACGGCTTTGCCCACTTCAAATGTGGCAAATCCGCGAGACTATTAAATAAAATAAAATAAAAATATTTTTTATTAAGCCTACAAGGGGTTTGGGTACCCTACAGGAACTGTCTATCTATTCTGTACTGTCTGTCTATTTAATATAAGTTTTGTTTTAGTAAAAATTTTAATGTAAGTTTAGATTTTTTGTTTATTTTTTTATTGAATCGTGATTAATTTAGTAGAATAGGATAGAATTAACAAAAACTATTTTTGGATAAAAAACTTAACACACATTATTACAAAAACACTATTTTAAAATTTAACGCAGTGGGAATAAAAAAGAACACAAAAGAAGAAGAAAAAATTATTTATAAAAATAAAGAACACGACACGTAACATGTCTGCTGCAGCCATCCAAAAAGGTCATTAGCTCAGTGTAATCTTTACTCCAAGTTTTGGGAGCAAATAGTAATAATTATTATGTGAACGAATAATTTGCCATTCCAACCCTAATGAATCAGCATTTTCTAGTAATAAGCGTCTGAATATACACAAAAGCACAGCCCGGACACTCCATACAACGCGCGTGAAATAATCACCTATTACTACTACATAGGCCAATGTCGTCTGTACACGCGCACACGTATGCGCACACGCACATTCGTTCACTAAACGCACACCTTTGCGACTAAGGGCTCCTCGAGGACTCTTCGGGTGCGGGGCGGGGAGTGTCCATTCTACCTCGGGTTATTACTTATTCTATGACAAAAGCTAATACTAGACTACTTAGTAAGGTTGCACGTTGTACTCAATCGATATCGATAGTTCAATATTACGTGACATCACGCACTTGATAAAGTCACGTACATCGTAAATCACTATTATAAAAAATATTAGTAATAAATCAGTGAACGATTATTACATATGACTGTTAAGCAAATATCGCATCTAACAAAGTTATAGTTAGATGGATTCCAGGACATTCAGGCCTAGAAGGAAATGAAATGGCAGACGAACTAGCAAGGACTGGTGCTGACAACCCTCAGGCAGGACCGGAACCTTTTTGCGGCATAGCCAAACAACGAGCCTACTATATCCAAAAAACTCAGTGTGACCTTATGGCGAAGGAACTATGGAAATCTGTCCCAGGACAAACACATGCCAAAGCCGTAATAAGTGGTCACAATAAAAACTTCTCCAAAGAACTCATCGAGCTCTGCGGTAATTCATGAGGAGGTAAGATGAGAAAAAATTTTTTGCTAATATGAATACAGAAGAAATTTTTTCGAAAAAAAATAAAAAACAAAAACTGTCATACTCTCATCTCGGTCTACTGTCAGTTTTAGTTCATCTGGCGGATATCAGTGATGTAACCACAGAACAATGAAAAAAGTTTTACTCCGCAGTAGATGTTTTATGCCAACAAATTGTATCATGGTCTGTAAGTTAAACGTCAAAAAACCACGCTCTCAAAGAATCGAATCCTTTGATTGACAGTGTATTTTTAAATATAATTACAGAGACGTGCAGAAGTCAAAGTGACAGTTTTTAAATGTGACATTCTATTTAATAGTGCTACAATGGTATTTATGAACGTGGCCGAAATTGGAACTACAACTCCCGTTCATATTGTATGTCACTTTTTGACAGTTCGCCTTTGACAAAATGTATGAAAATATGCCACAGTAACGCCCACCTACAAACGTCACTCACGTTCATAAACATCCTTGTACATCTGTAGCACATGTATGTACTGGAGCTCTACTACGAAACGTTAATCCGATACTTCGGCCGAAGTTTCGGAACAATTTTAACCATGAATTACCAGGTATTTCATGTTTATTTTAGTAATTCCTTGAATTGTATCCACGAAATACCTTGTACTTTATTGTTATTTTAGTGCTTCGTTGAATTATCACCACCAAAATACCTTGTAATTCATGGTTAAAATTCTTCCGATACTTCGGCCGAAGTATCGGATTTACGTTTCGTAGTACTGCTACTGATTCGTCAATGTTATGACCACAGAGATCACACCCAAATCGCTTGTCTATTATTTTATTTTATCTATGTACACAGTGTGTACTACACACAGATACCAACAATTCTTTTAAGGTGACGACCTCCGTGGCGTAATGGTTACCACGCCTGACCGCCACCCAGGAGGTCCCGGGTTCGATCCCCGGTCGGGTCATGATGAAAAACGAACTTTTTCTGATTGGCCTCGGGTCTTGGATGTTTATCTATATATGTATTTGTTATAAAATATAATATCGTTGAGATAGTATCCCATAACACAAGTTTCGAACTTACTTTGGGGCTAGCTCAATCTGTATGAATTGTCCCTATATATTACTATATATTATATTCTTTTAAGGTATTCAGAAAAGCGTCAAGGATCGTACGCAAAAGTAAATTTAACTTAATATAATATCATTTTATGAGACGTATGTAATTTCAAATACGTAGGTCCACTTAAGGGTCGTAAAAGTCAGGCGTATGTTCCCATTAATCGTTAGCACGTTGCGACATGAATACTAAAATTTTATATGCTGTTCCTGGCTCAGCGTCACGCTGTTATGTTATGTACTATCCTTATGTATGTATGCGGATACTCTCTTGTTTACAGAAATGAAGTGAAGTTAGGGACGATTAAATCACTACATAGTATAAAACAAAGTCGCTTTCTCTGTCCCTATGTCCCTATGTCCCTATGTCCCTATGTCCCTATGTCCCTATGTCCCTTTGTATGCTTAAATCTTTAAAACTACGCAACGGATTTTGATGCGTTTTTTTTTAATTGATAGAGTGATTCAAGGGGAAGGTTTTAAAGTATCATACATTCCAAAATTCCCACGGGAAAGCGGGATACACGCAAACGAAGTTGCGCGGGTTTCGCTAGTAAATAATAATTTCTACATAATTCGCACAGCGTCAAGTGAAACCTGACCCTGAAGAATTAAGTTTTCTCATGTAATTCTCAATATATTCAAACGTTAATAAAAATGTACACTTTGACGTACCGACGACGAGTATTTGGTGTTCAGTTGAAATGGTTAGTGATTAGACTTAAGTACCTACCTGAAAAAAACTTACTTTGTTTCGGAGTATCTCTTCAGCTGTATCATTGTAAATATATACATAAGACTTGACAGATAAAACAAATATAAATGAAGCCTTCATAATACCACTTACCTAATATGTATTCAAAAGGAAACCAAGACGAATATCATCTGAAACAAGGGAAGATTATCATCATTTAATATTAAATTAAATTGTTAAAGAAACCTTTATAATATTAAAAGGTTTCTTAAATATAATTAATTATTTAAGAAACCTTTAAAGGTTAATATTTATATGATATGTTATAGTAAGTATAGTATGATAATAATATTTGAAGTTTAACTTTGTTTTAATATTTAGATGATGTAAGTATCTATCATTTTCTTGTTTGGTATTTATTTTCTCGTCTTGGTAGCCCTGCCGACTCCATGCAGAAATTCGTTACCTTAAGGTTGCCTTTGCTTCTTAGCAATAAGGCCGCCTTGTTGCATTTAGACTAGTTTGTAAGATTGTTTTTTTTTTTTACTTTTTCCTGTGTGTAATGCAAATATCTATCTTTATTTATCTTTTTTTCTTAATTTATTTACCATTTTTAAAAAAATATATTTTTTTTACTTAATATAACATTATAGAAACCACGCAAGTTTGTGCTTATGTTATTAGGGAGTCTAAATAAAAAAAAAACAGTTTAACTTTAATGTTGGCTGGTAGGTATAATTTGATCTCGTAATTCGGGAGGTAGTTTATTAATTAGTCGAGGCATCAAATATCATCTTTATCCCGTTATAAGCAACTGGCTGGCTTCGAGCCTTTAAGGAACATAATATATATTTATTTGTATTAGAATTTTTACGAAACAGCGAAATATAAATAGAGACACACAGATTGAGCTAGCCCCAAAGTAAGTTCGAGTCTTGTGTTATGGGATACTAACTCAACGATACTGTATTTTATGTCGAGGTAATGGTATTTTATCAAATACAATATATAGTTAAACATCCATGACCCAGGCCAATCAGACATAAAATTCTCATTTGCAATCCCATAGGTGCAGATAGACCAACTAATTAATCGCGACATATATTGATCTTTCCAAGTTTGTACGGAAGTTATGGAACCCCGTTTCGCAAATCAGAGTCGCACCCCGGACCAGATTTTTTCCATTAACCAGTGGTAATTTTACCTTTCTTTTCAAAATTGTAGTTAGCTTACAGAGTAGATTAATTAACACAAATAAATTTATTACTGTTGACACATAGATTTATTATATACTAGCGTAAGATTGGCAATGTAAAAGAGATAGATCATAGCATACACGTTGGTTAGAGCGAGATAGATAGGCGAGACCATTTTCCTATACACGCTATCGGAATGTTTCGGCCTGACGTCAGTCGTGTTAAAAACAAATCCCACTTATTTTTACAAAATTTATGGTTTTTAAGTGTAGCTTTAGTGTTAATTAGACGTGATTAAATATGGTTACCTGTGCAGTGCCTGGATGTAACTTAAACTAAAAGGAAAATCCACAAAATTATATATCTTGCTTGCACACATGTGTAGCGGGAGCGATGGCGATGTGCTCGACCGCCACAAAGGGAAGATCTCCGGCCAGGCTGGGTGTCATGCCTGGGGAACCGCGGCTCCGACAATGTATGTGTCGGAGGTTGTATATATATCTCCATATCGTAGAAACTTCGATAGCGCGATTCAGGATTTCTAAGTGTCGTCGTATATGACGTCATGTGTTCGCATTGTGAACTTTTTCTTCACTCTGTAGTTCTTCTGTATGGCGATAGGTGTCGCCACAGTACTCCCCTCCAGGATCGAAGGTCCGATGAGATGATGATCAGCAGTCTGTGCTTCTCGTTAGCTTGCCCAGTGAGTCGGGCTTGAGTGTGCGTGCTCCAAGTGTCCCAGTGAGTCGGGCGTGAGCATGCGTGCTTGATGTATCCCAGTGAATCGGGATGAGTGATATCCCAGTGAGTCGGGATGATGCATGTCCCAGTGAGTCGGGATGCAGAATATCCAAGTGAGTCTGGATGAGGAATATCCCAGTGAGTCGGGATGATGCATGTCCCAGTGAGTCGGGATGCAGAATATCCAAGTGAGTCTGGATGAGGAATATCCCAGTGAGTCGGGATGAGGGTTATCCAAGTGAGTCTGGATGAGGAATATCCCAGTGAGTCGGGATGAGGGTTATCCCAGTGAGTCGGGATAAGGGGTGCAGGAACAGGTAGCTCGGTGAGTTGGCTGCGATGAACCTGATTTTCCCCGTAGCTGGAGTGCTGTGAGACTGCTGATGATGAGGCTTCAAGTTGAGGAGTGAAGAATGTGATGACGTCAGAGCTGATGAGGAGATATGATGGAGAAGGCTGCTTCCAATCACGTCGGGGTCACCACTGTAGCGGGAGCGATGGCGATGTGCTCGACCGCCACAAAGGGAAGATCTCCGGCCAGGCTGGGTGTCATGCCTGGGGAACCGCGGCTCCGACAATGTATGTGTCGGAGGTTGTATATATATCTCCATATCGTAGAAACTTCGATAGCGCGATTCAGGATTTCTAAGTGTCGTCGTATATGACGTCATGTGTTCGCATTGTGAACTTTTTTTTCACTCTGTAGTTCTTCTGTATGGCGATAGGTGTCGCCACACATGTACATTCCACGCACATTAGTGTATTTTGTTTTTGGTCTCGCCTTAATCAAACCAAAGCGTATCTAAGTACGCTAGTATATAGTAAATCTATGGTATGACGAGAGAAAGTCTCTGTGAAGACCAACGAATACGTAGCCATTTCGAATAGTGTCGCCTTCCAAGTCCATTGGGTTTGTCCAAATGTGTTGGTATTTTGTACATATTTATAATCGCTCACTATTTTGTTTACGTGCAGTAATTGACAAAAACTGAGTGCTTAGTACAAGTTTTTTAACAAATTCGAACGTGTTAAGGTTTAAAAGCCGACTGAATTGAAAAAAAAGTGTCATAATGTGAATTTACTAGACGCGTGTTACATTTCCAAATTAACCTGGTTACTCACTTCAAAATGTGAGCAAGTAAGACACATAATTTTGATATGTAACACGCGTCTTGGGTAATTCAGCGACTGACACCACGAAGGATTGGAACCATGGTGTCAATCGCGTCAGTAGTCAATCAAGTACTTTCTATCCGACTGTACAAAAAAACCATTATAAAAAAAAATCGTGGTTCCAATCAAGCAAGTCAAAAAACGCCTGCCGTGATTGACACCATGGTGTCAATCGACTACGTCCCAATTATATGTTACTCGATTGACATCATGGTGTCAATCAGTCAATTCAAAAAGAGTCCTTCCGCGATTGACACCATGGTTCCAATCCTTCGTGGTGTCAGTCGCTGAATTACCCTAACCCGCGTCTTATAAATTCGCGACATGAGAATTCTTCTCGATTTGGTCGGTTTATTTACGTTGACATGATCGAATGTGACCAAAAAACTCGTACTAATCACTTTGAGATTTGAGGACAATTTTTTTTCTCTATTGGATACATACTCGCTGGCGAATACCGACTCTCTAAATAAAGGTAAGGAATTTATGAATCATTTTTTATGTAACAGAATAACTTAAATAATGATTTACGGAGATTTTGATAAGAAAATAAGCTTAATATTCAAAGGGCATTTTGATGGCACTTGAAACATCTCCGTCTGAGACTCCTCAGTACTTCGCTTAATTTGTTTGGAGTACCTTTTTTACTGTTCTCGACATAAGAAACATTTTTCTTTTATCGTTTAAACAAAAAAATTCCTGCTTTTTTTAATTTTTTCTCTTTTTACACTTTCTCTGCGGCTATGATTTTTCTATGGTTACTTTTAACTATGTATGACACATCTTAAAATAAATAAATAAAATAAAAATCATTAATTCTCAAACATACTTATGTCTTTCATAATGCTGTATGGACTTCCATACAGCATTAGTTTTATAAAATTGAGAAATTATAAAAGAATTAAAAATTTAAAAACTCTTATACATTTTAGATTTATTCTTGTACCAAATTGAAGTTATTCTTTTCACACGACAAAGAGGTAGGTATATAACTTTTCTTAGTCTGTATTTCAGAACTGGTTTCGGCAACGCGTGAGTGATACCCCTGGTATTGCAAGCGTCCATACGCTACGGTGATGCTTACCATCAGGCAGGCCGTATGATGTAAACATCCCATTGTATGACTTAAGAAACATAAATAAAAAGGTATAAAAACAAGGCAAGAAAAGCATGAATATATGTCTTGGAAGTCGTGAATAAAAGAGCAGGAAAACTCTGACTTTATTCATGTATAATTAATTTATGAGCACACCCATCAACGCAGGGCGCAGACAGAAATCTGTATAGATACTGCGGACAGCGGGGTACCGATAGAAATAAAGAAAAAAATGGTTTATTTATTGACATACCAACTTACATGCAAAAACTTATTTTCGTGTCTGTTTTTAATCTCTCTTTTGTGGTAGAATTAGAGTCAATATTGTTTATTTTAAAATAAGCTTCTTCAAATTTTCACACATTACTGGCAAGATGTTGGGTCATCAGGACAAGCCCACCACACATTCCCACCACTGTGTCTCCTGTGTAGCCAGGATCAACAACGGCGACCTCAGATAGACAATAAGCAATGAAGCTTATTGACGTCCCTGGGAAGAAAACTACAGCTGTCTTGGAACTCACAACGAATTTAATCAGAAAGAAGATAGTCGGAGTAGGAAGTATTGAAAGGACTTCCCTACTTAACAACTACGTGAGAAACAGCAATTTGAAGCAAAAGGCATTATACCCTAGAGAGATGGCAAATCAAGTGAGGCTCGATTGCCGAGCACCACGGTCTGTTGTTACATTACTATTGGGCCCTAATGCTATGAGCGGTTGTTTACTATTTTGATTCCAATAATATGTATTGCAAAACCTTCTAAATGCCTGATAATTCTCTCTGCTTGCTACGAGATCAGAATAATAAACTACGCCCGAAGTGACATGTAAAGAATCCAACATGATTACGCGTTCGTAAGATGTTGGGTCAGTGAGATGTCATTGTTCGTGGCCTTCTACAAATCTATTAAGGTACAGATAGTTGGACCACCCGGACAGGATAGGATGGCCTATCGTCTGCGGCGGAGAGGCGGCGGCCAATGTCGGATGATTTTCCTATAAAGAACCATTTCCTGAGGTTGAGTCTACTGCGGCCCGACATAAATCGAGCGACAGCTGTAGCGCGACCGATGGCAATAACTGCACATCATACTGAAGCAATATGTCGCGCGTGTCGCAACTGTGGCACAGATGCGCGTCGCTGTAGCTAGGATTGGAATGCTACCTTTACGCCTAGAGAACTCGGAAAAACGCAGTGCGAAACATAATAATATAGGTAATACATAAACTTGTATATTAAGGCGGCATCTATATCTCATGTCTCTCACCATCTTAGGTCAACATTTCTCAAGTTATTTCGAAGTTCACACGCGTCACCGACTCTCAAACTTTAATTTAACGTATATAGAAAGTTTTAGAAGCTTTGAAACATTCAAGACGTGTTAAAGGATAGGAAAATCTGTTGATTTGTAATAACTTGTTCACTGAATGAGTTTAAATTATACACTTGAGGAGACACGCATTTATGACCGAAATTATGCTTTCACAAACGAACAGTTATTTAAGAGAGGTAGGGGACAGCGGATAATCCGCTCCGCATCTGTCGCAGCCCGTCTGGGGAAGGACCTCCACCTTACAGAAGATCGTGGCCAAATACGAGCGTTGGTCTCGGCCATGTTGTGTTCCAGGTTCCTACGGTGAGTAAGAGCTCCACTTGGGGGGTTGCGAGGTTTGGCAACGCGTGAGTGATACCTCCGGTATTGCAAGCGTCTATAGGCTACGGTGATGCTTACCATCAGGAGGGCCATATACTGCAGATTGCAGCTGCAGACTGCAAGCGACGCTACTAGTGTCTATGTATCTTTTGTGTATATCGCTTGAAATCATCTACTAATAGGCGAAAGTTGTTTGAATGTTTGTTACTTCTTCACGCTCAAATGGCTTGGCCAATATTTATGATATTTGGTACGTACGTAGCTGCTACCTTGGATTAAAACATAGGTTACTTTTTATCCCGAAAAGTTCGTGATTCCCGTAGGATTTGATCAAAAGTCTGATATAGATGGCGTTGCTGTGCATAAATAAGGACACGCAAACGAAGTTGCACGGGGTTCACTAGTACTATTATAATAATTTAAAAAAAAACTCAACATAGCTTAGCCCATCTACGGTAGAGGACTTTAAGACTGTGCACTGGTATGAATAGTTTAGACCGAGTTTGTAATACATCTTGAGTCCGATTAAGTGGATCACAAAGGGAGTGATTACACAACCTATCATCCTTCAGTTAATCCAAGTTATCCTTGAGTGGGATTACAATAAATCTGTTCAGTTTGACTGAAAATATTTATTGAAGACGCTCCGCGGTCTTTCATACTTGTATATTAAGAGTGCACTAGTCGAAGACTCGAACTCGTTGGTGGGCTTGGCTAATTTGCATGCTATTTCGCTGAGAAAGGGATAGACTCGGTTATGAACAGTGCGAAAATTTTTACACCGATTTACACTCAAATATTGTTGAAATAAATAAATATTGTAATATTGTTGATATCTCTATATCAACAATATTACAATATTTATTTAGCTCTTGAGAATAATATTAGATTCTAACTGTATTTATTACGAGACGCAGAGAAAACTTCCATATTCCTAACAAAAAAATAATTACACAATTCGATTCTTTCCAAACAAAACAAAACAAGAAACAGACCAATTCAATCTACCGAATAAAAGTAGAGAATTATTAAACAGAAAGAGAAAACATCGTAAATTGATAATATATTATTCAGAACCTTGGTTTTATCATAATATAAGTTTATGATATTGTACAATTTATAGGACACTGTGGACCCCTTTTTTGTCCCCTCAAGGCCCCTTTTAACTTAGAGTTACACGGGAAATTTACTACGTGCCTCAGTTTTTGCTTAAGTCGAGGGATAGATGTTCTGTAAATACAGCGGACGATTATTTTGTGGTATTATTGATTGTGAATGCAAACTTTCAGCTCTCTAATGTCTTAAGCTCTCGGAAAGTTGAAGGAATGGAGTTAAGTTAGAAGTACTTAATAAGAATGTAAAGCCAGAAGACTTTATATTCTAGCGAAGTTGAGCGAAAACAACTGTGGACACTCGCTCTTCGTTCTACTTCCACTTCCTTCTAACTTCATTAATTCACTCCAGTCAACTTCTCGGTACGGTCAAGGCACGAACGCTGCAGTGAGTCAGACCTGAGTCAAAACCTGAGACTTTACATTCTCGCGAAGTTGAGCGAAAGCAACTGTGGACACACGATCTTCCTTCTACTTCCACTTCCTTCTAACTTCATTAATTCACTCCAGTCAACTTCCCGATACGGTCAAGGCACGAACGCCCGCCGCAGTGAGTCGGACCTGAGTACCTTCAATATAATTATCCTAAGTTTTAAGAAGTATATTTTAAGTTGTTCTAAAATATTATACAGGGTGCCCTGAGGGCGACCGACACTCCACTGTTGTTCTGGAATTAGGGTTATCGGCACGTAGGAAATTTTCAAATCTGTGCCTTTTTTTAAAATAAACTATTTTTAAATGAAACCTATATAAAACGCATGTCTGTAAGGTACATATCATCAAACTTTCGGCTGTGTTCGTCGCCTTTTTCCTCCCTGTATGTTGTTTTAGATACAAACAGAACTGACCATTGAACTTGGCACCCATTTAGATCTCACTTCTTTTGTCGTTGAAGTTTACAAGCAAGGCCTACATTGAACTTGGCTGTTATTTCAAATTAATTTTTTGATGGGTTTTTTTTTCCTTTATACTTGGAAAAAATGTAAGTTCGATCATTGAACTAATATATGATGTGATAAATATTGTATATCTAGGTTGCTCTGTTTGTTTATTTCGTCAACGGATAATCTATATTATATTTAGACCACAGTATTTACTGATCGTCTAGCCCGCGTCTAAGGCTCAATTTACACTATCGCGGAAAGAAAACGGAATTTGCAACGAGGTTATTTTGATTAATTGGTGGGCAACGCATTGGTAGTGCCCCTGGTGTTGCTGATGTCCATAGGCCGCGGTGACCACTTACCATCAGGTGGTACGCTTGCCTGTTTGTCTGTCGTATGATAAAAAGGACAGGTTGTACTCCGGGAGTGCCGGCAGAAGTGAAAACTTCAACATCAACGTTGTGCATCTTTGAATATTTTGGAATGGTTAGGGAATCTTACGCCTTTTCGATCAGGGCCACGAATCTGACGCGAGTGTAACATATTTTACCCATCTAAAAAAAGTGCCAAACACATCTAAAGAAGTTTTCACTTCAATAAAAAATACAACAAAAGCATTCAAATTATACGAGCCAAAAATAGGGAATTTTCTATAAAATTTCCCATTTTTGGTTTATCGTACAGCGGCATATCATCTCTATTTAATTTCACGTCGATATTCTGTCAGAGTGGTATATTGAGCCAGCCCATTCACAAGCCTCTACCAGCACATTTTAGTAACTAGGTCCTACTACTCAAAAATAGTATCGTAGCTTAGCTCAGCTATGGTAGAGGACCTTAAGTTAGACTATGCACTGCCCCCTATTCTCGTAAAAAAATGATTCTATTTCGATTCAAATTCAATCGCTGTCTCACTCATACAAAATATGAATTGAACGGGACAGCGAGTGAGTTTGACTCGAAATAGAATTGTTTTTTTTTACAAGAATATGGTTGCAGCAGTGGTTGCAGTGCATAATCTAACTTAAGGTCCTCTACCAGGTACGAATAGTTTTATTTGTATATGTCAGAGAGGTAGGACACAGCGGATAATCCACTCAAATCGGAGCAGTCTGGGGTAGGACCTCCACCATACAAATCGTAGCCAAATAGCATTGGTCTCGGTCATGTTGTGTTCCTACGGTGAGTAAGGGCTCCAGAGTTCCACAGGGTTGGGAGGGTTGGCAAATCGTGGCACCAATGGTATTGCGAGCGTCTATAGGCTACGGTGATGCTTACCATCAAGCGGGCCGTGAGCTTGTTTGCACCTTCGTAGCATAAAAAAAATTGTTCCGTATAAAACCCACCTAACAGTTATGTTCAACAATGTTTAGCACCAATCTAGATAAGACTCTGTTTGTCATGTACCAACGCACGCACTAATTAATTACAAATTCATTATTTTTGGATGTTTTTTATCGCTGTAACATGAAAAATGTTATCATGTTAATCTTTACTAATACTGAGAAATATGTTTGTCTGTTTATGGTTGTTTTTATGACCAATAAATGGTCCGACCCGAAAATATATCAAATAACCGACCGTTCAATGTACATTTCAAGGGCAGTGTGCTACCAGACGGTCGAACTTATTCCGGTAGTACACAGCGATCGGTGGCGGACCATATTTGTACACCACATGATCGGTAGCGAGCGAATCATAGTCGAGCGCCACACGATCGAACCATCCGGTAGCGGACTACGATCGGTAGCGAACCATATTTGTACGCCACACGATTGAACCGTTCGGTAGCAGACCACGATCGGTAGCGGACCATATTCGTACGCCACACTATCGGTAGCTCCGGACCAAGTTCGATCGTCTGGCAGAACTATTTGAGTGACGGCGCGTGCGGCGAGAGAGTACCTACCTATTTCAAATACCAACGTGTACCAACGGTGGGTACCAACGGTCGGCATTCACGGCCCTAAATTGCTATTGCTGTCACTGTCAAACTAATGAAAGGAAAAAGAGATAGTCTGAGACTTAATCTGGAATTAAAATTAAAACACACAGCGTCGAAGTTGAATGTTTTGTTCATTACCAAACAACCTTTATCATGTTAAAACACAGCTCAATATCATGTCAGGTTAGGTTCGTTATCTGTTATCAGCTATGGGATTTCGGCCAAATTACACTCGACACCTGATTCACTTTGCATACAGTGGATAACGTTGCTACGAGATAAACAGTTTTTCATGAGTGCATCTAATTATAGTATACTTATCTTATTAATGGCTTCGTTCTAACAATGCATTTTCCAATAAGATCAATCAATAATTATTGTTGTGTTGCAACCATAGGCTACGGTGACCGTAAACTTGTTTGCCACCTTAGTGGTATAAAAAAATTATCAAAAGAAATACTTTTGCATGGATTTTGGCGCCCACTTCTGCATTTCCCAATTGTTGACTGAAGACAAACTGCGTTACGCGGGCCCCGCCGGTTCATTCATGTTCATTCATAAAGTGCTCCGCGCGGGTGCTCGCGACGGGCACTTTGTGAATGAACATGAATGAACCCATAGCGGGGCCCGCGTAACGTAGATTCGGCCCTAAAGCCCACCATTCACACGCAGATTGGTCCGGCGTATTGGTCGGCCATCGGACTAATCCGCCTGTGTATGGAAGCGACGAACCGGTTCGCCAGACTGTCAAATGGGTTGGCGTCGGGCTCGCAGGTCCGCGCGAGCGCCTGTCAAATCCCACATGCCATAATTCGAGTGGAGGGTTCGTGGAGGGTTCGTGCAGTGTATGGGCAACGCCGGATTGGTCCGCGGTCGGGTCCGGGTTGCGAGTCGGGTCCGGGTTCGTGTAGTGAATGGTGGGCTTATAACTCCGCATATTGCATCAGTACTTTTGAATTGTGGTCAATAAAGTTAAATAAATAAACTACACAAGAACTTTCGCGTGTCTTTTTTTCATCCTACTTGCAGACAGTTTGGTGGTGGGTTGACCACCTTCGGCGACAGAGACGCGAGTTCGATCCGCATGGGGCGAACATTCGTGTGATTTGTGTTATGTAATTAGTATGTGTTTACTATGTATCCCACTAATATTATAAAGGCGAAAGTTATGTGTATGTTTGTTACTTTCACGCTCAAACTGCTGTGCCAATATTAATGATATTTGGAATGTAGATAGCTGATACCTTTATTAACACTTAGGGTACTTTTATCCCGAAAGTACGCGATTCCCGAATAAGATTTCATCAAAAGTCTGTTATAGATGGCGCTACTGTGCATAAATTAATACACGCAAACGAAGTTGCGCGGGTTAAATATAGAAATCTCAACCGGAGAACCCAAAAAAAACCAAAATTATTTCAGTAATTTATTGGGTATAAAAGAAATTACAAATTAAAACTTATTAACTATTTCCGACCGATGTTAGATACCGATGTTTCACTAGAAAGTATATATTTACAATAATATAATCGTTATCTGGTACCTAAAATACAAGTCAAGCAACTTACTTTGGGATCGAGTGGTGTTAATTGTGTAGTTTTCTTTCTTTTTTTTTGTGTCTGGGTCTGGCCTAGAATAATCGCTAAAAGTAAGTCAACAGTTAGCCTTTATGGATCGATTTTATCTAGACTAGACTTTCACTGGTAGATAACTGATATTATAAGAACGACCTCCGTGGCGTAAGAGCGCGTTCATATGGCGCGAATTTTTACGTGCGAGCGTCGCGTACCGAACTCTTTGTAGGGACTTAAAAAAAATTGATCGCGACGCGGGAACTTAGCGATCGCGGTGCGAGTGCTGAGCATAGAGTTCGGTTTTTACGCGATGCTTACACGACGCTCGCACGTTAAAATACGTGGCGTGTGAATGGGCCCTAAAGGTTACCACGCCGGACCGCTACCCAGGAGGTCCCGGGTTCGAATCCCGGTCGGGTCATGATGAAAAATAAACTTTTTCTGATTGGCCTCTGGTCTTGAATGTTTATCTATTTTGTTATAAAATATAGTATCGTTGAGATAGCATGTCATAACACAAGTTTCGAACTTACTTTGGGGCTAGCTCAATCCACATGAGTAAATAAACTGACGGACAGAGGCTTCACTTCCATACAACGTCGCGCGCCGAGGACACGCACACAAGCATGAGGCGTGTATTGCGTGTCCTCAAAGCGCTCGTCACGTACACATGCTTGTGTGCGTGTCCTCGGCGAGTGAAGTCTCTGTTCCGTCAGTTTATTTACTCATGTGCTCAATCTGTGTGATTTTTCCCTATATATTTATTTAAGGAGTAATTGAGACTATTTTTAATTCTAGAAATTCCCTTGAGAAATTAAATAAGTGAAAACACGTAAATTCGTTAGTTGAACAATTCTCTTGAATACAAAGACAAAATACAAAGTCTGCAAGAAGAATAGTTACAATCAAGTTGTCAATTTAACTTAATTAAGATTCTTGTGGTGAACCTTGAGAGTTTTTCTAACAAAACAAAGGGAAGGATATTTTAAAAATTCACATTAACTAGAAAACGCTGTGTTTGCTATCATCATATCAATCCATAATCATCCCACTGCTGGGATACGGGTCTCCCTTTAATCGAAGGTGATTAGAGCTTACTCTGCCACGCTGCTCTAATGCAGATTGGCAGAGGTCGGTGTTTTCAAACCGCCCTAAAGCCACCCACTTGGCTTAACTGCCATCCATCGATAACAGCCGGGACCGACGGCTTAACGTGCCCTCCGAAGCACGGAGAAGCTCGAGATAACGAAACCCATCCTAACGCTGGCTAGGGTCGCCGTCGCTTAACTTGCGTGTTCATATTAGAGTGCGACACACAGCGACGCCATCGAGCTCCTCAGTGTTTGTTAAAACTTATTATTATAAAACTTTATTTCTCACTAGCTTTTTTGGCCGCGACTTCGTCCGCGTGAAGTTCCGGACCCGTTCCCGTGGGAACCACATTGAATTTCGGGAAAAGCTATAGCCTATGTCACTCCCTGATAATGTAGCTTTCTACTTGTAAAAGAATTTTTAAAATCGGTCCAGTAGTTTCGGAGCCTATTCAATGCAAACAAACAAAACAACAATCAAATCTTTCCTCTTTATAATATTAGTACCTGCAGCACAAATCTGCCGTCTGAACTGGTGAAAAAATATGACGATTCGAAAGTGCTTGGCCTATTTGAATAAAAATATTTAACTTTGACTTAGGACCTAAAATGTCTGTGCGTAGAACTCTAAATCGACACGAAAGTAAAAAAAAAAGACTCAGTCGTCGCTGGGTAACACTCCAACGACAAAAAAAATTTATTAACAGACCAAAATTTAAATAACAGAATTATACATTAGATTAGATGGACACTATGCCAATATGGGAACATCACACATAAATAATCATGAGATTTATATAATACAAGATGGACTAAGCAAAAGGTAAGCAACGTCGACACTAGCTAGTGTTTGGACGGGATCGATTCCCACTGTGTTCGTTCTCTAGTCTGGGTGGGTGGTATTATAAGTATTTATTTTCAACGAGCTGTTACCCGCGACTTCGTCCGCGTGAAATGTTCAAATAAGGATAACTCCTTTTCCTGTCATGCGATTTAAATGAAACAAAGCCTGTATTCTGCTCCAAGCCGAGCTCTATCTCCCTGTGAGAACAGGATTAAAATACGTTCAGTAACTTAGAAGATGTGCGCGTTCAAACAGACAGACAATAAATTCAAAATTATTATTTTTTCGGTTTTATTACCTTTCTCTAAATGTTCACTTTCCATTTTTGCCAAATATATGTTCAAAGTACAGACATATCGGGGTCTACTGTTTTATTATATGTATAGACTAGCTGTGCCCGCGGCTTCGCCCGCGTGGAATTGGACTTGTGACTTTGTGACTAATTAAATCGTATAGACGGATTTTACAGTCTCCTATTACTGTAGTCTTCCCCGAGACGTCAGTGTTCTTCATTGCTCATTGTCTATTTGCTCGCCGCTGTTTGGCTACCTACTGTGTACAAAATCCTGTTGTTTTATTATTTTAATAGCTGTTACCCGCGGCTCTGCCCGCGTGGTCAAGCGAAAATGCCAATAATTTCGTTCCCGTGGGAATTAAAAAAAACCCCAACTTTATCCTTGTCAACATCATAAAGGGAACCTCTATACAAAATTTCAGCTTTCTAGGCTGAGCGCCTGCGAAAATACACTTGCAGTCCTATTACTCCCTTTCCCGTGGGAATTAAAAAAAATCCTTTCTTAGTGAGCACCTACGCCCGAAAAGGAACCCCCATGCAAAATTTGAGACTCCTGGCACGTAGTTTTGGAGATGTTGTGATGAATCAGTCAGTGATTTTCTCTTTTATATACTAACTTTGCATCCTCGTTTTACCGCCCTTACTGGATGATTTTTGGGAAAAATATTTTACTCATGTTTCATGCCTTTCAGCAAAGAACCTTCATGCTGAATTTCATTCGAATAACTTCAAAAACGGCCAAGTTTCATACTAACTTTGCACCCCCGTTTAACCCCCTAACCTAAGGGATGATTTTTGAGAAAAATATTTTACTCGTGTTTCATGTCTTTCATTAAAGAACCTTCATGCTGAATTTCATTCGAATAACTTCAAAAACGGCTAAGTTTCATACTAACTTTGCGCCCCCGTTTAACCCCCTAAGGGATGATTTTTGAGAAAATATTTTACTCGTGTTTCATACTTTTCAATAAAGAACCTTCATGCTGAATTTCATTCGAATAACTTCAAAAACGGCCAAGTTTCATACTAACTTTGCACCCCCGTTTAACCCCCTAACCTAAGGGATGATTTTTGAGAAAAATATTTTACTCGTGTTTCATGTCTTTCATTAAAGAACCTTCATGCTGAATTTCATTCGAATAACTTCAAAAACGGCTAAGTTTCATACTAACTTTGCGCCCCCGTTTAACCCCCTAAGGGATGATTTTTGAGAAAATATTTTACTCGTGTTTCATACTTTTCAATAAAGAACCTTCATGCTGAATTTCATTCGAATAACTTCAAAAACGGCCAAGTTTCATACTAACTTTGCACCCCCGTTTAACCCCCTAACCTAAGGGATGATTTTTGAGAAAAACATTTTACTCGTGTTTCATACTTTTCAATAAAGAACCTTCATGCTGAATTTCATTCGAATAACTAAAAAAACGGCAAAGTTTCATACTAAATTTGCACCCCCGTTTAACCCCCTAAGGGATGATTTTTGAGAAAAATATTTTACTCGTGTTTCGTGCCTTTCAATAAAAACCTTTATGCTGGAATTTCATTCGAATAACTTTAAAAACGGCAAAGTTTCATACTAACTTTGCACCCCCGTGTAACCCCCTAAGGGATGATTTTTGAGAAAAATGTTTTACTCGTGTTTCATGCCTTTGAATAAAGAACCTTCATGCTGAATTTCATTTAAATAACTTCAAAAACGGCAAAGTTTCATACTAACTTTGCACCCCCGTTTAACCCCCTAAGGGATGTTTTTTGAGAAAAATATTTTACTCGTGTTTCATGCCTTTTAATAAAGAACCTTCATGCTGAATTTCATTCGAATAACTTCAAAAACGGCAAAATTTCATACTATCTTTGCACCCCCGTTTAACCCCCTAAGGGATGAATTTTGAAAAAAATATTTTACTCATGTTTCATGCTTTTCAGTAAAGAACCTTCATGCTGGATTTCATTCGAATAACTTCAAAAACGGCAAAGTTTCATACTAACTTTGCACCCCCGTTTTACCTCCTTAGGGGATGAATTTCCAAAAATCCTTTCTTAGTGAGCACCTACGCCCCAAAAGGAACCCCCATGCAAAATTTGAGACTCCTGGCACTTGTAGTTTCGCAGATTTCGTGATGAATCAGTCAGTGATTTTCTCTTTTATATATATAGATAATATATCTGTTGTAATAAACAAGCATGCCTAGCTTACCTTGGGACCAAGAAGCGCTGTGTGAATTATGTATAATTTATTCAATACTAGTAAAATACTCGCAACTTCGTTTGCGTATAGCTCGCTTTTCCGTGGGAATTTTGAAAACTCCTTTCTAAGTACACCCCTAGACGTCGCTAAGGAACCTACATTCCAAATTTGGAATCTCTAGTCCCAGCGGTTTGGGCTGTGCGTTGATATACAGGGTTATTTTAAAAACATTGAAGACCTCTTAGGAGTGTTGTAGGTATATGTTAAAATAAATTTTAAATTTTAAAACTCACAAATTTTAAAATCACGAAACAAAAATCAGCTGTTTGTTCCATACATTTTGTCGAGTAGGTGTGGATATTTTAGGAACGGCAGATTTTTTTTTTTCGTGATTTTGAAATTGATCCCATAGTAAATATTGTTCGTATTGAAGAGTAGAATCACCCCCTTCAATGTTTTAAAAATAACCCTGTATAGTTAAGTCAGTCAGGACTTTGAATTTTATATAAGTATATAGATTATTATTAATGACAAATTCAATCTGATTAATTATGTTTGACTTCATAAAAACTTTTTAATTTGTTTAAAATGTATTCTAAACTGTTTACCTTTGAGTTTATTTTAATTAAACAAAAATGGAGGGTGAAACTTTAAGAGCGGAGATTGAACTGACGAGGGTATATGACGTCATAAACGATAAATGTGACGTCACAAGGGATAAAATGATAAAAATGATTTGGGATAGGAGCAAAATGTCATTTTCATTGTTATCGCGATCAACGATAATTAGAGAGTTATTTATTTTACATGTAAGACTAGCGAAACCCACGCAAATTTGTGTACCCCGCTTTCCCGTGAGAATTTCGAAATTTCCTTCCTTATCGGATGCATCAATGATAAATAAATAAATAAATATATAGGGACAATTCACACAGATTGAGCTAGCCCCAAAGTAAGTTCGAAACTTGTGTTATGGGATACTAACTCAACGATATTATATTTTATAACAAATACATATATAGATAAACATCCAAGACCCGAGGCCAATCAGAAAAAGTTCGTTTTTCATCATGACCCGACCGGGGATCGAACCCGGGACCTCCTGGAATGATGTCATACAAAGGACATAACCTCTAAGTTTTAGGTCTCTAAAATAAGCGTTTAATCTGTAGGTAGTATCCTCGGACGATCTAGCCTTAAAAAACAATATAATAAAATGGTCCTTCTAGCCGGATACTTGGTTCTAGACACGTAGCTATTTGTGTGAAATACACAACTACGAAGCAACCTAAGACCAATCACTTTAAGGTTGAGCACAGCGGTTGCTGGCAGTAATGGGATGATTATGAGTTGGTATGTATGAATATTTTAATGTCACATTAAGTCTCAAGCTATCTCTCTTTTTAGGGTTCCGTACCTCAAAAGGAAAAATGGGAACCCTTTTAAGATCACTTTGTTGTCCATCTGTCTGTCTGTCAAGACGCTTTTTCTCTCGAACGCATGGATGTATTAAGTTGAAATTCATATCAAATACTCAGGTCTACTGTCTTTAGAAGCTGTGAAAAAATCAAACTTCTAAGCCAACGCAATCAAAAGATACAGCTGTTTATGCCGCATTTTCAACACTCGTAAGGGAATCAAAACCTACCGAGTACTTCCCGTTAACTCAGAATCTTGAAATTTGGTACAAAGCAACGTCTTATAGTACATATAAAGGAAAAATTGCGAAAAGCATACATTTTTCGTTACATGATATAAAAAAAATATAAAAAAAAATCAAGCTTACTACTCCTTTCCACATGAACACGTAGAGGTATTAAATTTGAAATTCATATCAAATACTCAGGTCTATAATACGAGTACCTTTAAGCTGTAACAAAATCTTTTTATGTTAACGCAATATTAGGTTATAGGTTTGTACGGAACCCTCGGTGCGCGAGCCCGACTCGCACTTGGCCGCTTTTTTCTTCTTTAGTTTGACAGTGACAGCTGTATTAATGTGTCATTAACTTTAAAAATGCGTTTCAGAAACTGGCTTTTAATATGTCGAAAGAAGACTTGTCTGTGAATTTTTAAGCAAGGAAGTGATTTTATTTTGTCAGTACACGGAAATCTTTGAATCGACTCTTTGTAGGCTTATGTCTCGAAATTTCAGATGAATAAAATAAATTAAAACGATCCTAATTTCAACATTTGATTGCGCGAACATGTTTTACAAGGCCGGTTTAATTTCAGTGCGAATTCCCTACAGCTATAAAACGGGAACCACGCACGTAAATCTTTATAAATGACGCTAATTTCTACTCAAAAAGGGTTATGATTTGGTATAACACATAACTCTGTATCAAGTACACAATTAATTATTTATATACTTGCTTTTCCTCGCGGCTTCGCTCGCGTTAATTTTATGACATAGATCTCATTTGACAACAAAACAACCCATGGCGCCATCTGTTGGCCGATACAGCGCCCTCTATAGTAGAAAAACTATTTTCTATTGGAACGACATACTTTCACGGGATAATGTTGGGCTCTGTACCCCTTACAATTACAATATGTATGCAAATTTTCATAATGATCGGCTGCTTAGTCAAGCCGTGAAGAAATAACAAACAAACAATCTTCTCATTTATAATATTAGTAAGGAAGTAAGGATAGACTTTTGACTTTATCAGTTTTTTTTCCGGAATTAAAATGTCATCTATGATGTATTGTGTGTAATATTACTGCTCTTGAAAGATCCACAACAGCATTCAAGATTAATGTAGTCATGGATGTCCATGGGCAGCGGTGATTGCTTGTCATTGAAAACTGCAGCAAAATCGGACCATCCGTTTGGTTGCTACGATGGCACAGACAGATACACAAATACACAGATACACACGAGAAACTTATAACACCCCTCTTTTTGCGTCGGGGGTTAAAAAAACTAGGTAAGTGCGTGTCGGGTCACGCACAATGTAGGGTTCCGTATTTGCTACGCTTTGCTTGCTTGCCGGATTCTATGACATTTATTATGTTTTACATTCTAATGGGGCATGTGATAAAAAATATATGGAAAACGACGCAGCGACGACGACGCAACGCAGCGCAACGCACTAATGGGGCCTTGCTCTTACTCGGTAATTAGTAGTTTATTTGTAGGTTCACTTAATGCACTGTTACATTAGCTTTTTTTTTTCAAAATTCTTAAATACAAGACTTTCAGAGACAGAGTGACCATCATGTTAAACGAATTAGCATGTTAAATCAATTTCGAAAAATAGTTGTATTATAATTAAATAAATATATGGGGACAACTCATACAGATGGAGCTAGCCCCAAAGTAAGTTCGAAACTTGTGTTATGGGATACTAACTTAACGATATTATATTTTATAACAAATACATATTATTATATAGATAAACATCCAAGACCCAAAGCCAATCAGAAAAAGTTCGTTTTTCGTCATGACCCGACCGGGGATCGAACCCGGGACCTCCTGGGTGGCGGTCTGGCGTGGTAACCATTACGCCACGGAGGTCGTCATTATGTATCTAAGTTATTATATAAGCGTCGTCTAAATGGATTTATATCATAATGTAAAACGGTAACCATGTTTTTCGAGCTGTACGTGGAAGCGGCAATTCTATTTCCGCTTGTCAAGTAATTTTTTGAATACTGACATTCATGAAAGCCCATTAAACGAAATTGGTTTATGAGTACAGGATGTTTTATTTGACATTTGGAATGAAACTCGTCTGATATGTCATCATAATTTTATACAGGGTTAACGCAATGAACGGAAACACGGAACCGCACATACCATGATGACCGCAACCGCGCAGGAAAATGCAAAAATAATAATAGTTTGTATAATTTACCCCGGGACGTAACTGGTTTCCGAATACAGTGTTTGAAACACCGTTTTTAGAGTTCCGTAGTCAACAACAAGGAACCCTTATAGTTTCGCCATATCCGTCCGTCTGTCTGTCTGTCCGCGGTCTAGCGCCTAGACGCTTGATGCTAGAGAGCTGTAATTTGGTATGTATACACATATTATCAATGTTAACAAAGTGCTGGAAGAAAATTTCGAAAAATTTTTTTTGGGTTGCCTCCCCTACATGTAAACTGGAAATGAATTTTTTTTTTCGCGCCCACTCCATGTTGTGGGATATCGTTAGATAGGTCTCTTCAAAACATTGAGGGTGTGGGAAGATCATTTTTGGATACAATGATTCGTTTCGGAATTATTTACATTTATCGTGTCAATTTTCGTTTTGCACGGTGGTCCACCCCCCTCTATCTCCGAAAGTCTCAGGAGGGCTACTACGAAACGTTAATCCGATATTTCGGCCGAAGTATCGGAAGAATTTTAACCGTAAAATACAAGGTATTTCATGGTTATAATTCAACGAACTACTAAAATAACCATAAAGTACAAGGTATTTCATGGATAGAATTCAAGGAATTACTAAAATAACCATGAAATACCTTGTATTTCACGGTTAAAATTCTTCCGATACTTCGGCCGAAGTATCGGATTTACGTTTCGTAGTAGCAGTCCAGGATCCAGTGTATCAGTGAAGTACACTGGTGCTAATTCTGTTGTACATTTAACTAGGCTAAACTAAATTAATAATATACCGGGAATTAACGCGATCATACCTTGATATTGCCTGACGTTTCGACCAGGTTGCACCGGCCGTGGTCACAGGCGAACTGTTCCCTGTGACCACTGAGTTCGCCTGTGACCACGGCCGGTGCAACCTGGTCGAAACGTCAGGCAATATCAAGGTATGATCGCGTTAATTCCCGGTATATTATTAATTTATAATAATGCAACGCGAAAGTTTAAAAGTTATTAGGCTAAACTAATTTTGACAGAATCAAAGGTGTTGTTGTCCTTCCTTGGTTTACAATTAGTGACAAGGATAGCAACACTTCTAGACTTGTCAAAATTAGTTTAGTCTAGTTAAATATACAACAGAATTAGCACAAATATATGAGTAAATACAAGTCGAATATTATGTCCACTATATCCAATGCCTATTGCTGTAGAGACCTAAGTCCAGCGAAACTAATCAAAACTTCTTGGAATCTAATGAAGTAACAAGTTTCTTACTAAATTAGAAGGAAAACTATGTTAAATCTATTTAAGGGTCTGTAACAAAATAATTTGTTAAAGTGAATGCAATTTAGACGAGTTAACGTATTGCGCCTGTGTGTGCAAGAGAGGTAGGGCACAGCGGATAATCCGCTCAAATCGGAGCAGCCCGTCTGGGGAAGGACCTCCACCTTACAGAAGATCGTAGCCAAATAGCATTGGTCTGGGCCATTTTTCCTACGGTGAGTAGGGTAAAAAAGCGGCCAAGTGCGAGTCGGACTCGCCCATGAAGGGTTCCGTAGCAGCAATTGCGGTTTACGATTTATGACGTATTAAAAAAAACTACTGTCTAGATCTCGTTCAAACCAATTTTCGTTCGTTAGTGTTGCATGGTATTGTACATCTTTTTTTTTTTGTTTTATCATTCTCTTATTTTAGAAGTCACAGGGGGGGGGGGGGAACACACTCATTTTATCACTTTCGAAACTCACTCTCGCGGAAACTATTCAGTTTAGAAAAAAATGATTGTAGAAACCTCAATATCATTTTCGAAGACCTATCCATAGAGGTCCACACGAATGAGTTTGATGAAAAAAAGTAAATAAAGTAGGTACTAACTATGGGGAACCCACAAAATTTATTGTTTTCTATTTTTGTGTGAAAATCTTAATGCGGTTCACAGAATACATCTACTTACCAAGTTTCAACAGTATATACACTAGGCGTCAAAAATAAGTAGTACAGTTTTAAAATTGCAATTACTCTTAAACTTTAGAAGTTAGAGTTTTGAAATAAAAATCAATCTATAAAAGACGATATTATGCATGAAGTTTTTATTAAATGAAATGAAATTGTCTTTTAACTTTTTTTTTATTTCAAAGGTCTAGCTTCTGTAGTTTAGGAGATATTGCAATTTTAAAACTGTACTATTTATTTTTGACGCCCAGTGTAGTTCTTATAGTTTTAGAAATAAGTAACTGTGACATACGGACGGACACGGACACACAGGCAGATAGATAGACAGACAGACATGACGAATCCATAAGGGTTCCGTTTTTGCCGTTTGGCTAAAAAACTGTTTTTATTACGAAAATAGACCCCGCTGGTAGCTTGTTTACCGCATCTTTTGTCATAAAAAAATTTTAAACCAGCCTTCAGTTTCAGGTACAAGCTTAGTCACTCCGCTACAACTTATACGTGAGCGCCTCACGATGTTTACCTCCACTGCACGTATAGACCGTCGTCTAAACCTAGATTTCTTCATCAAAATTTTCATTTAATTTCTCGACATTTCATTATTTATATTAGAAGCGGCATGACTCGTAATAAGAAATATTGATGACTTTGAGACATTGCGTAGTGTGAGATTAAACAAAAAGTTACAAGCGCAAAAAAATAGGACCTCCAAAATAATAAAACTGTATTCTGCCTGTCTATCAATTTACAACAAGGTACCTAACTGTATTGATATGTTTAGAGCCTCATTTAAGAAATTCCTTGTCTCTAAAGCGTACTCCATTGAAGAATATCTTAATGACCAAATTGTATAATTTTGTTTAATATCATTATAAATTTTATTTACATTACATTAAATATTTAATTTTTAATAGTAAAAATATTATGTAATAATTTTTCATGAATAAGTATGTTTATCAGCAATATAGTACCCATAGTACAACCTTAGTTGCTTAGTTTGGGACTAGATGGCGTTGTGTGATTCGTCCAAGAATATTTATTTATAGATAAATCCATTTATTTCTTGCATCAAACATAAACAGACGTTAAAAAAAATGTTGGTACGTAACAAGAAACAAAAATTAAAAATTTCTAAACGCAGTGACATTATAACAGTGATTGTGTGTATAATATTTGAATTAATAATCCTTACTCCTTACTAATATTATAAATGAGAAAGTGAGTCTGTTTGTTTGTTATTCCTTCACGGCTTGACTAAGCAGCCAATCATTATGAAAATTTGCATACATATTGTTAGGGATACAGAGACAAACATAGGCTACTTTTTATCCCGTGAAAGTATGTCGTTCCAATGGGAAAATGTTTTTTCTACTATAGAGGGCGCTGTATCTGCCAACAGCTGGCGCCACAAGTCGCGCTATGGGTTGTTTTGTTGGCAAACGAGATCTATGTCATAAAATTAACGCGAGCGAAGTCGCGTGGAAAAGCTAGTTTATTATAAATATGAAAAATGTGGTTTGGACGCCGGTCTACAAGTGATAAAGTAAATCGATTATTCATCTATATATCAATATAATTGACAGCCACAACTAGGCCAAGTCTAAAATAGTTCGCTGTTGCCATAAACTGCATAATGTGCATGTGACGGTAATGTCGCAATATTTATAGTCGTTTGGTACACGATATGGTATTTATGGTTAGACTAGATGATGTCCGGCTTCACACGCTTTAAAAATGTGGTAAGGACTTCCAATTTAAAAAATAGTATAATAGCTCATGTCACTCGATAGCGTAGCTTCCGAACGTTGAAAGAATTTTATTATCGACCCAGTTGTCTCGAAGTCTATTCAATAAAATTTTAAGAATTGAATGAATTAATGAATATGCCTTATTAATTAATTAAACACAGAGTAAATCAAAATCAAGTCAAATGTGAATTGTTAGTTTAAGGCTTAACCCTTTCAGAACAGACAGTACTAAGCGTGCGTTCATGTTTAAAAAAATATTTTGGCGCGAAATTCCATTTTACCGTGCTGATACGGTGTCGATCGTTCATGCGTTTGTCTAGGCACATAGTGCAAGGACAGTTGCGGGGCAGCGGGGCGTTAGAAGCCAGTCAAAACGTGTTCCAAGATGGAGGTTATGCTTGTGGAGGACACCGGTAGGCGTAAGTATTTATTTTTTTGTTTAAACTTAATTAATAATTACTTTTTTTAGTTTCAATAGTTATTTTAAATGTTAAACTACAGTAATATAAATTATTTTCCTTCGAATAATGATATTTGAAATAACAATGAGTCCACAAAGTTAGAACGCACGATAGTGCGTTGTCGTTTCAAACTGTACTTATGAAACTGAGTATTCAAACAAGTAATGCTTCTTTCTTTTTTCATAGGACGGCCACTAGTCGATAATTTGTTAGAAGAATTGCTTGACAATGGATGTCAGTCGGACCTGGAGACCTCTAGTGAAGAGACAGAACCGGTAATTCAGATCCATCGTTTGATAGATGAAGATATACCTGTGCAGGATTCCCCTGACGATCATAGTGATCCTGAATTCCATGTGCCGTTATATCAGTTACATCATGGGCTTCAGGAACAGGTAAATCTACCACCTAACCTACCATCAACTGCCATTAGTTTGAACAATCGTGGGCGCCAGAAACAGCTAAATCTACCACCAGCTGCCACAAGGACGAGCAACCGACCACGACAGGCAAAAGGGTCAAGATTTTGGAGAGCCACTGACTTCACTGATAAGGGTCATGAGTATTCTACTTTCCCTAGTGCTAACGAAGTCAAAATTCTATTGCAGTATTTACAAAATTATTTCAATGAATGCTCTTTCGAAAATCTGCCGACTGCACTAACCTATACTACCTTCGTAATACCAGATCAGTAATAAGTACGAGTAGTCAGGAGATTCGTAAGTTGTTCTATACTTCTGTTAATGGGATGTATTACATACCCAAGAATTAACATGTACTGACTGGCATACCGGCATGAGATTAGAAATAATAGAAAATCAAATGCCTAGAAATAGCTTTTTCTAATGAAGACATATTATGCACGTTGTAAGTTCAGATGATCCGCCGCCAGGCAATACGAACCCATGGAAGGTACAACCTATGCTCGACCTATGCCGTAAAAAATGCTTCTGGCACTTACTCAATGGATGAGCAGATAATTCCGTTCACGGTAAGTGCAAACTGCGTATATTGGTTAATAACAAACCACAGCCTTTTGGACTGAGAAACTACGTCATTACAACTATTAATGACTTAATTATTGATTTTGAAATATATGCTGTGAACAGCCCCGCTTTTACTGATAAATCTTACGGGTAGGACCTGCAGTTATATTAAGTCTGGCTAAGAATTTCGCCCCAAATAGCTGCTTATATTTTGACCAATATATTATTATTAATACAATTCTACTGTTGGATTGCCTAAATAGCATGCAGTTGCATGGCACAGGAATAATCATGCTTAATCGTGTTCCAAACCATAAAAACTTAAACCTGAAACAGGACAGAACAATGAAGCATGGTAATTGGTGCAGTTCATATCCAACGATTCCTGTAGCTATTAGTCTTGAAAAGGTTGATACTAAGCGGGTAAATATTGATAAAAATTGATTTCAAAGGTTTGTAATGCTATTGATTTATAAGAAAAACTAGAAATATATGTTATAGTGTAAAAAATCTGTTTTAATTACCGCCATTTCTTAGTTATGCATGATCGTGCTTTCGTATGGTAAAACCGGGAACGCACATTCGTGCGGGGGGGTTGTAGGAAAAGGCATGGGGGGCAGATTTTTTTCATTATTTTTCTGAGGCACCCTAGCTCCTAGCGACTTTGTATTACTCAATAAATATATCAAAATTAGAAAAAATATTTATCGTTCTGAAAGGTTTTGCCGACAGCAATCTTTTCAACGTTACGGTAAATAAATTAAAAGTAAAAAAATATATTTAAAAACAAGCTTTTATTTAATTGCGCTAAAAAGAATAAAATAAACTTTTCTTTTAAAATTTTAAAACTTAGACTAGTGTTTTTGCAACAAGGCGGTTTTGCCGACAGCAATCTTTTCAACCTTACGGTAAATAAATTAAAAGTAAAAAAATATATTTAAAAACAAGCTTTTATTTAATTGCGCTAAAAAGAATAAAATAAACTTTTCTTTTAAAATTTTAACTAGGTATCAACTTATAACGTCATTACACAATTTATATGACATAAAAGCTTGTCGCGAGATTTAATTACTAACATTTACTCGTAGTACGAATAAATGTTAGTTCGATAATTATGTTTTCCTAAACAGGTAAATCTCGCGACAAGCTTTTATGTCATATAAATTGTGTAATGACGTTATAAGTTGATAGTTAAAATTTTAAAAGAAAAGTTTATTTTATTCTTTTTAGCGCAATTAAATAAAAGCTTGTTTTTAAATATATTTTTTTACTTTTAATTTATTTTTTACTTTTTAGTTATCACTGGACAGGTTTCGCAGTGCCATCTATTGTCGAGGGGCGGTACTTGTCTAATGAATTTATTTGTTACTAGCGAAACCCGCGCAACTTCGTTTGCGTGTATCCCGCTTTCCCGTGGGAATTTTTAAATTTTTCTCTCCGTAAGAACCATCCTCGTACTTCAAGGAATATTCTAAAAAAAAAATCAGCCAAATCGGTCAAGCCGTTTTCATGTTATGTCGTGACAACGGAAAACGGGTTTCATTTTTATATATATAGATAGATAACTAGCACCAGCAATTTGAATACCTATATAATTTCCTGATTTTACTACAGTCACCCTGCGACAAACTAAACGGGTTTATGTACCCATCAAAAATAAAATACCGACCAAGGGCAAGTAGAACTCGCGCATGAGGGTTCCTTCCCATAATCATACTAGTCATCATCATCATCATCATATCAACCCATAATCATCCCACTGCTGGTCTCAGGTCTCCCTTCAATCGAAGGTGATTAGAGCGTACTCTGCCACGCTGCTCCAATGCGGATTGGCAGAGGTCGGTGTTTTCAAACCGCCCTAAGGCCACCGACTTGGCTTAACGACTGTCATCTATCGACAACAGCCGGGACCGACGGCTTAACGTGCCCTCCGAAGCACGAAGAAGCTCGAGATAACGAAACCCATCCAAACGCTGGCTAGGGTCACCGTCGCTTAACTTGTGTGTTCATATTAGAGTGTGACACACAGCGACGCCATCGAGCTCCTCATACTAGTCATACTATCATACTAATATTATAAATGAGAAAGTGAGTTTGTTTGTTTGTTATTCCTTCACGGCTTGACTAATCAGTTGATCATTATGAAAATTTGTATATGTCAGGGGTACAGAGCCCAACATAGGCTACCTTTTTACCCGTGAAAGTATGTCAATCCAAAGGGAAAATATTTTTTCTACTATAAAGGGCGCTGTATGGGATGCTATCGGCCAACAGATGGCGCCACAAGTCGCGCTATGGGTTGTTTTGTTGTCAAACGAGATCTATGTCATAAAATTAACGCGAGCGAAGCCGCGAGGAAAAGCTAGTAATAGATAAAATACATTTTAATTCATAACCGGTATAAAAGAGCCATGTACCAATGTAAAATGTACCAAGGGTAGGGTCACATTATATTGGTTGTTTAAAGAAGAAGAAGTAACTACAAATTTACGATTTTCAGATTTATTCCTGTACTTGTACTACATCATCTTGCTTCTTGCCAAATTTCATGATTCTAGGACAACCGGAAGTACCCTATAGGTTTTTGGTCGGAACTGTTTTATACGAAAAACGGAACACAAAAGGCTGTATCGTAATTTTGTTATCATAATATTGTATTGTCATCTGATCTACAGTTTTAAGCAAAATTTCAGCTCAATCGGTCTACGGGAAGTGGTTCAAATTTTCGTTCCAAGATATATTGGTATGTATCCCTTACATACATACATACATTCATACATACATACATACATACAGGTCAAGTTAAATAAAAGCTTTTAAAATAGATCACGCTATGGAATGATGATGAATGAAGAATTCTCTGTTACTAACATGAAATGGACCTAATAGTTGTCTGAAATAAAAGTTTTTTTTAATGAATAGGCTCCGAAAGAACTGGACCGATTTGAATAAAAAAAATATATTAAAATATTAAATGCAAACAAACAAACAATAAAATCTTTTCATTTAACCGGAAAACCTAATGGACAGTGGTTACCACGACCAATTAATATCAACAACACCAGGGGAGCTACTACTAACATTGCTCACTAGAGGAAGATATGAAAGGCTTTCGGATCACTCTGCTTCGGAGGGCAGGTTCTTTCTTTACATTTTCTGGGCTGTTTTAATGTTTTTTTTGGTTACTTTATTTCGAACTATGTGAGTTGACAAGTTAAGCCATCGGTCACGGCTGTTGTCCATGGATGACAATCGTTAAACCAAGTCAGATGGCATCAGGTGGATTGAAAACACTGTCGTCCTATATTTATTAATTTATTCGACAATATATTATCAGTAATTTAGAATTCGTGCTATTACTATTATATTGGTATATAGGAGCTTTTAAAATTTTAATCGTCTTGTTAAAAGAGCTTTTACTTGACCAAAAAAAGCTTTGTTCTAAAGTAATTCATTATAATGGTTACCTTTTCACCCCAAGCCCCGTCATGGGGCGATTGAAAATTTTTAATTAATTTCCCTAAGTTCTCTGCGAGGTCTTGATCTTTTTTTTCTATATTTTTTTTTAAATTTGATACCTTACTATACAATCTGAAGGTAAGGCAATGAAAAACAAGAGCTCAATGTAAAAATAGAAAATATGATAAAAGAATACAATACAGTTTTTCGTTCTCTCATGAGACAAAAGAGAAAAATCAATATAAAACAATTGACATACTATCAAAATATAAAAAAAACGATCAAAAAATACTTCCAGTCTGATGGCTAGTTCGTTACATTAGCTTTTAGCTGGCTGTTTTGCACGTATAATATTGTATTTTTAAATAATTAAAACTTCACTTCAAAATATACGCTGCTTTTAAACGAGGAAAGCCTTACCAAAGCCTCAAAGTAGACCTTTCGCTGGGCGCAAGTCATCAGCGGCGCCTGCATTGTGGGACGTAAAATGTTTATTGTTAGTTTTATTGTGATATAAGATACTTTAATGGTAGCATTAACTAATAATAAACACATGTATTTATTTCTAGATCGTTACTATTGAATTAAAAATAGTTTTCAGCTTGAAATGAGTTTGAATGTACACTGGACAGCCAAGAAAAAGGGTCAGTTAGAAAATCTTCGATATCTTCAAAAGTACTTGACCTAGCTTTATGAAATAAAGACTAAATTGTAGAATATTAAAAGCCAAATATAATTACACGTTTCTATTTATTTTTAATTTAATTGAAAATGCAAATTAATGGTCGTTTTTAAATAAGTACCGAAAAATTCAAATCAAAGTGTTTCGCGTTGAGTTTAGTTTTGACATTAAAAATGCTATTAATAATATATTTTTCGAAACAACGCGTTAAAAGAGATGAAATGAAAAAATGTTCGCTCGGCTCGCAAGCTCGTTCGCTCGCAAGCTCGTTCGCTCGCCAACTCGTTCGCTCGCAAGGTACCCTGAGTACTAGTGACCAATAGGCGCGCTTCATCTAACGTGATGTGGTTAAACTCGTACTACAGAAGCATGTCTGCTCAAACCCTAATAGAATTGGCCCGTTAGAAATCAATTAGATTTTTCGTCACCCTTCTATTGTGTGGATTTATTAAAAATTAATTCAGTCCGAAACAACACATTAATCTTCATTGAACTAAAAAGGTAACCTCTAAGTCCAAACAGCAACTATTAAACACTTGACCTAAATCCAGACCAGTTCAACATGAGCCCTCTCCACCCCAAGCCCGCTACAAATAATACCTAGAAATCGATCAGCAGGTGTCTATGTATAGTGGTACTGTGGCACAACAAGAAATTTAAGGGCGGATTTCTTGTAACTGTTCTAAGTTTGCCATTCTGTAAGTTTTCAAGTGTAGCATCCAGTTGTAGAAACGTATTTTAATATTAATTCTACGTTGTGTGTCTTTCTGTCTTTATTACTTTGACAGTCACAGTCATAATTTAATGTATTATATTTTTTAAACTTTTTTGTCGCCATTAGTCGGAATAACACAACAAGCAAAATTATCATCATAAAAACACAACAAAATGTCAAAATAAAACAAAATGTAGGTACCTACTAAAATATTGAATAATAGTAAGAGACGCCTGTACTTGGTGGCAGCAGAGTATAATAAATAGTACCTACTAACAGCGTAGTGGCAGAGTGAGCGATTTTTATTTATTTAGAGAGAACAAATGCACGCATGACCTAGTATGATGCCATGACGACACAGAACGGTGCGGTCCGCCCGCCACCGCCGCCGCCACTCCGCTCAAAAAAACCACAGCTCACAAAAGAAGTAACCAGGCTGTTACTCGTGTTCGTTACATTGTGGTCACAAACGTCCAATTCGCCGTAAATTCACACCTTTCGTAAACAAGCTACTAATTAGAATTTCCCATGGGACCGGAAAGAACCGCGTGTCCAGTAAACAATAAACTATACATATCATAACTCATTATCATCCCAGGGATACGGGTCGCTCTTCAATCAAAGGGTATTAGAGTGTATGCCACGCTACTCTAACGTGGATCGGCGGAGGCCAGTTTGATAACGAATCCCATCCAAACATTGACTAGTATTGACGTCACTTAACTTGCGTATTTTTTTAGACTGCGACACACAGCGAGACCATCGAGCTCCTCATATCAATAACTATGACAATTCGCTGTAAATTAGCATTATTAGCACCGTTCGTAAACAAGCCACTAATTAGAATTTCCCATGGGTTCGGGAACAATTGGACCGCGTATCCTACTATGTGTCTCTCACGTAGTTACAAAGGAAGACCTTTCAATATTTGACGACCTCCGTGGCGTAATGGTTACCACGCCAGACCGCCACCCAGGAGGTCCCGTGTTCGAATCCCGGTCGGGTCATGATGGAAAAACAACTTTTTCTGATTGGCTTCGGGTCTTGGATGTTTATCTATATACGTATTTGTTATAAAAATATGGTATTGTTGAGTTAGTATCCCATAACACAAGTTTCGAACTTACTTTGGGGCGAGCTCAATCTGTGTGAATTGTATATATTTATTTTTATATTTATTTATTTAATATTTCCTAGTCCATCTACTTAATTTCATCCATCTAATTTATTTCTTATTAAAGTAGTGAGTTCCAAGTCAGATGTAGTTTCTCCCCCGGGACGTCAATAAGCTTCATTGCTTATTGTCTATCTGGGGTCGCCGTTGTTGATCCTGGGTCTATAGAAGACAGAACGGTGGGAATGCGTTGGGAAATATCAACGGCAGGAGCTTACGGAGCGGCCCTGTACTGGCCAGCAACACCTTTTGTTTTTAATATATTTTTCACCTCACAAGCTCGGAAAGAATCTGTTTGTCATTCGAAATCTGAGCGCAAAAGTGCATTTTGTGCCCTAACGTGGAAAGTATTTTTAAAATTCGAACCTCGAATTAAAGAATAGAAATTCTTTAATTCTCTAAACCGCCAGTCCTCTGAAAATGCATTAATACTTATTTCATGCCAGTGCGCCAACCTTATTTTTAGAATAATCGAACTGGCCAGCACGACACCGCATGGAAAAAATAAACACTTATCTATATATATAAAATTCAAAGTCCTGACTGACTTAACTATATATCAACGCACAGCCCAAACCGGTGGGTCTAGAGATTCCAAATTTGGACTGTAGGTTCCTTACGACGTCTAGGGGTGTACTAAGAAAGGATTTTTCAAAATTCCTACGGGAAACCGAGATATACGCAAACGAAGTTGCGAGGGTATATCAACGCACAGCCCAAACCGCTGGGTCTAGAGATTCCAAATTTGGCATGTAGGATCCTTATAAGGTCCAGACCGACCGGACCGGACCGGACCGGAACGGACAGGACCGGACCGGAACGGATCAGACCTGATCGGTCTGGAAGGAACCGCACCGTACCGGGCCGTGCCGGACCGGATCGAACCGGACCGGACCGGATTTTTTTTCATAGATAAAATTCAAAGTCCTGACTGACTGACTTAACTATACATCAACGCACAGCCCAAACCAATGGGCCTAGAGATTTCAAATTTGGACTGTAGGTTCCTTACGACGTCTAGGGGTGTACTAAGAAAGGATTTTTCAAAATTCCTACGGGAAACCGAGATATACGCAAACGAAGTTGCGAGAGTATATCAACGCACAGCCCAAACCGCTGGGTCTAGAGATTCCAAATTTGACAAGTAGGTTCCTTACGACGTCTAGGGATGTACTAAGAAAGGATTTTTCAAAATTCCCACGGGAAAAGATATATGCATACGAAGTTGCGAGGGGACGCACAGCCCAAACCGCTGGGTCTAGAGATGCCAAATTTGACATGTAGGGTCCTTACCGTACCGGGCCGTGCCGGACCGGATCGAACCGGACCGGACCGGATCGAACCGGACCGGACCGGATTTTTTTTCATAGATAAAATTCAAAGTCCTGACTGACTGACTGACTTAACTATATATCAACGCACAGCCCAAACTAATGGGTCTAGAGATTCCAAATTTGGACTGTAGGTTTCTTACGACGTCTAGACGCGTACTAAGAAAGGATTTTTCAAAATTCTCACGGGAAAGCGAGATATACGCATACGAAGTTGTGAGGGGACGCACAGCCCAAACCGCTGAGTCTAGAGATTCCAAATTTGGCATGCAGGGTCCTTATAAGGTCCGGACCGACCGGACCGGACCGGACCGAACCGGACCGGATTGACCGGACCTGATCGGACCGGATGGAACCGTACCGTACCAGGCCATCCCGGACCGGAATTTGTTTCTGAAGAAAGATATGCTAATTGTTACTAGGCTACGCGGGCGAAGCCGCGGGCGGAAGCTAGTTTAATATATTATTTGCGTTTTTCTTGCACCTAGGATTTTCCTCGCTGTAGTGAGGTGAGAAATTTTGTGTTTCGCTCGGCAGCAAAGTCTGCGTCTCGTACCTTTGAAACCCTCGCTACACTCGCGCCAAAAAACAACTTTGCAGCCTTGCATAACAAATAACTATTTCTTTCGTTTGGCAATCAGACTTCATTCGAAAATCCCATTGTGCCATCTTCATGCTTGTGTACGTAATTCAAAGCAACGTATTCATGCTATCTCGACTCAGTATACAGTCTTTGAATCAAGACGCCCCGAAGAAAGTCGACAGAAAAATTTCTTTAGTGAAGGCGGATTTTGAAATATTTTTATTTATATTACTTCTCTGACACTAATTCTCTAAATCATCTCTTATACATGTGCTTCGGGATGTCTTGACTCAGAGACTGTATACTGAGTTGAGACTACATAATATTAAGACATATTGATATTATGACTACAGAAGACAAAATTTATATCCAGGCTAGTAAAAATAGAAAAAATGACTATTACTTGTCTATTCAATAAAATAATGTTTTTATTTTTAAGATTAATTTAAAATAAGGACAATGGTCCTTAACAGAATGTGTGGTAGGTTCGTCCCGTGTCCTAATAAACAATAACTATACACAAAATGTTTAATTGTATAGTTGAAGTATACAAAATTATTACTGCCAAAAGATCAAAAGTGGTTTGGGGACATCCAAGGAATTCGGTTTAATTATATCAAAGATTCTCGTTATCTTAAAATAACAAGTTCTTGAAACTTGAGGCTGGTTCTAAATTAATCGGAATTGAATACGCCCTTATTTATTTATTTAACAATTCATTGTTCATTAGTTACAATCAAATTAATATATGGAACGTATTGCTAATTTGTAGACTGGACTGGATTTGGAGAGACTTAATTTTAATTAAGATATGGAAACTGGTATTCTATTATCTTAATTAAAACTAAAATAGTCTAAACTTAGTGAGACTAAGTTTTGACTATTTTAGTACTATAGATTGATTTTGACTGGTTTTCTTTTTTTATGACAGAGAAGGAAAAAAGAGTTAGCGGGGCTCTTTTCTCAAATCAATCAAATCTCATGTCAATCTCATTGGCCCAAAACAGACGGTGACACCCAAAATGCAACGATTCAACTATTACTTTAGAGTTTCATTTGAGTTTCTGTCCATAAACTCCTTTGACGGACCCCACATGACGCAACTTTTTTGAAAATTGTTTGAAACGCATTGCAATCCATTGAAACCGGCGTGCAGGAAACTCTCGATCATCGCTTTCGTTTGTTTTTCAGTACTTATTGTAATGATTTCATCACGTTTCAGTACAATTTAGGTTGCGGCGTGTGTTGTATGTGGAAAACGATTGAAACTGGTTTCAAACTAATAATTTTAAAAGGGTTTTCTTGCAGTTGCGTTTCACCGTCTATTCTCAACTAACTCAATCGAGTTAGACACGAGATTTGAACGATGTTTGTCAGGAGAATAGGACAGCAGAGCTTCGAAAAACCGTATTACAACAAAAATTAATTTCGATATGTATTGTAACTGCGATAGTCATCTTATCAACCCATATTCATCCGACTGCAGGGATACTGGTCTCCTTTCAATCGAAGGTGATTAGAACGCACTCTGCCACGCTGCTCCAATGCGGATTTGCAGAGGCCGGTGGTTTCAAACCGCCCCGACTTGGCTTAACGACAGTCATCTATCTACAACAGCCGGGAACGACGGCTTAACGTGCCCTCCGAAGTACAGAGAAGCTCGACATAATGAAACCCATCCAAACACTGGCTAGGGTGGACGTCGCTTAACTTGCGTGTTCATATTAGAGAGCGACACACAGCGACGCTATCGAGCTCCTCATGAATTGCGATATACGAAATATCAAAATTCCGAAATTACTAGTCCGAAAAATCGTTCCTACGACAGGACATAATACTTAGCTATTAGAAAATTACAGAGCACGTCAAGTTTTTTTTTTCCGTATCATTTATCCTCGTTGGGCAGATAGCCAAATCGCAAAATTATTACAGACCATTTGACCAGCCCCTCTTGTAGGGGGATAATATAGGTTGATGGGTGTGGTCAGGTTTAAATCAATTTTTATTGTACAATTTTTGTTGTAAGTAATCTGAAGTCATAGGAGCAGAATATTGAGATCGGTTTAAGATGGTATGGATTCACGCGGCCCGCGAATTTTAAATTTTCTTGCGTTTTTTTTTTCTTAAACACAAATCACACAGATTGATCTAGCCCCAAAGTAAGTTCGAAACTTGTGTTATGGGATACTAACTCAACGATACTATATTTTTATAACAAATACATATATAAGTAGATAAACATCCAAGACCCGAGGCCAATCAGAAAAAGTTAGTATTTCATCATGACCCGACCGGGATTCGAACCAGGAACCTCCTGGGTGGCGGTCAGGCGTGGTAACCATTACGGCCCGGAGATCGTCAAATTGCAGCTCAGTCTTTCATTGTACAATCATAAGAATGCGATTCCCAACTATAAACACAAATGTAAAAATGCATTTGTCACAAATGCTTCGCTCGCGGTTAATTTTATGACATAGATCTCGTTTGACAACAAAACCCACGGCGCGACAGGTGGCGCCATCTGGTTGGCCGATACAGCGCCCTATATAGTAGAAAAATATTTTTCCTATGGCCTATGTTGGGCTATGTACCCCTGACAATATTTATACAAATTTTCATAATGATCGGATGATTAGTCAAGCCGTGAAGGAATAACAAACAAACAAACGAACAACTCACTTGCTCATTTATAATAATATTATAGTTTTAAGATGATGATTATTCAGTATATTTATATATCGTATTTATAGTTACGAATTGCATTCTTATGAATGTGCAATGAAAGATTGAATCTGCCATTTGTTAGAAACGTAAGAAAATTTTAATTTCGCGTGCTGTCAGAATCCAATTACTTTAAATAGAGTTGCCAAATGTACTTTATTGAGTATTATCTATAAGTACTTATTTTCACGTAGTACCACATAGTACTCTATAATCTAGTTGTTAAAAAAGTGAAATGAAAATATTTTCTTTACCTGGAGAGTGGTTTTAGGCACTTTCACACTTCATGTCGTACATATTATTATTATATGTTAAATATAAATAAATAAGCTCCTAAATATGTCCAGCAATGGACTTCTTGTGGCTGAGATGATGATAATGACGATGATGAAGCTCTATAAAATACCAAAGTACACTAAAATATACTTTTTTTAATCTATCTTAATACTAGAAAAACACTAGAAACAAAGTGGTAGAACAAATATATTTTGGGGTGCATCCCTTACATGTAGCGAAACCCATCCTAACACTGGCGAGGTAACTTAATTTTTGTGTTCAAATCAAATCAAAAATACTTTATTTTGTATGCCCACGCGGGCATAGACACGTCATTTACAATATATTGTCCTTCAGTGATATATTTTTTCTTTTTTTTTATGCAACAACACACGGCCCAACAACAAGCATACGGCCCGCCTGATGGTAAGCATCACCGTAGCCTATAGACGCTTGCAATACCAGAAGTATCACTCACGCGTTGCCAACCCTCCCCGCAAGTGGAGCTCTGGAGACCTTACTCACCGTAGGAACACAACATGGCCGAGACCAATGCAATTTTTGTTACGATCTTCTGTAAGGTCCTTCCCCAGAAGGGCTGCTCCGATTTGAGCGGATTATCTGCAGTGCCCTCTCTTAAAATATAAAATATATTCGTTTAAGAGGGCGACATTGAGCTCCCACAATATACATCGTCGTCATCCATCTACTCTTAAATATAAAAGAACTAATTTACACATGTCGTAGCCTCTAGGGAAATCTGACATGTCACCGAACTGGACAGGACCTTCGTCACTCAAGTCTGTGACACTTCATTTTAAATCTGGATATTTACACTGTTTAGATTTTATACCCTATGGCATGATATTAGGTTAACAGCCAGTTACAGACCCAGTTTTTAATTTTAATTGCACATTAAGACCATTCTCCCACGACGCTACCCAAATAGAGCGACCCGACTGCGACGTAACTCTCATTTGCCTGTTTCGCACACCGCGCTATCTACATTCGTCAAAATTTGTTCAATTTGTTATTGAACTAAGTATCTCGATCGCCATTTTGATACGATTCGTATGCATTAGAGGGTACTCTGCCACGTTGCTCCAATGCTGATTGGCGACCACCGACTAGGCCATATCGAAAATAGCCAGAACCGACAGCTTAGCGTGTCCGAAGTATGTAAATGAAGTAGACTCTATTAGTTACATGCGTAATAGCCGATGAAATTATAAATTTTCCCTGAATGGGAATCGAATTTACAACCACTAAAACATTACCGACTGATCCATACGTCAATTAGTAAGATACGATTTCTTTTCTCTCCTAAATCAGCGTAAGTCCTATTCGTACGAAAACCTCATTAAGAGCATTATGTAATGTTAGCAGATAAAATAGTGGCCGCAGGAAACAGGTACCTAACTCACGTCTGTCTGTCAATGCGCCGACAGCCCAGCAACTTCCATTGTAACTTAATTGACATGTAAACGACAGGGTACATTAGAATTAAATACAATGCCTAATTTCAAGAATAAATAAAAATTCTTACACGCAACGCAAAGCTTGAGCTATGGGTGTATAATTACAGGAGGTGGTGATCCAATTCTCTTATTTAAAAAAACCGGGTAAGTACGTGTCGGGCCACGCACAATGTAGGGTTCCGTATTGGCTATGCATTTATTGCTTGCAGATGTGTACAATGCTGTTTTCTATGACATTTGTACGTTTTCGTCAAAGAGATCTTACTTCATAAGTTCGTCGGCTATTACTCCGTAACTAGTAGTGCCTACTAAACCGTTATAGTTTTCCTTGTAGGTTCACTATATGGACTACTACCATGAATTTTTTCAAATTTCTAAACTCAAGACTTTCGGAGATAGAGGGGGGGGGGACCATCGTGCAAAACGAAAATTGAAACGTTAAATGTAAATAATTCGCAAACGGATTATTGTATCGGAAAATGATCTTCCCACACCCTCAATGTTTTTAAGAGACCTATCTAACGATACTCCACAAGGTGGGGCCGGTGCGGTCCCACTTAACCTGTACATCACCCCAAAAAAATATATTTTTCAAAATTTTATTCTACCACTTTGTTAGCATTGTTAATATGAGTATACATACCAAATTACAGCTTTCTAGCATCAAGCGTCTAGGCGACCGCGGACGGACAGACGGACATGGTGAAACTATAAGGGTTCCTTGTAGTTTACTACGGGACCCTAAAAACCCACAATAAGCAAAGCAACTATTAAAGGAAATTCCGAAAATACAGACTGATGTTTCGAACCTTATTCTAGTACTTAATGTCTTATATGACAGGATTACGTGTTTCGAATGGGGCGTGTGACGTCTACAAATCTTAATGAGCAAAAAAGTGTTAGCCACCAGATAGAGGGATAGTTATAGTTTGGAATAGTATTTATAAAAATCCCCTAAAATCGGGAACACTTAATATTTGCGCCGGATCCTGGGTTTCTTTTGGGTCACCTCTCTTACATAAACATTCGTTTTTTTGCGTCCTCGACTTTAAACTGTCGTATACATTCTTTGGCAGAGTAGTAGATCCTAGCCACTACTATGAACTGGTCCTCCTCCATAGTCCGTAATGTTGAGGATCGTGACTCCGACGTAACTTAGTCACTGTTTCTCTCCATCTGTTCCGATCTTGTGCCAGATGAAGAGCTGGCTTATCGGCATTAGGGGTTGATGCTACTCGTGACCGTAGGCTACCATAGAGACCCTCGTGACCCCTGGGTGGTGCGAATAGAGTAGCAACGCCGAGAAGGCTGGTTTTAAAGTCGCGCTGACTGTATGAACGCGCAAAATGTATGAACCGTCAGCTCTGATAACTACGCGTAATACAAAAACGCACCCTAGAAGTTCCTACATTCTCGGCTGTCAGCGGCGACGGTCAGCGTGCGGTCAGCGTGACTTTAAAACCAGCCTAACAGATGGCGGACTTTAACCTGTCTTTTCACCATACTTAACACCAAAAACTGATAAAGGTGGTACAGGGACCCAGAGAACTAAATAATCTCTAAACAACCTGACGTAGAAGGCAGTAGGAGACCAGTACGATAAACTCTCCCTAGAGAACTTCGGACCAAACATGCAAGCAAGTCACATTAATTATAAACTGGTAGTGGTTCGTAGACGTATGCTGGCAATATCTTGGACTCAGAGAGTTGGACCAACGAGGAAGTACTACGACGAATGGGTAAACTTTTCCAAACCATCAAACAACGAAAAGTGGCATATCGGGGATATGTGTTCAGACACGACAGATATCAGTTGCTACAGCTGATAATGATGGGATATGTTGCTAGTAAATGGAAAATCGGTCGTAGGAAGAAATCGTGGTTGCTCAACATCAGGGAATGGACCGGAATAGCGAACTGCCTAACTGTTTCGCCTCGATAAGGCTAAAGCGAAATATGCTAAACTGACAGCCGACCTTGACTAGTTGGAGAAGCAGCTGAAGAAGAAGAAGTGGTTCGCAAAATAGGCTGGCTTGATAGGGGTAGTACCACCGGGTTCTTACAGAATATCGACGTAAATTTGCGGTGATAATGCCGCTGTGATTTATACGATGAGTGACAGAGTTGGGAGCTTCCTACCTCCTGTTTTTTTATTCTTCATTTTGAGAATTCAACATTCTGAGATTCAACATTTTGAGAATTCAACATTTTGAGATTCAACATTTTGAGATTCAACATTTTGAGATTCAACATTTTGAGAATTCAACATTATGTTCCGGAAGGCTTCATGGGCTTCACGGGTAACGCATCCAAGATTCTTTTTAGTCATGGATGTCCATGGGCCGGTGTTCGCTTACCATCAGGCCGCTATCTCGTTTGTCCTCCTCTGTCATAAAAAAACACGTGAATTCGCTAGTATTATGAAATCCAGCGGATGTTATTAACATCATGAACTAAAGAATCCTAAGAAAAAATCAACTTTGATTTTGTTTACGTAATTTCTTGTAAACGAAAATTTATTTATAACGTCGTAATCACCCTCTATATTCTCGACGACCTCCGTGGCGTCATGGTTACCATGCCAGACCGCCGCCACCCAGGAGGTCCCAGGTTCGAATCCCGTTCGGGTCATGATGAAAAACGAACTTTTTCTGATTGGTCTGTGTCTTGGATGTTTATCTATATATATTTGTCATAAAATATAGTATCGTTGAGTTAGTATCCCATAACACAAGGTCTCGAACTTACTTTGGGGCTAGCTCAATCTGTGCGGTCCGGCGTGGTAGGTACGGTGGCCTCGAAGATAGGAGGACCATTTTAGAAAAAAATCGCTTGCACATCTTGTAAGCGGATCTTTTGTCAGCTCCGTCCTTTTCTTTGTTACCAAACAGGGGTTTTGTTTATTAGAGCCACATGGTGTCGACTAGAATGTTGGATGTTGCAACCAAAAATCATCCTAAAGATGGTCCTGCTATCCTCGAGGCGACTGAACCTACCAACCATCACGCCACGGAGGTCGTCACTGTCGAAACAAATTATTATTATTCCTTCCCCTACGAGTCCCTTAGGTGTTACCCGCAAAATTTTATTACTTACAGTCAGTTGCAGAAACGTATTATTCTTAATTGTAATATTAAATCTCATCATCTTTTTTCTTATTTTGTTTCACAGTGACAGCCATATTTTAATGTGACATTAATCTTAAAATGTTTTATGAAACTTACCGTGTTTCTATAAATTAATTTCAAAAAGGGTACAGAGTGGGTACAGATCTTAGAGTATAAATTATTTAAGTTTACTCTTACCCTCTTATTATTAAACAAAGATTAGCCAAGGTTTACTTAAACCTGTTTTGTCACTGTCATTCCTAAGGAAAATTAAATGTAGTTGGAAAGTGACAAAACAAGTTTTAATTAAACCTTGGCTAATCTTTGTTTATCAATAAGAGGGTTACAGATTATGTCGCAGTCAAATAAGTGTCTCGTGAGTTTTGACAAATGTCTTGGAATGGCAGAGTATTTTTTTTTATTACACAGTTATCAGTTTATACGAAATATTTTGTCACTAATTGGTTTTATTTTAATAATGACAGCCCAAAATAAACACATTAAAAAAAATCTAATGCTCATGTTGGAATAAAAAATTAACAGTCAGTTTCTGAAACACATTTTTAAAGTTAATGAAACCTTAAAATATAGCTCTCACTGTCACACTAAAGACAGAATTTTAAAAAAAATACCAATGTAAAATAATCTTTTTATCCACTTATATAAATAACAATAACCTTTTTGACTTTGTTAATACCTGAAAACCGATAATAAAGAAAGAAAGAAAATTTTAATGTTTATTATTGCACTATTTTAATACTATTTTTTAACTTAAAATTACCCAAGTAATAATTAAGTTTGTCCAAATCTGTCTTTACTCAGCATAAAAATATAGCATGGTTTACAGTAACTGAAAACTTGTCTGAAAGGATTCTATAAAAAGATAACGGACATTGACCTCTAATGTTTAAAAAAAAACACTTACCAACACAACAGTTGTTTATCCCGATTAAACAAAACACTGTCAATTAAAAAACAAATTAAAAAAAAAAACTAAAGAAATTGTAATCACACACAATCGACTATTGTAAATTGTAAAAATTAAAAAATAAATCTAACACGATTTCTCAAATTCAAAAAACACACTGGCACAAGACACTAGTTTATTTCTTTTTTTTATATATTATTCCGACACGCGGTCTTTTCGAATAAAGAGACGTGCGTACACTGCGCAAGCCTGTGGCATACTACAGCTGGTACACTGAAGTACTGAAAAGCTGCCTGTCCCCCCTCACGTCGTGTCCCCCCCGCCGTCTTATACGTTGGGAAAATTTCATTGCAGCAAGAGATTGATGTATGATGTCTGTCCTTGCACGCTACCCACTTTGCCTTGTACTGTTTATATAAGAAAGGAGAATGGGCAGTTTGGTCTAGAAATTATTAAAAATTAAAAAAGTGAGCGGCAGTCTCATGTCCATATTGAATATCATAGTTAGAATCATAATAAGTAACTTCTTATATGGCAGCAAACTCGAGTCATGGTTAGAAATAAAAATAAACCGTGATTTAAACTCCGTCTCTTTCTTTTTTTCCACTTCTGACAGATTGTCTGGAAGAGATTACTTTTGTGATAAGACCGCCTTTTGTACTTCATTACATTGTTTATTCTCACTGTATGTTTGTATTTTAATGGTGCAATAAAGAGTATTGTATTGTATTGTCACAGGTATTGTATTGTATTGTATATTTTCATAAGTACACTCGAGAGCAATGAATGCAGTCACCTAAAGAAACCTATAAATCTCGGAAACTAAGAATGCCAGCTTAATAAAATAAACCTCTAACTCTAACCTCTTCTAACCATGAAACCAAGAACATTGACCAAGTTTCTGAAACGCATTTTAATTTTAATCCCACATTAAGTCTCAAGCTATCTAGCTGTTGTCTTCTTTAGTATCAGAGTGACAGCTATAAATTTTATATGTCATTAACTATAATGCGTTTGAAAAACTAACAGATTGACTTTGATTCGAGAACGCCGCCTTGTCATCGAAGGTCGTCAAGATGTCGACCTCGGATCCTCACCGTACCACGTTGCCTTTTTAAAGTGTACTTTTTTGTTAAAAAGTGTTCATTTAAAATACTCGACATTGGCGAAATTGTCTATGTGTCGTTATGACACGACAGAAACGCCATTAATTAAGTAAGAAAAAGAAACAGATTGACTTTTATTTATTCCAGGAAAAACAAAATGGCGGTACAATATTGCATACTGTTTAGCATACGGTGTCGCTACAATAAACAACGTTGGCTTTTCCATTGGAATTTACTGAGCCACGATAATAACTGGTATTAGTTTCCACACTGAAAACTAGTTTTTTTCGCCATACAGCAGGCAAACAAGCATAGTAAGGTCGTTTATGCACAACAAGGAATTTTACTATCCGGCAGTCCGATTTTTTACGGTCCAAATTCAATTCAAATTCAAATTCAAAATATTTTTATTCAAATAGGCCTAATATAAGCTCTTTCGAATCGTCACAATTTTTTCCTACCACCAGTTCAGACGGCAGATTTGTGCTAAGAAGAAGCTGGCAAGAAACTTAGCACTTGCTCTTTTAAAATGGTATTAATAAGATACAAATTACAATGACAGAAAATATATGTCCGATATATGTCCGATATGGCACACCATACATTTATATACTAGTATGCGCGCTACACGTAATTTTGCCATCCGACATTTTACTTTTGCCCATTCCGGGCCGTTTTTCCGGTCCGAGGTGGCAGAAATGAAAAACATGTCTATGCTTGTGCACTACGTCCGCGATTCCGTCTCGTGTGCGGCGTGAGTTTTAAAGGAAGCTAGCTACTCCTTTCAATACTTCCTACTCGGACTATCTTCTTTCTGATTAAATTCGTTGTGAGTTCCAAGACAGCTGTAGTTTTCTTCCCCGGGACGTCAATAAGCTTCATTGCTTATTGTCTATCTGAGGTCGCCGTTGTTGATCCTGGCTACACAGGAGACACAGTGGTGGGAATGTGTGGTGGGCTTGTCCCGAAGCTAGCTACTCCTAACTGCGCCGGACCTGCGAAAAGACGGACAAGCGCATATTAGGTAATCTTTCAAATGGTACTGACTGATTGACTAGATGTCACTTGACACTTTCGATTTACAGATAAATTAGAACAAGTGATAGTTTTATAGTTATTAAGTAATTAATTTTATTACATCTTGAATCATATTGTTATTGCTAAAGATGTAATAAAATTATTAAATGATACTCGGCACTTCCGGTTCGACTTTTTAAATGTTACAAGTCGTACTTCCGTTCTGAAAATAACTTGGTTTACGATTTATTTATGTTTTAAATCCTTGTTAAATTTATGTTAAAATTGTTTTACGTTTATTATAAATTTATTTAATTTACAAGTTTAAAATTAGAAGTAAAATGAATTGCTATTTTGACTTATTGTAACGATTGGCGGGGAGGTAGCGATTGGCAGGGAGCGAGGTTATATAGGGACATAATACAGGGAATACCTGATCGATAAAAAAGGCCATAACCGGTTTTCTTTCGCCATTTCTTTTACCGGTGGTCATTTTTGTTTATTTCCGAAATGGTGGTAGTTTATAAAGTAGTCAAGGTCGGGGCTCGTAGAGTTGTATTTTTAAAAAGACAAAAATTTAATTAAAGACTAATTTAATTTCTAAAGATGTGCGATACATCAGAGTGACTTAATATTAATGAATCAAAATAATACTACATTAATTGTTGTGCATCCCAGACCACCGCCGTTGCAGACGCGAACTCAGCAGTCTCGGACCGATGGCGCCTACGCCTAAGCTCTTATCGTCACGATATTACTGGGGACTGGATGCATAACTTCTCCCCCCTCAGTCCCGAAATTATCGGGAGAATTAACTCGGACCCGATGATTTCGGTATACATATCTCGCTACATAGAGGGAGGCAACTACAACTAATATTACATATAAAATCACCGTTCCGACACTAATTGTTTTCACATTAATGACTTTTTCACTAACACTAGCACTTTTCGTTAGAACGGTCGACAGATGCTGTAGATTCGTTAAATCTATTCCCTCTAGGTTTGCAGGACTCTGTTCCAAAGAAGGTGTCACTGTTTGCTGCGAAAGTTCAGGAAGATTCACAATAGGCAATGCAGGTAATATGTCTTCTATTAAGTTTTTCCCATGTCTTTCTAATGTTTTTCCTTGTATTTCAGCCTCGCAGTCATCGTCAGCAGTGAGTATGTAAGTACCCTGGATATGGTGGTAGGTAACGTCGTTGTTGCAGCTTTTGGTAAGTATAATATTGAGCTTGGTATATATCATCCATCTATTTATTTGTATCTTCTCTATTTTAACAGGATCTAGCTCTACGGGAACTGGTTGACAGTCTGTCTTACTAGCAGAGAAGCTGATGAGGTTCGCCACGCAGACATCTTTAGTCAGCAAGGGTGAGTAGTCCTTTTCACAGAGGAATAAGCCTTCATCAATCTCGCTGCAGGGGCGCGTCAGTGATATCGCTTTCAACCCTTTCGTTAGGATGTATGGGAATTTAGGTAAAATAAGGTAAGTTTGGTTATGGGTATCTGTCATAGGAAGGGGAAGTATTCTGTAATATGTAAATGTCTCGCTTTCAACTAGCGGGACCTCCATTATAAACGTTATTTGATTTTCCTTTGCATATGCTTTCAAATTTATACATTGTTCTAATTTTAACAAATTTTCAATTTTAACAGGAAATATAAGTTTGTTATTTTTCTCAATATTTTTAAGTACTGTCAAAAATTTATTACTATCAATTATTGCTTGATGTAACATTCCTAACTTACTCAGTGCTACTGTAGTTTCAATCTCGTCCAGTCTGAAGTAAAGCGTTTGAAAATTGTGTAAGAATAAATGGTAAATATTTGAAATTTTTAGAACATTTTGTGTATTTTTTGTATCATTTAACTGCTTCCGCAAATCCCAGATAGTTTTATCCAACTGGATGAAATTGTATTTAGTATTATTTATAATATTAACTAAAGAACTCATCATTTCGGCAATTATAGTCATTTTTTTATTAACCGCGTTCTGCTCCGACTGAACATCCCTTATCAGCATATCGTACCTTATTGCGTCATCGTTATCTAAATTACCCGATACTAACTTAATAAGAGAACCGAGAGGGTTTAGAATACCGCGTTTACTTCTTTTGGCGGGTAGTAACTGACTAAGCTTTTCAATGGTCATATTCATAATATAATCGGTCTGAATTTTTAAATCATTAATGTCGGAACTGGGTGGACTTTTGCCAAAGTATATGAGTGTATGCTTATTTAAATTAGCATAACGATTAATATTATATTCTAAATCCTCACGAATTAGGCTTAAATCTAAAATCTTAATTATAATCCACTTATCATTACTAATGAGGGCTTGCCCTTCCTTTATCGGAAGTATCCCGGGATTGCGGTCGATCCGCTGAAGTAGAAGGGCCAGGGTCATTGATGCTCCCATCAGGCACAGGATGAATCTGCGAAGGACGTTTCAAATCCTTAATAGGTGCTTTTGTGTCACGACCATTGACTTTAACTGGTACAACGTTCCTAACTACATCACCTATCACTTCCGCCTTTTTAAATCGCGGCTTATCCTTACCCCGCCTTACATTCACCCCCTTAATAAAAACTTTGTCTCCTTCGTTAACGTTAAACTCTCTCTCACCTCCATGCTTTTCCTTGATTTTCTCTTTCCTACCTATCATTTTGTCTGCTAAATAATCGTATAGATATTCCGTACGTTTTCTATGATCCTGCACTAATTTTTGTGTATATTCTTTATTAAATTCGATACTGAATGTACTTGTAGAGTCCGTATGACCAAATACGGTCTCAAACGGAGTTAGACCCGTAGTTGAATGTATAGAATGATTGTATGACATAATTGCGTACGTCATGACGGACGCTGCGTCAGTAATTTTTCGTTCATATTTGGCCAAACGATAAATCTCTATCAATGTGGAATGGAAGCGTTCAACGAGTCCCATTGAATTAGGGTTGTGTGGTGTGCCTATGTGTAAGTCAATTTTATAAAAGCTTAAAGTTTCTTTGAGTAGGGTGTTATTAAATTCCGTTCCAGGATCAGCACTGATCCTGCGCGGTGTCCCATATATAGAAAAATATTTAATCAGAGCCCTTGTTATTTCAGGTGTTGATTTACTGTTTATTTCAATGGCCTGGCCGAGTTTACTAAACGCATCGATTATAGTTAAATAAGATATGCCTTCTATACTGAATACGTCAATAAAAATTTCTTGGAATGGTCTATTTTGTGTTTGGGTTAATTGTAATTCTGGTTTTATTGGTTTTCTGTCATATTTCATAACCTTGCAACTATCACAGGAATTTATAACAGCTGCCACGGTCACATCCATATTATTCCAAAAATATGTCCTTTTTATATGCATCAAGGTCTCCTTTATACCCCGATGACACGTTTTGCCTACATGATGTTTTAATACTATTTCTTTCTGTTCACTCTCGTCTTCTACATAAACTACTCTCTCACTACATTCAAAAATCTTAACCGTGTCCTTTTTGAAGAGGGTGATAGTTGCCGCCGAAAACTGTTTTCTATGCGTTTCGTGTTCAAAATAGATAAAATGTCTTACTTTAGGATTTATGTATTCCTTGAGAAACTTCTTCACTAAATCTGGTCTATTTAATGGTAAATGTACTTCTAAAATCTTTTGCTTGGATCTAGATAAATCTTTAACAGTTAATTCTTCCTTAAACCAAGTGTATACCAATATTTGATTCGGCTTAGTGTCGACAGCCTCGTTTAAGATAGGGATTCCGTTCGTATCAGTCTCATAGACAGAGTGCTGTGTTTGAGAATGTAGCGATGATTCGGGTGCCGATATAGTGCCACTAGATGGCGACGGAATGGAAAAAGGGGATCTACATTCGCGTGAATTGATCGATATAGTTTCCTCCGAATCAGATGAAATTACTATAGCACTTTCAGAGTCCTTATCCCTACTTAGTCTGTCCTGTCTTAACCTTTCAATCTCCCTAAAAACCTCATCCACATGTTCTTGTATTCTTTCCTCACTATCCACATTCACCTGCATAGACTCGCTATCATTACCTACTGCATTAACCTTGATCCGGGATAGAGCATCTGCTACACAATTTTGTTTGCCATTTTTATATATTATGTCATAATCAAATTCCGCCAAACGTAATTTCCATCTTGTGAGCTTACTGTTATGTTCCTTCATACTATTCAACCACGCTAAGGGCCTATGGTCAGTGAAGATAGTAAAGCGTCTACCATAAAGGTAAGGCCTAAAATATTTCACTGCCCAAACAATTGCCAGGAGTTCCTTCTCCACCGTGCTATATCGGGATTCGGTGTCATTTAGGGTGCGACTCGCATACGCTATAGGCTTATCGGACCCTATGGGACCCTGTGAGAGCACTGCTCCAATGGCATAGTCTGATGCGTCTGTGGTAAGCACAAACGGTTTTGTGAAATCTGGAAACTGCAGAATCGGCGCATTAACTAGGAGTTCCTTGCATAACTCGAAGGCTGCAATGAACTCTTTTGTTAATTCAACCTTATTACGTTTTTTTAGACAATTTGTGAGAGGGCGTGTTATTTTAGCGAAATCCTTGATAAACTTGCGATAGTAACCAATGAGACCTAAAAAGCTTTTAATTTGGGTTGTCGTTTTTGGAATGGGAAAATTTACTACTGCACGTATTTTGTCGTCGTTCGGTTTAAGACCTGCCTTTGTAATCATATGACCAAGGTAGAGTACTTCCTTGCGAAAGAACTCACACTTATCCAATGTGACCTTCAAATTGGTTTGTCTAAGCCGATTGAAAACCATGCGTAGTTTATCTATATGTTCCTGAAGACTATTGGAATAGACAATGATATCGTCGAGGTAAACGAGGCAGTGCAAGCCTTGGAGTCCTCTAAGGACGTTATCCATTGCCCTCTGAAAAGTTGCTGGTGCTGTCTTTAGTCCAAATGGCATACGAGTAAATTCGTAATGCCCACATTGTGTAGAGAATGCAGTTTTCTGCCTATCCTCTTCTTTGACCTCAATTTGGTGGTAACCGCTAGCAAGGTCAATGGTACTAAAATATACTGACTTCCCTAATTTATCAAAAAGGTCCGAAATATTGGGCAAGGGGTACCTGTCGTCAGTGGTGATTTCGTTGAGGCGTCTATAATCGATCACCATCCTAAATTTGGGTTGACCGGATGCGTCGATCTTTTTTGGGACTAGATGGACCGGTGCACTCCACGGGGAATGCGATTCCCTTATGACGTCATTTTTGAGCAGTGTATCTACCTGTCGCTTAATTTCGTCATTATATACAGGAGGATGTCTGTATGGCCTAATAAATATTGGATCTTCGTTACTGGTTCTTATTTCGTGTTTAACCTTGTTTGTGAATGAAAGGGGTATGTCGTCACAGTGAAAAATATCTCGAAATTCGTAACAGAGTTTTTTTATGCTTTCTTGTTCTTCCTTATTAGCGTGATCTAAACGGAGTTTTTTTAAATTTTCTTTTAATATATCATCAACCTCATAGTCGCCCATAGTCACGTTCACCATACATTCCTCGCACTCATACTTGTCTACTTTCAAAGGCTTGGAGAATGTTATTGTTACCCTATCTTCGGATGTATTTTGAATTACCGTATAAGCAAACGAATCGGCACAATTCACTATAGCACTCGGCATTCTAACGCCTTTCCCGAAATCTATGTACGCGATAACGGCTTCCCCGTTTCGTAAGTCTGTAGGGACCTTAACACGGGTCTCAGTCCTAGGTTCTAAGGTTATTTCGTATGGAGGGTTATAAATGATCTGTATGGTTGCTGTAGGGGTCTGTAATAACTGATTTTTCATGTCAATCTTAGCTTGTAATTGTTTTAATAAATCAGAACCGATTAACCCATCATAACGACTATCGACGTCATATACGAAAAATTTATGATTTCCCAATGCTTTAAAAGTTTTCAGTAACGGTATATCAATGACTTCGTCATGATAACTGCGAGCATGTGTGCTGATAACCTTGAACGGTTCATGGTATTTAAATTTTGAAAAGTATTGCTCTACCTTAGCTGGGCTTATAAAAGATCGTGTACTTCCGGTATCGATCATAAAACGGGATTTTATTTCAGGTATCTCTATATGTGGGAGCTCTAGAAGAGAGTCGCAATTTATCTGTATTATTTCGGTTCGAGTTCGGAGGCTGTTACCTGAAAATTTTCAGGGAAATTTGTCTCTTCGTTATAAATGTTAGTATCACCTATTTCCTGAATTTCGTTTTCCGGCATTTCTACATTATACGAATAGTATTGTTCGTAAACGTCTGGAGTATTGAACTGATCTGGTACTTCCTCTACAAGCTCATTATTATAAAATAAGTTCTCGTTATCTAATGAACTTTCTAACATGTTTTGTCTCAAAGGACGAGCCGTGCGCATTGAGACATCATTATCCTCAAAAGGTTTTTGAAGATTTTGTAAATTTTGGTTCGGGATACCAAATTTAAAATTATTTTGCGGTTGCCCAAATACTGGTGGCCTAGCAAAGTTATATTGGGGTTGTCCGAATACTGGTGGAGGCCTAGAAAAATTATTTAATGGCGGTCTGAAATACTGACCTTGTTGGGGAATACCGAATTTAAAATTATTTTGTTGCGGCATCACTCCAAACTTAAAGTTCAGGGAATTTCCACTAAACTTAGGTTGACTTTGAAAGTTAGGTTTAAAACCTTGGGACTGGTGCTGTGCAACACCAAATCTATTAAACTGCTGGTTATTAGGGAATGCAGTTTTGTTCTGAATACCAAATTTAAATCCAGCATTAGGGGTAAAACCGGGGTTAATTGACAGCTGGGGTTTAATATTTGAAGGGTTAGGTAGATGACGCAATTTATTTTTGGCATTAAATTGGGCTATGAAATTAACTTCTTCCGTTACAATGCACAAAGCACTCTCTAAACTAGTACATTGCTTAAAACGAACAATTCGAATTAAATCTTCAGACAAATTATATAAAAAAACATTTAAGGCTAAATTATTATACACTATCATCTTAGCCGCTTTTACACCCTCGTCATTAAGTAGGTTAACCTTGGCGAATAAGGTACTACGCATATGCTGTATTCTATGGCATAAATCAATATAAGATTCACCATGCTTAATTTTTATCTGCTCTAATTCGATTGCTATACACTCCTCGGAGCGTGGATCACCGAAATGTTGAATTAAAACATGCTTTAAATCGTCCCATGTCTTAATGTCTTCACGTTCGCTCAATAGAGCCGCAGCTCTACCAGAGAGTCTACTACTGATAGCATGAAATGTATATATAGATTGCGCTGAGGACGGGTTAACTTCGCCAAAACTATTATAAACATACTGAGCTTTCTTAATAAATAAATTTAATAAGCGCTCGTCACCTTCAAACACTGGAATAAGGCACAATAAATCTCTCTGAATAACCCTTATATGTTCCATTTTTAATTATTAAATTTTAATTATAACACACAAAAATAATTATTATATTTACTTTTACTAAAATATATATATTTATTATTATTAAAATATTTATATATATTTTTAATTAATGAAAGTATAACGACAAAATCAAGCGCTATCTAGAGCACTATATAATAACACAATTAATAGCAGCTATGTTTGTCCACTATTTAACACTATATTATAGAAAAATCAAATAACGATTATTTGGTAATATCTAAAGTTCTAACCAACAGAAATAAATGGGAACAGAGGTGAATACGTGAAAAGGTTTACTCACGGTATACTCGGCCACATTCTTCTATTCTAGTTAGGCTTGTCTTTTCACTCACTGTCCTTGCACCACAATTTTGACAAATTTATTTGGTTCGCGGATTTAGGGGGCGCGATTACGATTACACACGCGCCGTTATTTCGCCCGCGATTTGTGCGAACTACGTAAACTCCCAAAATCCGAACGGCTGCGCCAGTCAAGGTCGGGGCTCGTAGAGTTGTATTTTTAAAAAGACAAAAATTTAATTAAAGACTAATTTAATTTCTAAAGATGTGCGATACATCAGAGTGACTTAATATTAATGAATCAAAATAATACTACATTAATTGTTGTGCATCCCAGACCACCGCCGTTGCAGACGCGAACTCAGCAGTCTCGGACCGATGGCGCCTACGCCTAAGCTCTTATCGTCACGATATTACTGGGGACTGGATGCATAACTAAGTAGTTAATTGATTTAATAAACATTTTGATTATCTGCCCAAGTTTTGGTTTTAATTGAAAATATATAATTTACTAATTACCTACTTTGTTTAATTTACTTTCTTGATACTTATTTCCTTTTAATGATTTTAATAAACATTTTGATTATCTGCCCAAGTTTTGGTTTTAATTGAAAATATATAGGGTGTTCTGAAATTATATGTTGCATAATGAAGTGGGACATAGTATCCGTTTCATAGATCACACTAAATTAGCAATTATGCATTTTAAAGCTCATACAATTTTCCATACACACAAAAATGATATTCGTGTTCTGCCTCTAAAGAACATAACTTTTAAGCGGCATTCACATTATGACCGGAGCACGCCGCGTCTTAGCCGTAATTCAAAAACCGCGCGAGAACCGTTGTACTGTTTAGCATTATTAGGCTCGCGTGGCTTTTGAATACCGACAAAAGTTCGCTTCGCTTGTGAATTTAACTTTAAGTGGCAGAAAACATGGCTGCAGGTACTAAATCTGGCATTAAAACAGGCTAAAAACGGGCGGATTTCCGCCGACAAACAGCGTCATATGTAGATGCATCTTTACGGCATAGCCACATTTATCTTTCTCTGTTACTCATTCGATCTCTGTCTTTCATTCAATAAAATGTAAAGTTATGAATGAAGCGGGGAAACGACTTGCCTATCACATGCATACTTACCTTTACCTACTAATTACTATCAATCAAGCTAAATTTAACAAAAAATAAATCAAAATGTTCACAGCTGATAGTATTAGTAGATAGATAAGTACCTACTAGATTTCAAAAACTATCGTACAGTAATTTGGCGTTTAAAAGTTCATTAGATACATTTACAAAATGGTACCTAGGCATAAAATGTCAAGGTTACGTACAAAAAAAGTATCTTCCTCCGTTGTTCTTCACCGAACACGCCGACTTAACGTGCCAACTAGCACTCACTGCACTCACTATGACCACTGCTGTCAAGTCAAGAGCACCCATCAGTCCATCGACTACACTCGTCACGCAAAGCGTAGGCTGCGTAGGTATTCGGAGTGATGTATACCTTCATCACTCCATCTTCAGTGCTCGCATTCTCTCAAAGAAATCCAGCAAATCCTAAATCCAACTGTAGGTTCGTAATTCGAAAGCGGGAGTTCTCCGCGTCTCCAGTGACGAGGGGAGGAAAATATTCCAGTGTCCCAATGCCGCTCCAAGAATACTCTCTTATGTACACAACATTGACACTATGTTCAAACACTCATCATTCATTTGTTTACGTACGGCAAGATGATAAATGACCACAACACAACACAACCGTTTACTCTGTCTGACGTAAGTAAGAACAAGAGAAAAAAGCAAAAAGAATGAAATAATATTTTTTGCGAAAAATCGTTGTCGCCGCGGTCAAAGGTGCCGCTCGTTTGAGTTGAGTTTGACCACGCCGCCACCGCCCTCGTCCCGCCCGCGACCCCGCGTGCTGCCCGCGACGCCCGCGCAGCGCCGACGTCCGGCAGCCGGCGGCCGCCCGTGCCGCGCCCTGCAACCCCCGCGCAGCCCCTTTCCCTTATTACTAAGTAAGTGTTACCTATTTAGACCAGTCAATCGCGTGATTCGGTTCGGTTAAAATACAAGTTAAATAAAAGCTTTTAATAATGCCATTTCGATACACAAATCAGGAGTACCTGCACTACGAATGTAATAATAGTAGTAGGCAAGCAGTGTTTATGTCCAACTAGTAACTGTATCATTACTTTAATGTACGTAATTTTATTTTGGTGTGTACGTACACTGTTTATTGGTATGTCTGAATGAATAAAATAAAAATCTATGCATTTCTTTGTCGAGTCTGATCAAAGAGTAACGCGACCCGACCGTGGTGACGGCATCAAATACAGGCTACCGTACGCAGTTGTAAAATCATCTATCAAATCAACCATCATCCCACTGCATGGATATGGGTCTTCCTCCAATAGAATAAGAGCGTACTCTGCCACGCCCTTTCACTACGGATTGGCAGAGGTCAGTGACCGTGTTTGATATTCGCCATCGCGGGTGCGCGGGCGCGGGCGGCGGTGCGGGGTATGGAGGATATGGGTCTTCCTTCAATAGAATAAGAGCGTACTCTGCCACGCCCTTTCACTACGGATTGGCAGAGGTCAGTGACCGTGTTTGATATTCGCCATCGCGGGTGCGCGGGCGCGGGCGGCGGTGCGGGGTATGGATATGGGTCTTCCTTCAATAGAATAAGAGCGTACTCTGCCACGCCCTTTCACTACGGATTGGCAGAGGTCAGTGACCGTGTTTGATATTCGCCATCGCGGGTGCGCGGGCGCGGGCGGCGCGGTGCGGGGTATCAGGCACGGGAACGCCGCCGCCGCCGCCGCCGCTCGCCGGCCGCCCTCTAGACAAGGACGGGGCGTATAGCTCGCTAGTAACAGCTGTTATAATGAATGAACGCGGTGCCCCCACGCGGCACCCCCAGTTTGTTACAAAGGCAGAACATGAATATTATTTTTGTGTGTATGGAAAATTGTATGAGCTTAAAAATGGATAATTGCTGGAGAAATAAAATCTATGTAACGGATACTATGTCCCACTTCATTATGCAACATATAATTTCAGAACACCCTATATAATTTACTAATTACCTACTTTGTTTAATTTACTTTCTTGATACTTATTTCCTTTTAATGATCTTAATAACCTGACATTTTAGGGGAGTTATCTAACATCAGAAGTGGGATAGATCTGCGTGTTAACATGGTATTAATATTTTGAAAAAAAAAATTATTTCAGACAGAACTATATGGATCTGGCTGTGCTTGGGAGTCTGCTCGCCGCGATTCAAATGCAGTGACAGAAAAACCGCACGAGACAGCGGCAGCACGACGTCTGCCTGTGACGAAGCTGCGGTCTGCTGCGACGGCATCGAGAAACTTGCTGGTGCAGCTTATCCCAGCTTGCAAAAGCAGGTAAACCCTCCAAGGGTTCTGCATTACCGTCTAGTTGAGTTACTATGACAATATGGTAGTATTCGTGATCAAATGTAAGAATGAAAAATGGCATCTTTTAACATAGCAGTGTTAGTACCACTTCCGAGCTAATTATTATTTTTCCTACATGTTCGCTGGTAGCGATAATAAATAAATTGCGATAATAACCAAATTGCAAGTACTGGTAACTAAATATTGTTTTATACCAAAGTAATTTTCATGACGTAATAATTAATGGCAAAGCAACTAACATTTTTAACGTAGGTATCTCGTATAAGCAAACTACAGTTAAACATGTAATATTTTTTTTTTTCTTTTTACAATAATATAAATATATATATAATAAAAGGCGTAAATAAACTTAATCCCAATAATGATAACTTGATTAAAAAAAAGACAATAAATGAATAGGTGATAATATTTGAATTAAAAATTGTATAATAAATTAAGAACAATGATAAACCTTAAATAAAATAAAATAGAATTAGTTAATGAATTTACGATGTTTTTATGTAAAATAATGTCTTATACCCATATCCATCTATTAGTTAGAATCACAGTAATTCCTCGTGGTACTGATCAGGTACCATAATTTGTCATCATAATGAATTTACTATCTATCAGGTTGACCGAACGGCAGGATATTTCGATTTAATTTACAACTCTTTTGACAAACCTTATATTTATAGAATTCATAGGTTTGTCTGTTTTTCAACTTCACCTTCACATATTTTGCTCACGTCTTCTGTACGTTTTCTCATTTTAAAAAGTTTTCTTCATCGCTTCCTCTTTTCGTTGCCTCTCCGTCCTTCATAATTACAATTATAAACCATTAGTTTAATTACTTGTAGTAATTCACAATATATTAAAATATTTAATAATGAAAAATAAAAAATACATCCAAGCGTCATCACGTCGCGATCGAAAATCCATAAATATTCATTCAAATTCCATAACTTAATGGGATAACCTGTAGTAACGCAGATATTAGGAAAAATCATATTTTATCCCTCTAAAATCCGTCTTTACAACTCCTTCAGCTTCATATCACATTTGGTGATTCAAAGGCGATACTTGCTTCTTTTTCCTAAGTTTCTATTAAAACTAAAATTATTATTTGTATTTAATAATTACATTAATTATAATTAACTAAATTAAATTACACTTTACTTAATATATAAATCACGGCTAGTTACATCAACCTAATATCTTGTTAATATGTGAATTTAAAATCTTATACTCGGTTACTACAAAATAGCCTAATTTGCTAGCGTGATCGTTACTGATTACACCACAAAAAAAATATATATCGGCTCGGAGAGGGGATTGAGCGGACTGGTGTGAAAGATGTCATTTAATGAAAAACATTATTAAATATTGTTTATAAAAACTAGTAATAATATTGTCTTAAGTATTTTATAGCTAATCACATTATTATAAACTTGCCGTTATTAATTTATATACATATCTTGAAGGAATTTCTGTTGAGCGGTGCTACTACAGCTTAGACGTTTTTTTTTTTTTCCCCCTTAATCTGTAATGTTTTTTTTTTTAATTTATTTTTTGTAGTTTATAGAATTTATAGATGTTTAATTTTAAAATTTATTGATTGTATGTACCAAATTATCACTATTTAATATCGTTTACTGAGGTAAATAATTGAATTGACCCGACAACGCACAGTTTTTGTATAAGAGAGAAGTAAAAGGCGTTATTTTGTGTTATTTTAAGATGTAATAATTATGAATGATTGTAAACCTGTTAAAGACTATGAATGATTTGACTTGACTGATGAACTGCTGAAGTTATTTGCTTTTCTAGCCTATCTCATGCGCAGCAGGTGTGGGGCTAGAGTTTATAAAGTAAATGACCGTTGTTACTTGTTAGCTTAAACTGTGACAAGCGGAGCCTGTAACAATGGCATGCCAAAACTGTAAATATGAATTATGAACTGCTGAAGTTATTTGCTTTTCTAGCCTATCTCATGCGCAGCAGGTGTGGGGCTAGAGTTTATAAAGTAAATGACCGTTGTTACTTGTTAGCTTAAACTGTGACAAGCGGAGCCTGTAACAATGGCATGCCAAAACTGTAAATATGAATTATGAACTGCTGAAGTTATTTGCTTTTCTAGCCTATCTCATGCGCAGCAGGTGTGGGGCTAGAGTTTATGTAAAGCAAATGACCGTTGTTACTTGTTAGCTTAAACTGTGACAAGCGGAGCCTGTAACAATGCCAAACTGTAAATAAATATGATTGTAATTACTTGTAAGTTTTAACTTAATGTGAAAAGCGAAACTGTAACAATGCCGAAATATAAATGTGTATTAATGTAGATAATTGCACATAGTTTTTCACTTTTTTTTAATTTCATTTGTTTTTTTTTTTTATGTACATCGAGAACGCTGTACTGTCAGTATGGCCGTATTAGGTAATCTTTCAAATGGTACTGACTGATTGACTAGATGTCACTTGACACTTTCGATTTACAGATAAATTAGAACAAGTGATAGTTTTATAGTTATTAACCCCCTTACTTATAAACATAGTTTAGCGAGTAATTAGTTAAACACTGTTGTGTCACTGTCTTTTTTGATAAGAATTAGATGAAGTGTGAAAGTGACAAAACATTGTTTAACTAAATACTCGCTAAACTATGTTTGTAAGTAAGGGGGTAAGTAATTAATTTTATTACATCTTGAATCATATTGTTATTGCTAAAGATGTAATAAAATTATTAAATGATACTCGGCACTTCCGGTTCGACTTTTTAAATGTTACAAGTCGTACTTCCGTTCTAGTAGAAGACGGTACCGCGATGATTGTGCACTTTGGTATAGAAGCATGAAATTTCTACCATGGATAGAGTGTCCCACGGTGATCGTTTTAAGATGTGGAGGGAAGTCAGATTCTTCCTCTGTGAGTGGGGGGAGGGGGGCAAAGGGGGTGAATTCCACGTCTTGATGATTATTTTTTTACTGATCCGTTAATGTTACTAGGGCTTGTATGGTGTCGTTTTCATATAAACCGAATACAAGGAATTCATTTTTAACAATAAAAATGTATGGTCCCATACAAAAAAATTAAAAATACTGCCAAAAAGTAAAAAGTTCCGCTAGGTTTTTTTTGTAAGCATGTTATTTTTACTTTCAAATCTTAATTATTATGATATTAAAAAAATACTGTGTTATAGCTTATTTAATGTAGTTTACTAATATATATAATTGTAGTATACTTGTCATACAAAAACTATTTAAAAAAAAAGAAGAACGTGCAAATTCCAGAATATGCGCGCGGTGATTCGGTGAGATGTAGGTACGCGTAGCGACAAATTTTCATAATGTACTATAGTCATTTGTTATTAATATTTTATAGCAATGCTACTAGCCATTTTGCGACATAGTTTTAATGTAAACAAATGAAAGAAATGCGTTTTTATTGCTTCCACGGAAAAAAACATTTAATAATTTTGACATAGAGAAGGTTACTAATAAAACGTCAGAAATAAAAGTAAAATGATGTTTCTGAAATTGATTTTTTGAAAGAAAAATTTCACCTCCTCCCCCAGGTGGGATTCGAACCCACGACCCCTCGATATCCGGCCGTGGGTTCGAATCCCACCTGGGGGGAGGAGAAGAAATTTTTCTTTCAAAAAATCAATTTCAGAAATATGAATGGCTAGTTGCCTAACAACTATAAATAAAAAATCATAAAATGATGTTTAACCAGCAGTCACCAGTACAAAAGCAAAGTGCTGTACATTTGAGTGCAGCTTTGTTACATTTACATCTTCCAGTACACCCTTTTTTAACGCTGCACCTAATTAACTCAGTACATAAAGTTGCTACTTCAAGTAGCGTTGTCCAGACTGGCTGCCATTCGTTCGAATCTTTAATCCAACCCCAGTTAGATGGTTCAGGAATATCTGGAACTTTTGTTAAAGATTGCATCCAAATGTAAGCCTGATAAGAAGCGCGTTTTATATATTGCTAGAGTGCCTTTTTTGTGGGGGGGTATGTTCTCTATGGCTCGGGATTTTTGGGTAAAGAGTTTTTTTTCTGGCTTCATTTATAGTCAGCATTTCACTAATGCGGTCATACATTAAAACCACAAATCTGCAATGAGTCGTCGCTTATTTGTTGTGGCATTGTTGTCATTTCTTCAAAGGCGCTGTTTACTTCTGGAAAAGATCGCCATGTTTCCCATGCTGTTTTTTCCCTATAACAACAAAAGTGAACTCCGTATCACACCCTGTGAACGCATGAAAGACGGGAACGTACTCACATTGTGACAAACTCATTGACGCTACCAGGTCGTGTAGCGGAAACTTGAGCCAACACCAAATGCAACCTGTAGTTCAGATAAATATATCTTTCTGAAGAATGCCACAGCCAGTACTAATACATCTGTGTCTACGGTGCGTATTGTCACTTTGCTAAATCCTTTCTTTACTGCACCAGCTAAATGCAAAAACATTCGGGTGTCAGCTTCATTGTGAAAACATGGGGCTATGTCACGTATATCTGAGATATTGATAGAACAGAGAACTTCGATTCAATGTGTCGCGTATATTTCTTTTTCTCCTGCCTGTAAAGAACAAGTTGTTGTGATAAAAATAAAAACAATTCGGTCTTGTTCTCATTCACTGAAAGGAAACTCTTCCAGTTCTTAGGCATCGCATGCGTGGGAAGCCACTCTTTTCCTTGTGCCTTTTTCTCGTAAAGCAGCTTTAAAGCTCAACTCAAACAACTTGCGCCGATAGCTAGATAGATAGATGTTTTCACGATGAAGCTGACTGAATGTTTTTACATTTAGCTGATGCAGTAAAGAAAGGATTTAGCAGAGTGACAATACGCACCGTCTGTAGACACAGATGTATTAGTACTGGCTGTGGCATTCTTCAGAAAGTTATCTTTATCTGTACTATGGGTTGCATTTGGCGTTGCCTCCAGTTTCCGCAAGACCTGGTAGTGTCAATGAGTTTGTCACAATGTGAGTACGTTCCCGTCTTTCATGCGTTCACAGGGTGTGATACGGAGTTCACTTTTGTTGTTATAGGGAAAAAACAGCATGGGAAACATGGCGATCTTTTCCAGAAGTAAACAGCGCCTTTGAAGAAATGACAACAATGCCACAACAAATAAGCGACGACTCATTGCAGATTTGTGGTTTTAATGTATGACCGCATTAGTGAAATGCTGACTATAAATGAAGCCAGAAAAAAAACTCTTTACCCAAAAATCCCGAGCCATAGAGAACATACCCCCCCCACAAAAAAGGCACTCTAGCAATATATAAAACGCGCTTCCTATCAGGCTTACAATTGGATGCAATCTTTAACAAAAGTTCCAGATATTCCTGAACCATCTAACTGGGGTTGGATTAAAAATTCGAACGAATGGCAGCCAGCCTGGACAACACTATCCCCACTATCTCTATGTTAATTACGTGCAGTGCAGCGTTAAAAAAGGGTGTACTGGAAGATACAAATGTAACAAAGCTGCACTCAAATGTACAGCACTTTGCTTTTGTACTGGTGACTGCTGGTTAAACGTCATTTTACTTTTATTTCTGATGTTTTATTAGTAACCTTCTCTATGTCAAAATTATTAAATGTTTTTCTCCGTGGAAGCAATAAAAACGCATTTCTTTCATTTGTTTACATTAAAACTATGTCGCAAAATGGCTAGTAGCATTGCTATAAAATATTAATAACAAATGACTATAGTACATTATGAAAATTTGTCGCTACGCGTACATACATCTCACCGAATCACCGCGCGCATCTTCTGGAATTTGCACGTTCTTCTTTTTTTTTAATAGTTTTTGTATGACAAGTATACTACAATTATATATATTTGTGAACTACATTAAATAAGCTTTATCACAGTATTTTTTAATATCATAATAATTAAGATTTGAAAGTAAAAATAACGTGCTAACAAAAAAAAAGTAGCGGCACTTTTCACTTTTTGGCAGTATTTTTATTTTTTTGTATGGGACCATACATTTTTATTGTTAAAAATGAATTCCTTGTATTCGGTTTATATGAAAACGACACCATACAAGCCCTAGTAACATTAACGGATCAGTAAAAAAATAATCATCAAGACGTGGAATTCACCCCCTTTGCCCCCCTCCCCCCACTCACAGAGGAAGAATCTGACTTCCCTCCACATCTTAAAACGATCACTGTGAGACACTCTATCCATGGTAGAAATTTCATGCTTCTATACCAAAGTGCACAATAAGGCTCAAATATGGCACAACCGTCTTCTACTATTCTGAAAATAACTTAGTTTACGATTTATTTATGTTTTAAATCCTTGTTAAATTTATGTTAAAATTGTTTTACGTTTATTATAAATTTATTTAATTTACAAGTTTAAAATTAGAAGTAAAATGAATTGCTATTTTGACTTATTGTAACGATTGGCGGGGAGGTAGCGATTGGCAGGGAGCGAGGTTATATAGGGACATAATACAGGGAATACCTGATCGATAAAAAAGGCCATAACCGGTTTTCTTTCGCCATTTCTTTTACCGGTGGTCATTTTTGTTTATTTCCGAAATGGTGGTAGTTTATAAAGTAGTAAATTGATTTAATAAACATTTTGATTATCTGCCCAAGTTTTGGTTTTAATTGAAAATATATAATTTACTAATTACCTACTTTGTTTAATTTACTTTCTTGATACTTATTTCCTTTTAATGATTTTAATAAACATTTTGATTATCTGCCCAAGTTTTGGTTTTAATTGAAAATATATAATTTACTAATTACCTACTTTGTTTAATTTACTTTCTTGATACTTATTTCCTTTTAATGATCTTAATAACCTGACATATTAGAGAAGTATCTAACACGCACAAGCCCGTCGTCCGTTTTATTTATGCCAGATCGGACCGTGAAAAATCGTTCTGCCGGAAAGAAAATTCCTTGTAGTGCAAAAACGCCCTAACTATGAAGGAGCCACTACCAGGCTGGTAAATGGGCTGGCTCGACTCACAGAAATATCGTCTTGAAATAGCGGTGATATGCCGCTGTGTTTCGCACAACGAGTAAGAGAGAGAGCCACAAGAAAAAAAAAGAAAAATAGGGACAAATCACACAGATTGAGCTAGCCCCAAAGTAAATTCGAGACTTGTAAAGGGATACTAACTACACGATACTATATTTCATAACAAATACATACAATATGTATACATAAACAAACATCCAGGATCCAGGCCAATTAGAAAAAGATCGCTTTTCATCATAACCCGACCGGGATTCGAACACGGTACCTCCTGGGTTAACCATTACGCCACGGAGATCATCATGCCCTTTAAGTATATCATAACCTTCAAAACTTTTTTTATTTTTTATACCACAAAGTTGTCAAACAAGCATAAGGCACGCCTGATGGTAAGCATCACCGCAGCCTATAGACGCTTGCAATATTTTATCTATTTGTCTACTTAAATTATCTTTTAAACGGATTTAATGATTTGTGCAGCCTTCCAAGTAACATCTGTGCCTCTAAACCTATCACTAAATCTTTAAGATGAAATTTTAATCTAGATTGTAAAGAGGAAATCTCCAATTTCCAAGAAAAGGTCCGTTTATATCTGCAGACTAAATATTTCAACCATTTTTGGGTCTGTGCATACGTTACGAGAACCACGGACGGGACGGGGACGTGACTTTCTTAATAATAATGAATTTATTGTATGGCAATTGAAAAAAGACCTACATTGACAGTTTATTTCGGCATTGATTCTCGTCAATAGTCATAGCAAATTTTTGGTAGATACAAAAATGAATGAAGAAAAGGCCCACAGAATGAAGTCCCGTCTAAGTCTGCGACATAATATGCATGTTCACATACATTTTATATGGAACGATATTTACCTTCCCGCCCCGTCCGTATAAAACCCGTCAGTGCAGTGCTCTTTTAGGCGCACCTTTTAGTTGCGCTAGCAAATTGACATCTAAAAGGTGTCGAGGAATAATCCGTATAATCCCAGTCAATACACTAGCTGGATTACTGCGATCGGCGGGTCTAGTCTCAAAAAAAAAACTTTTACTCAGAGAATAGGTTTTCACAAACACGTTCTCTTGTCAGATTATACAAATAAATGATTTGTAAAATGTCTCGTAATAGAAACAGTTAAAATCTAGTCTCAACATCATGCGCTATCTTGCTCACATAAAATATGAAACGAGCGAAATAGCATCATCATCAACACCAGCCTGTATTTACCCACTGCTGGAAATAACCCTTTCCCAATGCCTTCCACATAATGCGGTCCTCCGCTTTCCACATCCATCCGCCTCCAGCCGCTTTCTTGAGGTCGTCTATCCATCTGGAGGGATGGAGGGAGGGCGCCCTACACTTCACTTCCCCACGCGCGGTCTCCACTCCAAGTCTTTCCTCCCCCACTGCCATCGCTAGCACGTCAGATGTGGCCGGTCTGTTGCCACTTCAATTTGCTGACTTTAATAGCTATATCAAAAACTTTGGTTCTCTGACGAATATCCAGCGAGATAGTGCTTAATACTAGATTTTAACTGGAATTATATGGAATATATCACGCAATAAGATAAATATTGATCGATCAAGGAATTTACTAAGCGTCTTGCCTTATTTAAATAAAGCGGCGTCTCTGGCGTCTCTCCGTGTCTTTAGATGTAAATGGACCTTAAATTTCCGATTTTGGTTATGAAGTGTTAAATAATAACATAAGACGAGCTATTTACGTAAAGGATGGATGGAAGGACGGCCCATTTATAATGGGTAGAATGGTTTTAACTCAACACAGTTATTTGGGTTACTATTATTAGTCTAACAGTGAGTTTCAACAATATCTTTTAAAGTTCATGATATGAAATTCGTTGTGAGTTCCAAGACAAAAATTTTTAAACACCAAAACTCAAGGCAATCCTATTATTGTAAATGTTGACTTCGTACGGGGGTCGAATCTGCGCCCTCTGGTACCGAAAGCAGTACTTAAAATAAGCCAACTGCGCTACCAGCGGGAATAAATACTTTTTAAATTAGGATATTTTTTTATTTTTAACTAGCGTTAACTTTTGTTAAATATTTAGGAGCTCGATGGCGTCGCTGTGTGTCGCATTCTAATATGAACACACAAGTCAAGCGACGTCGACCCTAGCTAGTGTTTGGATGGGTTTTGTTATCTCGAGCTTCGGCACGTTTTATGCCGTTGGTCCCGGCTGTTATCGGTAGATGATAGTCGTTAAGCCAAGTCGGTGGCTTTCGGGCGGCTTGAAAACACCGGCCTCTGCCAATCCGCATTGGAGCAGCGGGGCAGAGTACGCTCTAATCACCTTCGATTGAAGGGAGACCCGTATCCCTGCAGTGGGATGATTTGGGTTGATATGATATAATATTTCTGTGTTTGATGTCACTGTTAAGGAAACTATGTTTTATGCATGTGGTGTTTACCTTCAATTAATTGTACATTTGGCAAAAAACTACTTGTAAAATTACTCGTAAGGACATGTAATATTGTAACAATTATGGTAAACCTAATAAATATAAATTAATTAGCACTTACGGTACTTTTTATCCCGAAAAGAACACGATTCCAGTAGGATTTGGTCAAAAGTCTGATGAAACGAATTTGCACTGGTTTCGCTAGTATTACAATACTTATAATTTTAATTAAAAAATTATCGTTAATTTAATTATATAATAATCTTTACAGTCCCTTTGCTCCACGACAGGTGTGCCAACGTAATAGATAAATAATTCCCACTAAATCTTCAATGAAAGGATACCAACAAAAAGATAATTCTGTCATTTGACTGTCTTCTTCGACATTCATTTCAAATATAATATATACCGACACAATAGAATTAAACGACTGTAACGATTCAATTGTTTCATCAGAATACAATACCGTGTTTCTGTCTGAATTAGATTATTTCTTACAGATTTTTTTTATACCAAAAAGTTGGCAAACATACGACCCGCCTGACGCCATCATTGTAGCCTATAGACGCTTGCAATACCGGGGGTATCACTCACGCGTTGCCAACCCTCTCAACCCCCTCAAGTGGAGCTCAGGAGACATTACTCACCCGAACACAACATGGCCGAGACCAATGCTATTTGGCTACAATCTTCAGTAAGGTAGAGGTCCTTCCCCAGACGGGTTGCTTCGATTTGAGCGGATTATCCGCTGTGCCCTACCTTTCTTAAAAAATAAATAATATAATAGAATTAGATTAGTAAATTTTGGTTTTCTTTATGACAAAGGAGGACAATCGAGATTGCAGGTCACCTGGCGGCGATTCTCGTAACAAAAACCGATTCTTTTCGATTCAAACACTCGCTGTCCCGTTCAATTCCTATTTTGTATGAGTGAGACAGCGAATGAATTTGAATCGAAATAGAATCAGGTTACGAGAATAGGGGGTCTGATGGTAAACAATAGTTGGATACAATCGTTTAATCGGATGCGTTGCCCACCTATGAAGGTATGATAGACGAAGGACGAGGGAAAGAAACAGAAAAGAAGCTCACTCATCAGCAGCATGTGCCTATATGATTTGTTTTATACCGTGTTTGCAGCAAATACATATATTTCATTTCATTTCATGTTAACTATTTCATGTCGATATAAAGAGGGATTTTGGCGCGAACTCGATATCGTCAACGAATTCGTCGTTGTTCGTGCGTCGTCTAATTCTCGTCAACTTGAGCTCGTGGTTATAAAAATAATTTATGTCTGCGTTTTGTCGTTTGATTTTATAGTAGTAATTGACTGGTTGTGTTTCAGCAAATTCAAGTGATCGGCTATTTTTTTGCATTGTGATTCTTTATATATAACATATTTATTTGTGAACCAATTGTAATGAAACAAAACATTAAAATGTTAAGTGAAGCAAACCGCAACTCATTAGTAAACCACATTCACAATAGGTTAATCCTTTTTTTATATTAGCGCGCACAATCGTACACAGACAAAAATTCTATAAAAATATTGTCATGGATTCTATTGACTTACGGCCAAAATTAATAATCGATCCGGATAGACTTTTTGCTATCTAAGATAAAAAATTCAATACATTTTTTGACATTAAAGTGTCATTTTTATACGTAAATATCCGAGATTGAATTCACCGATAGATTATTACACTTACGACCTCCGTGGCGTAATGGTTACCACGCCAGGCCGCCACCCAGGAGGTCCCGGGTTCGATCGCCGGTCGGGTCATGATGAAAAACGAACTTTTTCTGATTGGCCTCGGGTCTTGGATGTTTATCTTATTATGTATTTGTTATAAAATATAATATCGTCGAGTTAGTATCCCATAACACAAGTTTCGAACTTACTTTGGGTGTGCTTTGGGGCTAGCTCAATCTGTATGAATTGTCCCTATATATTTATTTATTATTTATTTTGGCTGTTAATAAAGATAAATAGAGTTTGGGTTTTGTTTAAAACCAGGCGCTAGGAACATCCAAGGGACGCAGACGTCACAAAATTAAATTCAGCTAATAAAATCAGTTAAAAGATTATGAAATAGTAACCCTTAAAAGGTCAAATCAGAAATCTAAATAATGGATAAAATTAACATAAGTCCCTACTCGTGCCACGGTCAGGCACTTACCTCTCCTGCAAAGCCAATCTGTCATCCACACAGGGGATCCGGTCCTTTATCAAATGTACCACAGATTTGCATGGATTTGTTGTAATTCCACGATGGTAAGGCACCCCCGTAGTCCCGACCCATATGACGTGAGTGATACTAGCTGTCGACTATATTTAACCGAACTTTACCATTGTATAGAACTATAACTAAAGAGTGGAAGAAAAAAATACAAAATGACAAAAAAGATTTTCTTTCGCCATTAATTCTTTATACGCGTAATTTTATTATTATTTTTCTCCCCCCTTTCATTGTTTGTTGCATAGAAATCATCTATATGTATTAAATATTTATTATATATGTATGTATGTATATATTTATTGTATCTATTATATTATTTATTTAGGTATTTAAGTATATTATATTTATATAATAATATTTTATTATAACAAGCCACTTTCGTGAATTTCTGCACTCCCAAGGGTTGACTGGTAGAGAATGCATTTAGCATTATTTTAGTTCGCCTGTTGTATCAGTACTTTGTGTATTGTGGTCAATAAAGATAATTAAATAAATAAATAATTGTTACCGGTGGCCATTTTGCTTGTGTCCGAAATGGTGGTAGTTTATAACGTAGTTTATTTTCTTTGTTTAAACAAGTTCCAAATGACAAGAAAAATGCCTGTGAAGGTCTAATTTCTGAAATAAACGATTTCATTTCATTTTATAACTAAATGCTTCTGTTGAAACTAGTTATACCTAATTGAGGAAAAATGTGTTTCAAATATTCTGAATTTTATAATTGCACTAGGTCGACGGAGCCTAGGTGTGGGGTCATAAAGTAAACCTAACGAACCTAATAATGTCACACATTCAGTCTTGGCGCAGTTTCGTTGTTCTCTATTGCTAGTGTTAACGCAACCGACTCTCACGCCAACTCGAAAATACACGAGAACGGTTGCTGTCTGCTCCTATCTTTAACACCGATTTAGCATTTTATATTTTAGATTTAATTTTATGTGAGACAAATTAATGGCACTATTTATTGACATTCCGCGTACGTAATGTTGTATGTATGTACCTAGTTTTAAATTTTATGTTGAAAAAGAAAAGAAAAAAGAAAAGTACGATATATTTTTAAATGACAAAAAAGGCAGTAACTGGTTTTCTTTCGCCATTTCTTTTTACCAGTGGTCATTTTGCTTTTGTTTCCGAAATGGTAGTAGTTTATAGAGTAGATTAATTTATACAAATCATTTATTACTGAATACTCTGACAAGAGTACGTGTTTGTGAAAACCTATTCTCTGAATAAAAGTTTTGAATTTTGAATTTGAATTTTGAATTTTTCGAAAAAAAAAACACTTTTCCTAGTTAGAATTAGTTTTTACAAAGACATTTAGTAAAATCTAGTTCTAACATAACGCGTTCTACTGAAAACGTATTAACTGTAACATATACATATTAAGCCTCTCATATTGTATACCGTATTAAGCCTCTACCACACAGGCGCGTTTTTAACCGTCGATAATATCGCATGCGTTATTGCGATATCTGTTTTCAGTACATCTTGTATTAGGATGGCCATATGGAGTTACACACTGCTGCGATAATGACGCCGCAATGAAAGTAGGACTCTGCATTTCTCCGTCCTGCGATATTCCGATATGAATTCTTGAATGTTTTTGTATCAGGACGTAAACAACCGTAGAAAAAATCTGAAAAAAAATACAGCCACGGTACAAGTGTTTTTTTTAGCCCACCATTCACACGCAGATTGGTCCGGCGGATTGGTCGGCCATCGGACTAATCCGCCTGTGTATGGAAGCGACGAACCGGTACGCCAGACTGTCAAATGGGTTGGCGTCGGGCTCGCAGGTCCGCGGTTGCGAGCCGCGAGCGTCTGTCGAACCCCACATGCCATACTTCGAGTGGAGGGTTCGTGGAGGGTTCGTGCAGTGTATGGGCAACGCCGGATTGGTCCGCGGTCGGATCCGGGTTGCGAGTCGGGTCCGGGTTCGTGTAGTGAATGGTGGGCTTTATTCGTTGCAATTAGACAGTGTTACGCGCATCGCTCTGTGACCACTGTGCAAAGCGTAAGCAGATGTTCTATAGTGCTAATTTTTAGTTTGCTTCCATTTCATCGTTTTTACAGCGCTGCACATTCCATGATTCCTTAAAATCCCATTAAATAACATCGAGAGAAACAATCAGCGTGCGTGGCTAATAGCTTCGTTCGTTGCTGGCTTCGTTGTTGCTGTTTCGAGTTCGTCTGTTTGTTCATACTCGTGCTTACCGTTCATACTTTCTCAAGCGCGCTCTATAGCTTGCTTATCTATACTCTAAGCATGTAAAATTAAATGGATCAAGATACACGTAAAAAGCTTCCAAATTTTGACAGGCCCGGTGGTCGAGTGGCTAGCAATGGTCACTTTAGGTTCGAATCCTGCGCAAGGCAAACATTTGTGTGCATGAACATGTCTGTTTGCCTAGGTCTGGGTGATTTCTATGTATAATAACGCTGTCCCCGGCGAATATTATGGTTATCGAAAAATCTAAATTTTACAGGAAAAATAAAAAACTGTTTTTACTAAATAACTTTAAAAATACACAAGGTAAAGAAACCATTCAAATACCAAAAGAAAGCTAATTTTTTGGGAAATAAAGATATGCATTTTGTGATTATTAATTATTATTGGTATATAAATTATTAATAAAATTAATTTTACCAGAAATTGTAAGTGTATTTTACGACGCTAAGCTACATTACAATAGTATTCGAGTAAATTCCAAGATTCTAGCTTCACAATAATAAAGTATTACGATATTATTCGTTATTCTCAATATTGCGCTGGGTAAACGTAACGAATTAAAGCCATTTTATTCGAGTATCAGTGAAAACAAACGCATCGACGTATTGTTGTGTAATCGTGTTATTCGTCGAATCTAGGTAATTAGATATTTTATGTAATAACAGTTTGCAGTTAGAGCAAATAACAAATATTTATTGTAAAAAAACACTATTTTTCAGTTAAAATCTTTATTTTAATATTAAAATAACAAAAAACGATTACTCTTTTAGAATTTCTTTTTAGAGCGATATCCTTTGTATTCTTTGCCTGAATTTTTTAGTCACCTTCGTTCAATTTAATCTCTTGAAAACCTTTAAAAGCCGCAAAAGTTTCATGGTGACTAACAAACCTTCCCCAACACTGCCCGGAATGTATGGAAGTCCGTCAACTTACAAATGCAGTCGTGTTCCCATTGACTATTGTCCTGGCTGCCAGAAGTTCTCATGAAGTCGAGGCCCAATACGCAGTCATCCATAATTTCAGCCACGATAACGTTGTGAGTGTATAATGTTTCACCCACTTGCAATGTGACCAAAATTTCCCCTAGACCCGTTCTAGGGGAAATTTTATATGTTGGCCGTAAGCGGAAATAAGTTGGACATCAGTGGTATTGTTGCGCTTCTTCATGGTTTGCATGAAGTTGCAGTTTCGGCGTGATTATTGTCCTAGAGGCTCCCGTCATCCGTGTCCACAGTTATCTTGCAGTCTCTCAGGAGAGACTGCAAGATAACTGTTTAAGGATACGCTAGTTCAAGGATACACCGCTCAGTGAACAGGTTCACCGAGTGCCGTATCCTTAAACTATTTCCATTGCTAGCTTGTGAGACGATCATTCTCGGGGTTTCTTCTGTTCCAGCCAGCACCCGCCCCTTGGCCCTGACTGTTAGTCGTTTTCCTGATTCTCAACAGAAGTTGATGTATCCATCTTCTTTGCCATTTCCATAAATTGCTTCTGCATCTTGCTCAACTCCTCAGCAAGTTTAGCCGTTTGAGGCTCCTTCTTCAAACTGCAAATGGCCTGTTTCTCCACATACACTTAGGTGTGTAGCACTTAGGTCCGGTCTTTTTCTTCGGCTGGAACGACGTCTTTATCTCCCGCACTTTTTCCATTACTTCCCGTACTTTGTAAACTGGTCGAACATCACGTCGCAGGGTTTCACCTTCTTCCAGGGCTTCCTTTAATAAGACATGATGGCGAAGCCATACCGCAGCCCTAATCTCCATGTCTTTGATCCCATCGACGAAACGCTGTAGTATAGATAGGTAGGCCTTGCGGACAAGCATCTCAATTTCCAATGGCCACTGCTGCAGCTCTTCTACCGAACGCTGAGTTCAGTCTCGTAATTGAGCACGGAAGACATGCTCCAGATGTTGTTCGCCGTACCTTGCTTCCAGTGTCTCCATTAGCTCCTTGAATGTGCTCCCCGAGGACGGTAGCGCCTCCAGAACCGAAAGAGGCGATCCCCGAAGTGCAACTATCAGAGTTGTCAACCTTTGTTCTTCCATCCAATCATTAGCATTGGCCACGGTCTTAAATTTCTGATGGTAGGCGGTCCAGGATGTAGTGCTGTCGTAGGTTGAAACTTCTACTAGAGGCGCCCGGCTGCCTATAGCAAAGCCACTCGACATGACAGGGGCCCGATTCTACTAAACAAATGCACCAATGGACTCTCAATTGTGTCTCAATCGTGTCTCAATAGAATGCCGATAGTGTATCAGTGAAATAGTTTTTGATATTTGTTATGGACTTAAACAATAACATAATGTTTAACTTATTGTTGTAGTCTCCACTCGCAGAAGCCCCTTCCGCAGCCATCGACATCTTTTTTTAGGGTGTCCAATGTCCATGTTGTCCTCCAGATTGATAACCCTTTCTTCTACTTGGTCTACATTCTTCTGTAGGTTTTCCACCTTATCATCCACTGAACCTACGGCATGCAGTAATTTTTGACGCCATTCCTCCTGCTCTTGGCGCATTTTCTCTTGCCCCTGGCACATGTAGTCCATAATCTGCATTAATCTATTAAAGTCGAATGTAGATGCTCTAGCCTCTTAAGCTGGCGACGAGGTCCGATGGGTGGATCTAGTGGACGGGGCCTGCATAGTTGATGTCGCCTGGTCCTGGTCGATGGAGTCGGTAGGCGTGTCCCGATGGTCCGTTGATGGGTCCTGTCGGGCAGCAGCCATGACTTCCGCGGCTTCCTGTGCCCTCGTTCTGACCCCGGCAGTTTCTTCCCTCGGAGTCACTAGCATCTCCAAATCCTACTTTTGACACCAAATGTTCCGAACGTGGGGGTCGGGATTTGGTTTAAACACCGTTGACTTGTTATAAGAATTTGTTGAGCGATGAACAGGTCACAGATACAATCACTGTAGCCAAATCACACACAGAATCGAAGTAATACGTTAGTTGTTTTCATTTAAATAAAATGTATTAGAACTTTACCAAAAACACAAAACAAAAATATTTACTCGAATAATATCGTATTTGCGCTTGCCGAAAATTTACGCATATTTATGTCTCGAACAGTAAGGTTATATTACACTGCCGACAAATCTCGAACTACAGATATCAGTAATCAAATGTAACATCCTTTTTCGGGTACATTAAAGAACATAAAATTTTAACGAATGTCATTGTGATGTACGTTACAATAGGTGTGGAAAAGTCCTAATTCCGTCAATATCAATAAAAAAAATCTGAAAAAAATTGACAAGGTGTAATGGGACCTTAAGATAAAAAATCTGTCAAAAAGTGAAAACTATGGTAATAGTTGAATACGGGAATATTCCCGGGGGGCAGCGATAAGTATTTATTTACACAAAAAAAAAGTATATAAGTATATTTATCAGCAATCTAGTACCTTATAGTACAAGCTTAGTTGCTTATTTTGGGACTAGATGGCGTTGTGTAAAAAAAAAAAACTGGTAAAACAGATTCGCAGGCAGAAAAATATCTAAATTTGTTGGCCTCCCATGCTATGCTACCCACTCACTTCTACCCGACCAGAGAGAAGTCATGTCTTGATCACGTAATTTTTAAATCTCCTTTGTGCGGCACTACGATTATCCTCGATTCTTTTATTACTGATCATGCACCAATACTTTTCTGCTGCCAAAACAACTCGACTAACAGTGCTAATGTCTCAAACCGTACCTCTAATCGTATTGATATTCCTGCTGTTGTCAATGTCTTGGAAACTACGGACTTCACACCTGTTTTCGAGTCATGTGATCCTGAGTCTGCTGCTGAAATGTTGGTTAACACGATCTCTAATATTGTCAAAACTCACAGTTTAACTGGTAAAATCCCCAATCGTAAGCGCCTAAATAAACCATGGCTGACCCCTGGTCTTCTAAGATGCATTCGTCACAAGGATAAACTCTATCGTAAATATATAAAAAAACCAGATAACGTCATTTACAAGACTATCTACTTTCGTTACCAAAATTTCTGTAATAATCTCATGAAAAAAATAAAGTTGGAATACCACAGGAATCGCATAGAAAACGCAAAAAAGAATCCTAAGGCTACCTGGAAGATTATTAATGACGCCGCCAATTTACAAAAAAACAAAACTTTATCTTCTGGTCTATTAAATTTCTCCTCGAGCCCCGAGTCGTCTGTCAATGCAGTTAATTCATTTTTTTCCAATGTAGGTAAAAACTTGTCCGAAAAAATCATACAACGTTCAAGCCTTGTTAATGACTCCCCCTATAACTCTAAATCTACATGTCCCACTAAACCGTGTCCTCACATCGCAAAAAAGACATCCCCATTAAATTCTATGGCACTTCTTCCAGTCGACTATGAAGAAATAAACTCCATAATTCTTAACCTCAAAGATAACTGTGCAGTAGGCTGGGATGCTATTCCTACTTCCGTTGTAAAATCTGCCCGACATGTACTCATTCCATGTCTCATTTATGTTTTTAACCTCTGTCTCTCAGTGGGTAACTTCCCCCGTGTCTTTAGGAAAGCAATCATTCATCCTATCTTCAAGAATGGGGACGGCAACAATGTCACAAATTATAGACCAATATCTGTACTAACCGTATTATCGAAAGTATTTGAAAAAATTCTCAACAAACGTCTCACCAAATTTTTGAATGTTGGCGATGTTCTGGCTCCAAATCAATACGGGTTCAGAACTGGAAAATCAAACCAGGACGCAGTTTTAGAGCTTACAGATACAATTGTCAAAAACCTTGAATCGAAACAAAAAAATATCGGCATCTTTTTAGACCTTGCTAAAGCGTTTGACACTGTCTCCGTCCCCATCTTACTGTCTAAGCTGGAGATAATCGGTATTAGAGGAGTCGCATTGGACATGTTTCGCAGTTACCTGACCACCCGTACACAGTGCGTTTTAATTGATTCCTACCTGAGTGGTGATAGTTCCATTGACTTTGGAGTCCCTCAAGGTAGTGTCCTTGGACCTACCCTATTCTTAATATATATTAACGAACTGTGTCAAATGTCGATCCCAAACTGCAAAATAATCACATACGCAGATGATACGGCTCTACTTATAAACGGGAGGAACTGGAACGATACTAAAGTAAACGCAGAATTCGCACTAAAGCATGTGATCAGCTGGCTAGATTCCAACCTTCTCACTCTGAATATTTCAAAGACCAAATTTATCCCTTTTGCATTCAATCATGTTTCGCAGGCCCAGACCTCTTTCACCGTCCATGCTCACACCTGTTCATGGTCGTTTTCAACTCCAACTGGCTCGTGTGCGTGTGCTCAAGTGGAACGCACATCGTGTATTAAATATCTTGGAGTACTGATAGACAATTCCCTATCCTGGAAGCAGCAAATAGATTCTGTCACCTCTCGAATCAGGAAACTTATATACGTCTTCAAAATTTTAAGAAATATACTCGATCTTCATTCATTAAAAACGGTTTATTATGCTCTTGGCCAATCAATATTGTCGTATTGTCTCACATCTTGGGGAGGGTCTGCCAAAACTAATTTGCTAAAACTAGAAAGAGCGCAAAGGGCGGTCCTGAAAGTAATGATAAAAAAACCAATCATGTTCCCTACTAACGAATTGTTCCCAATTTGTCAAGTTCTTAACGTTCGGCAACTTTTTATACTGCATACCACTCTTCGCAAACATACAGAACTAAATTATGATCCGTCCTTGGCGGCTTCTAAGCGAAGATCAGACAAGGTCTGCAAAACTGCTCCGCGCCGTACAGAGACTGCAAGTCGGCATTATTTTTTCATTAGCTCCAAATTGTATAATAAATTAAATAAAGAATTGAATATTTACCCACTAACTCATCATTCATGCAAGAAAATATGTCTTAAATATCTTCTTACCCTTTCCTATAAAGACTCTGAAGATTTTATTTGCAATTAGCAAAGTGCCTTAAACTCTTCATACAAGCACACACACACACATACCCACATGCGCGTCACACACATACATCATACACAAACTCACACATCACACAAACTCACACATACAAAACACTTTTCACTATGTAAAACATGTTTTTTAAAGTTAGGATTAATTTGAAATTAAATACCTACTATGTAAGTAATTGGAATTCAAGCGCACCTCGAGTTCGGGGAGGGCGTTGATATCTGTGTCACAGTTTAATACTCCTACAGATGTCATCGTGTTCTTTGTTTTTGTAACCCTTGTTATGTATTCCAAATAAACTATTTTGATTTTTTTTTTTTTTTGATTTTTTTGAGTTTCGTAGAATATTTTCGCCCCTCCTGTAAACATTAATAACCTGTGTTATTTGCGTGTCAATGACAACCATTCACAAACTTAAATTGGTTTTACCGTCTATGTAAATATTGGCCCAACATCCACTTTTAAAGGTAAGAATATTGGAAGTGAAGATTGAAGTTTTAGCCAACCGTGTAATTCTTAGAGTGAGTTGCACTAAATATTTGTATAGTGAATGATTACGTAGAGGACCTTGATGGCGTCGCTGTGTGTCGCACTCTAATATGAACACGCAAGTTAAGCGACGTCGACCCTAGCCAGCGTTTGGATGGGTTTCGTTATCTCGAGCTTCTCCGTGCTTCGGAGGGCACGTTAAGCCGTCGATGCCGGTTGTTGTCGATGAATGACAGTCGTTAAGCCAAGTCGGTGGCCTTAAGGCGGCTTGAAAACACCGGCCTCTGCCAATCCGCATTGGAGCAGCGTGGCAGAGTACGCTCTAATCACCTTCAAGTGAAGGGAGACCCGTACCCCAGCAGTGGGATGATTATGGGTTGATGTGATGAATGATTACGTCATGAATCATAATGTCACTGTCTAATAATGTCTAACACCATTTATTTTCCCAATGGTCATGTCAAAATTAAATTACTATCTATATTATGGCCAAGAAATTTCGTTACTTGCACTTCTTCTATTTTTTTTATCACAATAGTGAATATTGAGCAAGGGAGGTAATTTTTTATATAAAAGTGCATAATTTTAGTTTTTTCCAAATTAATCTTTAAATTATTTTTATTAAGGCATTCGATTATATCAATTAAAATCTTATTTATGTCAGATTCGTATTTGTTCAACTTGTCACATTTGATTATGGCTGAGCTGTCATCAGCAAATAATACCATCTTTTGTCCTACATGTTTAGGCAGGTCATTTATATATATTAGAAAAAGCAATGGCCCAAGCACGCTTCCCTGAGGCACGCCAAACTTATTTATTTTGAAATTCGATCGATGTTTAACATTCAAAATTGGTATAGTTTACAAAATAGCTTAATAAAATATAAAATACATACTGAACAAAACTGAAACATTATGAAAAATGTCTAGAGAATGATGTTATGGACAATTAATGCGGCCATAATAATTAAAGATTTAGGTAGTAGAATATTTGGCACTGATTCACCTTCAATTACTAATCATCTGTACTCGCACTGATCAAAGTGAATCCATGCATTGACGGTGTCAAAAAAAAACAGAGCACCCACGCGCGACGCTAGATTGGTTCAGATACTTCAGATTAATAACAAAATATCATACAAATATCACTCTCATTATATTTATTCAGAACACGTTCACACTTGACTTTACTACATAATTATTATAAACCCTGTTTCTATTAACTTGACCAATGTAGTAAACAATCTTAGCGTGTCTTTATTCAAATATCCATGTGTAAAATCGATAAATCGCCAGAATAACAAGAGTGTTGTGTTAAATGCCATTTCTAACTATATCGCACTGCTATTACAAGAGTGTATCAACTCAAAATCAAGTTTTTTTCAGAAACAACGAAAAACTAATTACTCTGTTTCTTTTAACATTATAAAAAAGTTAAACATGGTATTATGATTATTGATTAAATGAAAGGATTTATGTATTTATAAATTGTTTCTAAGATTGCTGGTTATCAAAATATTTCCAATTTTTAAGTTGATACTATATTATATGAGCAAATAAAAATAAAAAATGTTTTATTTTTAGTTGTGTACTTATACGTGAAATAATTTAAACTTACTACGGTTTATTAGGTTTTTTTTTGTGTGATTTTCGGTCACTTTTTTTGATTTAATGCGTTAATAATAATTATAGGATATAGCACTAATCATTTAGACTAAGGTTAGAACGCAAATAAAGTCATAATATTAAAGAAAAATAATGTATTTACCAAAAGTAATACCTAAATACTAAGTTTCACAAACATTATGACACTTTCATAAAGTTATAGAAATAACATCAGAAAAAATCTACATTATTTTATATTTTATTGCGAAAGTATTTTAAAAAAATACTTTGCAGACTCTAATTTTATTGTGGATTAGCTCGAAATTCCTCAGTGTTTGAAACGAAGAACCTTCGAGCAATGTGTGTTACCAGTGATGACCTATGGATCCGAGACGAGGGCCCTCACTATGGGCCTCATAAAGGCTCACGGTCACTCAGCGAGCCAATGGAGAGAGCTATGCTCAGGGTTTCTCTACGAGATCGAACCAGAAATGAGGAGATCCGTAGCAGAACCAAAGTAACCGATATAGTCAAACGGATCGCAAGCTGAAGTGGCAGTGGGCAGGGCACATATCGCGCAGAACTGATGGCCGGTGGGGCAAAAGGGTTTTGAACTACCACCACGCACCGGAAAGCGCAGCGTAGGACACCCGCCTACAAGGTGGTTAGATGACCTTTTAAGACTTTTCCAATTCGCTTCGTTTCTCACCCTTATCTTGCCTCTTACATTTCCTACACTTTTGATGCCTTCGTAGTTATTTGACCTGCTGCTGACCAACTAGTAGAAACTACGGCATTGAATGTGCTTTCTGCTGCTGAGTTACTTAATGAAGATGAAGTGGAACTACTACTACTAGTGGAGCTACTTGCTGCAGAATTACTTCGCTGTCTCGTGGCTGCAGGTTGAAATAAAACGGGAACATTACTTGTTGACGTAGGATTGAAATGAGGGTCAGACAGAATCCGAATCGTTAAAATAACTTTGATCACTGTGCCACTCATAGATGGGTGTAGTTCCGGTCGTCATATCTACTAGTCGCCCACCACGGTTCATGCTACAAATAAACAAAAAGTATGTTTTATAAGGTAAAAACAAAAACCTTTTTTTGGTCACCAATAATGTAGTAACTAAAAATTATGTTATAAATCATAGACAAATATTTTTAATTCGAATTCAATAAGACTGTTTGAATATGTGACTTTAATTTAATTATGAGTTACAGTGACTTTTCAATTTAAAATTATAACTACCAGAAAAAACCAGTAAGCAAAAATTCTTCAACAAGACTGTAATAAGTCTAAAATTACTTACTGAACCAACAAAAATGTTGTAAGTCAAAATGTTACTTGAAATCGATTATGTGTTAATCAACAACTCGAAATACACAAAGTTCATATTTAGGTATAAATCAACAATAATGTAGTAATTGGAAATAATAATAAAAAATTACATACCTGTTTCAGTAACAATGTCACAATTCAAAATATTGCAGTCTAAACGAACGGCGACACGTCCTCACTCTTTGAAATTTGAACCTTAACTTAAGATAATGCAATGTTGCAGGGGGGGTTACAACAGTCAGTCAACCATGAAAAGTGACTTATAACGCCATCTCTTAATTGTTTCTTGACCTATTTATACGACGATTTTATTGGCACATAGAGAATTGAATTTTGCTTTTGAAAAATGAGTTAACTCAAATTCATCATTTTTTGAGTTGATACACTCTTGTAATAGCAGTGCGATATTATTATTATTTGGGTGTGAATGATAATTTTAATTGCCTATTTTCGTTAAAAAGACATGCTAAGATTGTTTACTACATTGGTCAAGTTAAAAGAAACAGGGTATACACTATTGGTTTGAATGTGATTTCAGCACACTATGCTTACTATCCGACTCCTACTAATATTATAAAGGCGAAAGTTTATATGGATGTTTGTTGCTCTTTCACGCAAAAACTACTGAACGGATTTTAATGTATTTTGGTACACGGTTAGACTATAAACTGGAATAACACATAGGGTACTTTTTATCCCGAAATTCCCACGGGAACGGGAATATTAGGACTGCTGTGTATGGATAAATTCAAGCAAACGAAGTTGCGCGGGTTTTCACTAGTTCTGTAGTTAAATAATAGCCTAGAATACATCTTTTAACGCGATGCTATTGACGCTATAGCCTATAGCTTAGCTTTATAAGTACGTCGCATATTTGGCAAACCCTATTAGTCGGTATTTTTGTGCTAAACATAAAGAAATAGAGTTTAAAATGTGGTTCGTTAAAGAACTTTAAAAAAACCTCTTAAGAGTAACACAGTAAGATAACTTTTAATTACTTAGCGAGAAGGTATTATTAGCACTCCGACTGCCAACCGGGAACTGTTTACAGAAAAAATAAAGTCTACAATGCCCCATAACCACGTATCAACCATTTTCAATAAAAAGACCAACTCTTTTCCCTTCTCCTTTCTCTTCTTTGAAGGTGGCCTCTGGTATTACTGATATTCATAAGCTGCGGAAACCACTTTCTGTTAGGTGGCCTGCTTGCTTGCTTGTTTGCGGTGTGACCTAATTATTATGACAGCTCCTTCCCTGATAACTTAACCTAAAACTAAACCTAAAAGTTCCAGTCGTACACTCATGTCAGAGTGGTCGTGCGTGGTCATGTCTAGGTCGGGACTTACGACTTTCAAAAGTAGACTGTGTTAAAACTGTTTACACAAATGGTTGTAGTCAACCACTGACCGCCCGTATGCGGTCAGTGGTTGACTACAACTTTTATCGCCAAGAAAATAACCAACGCCTTGCTTTGGTAGATACGTGGTTTTGCTATAATACAAACAAAATGCAATATTTCTTACAAGTTCTTTATGATGAGAAAATTGTGCTATCAATTTGTGAAACTTGTTACTATTTTATATCAAAATGTATTTTGTGTTTTATCTTTGTTCAGTTACGATCTGATCGTATTTGTTCTATACTACAGTACTTGCGAAGTTGACCGAGGCATCGAGGCGAGGTTCAAGCTTCAACAAGCTTCAATCACAAAATGAAAAAATAAAAGTATGAAAAACCGCAGTGTCATAAAATAATAGTGTTATGTTACACTTGTTGTGTTACCAAAACCATTTTTTTAAATATTAGTATCGATGAAAATGAGCGTACCAGTCCCAGACGGCTTTTACGAGTTGACGCGAGAGCCAGCCATCGCTGTACTGTACTCAACCATAATAGATTTTTGGAGTGGTAGAGCAATTATTATGAAATGGGCTTGCTCGACCGGGGAAGTACCACCCTCCCACAGAATATCGACGTGAAGCAGCAATGCGTTTCGTTCGGTGAGTGAGAGATCCGGAATCCCAACTCCTTCTCTACTCTTTCCCACGTCTTCTTTCCCTTCCCTTCCTTTCATCCAAATCCCCTTGGTGGACAACGCATTGGTAGCGCCCCTGGTGTTACTGATGTTCACAGGCGGCGGTGACCGCTTTCCATCAGGACCCACTTGCTTGTTTGTCTGCTTTATGACATTAAAAAAAAATTGAGGGAACTCGGTGGCATAAATATCTTCCCTGGTCGAGCTATTTCATAAATGCTCTATCGAGAGGTAGGGCACTGCGGATAATCCGGAGCAGCACGTCTGGAGAAGGACCTCCACCTTACAGAAGATCGTAGCCAAATATCATTGGTCTCGGTCATGTTGTGTTCCTACGGTGAGTAAGTTCAAGGTCTCCAGAGCTCCACTTGGGGGGGGATTGGCAACGCGTGAGTGATACCCCCGGTATTGCAGTCTATAGGCTACGGTGATGCTTTGCTTACCATCAGGCGGGCCGTATTCTTGTTTGCCACCTTTGTGACATAAAAAAAATCTCAAACCTTTTAGTCATAATTTAATTGTCATTAATATTAAAACCCCTATGAGCAACACCGATAGTCTTCGTCTAAATTACAATTTGTATAAAAAATATGTTTAGGACGTCGAATTTTGTTATAAAACCATGTACGCAAGGTCAGTAAAGGGTTATCAAACAGCTTTGATGGATTAAAACTTAACTGAAAGATAAGTTTCTATTATATTAAACTCGAAGTTTAGGGTCAAAACGTTTGGCAACAATATGAAATTTGACCGCGGGTTTGTTGTTCTGAAATTATTATCAGAGTTCTAAGACCATGATATGGCCTTCAATCAAGATCTCAAAATACTTTCGAGTTAAAATTACAATGTTCTAATAAATAACGTATCTGGTGGATACGATATACTCAATATTTAATGTTTATTTCACCATAGTATATATTTCACAGTAAAACGAATAATCAACGATACTATGACCCTGTTGGGCATAGCAATTTACAGAGGGCACAATATTTAAAACTATAATTATACACTTTCTGGATTATGTTATTTATCCATCAGATAATTTGTCACGAAACTAACCAAAAAATGCTGTCTGAATGACTGGCTGACTGACGGAAGCCGTACGTAGGGAAGGGTAATTCAGCGACTGACACCACGAAGGATCGGAACCATGGTGTCAATCGCGGAAGGACTCTTTTTGAATTGACTGAATGATTGTATATGACTGATTATATATGATTAAAGATTTCTGAATATTGTGTGAAGGAATTTACTTGAAAATTTGTAATTACATAGTACAATATGAATACTATTGATAAATAAATTTTCAAGTAAATCTCTTCACGCAATATTTAGAAATCTTTAATCATACAGACATACAGACAGGGGGGGGGGGGGGGGGTTTATACCAAATTTCAAGCAAATCTATCAAGAGCCTATCAAACCATTTTTGCAGGAAAGAGTAACAAAATATCTATATGTCTGATACCTGTCTATACTTACAAATTTTTGTATTTACAATAAATAATATTATTAGAATATTGAAGCTCGAAAATTATCAGCTGAAATAGCAGAAAATCTTATCAAATTCAAAAAAATACTATATAAGATGATCATTGCAACGTTTCTCGCTCTTACAAGCTATATTTGTATATGATGGAAAGGGATAGTGTAAGAAATATTATTTCGTAATTCCAGGTGACGCCCAACCCAAGTTCCATTCAATTAAATGAAGGAAATGGAACAGACCGGTGTTCGTGCAAAAAGTAATCAGATTCGTCATTGCACTGGGAACATCTATATTACTAATGTAAGGCACTTGGCAGAGAGAGCGGCGGCATTGACTCGTGCTACGTAATCACTGGTAAAACGGAACACATCGGTCTCGAATGTGGGATGAGCTAACCAGTATAATTTTTGAATAGGAGTAAACTGTCCTATTTGAGAGAGGGAGAGAGAATATACTTTATTTACAATATACATCTTTAAATAATACAACATACGGAAAGCTATAGACTAGTATATGTGCGACAAGGCGGCCTTATTGCTCAAAGCAATCTTTTCAAGGCAACCTTAGGGTAACGAATTTCTGAATGGAGTGTCAGAATCAACAAGATACAATAACAGAATATAGGTACATAAGCTAAAATATTGCTAAATATATTTTTTTTAAGAATAAAATATATAAGAGATTAGATGTGAGAGGGTTTGAGAGAGTAGATGAGTTAGGGATGAAAGAGAGAGATGGGTAAAATTAGCCGAGTCCCCGACTCTACATTCGCGATGTAAGCCGAGCTTAAACGAATACAAATATTTATTTTTTGCTTAACTTCCCCTCGGTCAACTTTGCGAATAGTGTAGATCCAGGGTTAGGCTTTTCATACACAGGTCGACTCGGGTTAATATGACGCATTAAGCCGTGGTTTCTCAAAAAACCCTGTGCGATCACGTTTTGTACGAACTCATCCGATCGAACCAAGCGGCGGCGTACGAACGAACTATCGAAATAAATTTTGGTGCGTCATCTATCTAGCGTCCGTCTGTCTGTTATACGCCTTACCGACCCGAATTGGGATATTTGCTCACCCTTGACGTAAAAGCAAACGAGATTAAGTGAACCATTTTACAAGTTTTATTGTATTAATCAAAAGTTTATTAATTTACGAAAAGAAATTAATGTTTCACACGTTAGTGATAAAGTATTGGACGAATTACACAACGCCATCTAGTCGCAACGCAAACTAAGCTATACTTGTACTATGATTATTAAACTCAAATCATTTTAATAAGAGAACTAGACCTTCACAGGAAATTCAATAAATAAATTTTAAAAACTACCATCATTTCGTAAACAAGCAAAATGGCCGACCGCTATCAAAATAAATATTTTATTTTATTAATTTTACAGTTTTTAGAAAACTTACGTACCTATTTAAATAATTACAGAAAACCGACCAAACAATGTGTACAAGACGAACAAGACCAAATAACAATTCGTAATAAATAAGTTTCAAAAATGACAATACTCGTATTATCCTAATCCTAACTAATATTATAAATGAGAAAGTAAATTTGTTTGTTTGTTATTCCTTCACGGCTTAACTAATCAGCCGATTATTATGAAAATTTGTATATATATTGTCAGGGGTACAGAGCCCAACATAGGCTTTTTATCCAGTGAAAGTATGTTATTCCAATGGGAAAATATTTTTTCTACTATAGAGGGCGCTGTATCGGCCAACAGATTGAGTGCTTAGTACGAGTTTTTTTGTTCACATTCGATCATGTCGACGTAAACAAACCGACCAAATAGAGAAGAACTCTCATGTTGCGAATTTATAAGACGCGTGTTAGATATCAAAATTATGCGGCTTACTTGCTCACGTTTCGAAGTGAGTTATCCTGCTAATTTGGATATGTAACACGCGTCTGATAAATCTATATATATAAAAGAGAAAATCACTGACTGATTCATCACGAAATCTCCGAAACTACAAGTGCCAGGAGTCTCAAAATTTGCATGGGGGTTCCTTTTGGGGCGTAGGTGCTCACTAAGAAAGGATTTTTCAAAATTCATTCCTTAGGGGGTTAAACGGGGGTGCAAAGATAGTATGAAACTTTGCTGTTTTTGGAGTTATTCGAATGAAATTCAGCTCGAAGGTTCTTTATTGAAAGGCATGAAACACGAGTAAAATATTTTTCTCAAAAATCATCCCTTATGGGGTTAAACGGGGGCGCAAAGTTAGTATGAATCTTTGCCGTTTTTGAAGTTATTTAAATGAAATTCAGCATTAAGGTTCTTTATTGAAAGGCATGAAACACGAGTAAAATATTTTTCTCAAAAATCATCCCTGAGGGGGTTAAACGGGGGTGCAAAGTTAATATGATATTGATTATTTACTATTAATATTTTTTTTTATTTTGATAGTTTTAATATTCCTTCATAGGTGTTAATTACAGCATTATTATTAACAGCAGTAGTAATAGGAGACTGTTAAATCCGCCTATATTATAACATTCACAAGTCGAATTCCACGCGGGCGAAGCCGCGTGCACAGCTAGTTCACAATATGATACAGTTTTACATTTTGGTCGGCTTGTAAACGTTAACACGTTCGAATGTGACCAAAAATCTCGTACTAAGCACTCTGTAGTTTTTTAATTTATTCATTACAAACATACACACACCCAAAATACAAATCTTTCCTCTTTGTAATATTAGTGCAGACTAGCGGACCACCCCGGCTTAGCACTGGTTTTTTGAAAATATAACATAGCCTATATTACTCGAGGGTAATGTACGTCTCGAGGACGTCAAATTTTAGGGTGACAAATCTACATCGAGCTATGCTGCGCTGTACTGCGTTGTGCTATGTTTGGTCAACTCGCTCGTCTAATATTTTAATGAGGATACAAACATACCATGCTGTGCTGCGCTGTGTGAGGCTACGCTCTGTTTAAAACCGCAACAGTCTCGAGCGAGGCGCGCTAGCTGAGCCGCGCTGTGTCGAGCTGTGCTAGGTCTACTGTCACAATACAACTGTCTGTCAAAATAATGTCTATTAAAAAGAAAAACTCAACCACGAAGCGCTGTCAAAACTTGTTAAAAAAACGTCAGCACAGCACAGCGCAGCATAGCAAAGCTTGATGTTGATTGTTAAAAAAACGTAGCTTAAGAAACACAGCACAGCACAGCGCAGTACAGCGCAGCATAGCTCGATGTAGATTTGTCACCCTAACACATCGCTTTGTACCGTTCTTAAGTTCTATGTCATAAGAGTTAATATTGTGCAAATGTAAAGCTCGACGTGCACCCGACTGTACCTTCCCTGCGGTGAAAGAATTTTTGATGTAGGTCCAGGGGGGTTACCATGGGGTGGTTGTCGGGATACCTCCACGTGGTCCACCCCGGGCAACGCCGGCGCGTCCTTGCCGGCGGCTGAAGTCCCGACACGTGGGTCCCCTCCCTGCGCTCGAGTTGCGGCGAGCCGCGGGTTGAGGGGAACGAGCGGGGTCCGGTCCCTGCGTTTCGCCGGGTGCGGGTTGCAGGCGGACGGGTGTGTCCACTCCCTGCGCTCGGCTCGCGGGTTGACGCGGACGCCCTAGTGGGCGCCGGCCTTACCAGCCGGCGTGCGGCGCATACCGTAACCCGTGGGTCCTCCACCCACGGGCCGGGGGCCTTGGCTTAACCGCCCGGGCCGCGAGGAAGACAACCTCTATAAAAATCACGAGCGGAGCTGACGGCCGCGCCACGCTGAATAAGTGTGGTGTGGCCGTTGGCTGGCGGTCGGCACAGTGGGTGCGATCGCCGAGTGGACGGGGACCATAGCCCAGCCGAGACGGCGGGCCGGGGAAGGCCCGTCGTCTTGAGGGAGCGATGGTCCTCGGTGTCGGCAGTGCACCTGGATGCGGTGTACTGCTGACGGAGCGTATCGGGGGCGAGCGGGTCCGGCTGGTACCTTGGCCGGACGGCCCTGGCGGGGTCGCGGTTGTATCCCAGTTTCCCGTGGCCCCGCCACACAGGGCAAGAGGCATCCCGTCAGTTTTTTAGTGGTAAGTTCCACAGTCCCCACCGCGTGCTCCCCGGGCGGTGGGGCTGCCACAAAACATTTTTCTGACGTAAAAAAAAAAAAAAAAAAAGGGGGGGTTACCATCATCTTTTACCTAACTATTATTAAACGATTTTACCCCGGAGTTGCCACTCTATCCTCCTTGACAGTCCTTGATTCAGTTTAGGTTGACAGCTCTTTTGACAGATAAATTCTTTCAATTTAGGTCGTGGAAAGACATGGTGGTGCGAAAGTTCATACAAAATGAATGAATACTATCTGCTGAATCGCTGTCACCTAAACCGAGTCGTTTAGAATACATGGTGGTACGAAATAACGATTCTATTCTGTTTAGGTCCTGAATTGAATGGGAATAAGAGATGGTGGTAACCCTGCAGTAGTTTTTAAGTTTATATGTTACGAATAAAAATATAAATCTTTCAATATTTCCTCTGTATATATTAGTGGGATTCAAACCAGCGAGCCAGTCATTAACTATAACGGCTCTTTAAAAACGGCCATTTTATAAAATGATTAAAACATATAAAACACTATCTCTACGATATTGTCTGTCTGTGACGAGCGCGACGCAGCAGTAAATATCGAGTGATCACGCCGCGCCCTCGTGTGAGGAAATTAAACTGTTACGGACAGGCTGACTTTTACATGTAACGATTTTTTTAATAATTAAAAATATACCTAAAATATACCCAGATATCAGAGACACATTATTTATTTTATTGGCCTACCTAAAGTCCGACTTCTGGAAAAAGGCCTCCCTACGTGCGGGCGGCGAAATCCGCTAGCGTTCTTAAGCGTGTGAACAAAGTTACAACAGTTACAACAGGCGGGTGGCGTTTGCGTTTTCCACTCATGTAATTAAGTAATTAAAATTCAGACGTGATAATACGCGATTACGCTGAAACGCGAAGAACTGTGTTCTCGAGTTGAAATTAGCGTTTTTTACCTATCCTATCCCGCATCCGCTTCAGCCCGCGCCGCTCCCATTCTGTTTGCACACTTAACGCATCAAGGTTTATGTGATCGAAGACACTTAATTGTTATGCGTTAAATATTACACGTATAATAAATTACGTTAGCATCGCGTTTCGAAATCGTATTGTGTCGTTTACGTTCAGATATTTTAATCGTGCGTTGTAAACGCACTGTCGTCAAAGTGAGTGACAATGATGGGTCGATACGAAGTACCGGCGGACTCTGTCAGTGCATCACAAAGACACTACATAGTAGTTAAACGTTGTTAAGTGAACAAGGTATGCAAAGCTAAGTGGTAGAGCCTAGCCTACTATAAATAAATAAATATATAGGGACAAATCACACAGATTGAGCTATCGGGACTAGCCCACCACACATTCCCACCAATGTGTCTCCTGTATAGCCAGGATCAACCACGGCGACCTCAGATAGACAATAAGTGATGATGATGACGATGATATTGACGTTCCGGGGGGGAAACTACAGCTGTCTTGGAACTCACAACAAATTTAATCATAAAGAAGATAGTCGGAGTAGGAAGTATTGTAAGGACTTGAGAAGCCTGATTGAGCTAGCCCCAAAGTAAGTTCGAGACTTGTGTTATGGGATACTAACTCAACGATACTGTATTTTATAACAAATACCTACGTTCCAAGACCCAGGCCAATCAGAAAAAGTTCGCTTTTAACCATGACCCGACCGGGACTGGAACCCGAGACCTCCTAGGTAGCGGTCCGGTATGATAACCATTACGCCTCCACGGTGATCGGTACTTCGGTACTATGAACTGGTAGTAGATTGTAAACGGGCTGGCTCGACCGGGGCAGTATCACCCTCTCACAGAATATCGACGTGAAATAGCAGTGATATGTCGCTGTGTTTCATGCGATTATTTATTTATTTATTTAGTTCACCAACATAGTGTACATAAGAACATAAGAAAAAAGATAGTGCAACATAAGAAAAAAAACAATACAAATATATCTCGTCGAGTGCCACTACAAGGTGAAGACATCACGCACAGCAAACAATAACATAATTTATGAAAAAATACAATATCATTTTGAGAAAAATAAATTTAAAAATTTAAAATTAAAAAATAAATTAAAAATTACAATAATTAAACTAATATACTACTTACAGCTTTTTTGCCCGCGACTTCGTCCGCGTGAAGTTCCGGATCAGTTCCCTATAGCTCTATGTCACTCCCTGATAATGTAGCTATCTACTGGTGAGAGAATTTTTGAAATCGATCCAGTAGTTTCGAAGCCTATTCAAACAAACAAACAATCAAATCTTTCCTCTTTATAATATTAGTGTAGATAACTTTATCAATCCATTCAATTAGTGAGAGAGTCGGAAGACTAATACCCCTCCACCTTCCTACTCCCTTTTTCACTTTCCTTCCCCTGTCCTCCCTTTTTCATTCCTTCATAGATGGGCAACGTATCCAAGATCTTGTAGTGGTCCATGGGCAGCGGTGATTGCTTACTGCTTACCATCAGGTGACCCGTTAGCTCGTTTGTTATTCTCTGTTATTAAAAAAACAAAAACGAAGCGGAGGAGATCGAATAGCGTCCCTGTAATGCACTCTAAATCGAACACCCAAGCTTTTTTTTTCTCATTTTCTCCAACGTGCTCGGAGGTTGATCATCTATATGTGTTACTCTTTCATACCCATTTCTCGCTTTTCATGCTTCTCGCACTTTCATTCTACATTCTAGATTTTCTTGCATTCATCTTGTCTTGCATTCTTTGTTCTGGGTGGGATGCCAAACTAACTATCTTTTATTCTAAACTAGCTTTGCCAAGCGGCTTCGCTCGCGTTAATTTTATAACTGTATAAATCTCGTTTGACAACAACACAATCCATAGCGCGACTTGTAGCGCCATCTGTTGGCCGATACAGCGCCCACTATAGTAGAAAAAATATTTTCCCATTGGAACGACATGCTTTCACGGGATAAAAAGTAGCCTATGTTGGTCTCTGTACCCCTAACAATATGTGTGCAAATTTTCATAATGATCGGCTGCTTAGTCAAGCCGTGAAGGAATAACAAACAAACAAACTCCTTTCTCATTTATAATTTTTTTTTTTTTTTTCTTTTTACCTCCGACATAATCGGAGTTTTTATCTATCCTCTTTCATACCAGTTCTCGCTCGTTTTCTTCTCGTACTTTCATTCTACATACTTTTCTTTCTTACATTCGTCATCTTTCTTTCCTGGTTTATTACTGCCTAGCCTTATCTAATGGTGTTGGGGGTTCTTTATTTAAATAAATAATGCATTAGTTTTATTTTCGCTCAAATTACAGTTTGTACTTATTACTATGTTCTTAAATACTACACATTTTTTTATACCTTTTTATTTTCTTTATATTTTCAACATTAATTTAATTGTCGATGCCTGAGTATTCTCAGATACTTGGCTCACAATTCTTATTTACTACTACCTATTTAATTTTACGACTTTATTTGCTACTTTACAAAAATGCTCTAAAATATCTTTATAGTCTTTTTTACTACCTATGTGCTCATGTACATTTTCGGCTGTTATTTTAAAGCCTATTCTGCTCTCGAGTGCAAATCGATCCAAATCATACACAGGGCAGTCGAAAAGTATGTGCAGTATGGTCTGCTTCTTATCAGGCTCGCAGAAGCACGACGGGTTCTCCCTGCACTTGAACCTGGCCAAGTACGCGGCGAACCCCCCGTGCCCCGTCAAGACTTGAGTCAAAATTCCCGCGGGTTTAATGCGTTTAATGATACTGCAAGCAGCCATCGCGTCCGGGAAAAACACTTTCGTCACCGAGGCTGTCCCCCCCGTCCGATATCTTCGATATTCCACTCGTCAAGCGTCTCCCCTCGGAGTTGACGCTTGACGAATGAGACCGGACACAGGTCGTAGTCGGGCTTCCTCCGTGACGTCAGTGCCGCCTCCTTAGCGAGATCATCCGCGCGCTCATTCCCTGGCAGCCCCGCGTGTGCTTTGACCCAGAACAAAGACACAGTTTTACCCCGGGCCAAGGCTTCCTGTAAATTACGACGTGATTCGACTGCCAGGGGGTGGAGGGAGCTGTGGTTAGTCACGGTCTCCAGTGCTGCACGTGAGTCACTGTAGACTCCAAAGCTTTCCTCCTTTCGTCTGATGATCTCACGAGTAGCCTTACATATGGCCTTCAGCTCCGCCTGGTAGACCGTGCAGTACGCCGACAAGCTAATCTTCCGGGAAGTGGTTTCAACCTCGCTATTCCATATGGAAAGCGCGGCACCCACCTTACCCTCCAGTTTGCTGCCGTCGGTGAAAATTCTCACCGTCTGCACGTTATGGGCATCCACTGATGCTTGGTCTTCCAGGTTTATGAACTGAAGGTCCATATGTTCGGCTGGATGCGGAGTCTCTACAAATCTTACCGGTCGCTCCACCTCTCTGTCCCCCAGTACCGTCCCGGATGACCCCCTTCGTGCCTCGTACAGGGCGGCTGCTTCCTGTATTCTGAGGTCCAGGGGAAGTATCCCAGACAGCACCAGCGCTGCATTGAGGGAGACCGTACGGTAAGACTTGCAGATCTTCTGTGCGAAACCTCGCTGAAACGCGTCAAGCTGCTTGCGTACCATTATCTTTTTAGCGGCTGGAGCCCATACACTTGCGGCGTACAAAATAACCGGTTCAACGACTGCCCCGTACATGACCCGGATTACCTCGGGGTAAAGCCCCCAACTAGCCCTTGCCGCCCTGGACAGCTGTTTGTGGAAGTTTAGCGCCTTCCTGCATACATTGGCCACGTGAGTGTTGAATGTAAGGCGGTCGTCTATCGTCAGACCCAGGAGTTTTACCTCCCGTGTCATGGCTATATCCGCATCGCCCATGTGTAGGTGTGGAGTGTCATATTTCAGCTTGCGCGTTATGACCATGGCGTTGGTCTTGTGTGGCGCAAACCTCAACTTGTTCGCGACTCCCCACTTGTGAATGTACTCCAATGCAGCATTCGCCTGCGTCTGAACTCTCAGTGCCGTATCGTGGTCGAAGAGTAGCACGATGTCGTCCGCAAAGGCTTGGCAGTATACTCCTGTCTTCTCTAGGCCGTGTAATAGTGGGTCCAGGAGCAGGTTCCACAGAATCGGACCACCTATCGATCCTTGTACGCATCCTTGGGTCGTGCTTTTAGTGTACTCCTCCCCGGCATATCTAACTCTGACCTTCCTGCAGTCGAGATAGCTGATCAGTAGCCTCCTGATATTGACCGGACACTTTTCCTCAGCCAGTCTGACTTTGATAGCCGGCCACCAGGCGCTATCGAAGGCCCCCTCTATGTCCAAAGACACCAGAGTAATTAGCTTCTTCAGCCGCAACTTACTCTGTACGTGTTTCATTAGGGCATATAGGGCGTCCTCGGTGCTCTTCTGGGGCATAAAGCCGTACTGACGAGTACTAATCCGCGGTACTAGGTGCCATCTAATTCTTGCTACCATCATCTTCTCCAGGATCTTCCCGAGTACAGGCAACAGTCCGATTGGCCTGTAGGACTTTGGATGGCTGTAGGTGTTCTTGCCCGGTTTTCTAAGTGCTACCACCGTAGCTTCCTTCCAGATGTCCGGGAAGTGGCCTATCCCTAGACATTTATTCGCCAGGGCAAGGAATGTCCTCGGGTCCTGGTAGATCGCTCGACTGCAGATGTCCGCTGTGAAGCCATCCGCTCCGGGAGCTTTCTTTGGATTAAATCCTTCCACAGCTGTTTTTAGCTCCTGCATCGTGAATGGTGGGTCGTGATGTTCACCATCCTGAGCGTCATTCACGTGTTTAGCTGCTTCTCTGATGAGCCTGTGGTCAGAGTTGTCCGCATTTTCCTTGTCGTCCGGGTAGAATGTCTCCGCAAGTAGTATTGCCGATTCTCTTGGGGTTTTGGGTACACCATCCATGGTGAGCGTGATCTCTTCTTCTCTCGTGGTGGTCTTTCTCAGGATCCTGTAGATGCCTGTCCATACTCCTTCCTTATCCTGTTTGGCGCAGAACTCCTTCCAACTCTTTATTTGGGCTTTCTTGGCTTCACTTTCGTACTTTTCTTTGGCTTGCAGGTATTCTTCTACGACCCTGACTCTGCGGACTGGGGCCGCGCAACGGACTCTGCGCTTCTTGGTTGCTGCATCCCTTTTTAACCCAGCGAGGTCTTCATTCCACCATGGCAGATTTAGTCGTTCTGTGGTCTTTTTCGGTGGGATACTTGATCCGCATGCCTTGGTGATGTTCCCAACATAGGTCTGTATCGTGCTTTCCAGTTCTGTCTTGTGGCGTAAGCTACTAAATGTGTCAGCGCCAATGTTGGTTTCCGACTGTTTTGCCTGCAACACTTCCCGAAATTTTGTCCAGTCGGCTTTCCTTGTGTTGTAGATCCGAGTTGTTCTACGGATTTGGAGTCCCCTGGTTCTTTGCATGCGGATCTTAAAAAGGATGCAGTTGTGGTCGGAGCTTGTAATCCCCTGCTCTACCCTCCACCTTTCAATCAGGTCCAGCATATTCGGTGAGCAGGCTGTGATGTCAACATGACTGGTCAACAGTCTACCACCTCTCACCGTCTGGAACGTTGGTGTTTCTCCTATATTCAACACCTGCAAGCCGGACTCTTCCAGGGTCCCGGACAGTTCCTCTCCCTTGTGGTCCACTATAGTGCTGCACTGTGCTATAGTGCGGCACCAGGTACTCTTGGCATTGCTGTCGCCTCCTATAAGTAGCTCCACCGGGCCAAGCTTCTCCTTTATACTCACAAGTTGCTCCAAGTATGGCCCTATGGGTTGATTAGGTTCGAAGTAGAAAGATACTACTGCGAGTTTCCATGCGGTGGTTTGGATACTTACTACTACGATGTTGGTAGTAGTGAGTTCCGGGTGCGGTCTGACGTCAAGGTCGCTATTGAACACAGCAATCGCGGCCTTGACCGTCCCTTCACCAACCACATCACTCTGGTATACTCTAGCACCTCGGTAGCTCTTCATCCTCCGAATCGCCCCCACGTATGGCTCCTGGAGCAACGCGAAAGCTAGCTTCCGCTCTCTGGCCTCTATCATGAGCTCGTATGTTGCCAGTTCCTTCCTCGCGAGATTGGCCTGGGCCACGATGTATCCTCTGGTAGGGTTGCCTGCCCTGTGGGGCCTCACTCATACAAAATAGGAATTGAACGTTACAGCGAGTGTCGTTGAATCGAACTAGAATCGGTTCTTGTTACGTGAATTGCCCCACTGCTCGCTTCAACATTGGAGGTCTCTACCGGGCCCTTAGCAGTACGCTATCCTAGCCCTGGCTAGGGCATCCCACTTTTTCCTTAGCGGGCACTGTACACTGAAGGCATTGTGGTCGTTGCCCTCTATTTTGGCTTGCGTGCAGTTGCAACAGGTTGGCGGTGCTCCGGGCAGCCAATCTGCGCATTCGGCCTTGATATGCGGTCCTCCGCAGTGGCTGCACTTGCACACCGTCTCCTTGCACAGTCTTCTGCCGTGTCCGTACCCTAGACACATAGAGCACTGCACCAGCGGCGATTGGTCCTCTACTCGGACTCGCTGCAGGTCGATGTGAGCGGCTCCAGCGTCCACCAATCGCTTCCATATCATCGGTGAGACCCTCAAGACGACGTGGTTAGTGTGGGGGTTGTTCGTTTTTCTTCGGAAACGTACCTCCATGCGATCCTGTTCTTCCGTTAGCCCACGAAAGACCGCCTTGTTTTGGTTTCTCAAGCCTTTGACTATTTCCTCGTCCTTGTTGAATACAAGGACGTCCTTGAGGATGACCATTGGGTCCTTGTTTTGGATCTCTTCGACAACAAGTTTGTCCCCCACACTAGCGAGCTTGTTCTTTATCTTCTCTCTAGCTTCTTGAGTTCTGCAACCCACTATTATTTTTCGGTCTCTGGCCTTCCTAATCCTGTCGACCGTAATTCAACCCTCGGCGTCGTTCCTGGCGTCCACCGCGTCCCTGATCTTCTCAAGGACTTGCTCCCCGGTGTCCTGGTCGTTGGTAGAGGCTACCACTATCGAGTGGAGTGTCTCGTGTTCGGGGGTCCTGGGTCTTGAGGGTGCTGCAGCAACATCTGCATAGGTCCCTTTTGCCACGTTGCTTTGAACTCCATCGACTGCCTCCTTGATCTCATCCAGTTTTTTACTGTTTTCCCTTATTAGTTTCCCCTGTTCTCTTATAAGGGTTTCCAGCTTCTTGGTCCTATCCTCTGTTGGTGTTATGGTGTCTCGGCTTTCCATCTCCCCTTCCAGTTCCTCATCCAGGTTGCGTACCGCTGGTGCCATAGTCAGCGCGAGCAACCTGTTGAGCGCCTTTTCAACCTCCAATTTATATTCCTTCCTAAGGTTATGTAATTTGTTGAGGTTCTCCAGGCCCTTTCTGTGCATCGCTGCTGCCTCCTCTGCGCGGTTTGGGTACAGCGATTTTGCCTCGCTCGGTGATTTTATTGGGCTTGACTTGAGGTTCCTTTTCGGCTTGGTGACCGTGGTCGATTTTATTGTTGGTGGCGCTTTCCTTGGCGTCTTGATGGTTCTGGGGGGAGAGTTATATGCAGTTCCTGGGGAATTGCGGTTCGTCGCATGCACCTGTGCCCTTGTCATCCCAGCCAGTCCAGTGACTCCTGTCCGATTGTCTACTGTTGACGCTTTCAAGGGTGTCTTGGGTGCCTGCCCTGTCGCTTGCTCGATAGCGTCAATTGATTTTCGGACGTTTGTCCGCGTCTTAGGCGAGAGTCCTACCCTCTCTTCGTCGACCGGTGAGTTGCTGGCATTCTTTTTCGCTGCAGGTGTGCGGTACATTTTAGTGTGCGAAGGGGTACTGGTATGAGAGGTTGTCTGGGGTAAGTGTTAATAAATAAGGGTCAATAAACCCAAGGTCTTATAGGCTAATGTAAGTTTGTAAAAGTTGTAAACTTTGTCAATATTTAATGTGCGACTATTGTGATTATTTGTTTGCTTACTGTTACAGGTGCCGCGCTTCTACGCGTGGGACAACGCAGTGGCGAGGATGCGGCGGACCTGGAAGCCCGACTTGATGGTACGTGTTGTAGGGTTATGTAAGCAGGCGTGTGTCTGACTACGTCCGTGTGTGTGCACTCGTGTGTATGTATGTGTGCGTGTATGCGTGTGTTGCGTGCGGCCAAAGTATGGCGCTCAAATGTCCAAGTCAACGAGTGCGTTGCTACAGGTACGACAATCTGATTCTAACGAATCGGTCAAACATAGGCTTCCGTATCAGGTCAGTAGTAACAGCAAATCAATTTTAAAAATAATTTTAAAACTAAGATAAAAATTAAAAAACATTAATAATAATAACAATAAAACAGCAATGTGTTCGACTCTACATAGAGTCACTCAATTCAAATTTTATGTTGCTTACGACGTATATACATAGGCACTGTACGTCAATAAAGCAATATTAATATAGCATTTATAATATTAGTTAGGATTAGGATTAACAACAACAACACCATATCTAGATTTTATTTTTAGGAACGAACACCCAAGTTAAGCAACCTAGTCCCTAGCTGTTTCAGGTTTCGTTACCTCAAGCTTCTCCGTGGAGCACGCTAGCCCATCGGTGCCAGCTTTTGACGATGGATGCCAGTCGCTGAGCCATGTGGGTGGCTTCAAGCCTTATGACACTGAAACGATAAGTCATCTAACATTCAACAAAGTGAAAAGTAATTTCGAAAAATATAACGAAAGCTGTAATTCTTTCACGACCCTCCTAAGCCCCCGTTCTTAATTGTTTTATGTGCCTCTATAAAAATCGTATAATCCTAACGCCCCGTCGTTTTAATGAAAGCGAAAATACTTTTTTAATCTTGTCCCGTGAACTCTGCTACTTATCGGTTATTGTGTATTTTAAACATGATATTTTGGAACGGTAGGAAAAGAAGCATTTCGTACCCAACACTTACACACACACACACACAGACTTACACCCAACATTATTATTTTTTTTTGTTTTTATACCACAAAGGTAGCAATCAAGCATACGGCCGGCCTGATGGTAAGCCGTCACCGTAGCCTATAGACGCTTGCAATACCGGGGGTATCACTCGCGCGTTGCCGACCCTCCCAATCCCCCTAAGTGGAGTTCTGGAGACCTTACTCACCGTAGGAACACAACATGGCCGAGACCAATGCTATTTGGCTACGATCTTCTGTAAGGTGGAGGTCCTTCCCCAGACGGGCTGCTCCGATTTGATCAGATTATATTATTATTATAATCTTACCTAAGCATTATCGTTAATCTAAATTTAACTGTTGTGTTCTTACGGTGAGAAAGATCTCCAGAGCTCCACTTGGAGTTGGGAGGGTTGGCAACGCGTGAGTGATACCTCCGGTATTGCAAAATTGCAAGCGTCTATAGGCTACGGTGATGCTTACCATCAGGCGGGCCGTATGCTTGTTTGTTTGCCAACTTTGTGGTATAAAATAAAAAAAACTTTAGTTTTATTGGCACAGACGGTGAAACTCAAATGTGACGCAACTGCAACTTCTAGTTACTTTTGAGTTGCATTTGAGTTTCTGTCAAAGACTCCTTTGACGGACCACACATGACGCAACCTTTTTGAAATCGGTTTGGAACGCGTTGCGGACTAGTTTTATTGTAATTAGCAATTTTTTAATGCCACAAAGATAAACAAGCATACGGCCCGCCTGATGGCAAGCATCACCGTGGCCCATAGACGCTTGCAATACCAATCCCCCAAAGTGGAGCTTTGGAGACCTTACTCACCGTAGGAACACAACATGGCCGAGACCAATGCTATTTGGCTACGATCTTATATAAGGTAGACATCGGAGTACTCCATGGTAGAGCCCCAGACGGGCTGCTCCAATTTGAGCGGATTATCCGCTGTGCCCTACCTCTGTTAAGTCTGTTTTGGACGACCACGTTTTTTTTTTGTTTTTGCGCTTTCCTTGGGGATTCCAGTCGAAGGCTTGCCTGGGTATGTGGTCCTGGTCCCTTCGAAGAGTGTAGCCAATCCAACTCCAGTTGCGGCGTTTGATCTGCTGGTCGATCGGAGTCTCGCCGCAGCGCGCCCTGAGATTTTCGTTGGAGATTTTCTCAGGCCAGTATATGCCGAGAATCCGGCGGAGGTATCGGTTGATATTGCAAACTAGTTGCATAAGGGTTTCACTGCAGTTGCGTTTCACTGGGCCCTAGACTTATTTTCGCCTTACTAAATTATTCCACGCGGGGAGAGGCTGCATGGTGTGTGATAAACAAGCTTACGCTTAGTTCAGACACACTCATAATCTTATTTAGACTCGCACACTTTGTTATTTATATTAGTTATGTCGTAAAACAAGATTTTGAGAGAAATAAATAATTTATTATTTTAAGTAAGTTAGGTGGTAAGAGGTGCGCTTATTGGAAATATTTAGGTGCACTCAATTAGGTGCGCTTCGAGGAAACGTGTTTCTTATTAAGTTAATGTCCATTGTCAACCTACAAGGATTATCTGATGTTGTTCTCAGGAAAACTTTTCAGTATCTACTAAAGTTTAGTACACATATATGAAACTTCTGAATATAGTTTACGATAACGTACACATAGTTTAAACCAGAGATATGTATCTTACTTAATAGATGCCGCTTGTAAAACAGTTTACCATACAGATAATACAGTACATGTAAAATACATGATAATCGTGTATTTTACAATGTCATTGTCATTGTTAAAAAGCCAACGGCGCAGGTACAGATGTACAAGGATGTTTAGAAACGTGATTGTCGTTTGTTGGAGGGCGTTACTGTGGCATATTTTCATACATTTTGTCAAAGGCGAACTGTCAAAAAGTGACATACAATATGAACGGGAGTTCCAATGAAAAAGAGGAAAAAAATTGCTAAATGACAAAAAAGGCCGTAACCGGGTTTCTTTCGCCATTTCTTTTACCGGTGGCCATTTTGCTTGTGTCCGAAATGGTAGTAGTATATAACGTAGTTTATTTTCTTTATACATACTTATATAAAAATTGTAAATGACAAGAAAAAGTGCCTGTGAAGGTCTAATTTCTGAAATAAACGATTTCATTTCATTTCATGAAAAATACATGATAAACGTGTATTTTAATGTCATTGTCAATGTTAAAAAGCCAAGCGCAGGTATACAGATGTGCAAGGATGTTTATAAACGTGAGTGACAGTTGTGCGAGGGCGTAACTGTGGCATATTTTCATACATTTTGTCAAAGGCGAACTGTCAAAAAGTGACATACAATTTGAACGGGAGTTGTAGTTCCAATTTCGGCCACGTTCATAAAGACCTTTGTAGCGGTATAGTCAGCACATATTGATATTACTGTATTTTATGTATGACCCCTATAGAGTTTTTACGTACAGTCATGTGCAAGTGGAGCTTTACACTTGTAGTACATTTATGGCATAGAACTTAAGAGTGGTAAAAATTCCGTAAAGGTTGACATGCTTTTAACTGTACGAATTTGAGATAGAAGTGTGGCATATAAAAAGTAAAATTATGTACCTAACTACGAAACGCTACACGCTACACCGTAGATAATAAATAAATAAAATATTCTTGGACCGATCCACACATCGCCATCTTTTATTTATTTATTTTTTTATTTATTTAACTAAGGTGGCAAATAAGCATACGGCCGCCTGGTGGCAAGCCGTCACCGCAGCCTATGGACGTTTGCAATACCAGGAGCATCACTAACGCGTTGCCGACCCTGTAAGAACCTCTTCACACACATCTAGTCCCCAAAAGTAGTTTATTCCCCGGGACGTCAATAAGCTTCATTGCTTATTGTCTATCTGAGGTCGCCGTTGTTGATCCTGGCTACACAGGAGACACAGTTATGGGAATGTGTGGTGGGCTTGTCCCGAATCTAGTCCCAAACTAAGCAATTTGTAACCTGGGTACTAGAATACTGATAATCATATCAATCCATTATCATCCCATTGCAGGGATACGGGTCTCCCTTTAATTGAAGGTGATTAGAGCGCACTCTGCCACGCTGCTCCAATGCGGATTGGCAGAGGGCGGTATTTTCAAACCGCCCTAAGGCCACCGACTTGGCTTAACGACTATCATCTACCGATAACAGCCGGGACCGAAGGCTTAACGTGCCCTCCGAAGCACGGAGAAGCTCGAGATAACGAAACCCATCCAAACGCTGGCTAGGGTCAACGTCGCTTAACTTGCGTGTTCATATTAGAGTGCGACACACAGCGACGCCATCGAGCTCCTCAATACTGATAATATAAGTAAATTCTACAAAAATAAATATAATTGTACATAAACGATCCCGGTTTTTGTCGGTTAGTATATTGTATTTTGTTATGTTAAAATATGAATTTATAATATAAAATTCAAAGTCCTGACTGACTTAACTATATATCAACGCACAGCCCAAACCGCTGGGTCTAGAGATTCCAAATTTGGAATGTAGGTTCCTTACGACGTCTAGAGGTGTACTAGGAAAGGATTTTTCAAAATTCCCACTGAAAAGCGAGATATACGCAAACGAAGTTGCGAATATTTTACTAGTAACGAATAAAAAAATAACACGTCAGAGTGCTTAGTACGAGTTTTTCGTTCACATTCGATCATGTCGACGTAAACAAACCGACCAAATAGAGAAGAAGTCTCATGTTGTGAATTTATAAGACGCGTGCTACATATCAAAATTAAGCGGGTTACTTGCTCACGTTTCAAAGTGAGTAACCCGGCTAATTTGGATATGTAACACGCGTCTGATTAATTCACAATACGATACAGTTTTACATTTTGGTCGGCTTGTAAACGTTAACACGTTCGAATGTGACCAAAAAACTCGTACTAAGCACTCTGGACAAAAAACAATACGAAGTTTTCCCAAAAAAATTCGATTGCCGGATCCACCATCAAGATCCTGCCGGGCGCATTTGGATCGCGTTGGATCCGGCTTTTCACAATTTGACGCGCAAGGCTCATCTATTTATATTCAAGTCATTTAAATCTCGTTTAATGAAGCATAAACTTGGCTGTGGTGGTTCATGTTTCCAATAGATCCTGATAAACTTTTAACGACGCTCAATTTCACTATACAGTTGTACATTTTGATACCATAACAAGCGGAGCACCGCGGTGTTACCCGCGCAGTCCCATTATTACCGTTCCCATAGGAATTTTGCAAAATAATAAAGTACAGATGTTCTATTTCACGAAGAGCATTTGGCTATGATTATTGTTCACATTGTTTATGTGTGCGTAACATCGGAAACGCTCGTAAAATCGGTCACGCACACTAAATTAATGTGCAATTGTGCATACACGCCTCAAGGCGGGTACGCACGACCGAACACGAACATGGTGAACATCGAACATGAACACTTTGTTCGCACGTGCGTACCACTAACGAACATCAAACAATTTGTTCGTCAAAAGTGTTCGTGTCGATCCAATTTGGTTGTTCTGTGTGGACGATGGTCTCAGCATGACCGAACAAGAACAACTGTTAACTCGAACATCGAACCAAAAGATTAAGGCTTGGTAGCCTCTTTTGTTCGACACCACGTTCTTGTTCGGTCGTGAATGGTTGCGCGCGAACACAAGTAGAACTATGTTTGTAGGTGTTCATGTTCGCTTTGCTAATTTACGTCCAAACGTGCGAACCACATGTTACGTGTTCGTGTTCGATGTTCACCATGTTCGTGTTCGGTCGTGCGTACACGCCTTTACAATATTCATAGCCGAACGCTCTTCGTGAAACATAATAATTATCTGTATTTCAACAAAGTTTCATTCACACGCGCCATACGGCTCTTTAGTCGATTAGGCTCGCAAAAATCGAGCCCGCCGCGGGATGGATTTGAATATTTTTAGGCTCGGCTGGTTCGCTCAATTCATATATTTTATGAGCGAGACAACATGGTGATTTGATTATGTCAATTTGTCCAGCTGACCTTTCTTTAGACATTATCAGCCAGTTTGTAAAACCTTTTTTTTAACTAAAGAAGGAAAAAATAGATGGGTTCTTTTAAGAGAGGTAGGGCACAGCGGATAATCCGCTCAAATCGGAGCACGCCGTCTGGGGAAGGACCTCCACCTTATAGAAGATCGTAGCCAAATAGCATTGGTCTCGGCCACGTTGTCTTCCTACGATGAATAAGGTCGTGGCAACGCGTGAGTGATACCTCCGCTATTACAAGCGTCTATAGGCTACGGTGATGCTTACCATCAGGCGGGCCTAATGCTTGTTTGCCAGCTTTGTGGTATAAAAAAGATAGCTTGCGACTTAATGTGGAGTTGAAATGCGTTTCAGGAACTAACTTTAATGTCACACGTCTTTGAAAATGAAAGCTTAAGCATATGTAGTAACTACTTATAAATTCACATAAAACTTGAATATCATGAGGGCGTTCAAGCTAAGCTGTTCCGACACTATGTAAGCGGCTTATCTTGTGTTTAAGCTGTTTTGAGAGTGCTTTTGACGCCATTTTGCTTAAGATTTAACCTTTTTAAACACCGGCTGTAAACCGCACACCGCCGCCGCCGCCAGCGGACGAGCGAGCGAGCGAGCCGGGCGAGCATCATTTCACTTCATATTTTCTTTTTATATTATGTTCTCACCGTAAACTAGTGCCGTAGGAGAGTATAGCTTGACAGAAGGGGCACTAAAAGATTTTTACTGGGTCGGTAACGAGCGAGTGATACCCCTGGTGTTGCAAACATCCATGGGCTACGGTGACCGCCTACCATCACGCAGGCCGTATACTTGTTTGCCACTTTATTGGTATAATTTCCTGGCAACAAACAAAGTAGTTACTTAGTTTAGTTTGTATTATTGCTTTCGCCTAGCCCCCGAGCAAGCTCGCCACGAGCTTGCTTGCTCGCTTGCTAGCTGACGATGTGACCTGCATTTAATGCCAAAACGCATTGATTAGTTTTTAATTAAGCGCTGTAATCAATTTTATTTACATTAGTAGTAACTATCAGTTTTGGCTACGCCTTCTCTACATCTCAAAGTCTAGATAATGTATGGTCAATATTCATACATTTTGTATCAGTTTTAAGTGTTAATAATTCAAACATTAATTAACTATGTTTTCTTTCTAGTTTTAGATTTCGATTAGAAAAGAAATGGATATCAAAATTATTCTGATTATTGTCTTATATTTGATTTTTTTAATACACATTACGGTAATTATGAATTCATATTTAATAATCTTCATTTTTAAGATATAAGACTATTTAAACGATAATGCTAGTCTTACCTCGGTGAAAAAGGAGAGACGGAGGAAGGAAAGTGTAAAAGGGGGTAGGAACATAAAATAAGTAATAACCCGAGGTAGAATAGACACTCTCCGCCCCGCACCGGACCGAGTTACAGCACCCCGGGAGCCCCTTGAGGAGCCCTCAGTCGCAAAGGTGAACGAATGTGTATACGTGTACGCATACAGCGCGTGTACAGACGACATTGGCCTATGTAGTAGAAATAGGTAATCATTTCACGCGCGTTTTATGGAGTGTCTGGGCTGTGGTAGGAAGCAGGAGGCTCTCTCACATCATATGAAACAACAGCCTATCCCCGCTATCACGTTAGTATTCTGTTGCTCCGGTCGAGCCAGCCCATTTAGGTACGAGCTATTACGCCTTCATAGTAATAGCTAGCTTTACCACTCTTTAAATATAAATCACACAGATTTAGTCTAGTCCCAAAGTAAGTTCGAAACCTGTGTTATGAGTACTAACTCAAGGATACAATATTTTATAACAATATTTAGATTAACTTCCAAGACCCAGGCCAACCAGAAAAAGTTCGTTTTTCATCATGACCCGACCGGGATTCGAACCCGGGATCTTCTGGGTGGCGGACCGGCATGGTAACCATTACGACACGGAGGTCGTCTATCCATCTATGCTCCATTTTTGCCTACATCAACTATATGTGTCATGGAGCATAGCGTGTATGCGTATTTTAAACGCAGTCTGATTTTAATAATAATTTATTTTATACAAGTTTAAAATTTCATGTAATTTCATTATATTGTAACAATATTTCTTCGTTAAAACTCCATTGATTGACGAAACGTGATTTCCAATTCGATACAGTCGCCCCCATGTAATATGGACGCGTCAATTTTTGACGAATCCAATTAATTTTGCGTCTACATAGTTGACGTGCAGACCAAAATTTTATACTACATTGAACATAAATTGAGTACGACACTAAAGCTGAATACAGTCTTGGGAAATGTGACATGCAATGTATCACGCAATGAAAGAATTTGCCGTCCACATTGTCGCAATGTAACAGACTTCCCTTAGTGTGTGTAGGAACAGATGCGATTAGATACTGACAAACCTGACTCCCCATAAGGTATTTTAGGTAACTCTTAATCAAATTTCAACGCAATTTTATCGAATACTAGACGTAATCAAAATCAAAATGTAAATTTTTATTAGTTTTCGTTTAAATAGATTGACATTACAATGAGAAAACTTAATTCGCGCGCTGCGTCCACACATATGAAATGCTCCTTTTACATTACATTGCACGTTACGAGCAGCCTTAAGAGCAATAACACAGCACCCTGTATACATGCGCGTTCGCGTCGTGGCTTACATTGAGCTTTTAGTTCATTGAGATGTTAGACCACACGATGAAATGATTGCAACTCCGCGATGGATGGAACACGTGGCGAATTCGCCTTTCTCAATTATTACAAGGGCTGTGCACACCGCATGCAGCGCAGCACAGTGCGTTCCATACGCAGCATAGTGCAGCACAACGCGTTTATATTATGAGAAAGGACACACCAAACGCACGACGCGTAGCTGCGCAGCGCTGTACAGCGTCGTGCGTTTGGTGTGTCCTTTCTCATAATATTGTAACGAGCTATACTGCGCTGTGCTGAGCTGCATGCGGTGTACTCAGCCCTTAAATCTCTTTTGAAGCTCGTATCATTAACTTTAAAATGTGAAAAGTCATTTTTATTTTCACCTTTTTATTTTATTTTACAGGTGGGTTCGGTAAGTATTTTTCAATTATTAAATAACGAATTTTTCATTATGAAGAAATAATGGCTGTTTAAACGATACTGTTAGTATTACCACAGAATAAATAATAGTACTACGTAGTACATATTACCCCGTGCTTCGATGCTACGACACCTAGCTTTATTTTTTTATTATATGGATCGGGTAAACATTTTTCCTTTTGTATTATGATTTTGGCGAATGAAATTGAATTGTTTGTTGTGTTTTTATACATAAGGTCCTAATTTATTAGTGAACTTCCTATAAACACATGACTATGTAGGTTACAAATGATCGTTTAAGCAAGAAAATAATGGTCTAGTATTCAGCAAAAAAAAAAATATTGTAAAGTAATTAGTTTAATAAAAATGTTGCTTACTACATAAGCCATCCATATTCACTGAATACTAGACCATTATTTCCTTGTTTAAACGATCATATGTAACGTACATAGTCATGTTTTAAAAGAAAAACTAATAAAGTGGGACCTTTTATGTAACATCAATGATAAAATTATATTTTTATTCTATCCAACAGATAAATAATGTAATACCAGTGAGTATGTACTGTCTGTGGTGGTATCGGAAAGGCAAGGAATTGGGCTCCGGGAACTCTCACGCTCCAGTTAACCCATTCCATAAACCCTACATGGATTCTTTGTAACTGATATTATGATATTAACCCATAAATCATCTCACTGCAGTATGATATGGGTCTCTCTTCCGTCCCATATGAATTATGTCTAAGAAGACTTTCCACTTGGATCCACTGGTTCGGTTTGGCCCCCCAGTGGATCCAAGGACACTAAAAAGACGCAATAATTGTATAATACACAGAGACTGATTTTATAATAATGACATAATATTTTTTTTCTTTAGCACACGACGGAATCGCTGTCCATTGAAACGGTAAATTAAATAAATAAATATGTGAGGACAAATCACACAGCATTGAGCTAGCCCAAAGTAAGATCGAGACTTGTATTATGGGATACTAACTCAACGATACTATATTTAATAACAAAAACATATATAGACAAACATCCAATCCAAGACCCGAGGCCAATCAGAAAAATAACGTTTTTCATCATGACCCGACCGGGATTCAAAACCGGGACCTCCTGGCTGGCGCTCCGGCATGGTAACCATTGCGCCACGGTGTGGTGATCGGTAACTAAATTTTATTATTTGTAAGTAAGTAAGTAGGGTAAATGCCTAGTTGTAGGACACATGATTTTTTTTTTGTTTTAAAAGAATTGGAATGCGGTTTTGTAATTATATTACCTTTTTAAAGATAATAATTTTTAATAATAATTCCAATTAAAATATTAAAATATCTTTATAGTGTAGCGGGCCGTATTGTGAAGCGGAGGTGAGTAATTACTTACACATTTTCGTCGGCGTTTCTCCATTATCGTGTAAGCCTGTAAGGGCATAAAAGCTTGCCCATACAAAAAAATATAATAATAAATAAATAATAAATATATAGGGACAATTCATACAGATTGAGCTAGCCCCAAAGTAAGTTCGAAACTTGTGTTATGGGATACTAACTCAACGATATTATCTTTTATAACAAATACATAAATAGATAAACATCCAAGACCCGAGGCTAATCAGAAAAAGTTCGTTTTTCATCATGACCCGACCGGGGATCGAACCCGGGACCTCCTGGGTGGCGGTATGGCGTGGTAACCATTACGCCACGGAGGTCGTCATATAAAACGAACGATAGCGTCTCGAACGACGCTTGAGATTTACATTTTAACTGTTTTTATTACGAGTGTACACCCACAGATATTGTCGCAGTTGACATTTTTGTGGTTTAAATAGTAGATTTTACAACAAGTGCACAAAACGAATCATTTCTATCCGAGACTTTTAGCAGCCCGAGCCGAAGGCGAGAGCTGATAGTAATGTCGAGGATAGAAATGGTTTTGTGGACGAATTATAAACTCTGCTTTTCACTTCGATTGCGAGGAAATAAAATAATAAACGCACGAAAAAACAAGACCTGTTTCCCGCCGCTTTTTTTTTTAAATGTTACGACATTGATATTAGGCTTGGGCTGCAGACCTATACAGCCTACTATTAAATTAATTTTGAAATAAAATAATTTTCTTAAATTAATTAAATAACCTACCGTACTTTCATTTATATATATCGTATATCTATTCTGCCAGCACTTAGCAAAATTTTTGAAAAGATAATTCTGGACCAACTACTATCCTATTTCCAAAGTAATCGATTGCTTCACCCGCGTCAATACGGTTTCACTAAAGGTAGATCCACTACAGACGCCGCTGCCATGTTATTTAAAGTTATAATGGAGGCCTGGGAGGACAGCAAGAACGCTGTTGGTGTTTTTTGCGACCTTTCCAAGGCTTTTGACTGTGTCGATCATCAGACCTTAGTAAATAAGTTAAAATTCTATGGCTTAGACAGTTCCTCAATCAATCTTATGTCCTCTTACCTTAATGACAGAATTATGAAAGTGAGAGTAAATGAAGCGACCTCTGTAGGTTGTCCTGCTAGTATAGGCGTTCCTCAAGGCTCAATATTGGGCCCTTTTCTTTTTTTAGTATATATAAATGATTTGCCGTACTTAACTGAACATTTATGCGACATTATTTTGTTTGCTGATGACACTTCTTTAATTTTCAAGGTAGACAGAAAAAGTCCTAATGTAGATACTATTAACAAAACGTTATCTCAACTACATCAATGGTTCACAGTAAATAATTTGGTGCTTAACGCCAGCAAAACCAAATGCATAGCTTTCTCACTCCCGAATGTATCCCAATCTATTACATCAGTCATTCTTAACGATGAAAACTTAGAATTGGTCGAAACTACCACTTTTCTGGGCATTGTACTTGATAGCAAACTACAATGGCATCCTCATATTAGAACACTAGCAGGTAGACTAAGTGCTGCTGCTTTCGCTGTTAGGAAAGTTCGACAGTTCACCAATGTCGACACGGCACGACTAGTTTATTTCAGTTATTTTCATAGTTTGCTATCGTACGGCATTTTACTCTGGGGTAAAGCAGCGGATATAGAGACGATTTTCGTGCTGCAAAAGCGTGTAGTGCGTTTTATTTATAAATTAGGTTACCGTGAATCACTTCGCGAGTTCTTCAAAAGCACTAATATTCTCACGGTGGCATCACAGTGCATTCTTGACAGCATTATGTTTGTTCGTAAAAACATTAATGACTATAACCAGGTGTCCGATATTCATAATTTTAATACGCGTAATAGAAATAAATTAGCTGTTCCTAAATTCAGGCTTAGGAAAGCGGGCAAGTCATTTATGATCCAAAGTTTGCATATGTATAATAAAATTCCAGAATATATTAAAAACTTGCCCAATAATAGATTTAAATTAAATGTAAAAAAAATTCTTAACCAGCAAAGCGTATTATACTATCAACGAGTATCTAAATGAAAGGAATCCCTGGCCCTCTTGTGAAGGTGAAATGCTAAAACTTGTCGTGAAAAGCCAGTCAATGTTCAATAAACTACATGAATAAAATTTGTGTTCAATATTGTAACATGTACGTCGTAGTGTCATCTAAGTGGTGCTGTTTTTCTTATTATTTACATTTTAATATAATTAATATATGACAAGGATGTTAATGTGTACGTGCATGTCATGCTCGCAAATTGTCCAAACTGGTGGTGGCGTTGGGGGTCGGGTTACTGTTGTTCCCTACAATATTGTTCATAATATCGTGATGGTGAGCCCAGTAATGGAGGCTGGAAGGCCGACTCTCACGTCAACTCGAAAATACACGAGAACGGTTGCTGCCTTGCGGGCGGTCTGCTCCTATCTTTAACACCGATTTAGCATTTTATATTTTAGATTTAATTTTATGTTGAGACAAATTAATGGCACTATTTATTGACATTCCGCGTACGTAATGTTGTATGTATGTACCTAGTTTTAAATTCTATGTTGAAAAAGAAAAGAAAAAAGAAAATTTCGATATATTTTTAAATGACAAAAAAGGCCGTAACTGGTTTTCTTTCGCCATTTCTTTTTTACCAGTGGTCATTTTGCTTTTGTTTCCGAAATGGTAGTAGTTTATAGAGTAGATTAATTTATACAAATCATTTATTACTGTATACTCTGACAAGAGAACGTGTTTGTGAAAACCTATTCTCTGAATAAAAGTTTTGAATTTGAATTTGAATTTGAATTTAAATTTTAATATCTTTTATGACTTAAAAAACACATTAGGCAAATAAATTAAAGTTAATATTATAAAATAACAAATTCTATCTCTGAACTTTTTATTGTGTTTGGCTATATGGCTCATTTCCTTTGCCTTAATATACATACATTTATGAGTAGATACGTTTTTGCGCTTGTGCACAAAATTCGATTTTGTGCAGCCTATATCCTGCGCAAATAAGCATTTTCTGAGCATGAGAAGTGAAAAGAATATTATTTTATACATCCTTTATTTTTTTTAGGCTGTTGGGCATAACGCATCTGCATCAGTAAGTAAAATCATATAACTAATTTAAATGTGAATGTTTATGTAGATATTAATAATGAATGAATATTAAGGGAATGATGTTAGAGGTAAGAACTAAGAACTACACTGGGCGTAAAAAATTAGTAGTACAATTTTAAAATTGCAATATCTCTTACTACAGAAGCTAGACCTTTGAAATAAAAAAAAGTTAAAAGTCAATTTCATTCATTTAATAAAAACTTTATGCATAATATCGTCTTTTAAAGATTGATTTTTATTTCAAAACTCTAACTTCTGGCGCTGTCCCACTGCTGCGCACGAAGAGGCTACGCACGTGTGTTAAGCTTTGCTTTGCAAGAGGATGTACGTGATTGTTTCCACTGCAACCCACGGACACGTTAACCATCAAGTGACGTCATTGATACACGCGTGGCTTGCTCAACATAGCTCAACGCTGTCAACGCCATGCACGCAGTGAATGCGGTACACAGCCAGCTTGTTCCACAAAGCGTGCACATCGCTGCGCACGCTGTGGAAACGTAGACCCACGTAGTCATCCACGCAACTGTAATGTGCCACGTGGCCCACGTGTTCGTACAAAGCTTGCGCAGCAGTGGGACCGCGCCTTAATTGCAATTTTAAAACTGTACTACTTATTTTTGACGCCCAGTGTAGTAAGAAGTTTTTAACCCACGATGACTAGCGATAGAAATGATTTTATTCGAGAAAAACGTATCCCAAAACAATAGTTGTTAAAAAAAAACAAGTCTCGCATCGCAACTCAGATGTTCTACCCTAAAAAGTTGTGAGTTTCATGTAATACCAAGTCGGTTATTAACTTATTCAGTCCCTACTTAAGGGACCTTCTGTCTTAAGTTGTTACGTAATTATCTAACCTAACAACATCTTATAATGACTATAATCAATATTAAAAATCTTTAACGTTTTAAATAAGTATGACTCGGCCATCGCGTGACAACACAATATATCTCACAAGTAATACATAATATAAATTAGATGTTTAGTGCGATTGTCAAGTAATATACTTATATAAAACATTAAAGATTTTTAATATTTATTATGGACTGCACGTAACGTAATATGTTAAGTAACAAAATTCTCATATTGTGTACGCCTTGTGCGCACGAACCGTGCACGCTACGCGCACGAACCGCGCACGCTACGCGCACGAACCGCGCACGCTACGCGCACGAACGCATTATGTGTACGGGAAATTCTTTCATTACGTATTACATTGAATGTTACGTTACAGCTGTGTGAACCCCACTTAAAAAAGAGAGAGATAAAAAAGATATGAAGATAATTTTATTAATAATTTCTTCTTTTTCAGTGTGATGGACCATTTTGTACGTCAGCGGTAAGTAAATTACTTTTAAAGTTTGGAACAGAGTTTTCTTTTAATTATAAAAATTCGACTGTTAAGTCGAATTTGCTTAGTTCATTGGGCTGGACCAAGGCTTTCCTGCAAGGGTTATCTGATGGTAAGCGGAGGCTGTAAGAACTTGCAATGTTTTTTTAATTGTACAGACAGCCATGAAAGAGGTCAGCTCTCACCTTAGTGTTTACAGAGCATAATTAAATAAATATACAGGGACAAATCACACAGATTGAGCTAGCCCTAAAGTAAGTTCGAAACTTGTGTTATGGGATACTAACTCAACGATTCTATATTTTATAAAAAAATACGTCATATACTAGATAAACATCCAAGACCCGAGGCTAATCAGAAAAAAATCGTTTTTCATCATGACCCGACCGGGATTCGAATCCGGAACCTCCTGGGTGGCTGTCCGGAGTGGTAACCATTACGCCACGGTCGTCGATGTATGCCTAGGGGCACCCCCAGAGACGACGTCGAGGACGATACTGGGAGAGGAAGGCCGAATGGAAGAGTAAATTTGCTGCAGTCCATTTGTGTCCATAAACATGGCTGTTTTGTTTGTCTTCGTTGGATGGTTTCTATGTATTTATTATCATAGGCATTGCTTAGATTGGGACTTAATGGCGTCGTACTATTCGAAAGTTCGTTTAAAGATACCTAATTACGCCATCTCTGATGTGAGCAGACGACAATGCGCTCCGTGGACACAGTTTTGATTATTTATCATTTTGATGATATATTTGATTCGAAAGAACTTGTAATACTCCTAATTCGAATAAGACATTTTCATTTCTCATTTCTACGCAAGATGCAAGCATTCGTCTCACAATAGACAATACGAGCGTATGCGAACGTATGGTATGGTTTGCATGGGGACACACTCCTCCTAACACTGAAAGGAATAAAATCGGTTTGTGAATCGTTTCATCCCGTTTCTACTGTTCATCCCGTGAAACTGTATCATTTATAGTAATCGTCAAATCGTAAATCTTCATAATTCATATGTCAGCGAAAGACACCATTTATGGCGCTATGGTATAAGTTAGGCTACTGTTTATCCCGTGAAACTGTATCATATAAAGTAATCGTCAAATCGTATATCTTAATAATTCATATGTCGGCGAAAGACACCATCATATCACGCTATCGTTTGATTTTTCACTGAATAACTCGATCCAACGAGATCTATGTCACTCTAAGTTTATCACAAGCTGCGAGCAAAGGAGTTCAAGAAACCTGAATAAACAGAGCCTATTAAAAATAACAATGCATTCCTCCGGTATTATGGGTGTCTATGGGCTATGATTGCTTTTTTAGTAGGTGACTCGTTTACTCGTTTGCTCCTCTCGCGTGAAAAACTATCGCCGTAAAGAAAGAAAGTTTGTTGGAGTGGTAGAGCAATTATTATGAAATGGGCTAGCTCGACCGGGGAAGTACCACCCTCTCACAGAATATCGACGTGAAGCAGCAATGCGTTTCGTTCGGTGAGTGAGAGATCCGGAAGCCCAACTCCTTCCCAATCCCGTCTTTCCCCCTCCTTCTTTCCCTTGTCGTCCTCCTTCCTTTCCTCCAACTTCCTTGGTGGACAACGCATTGGTAGCGCCCCTGGTGTTACTGATGTCCATAGGCGGCGGTGACCCCTTTCCATCAGGGGGCCCGCTTGCTTGTTTGTCTACTGAATGACATAAAAAAAAGAAAGAAAAAATTTTCATTTGGAACATTGTTAAACAAATTCATTCAATTTAAACTACTATTGATAATGTAAACTTTGGTGTAAAAAAAGAAATTATAATTAAAATTACTTATTACCTATAACCAATAAAATGTGTCCAAAAAGGTCTCAGGATAATGTCACATAAAAAGCATCATCCATCTTATCAAAATGAATTTCTTTTAATTTTTGTTAAATATAAATATAAGTAAATAAAAAAATAAAATATAAAGGGACAATTCATACAGATGAGCTAGCCCCAAAGTAAGTTCGAAACTTGTGTTATGGGATACTAACTATGTTACTAACTATACTATGTTAAGGGTTTGATTCCATGGAAGATGGGCCGGGTGCTGGTATGGGATGCAACCTGTTCAGACACACTGGCCCCTTCCCATCTACATGGAACCAACAACAAAGCTGGTGCGGCTTGTGAAGCGGCTGAAAAAGCTAAAGCATGTAAATACAGGGGTCTAGGCTCCGAATATGATTTTGTCCCATTCGGTGTCGAGACCCTTGGTCCGTGGGGTTCTTGTGCTATAAGACTTTTTAAGGAAATTGCAAAAAGGTTAGTCGACATCACAGTAGACCGAAGAGCTGGCAGCTACCTCGGACAAAGAATTAGTCTAGCTATTCAAAGGGGGAACGCTGCCAGTATCTTCGGAACCTTGCCTAAAGGGACTCCTTTTAATAATATATTTTAGTTATTTTATTATATTTTTTAAGGTTTTTAGTTTTAGGTTCATTATACTTTGTTTATAATAATATGTTTAGTATAGTTTTATATTTAACAGTCTTGTTATGGTATAAATTGAAATTACCGGATACTAACTCAACGATATTATATTTTATAACAAATACATATATATATAGACAAACATCCAAGACCCGAGCTAATCAGAAAAAGTTCGTTTTTCATCATGACCCGACCGGGGATTGAACCCGGGACCTCCTGGGTGGCTGTCTGGCGTGGATTACGCCACGGAGGTCGTCAAATATGTTTTTCAATATTATTTAATCTTTTCCGGTTGTCAACAATATTAATTAAAATCAAATAATATAATACCATTACTTCAGGCTGAATTATCGAAATCAAATCGTTTTATTTTTTATTTACTCACTAGAATATTTTCAATTAGGAAAATTAGATAGTAACACAGACAGTAAAAAATGTAAGATCAAAATTGTAGAGAGTTTTATCAGCTTTCATTGTGTAACAAATTTCCTACAACGAATCGTTTTCGGAATAGAAGCAACCCTATAATCATATCAACCCATAATCACCCCTGTGGCAAACCGAACTCTTTTTAAATAAGAACCTCTTTGTAAATAGTTATTATGTTTCCTTTTTCTTTACGGTTTTTATATTCTTTTTTACTGTCACTTCACTTCACTTTTTCACCTTCTCGCCATCGAACCATATTTTTCTATAATATAAGTTATCTTCATCCCTTCCTCTTTTCCCAATCTCTCCGTCCTTAATAACCCCATTGTAGGGATACGGGTCTCCTTTCAATCGAAGGGGACAAGAGCGTACTCTGCCACGCTGCTCCAATGCGAATTGGCAGACGCCGGTGTTTTCAAGCCACCCGAAAGACACCTTGGCTTAACGACTGTCATCTACCGATAACAGCCAGGACCGACGGCTTAACGTGCCCTCCGAAGCACGGAAAAGCTCGAGATAACCAAACACCTGGCTAGGGTTGACGTCGCTTGACTTGCGTGTTCATATTAGAGTGCGACACACAGCGAGGCCATCGAGCTCCTCGAAGCAGGGTATAAAAACTAAAATCAAAATCAAAAAATCAACCAAAAAAACGGGACCTTTAGTTCAAAGAAAGTTCCGTAGTCAACTTTCTGCTTTCAACTTTTCCACACCCCTTAAACAAGCTTTCATTTCTCAGTCTTATATATTATTAATGAACAAATATTTTTCGGTTGTATGCAAAAGTACTCCCGGAAAAATATTCATATGAATATGTTTAGTAAATTATCTCCCTGAATCGGATATAATTTGAGTTTAGTTTGAAATGGACCACGAATTAATTAAATAATTTTGTATTAAAAATATTCAATAAATTAAAATCTTAGGAAGTATAAAAAATAAGCACACTTTTACTTTAGGTCTTTTACGGGTTCTTCATTTTTTAAAATAATAAATAAAATATTAAATAATTATTTCTTTTCAGACCCGTGGACCTTTTTCCGCTTCAGATGTAAGATTTTTGATTTAAAAATAAGTTTTGGTCCCCCCCCCCCCCCTCGTTTTATAATAGTCTGAGATCACTCTTACTCAGTCTCAGTATGACTCAATGTATCATACTATACTATAGATAATACTTAAACTATCAAACGAGATCTATGTCATAAAATTAACCGCGAGCGAAGCCGCAGGGAGAAGCTAGTATTTTATAATGGTGCAACTGATCCCACGTCAAAATCTTATAATTGAATAGTTTTTCTTATAACTGAAATCGTTTATTTTCTAAGCCTTTCGGAATTTCAGAACGTTTCATATTATTGTTATTTTGGAATAAATTAAAATATTAGTTATCTACTTTATAACGTGCCGTCATTTTGAAAACAAAATATGGTAAAATAAAATGTTATAACATGTTTTAGATAATTCATACGTTATAAAAACATTACATACATAATCATAACATTATTTTCTTTTCTCGTGAAAAGCTTAAAATATTAACTCTTATTTTCTTGATTTCCAATAGTCCTTTATATATAGGAAAATAGAACATAAATAAATATAGTAATTTTAAAAAGTAACCAAAATACAGACAGTGTTGATACACTTATGAAACCTTTTGAAACACGGTGTCGTAAGCGTATCGTAAATACGCACGTAGAACGAAGGTGATACGAGCATGAGCGTATCAGAAACTCGCTTTCAGTCGCGTATGAATATAGTCCAATACAAATCGATGCGTGGACGAAAAGCCGTCGGGCGGATTTATTTAGTTAAATTATTAATTAACGAGCTGTTACCCGCGACTTCGTCCGCGTGAAATGTTCAAATAAGGATAACTCCTTTTCTTGTCATGCGATTTAAATGAAACAAAGCCTATATTCTGCTCCAAGCCAAGTTCTATCTTCCTGTGCAAACAGGATTAAAATCCGTCTAGTAATTTAAAAGATGTGGGCGTTCAAACAGACAGACAGACAGACAATATTTTTTTTATTTTTAAATTTCGCATTTATTACCTTTCTCTAACTGTTCCCTCTCCATTTTTGCCAAATATGTTCAAAGTACAGACATATCGGGGTCTACTGTTTTATTATATATGTGTATATGTGTATATAGATTAATTACCGGACCGTCGCGTCGCCCCGGCTTCGCACGTGTTTTACTTAGGATCTCTGATATTTTTGGAAGCTTATTATAGCTTATGTTACCCGGGGATAATGTACCTTCCCGAAGGTGAAAGAATTTTTGAAATAGGTCCAGAAGTTTTTGAGTTATTCGTTACAAACAAAAATCTTTCCTCTTTTTATAATATTAATATTAACATAGAAATATGAAATGTTTCTAGCTTCAAGCTGAACAGATAGAAATAGATTTTGTATTAAAAAAAAACAAATATTTCAGTGTAAAGGAAGCAGATGCAATACAGCAGTAAGAATACTTTTAAAACATTTTTTATTAAAAAAAAGTTTGACAGAATAACAGACAGACAGACGGACAACAAAATGATCCGAAAAGGGTTCCCTTTATTCCTGTTAAGGTACGGAACCGTAAAAACTAGGATGAAATTTGTTAAAAAGATATACGTAGGTCATTTGCGACAAAAAGTAAAAAAAATCTGTATTACTTTTATTTTTGTTCTAACAGTGCTATGAAGATAAATGTTCGGCAAAGGTAGGTTAGTACATAATCCTAATTGTAGGAGAATAAAAAAAAGGACGGGTTGCACTCCGGGAGTGCCGGCAGAAGTGAAAACTTAAACATCAACGTTGTGCATTTTTGAATATTTTGGAATCTTACGCTTTTTCGATCAGGCTACGGATCTGACGCGAGTTTAACATTTACCCATCTAAAAAAAGTGCCAAGCGCCGGTAAAGAAGTTTTCACTTCAAAAATACGTTGGCTAATAAAATATACATACAATTTAAGGCTGCAACTTTTATGCAAAATGTAAACACTCGAAAATATCGACGTAATTTTAGTCTGAACCTAGACTACATTGAGATTTAATTACATAATAATTTCTACTTGACTCTTCAAAATGGCGAGCAAAACAGGGAGCTAATAAATTATTTAGTCACATCTAATTTTATACAATTTTTTAAGGACAGATTCTAAGTTTTAGCTTGTTGAAAATGCATTTTTTTTTTTGAAATTGTTCAATGTTCCGCTAATTATATCGGTGTATGCAGTTATGATTATCTATCGGATAGTAGATCATTGGATATCTAGTATTTCGATCGCTAATAGTTTCGAATGTACGTTAGTAAAGATTTACGATACGAATACACGTTTAACAACACAATATTCGAAAACAAATTCGTGTTAACGAAGAATTTGAAATGTCATAGTTTTCAAAATGGCGGTAATTTGTATAAAATAGGTTATTTTACAGTGCCACAAATATATCTGTGCCGATGGCCAAAACTAGAACTAATGCATACTCCATGATATCTTGACAAATTACCTTCTATAGCTTCGATCCTAGCGCCCCCGCCATCAGCACAGATAAGTTTTTGGTACCTAATTGATTCCGTACATTCTGCATAAACGATTTAATTTTTTATGTGAATTATTTTTTTTATTTATTGTTGACAACCGAAATAAACTAATAGACAGTGATGGACTTAATAGACAGTGTTGTTTATGAAAAGTTAATCTGTACAGTGCTACAATGATATTTATGAACGTGAGTGACGTTTGTAGGAGTTACTGTGGCATATTTTCATACATTTTGCCAAAGGCGAACTGTCGAAAAGTGAATACAATATGAACGGGAGTTGTAGTTCCAATTTCGGCCACGTTCATAAATACCATTGTAGCACTGTTTAAATAGATTATTTTACAAAAATTCATCCCGTAAATTATGTTTAAACGATATCATTTTTTTTAAGTGAAAAATTCATGATTTTTAATATTGTTATCAACCGTAATATAAGAAAATATTTATCCAAAATACCTAAGAATATTTTTCTTAAATTTTAGTCTGTAAGTCTATTAGGGTTTCCTATAACATTGTACCAGGCGATAGTGAAAAAGTAATTTGTTTTTCTTTTAGTATATGAAAATGTTTTTTTTTTCATAAAAACCGATTTTATTCAGTGTGACGGGGGAATATGTCGGAGTGAGGTAACTATTTTTTATAATCTTAATTGCGTAGAATTCATTCACGAGAACCTAAATTAATTATCAGTAATAAAAAATATTTAGACAGTTGACAGTAGCAGCGTAGCAGTTGGTCCAACAGAAAACGGCGCATTATTTTGAGAAATTTTGTTTTAATTGAAACAAAAATGTTGGAATCTTTCTTCAATTTTTTTTCCAATGATCATTTTACGCTTTGCATTTTATTTATTCTTCATAACCGGTGAACGGTTCATAACACATTATTCATAGTCACTAATGTTTTTATTTAAAAACCCCAGTTGTTCAAAAGTAACAGCCTGTTTTTCACATGAGAAGTTCGAAATACAGAAAAATATATTTTAAAAAAAATTGTAAATTTTCTTTTTGATTTTTATCTATACTTGAATTGAAGTATTCTATCCCGCATTTCCGTTACTTTATGACGGGGCACCCTGTATACCATATTATTCTATGCCTAACAAATCTTTTAACACTTGTGTCACATGACGTGCCTTAGAACCGTTTCCGGTTCGTACGTGGTGCGATACGGTACCACGACAAAGTTTTTAAATCGATACGAAAAGGCAGGAATTTTATAACGCCATCTAGTCACAAACTAAGTAAGCTATACCTACTATTAAGTATAATTTTTCACCCATTCGACCTTACTCCCCAGTGTCGTTCTTTTTTCGTGTAAAATAGTTTTAATAGTCAGGAAAAATGCATAACTGCATGTTCCGCCACTTGAGGAAGCGGCGGGGGTCTGACGGGTTCTTCCCTCCCAAGAACCCTTGAGGGGACGGACTAAAAACCTGACTGACTGTCACCTTCTCCGCCATATGACAGCGGGGCTGCGGGAACTGGCGATACTTCCACAACTCCCAGTGTCATCCTAGGCCAAGATGCGAGTATCCCTCTGGGGCGCCCACGATGTAAACCAATGTAAACCGGGCCAGCCCTGCGCCTGCCCTGTGCCTTGCATTGGTCCACACCGAGCCCGATATAACTCGCATCCGTATTCTCCGTATTTCGCACTTCAATGTCCATTTTATGAATTTGATATTTATGTTTTAGTGTGTAGGAGAATATTGCACATCATTTGTAAGTATAAATAAAAAGTAAAAAAATAAAAATGAGAAATCTATCAAATAATTATCTACAAAACAATCATTTAGAGCTCCTTCACACATGACGTAGCCGGAGCGTAGGCGTTCGATGAACGTATACGCAGCGCAGACATCTCTGCAATACTACACCAATACTCTGCATACAGTAAAAAAAACGCTGGGCGTGCGTTGCATTATCGCGGCGTCTGTAAAACCTCTACCACACACGCGCGTTTTTAACGGTCGATAATATCGCATGCGTTATTGCAATATCTGTTTTCAGTACATTTTGTATGAGGATGACTATGGAGTAACACACTGCTGCGATAATAACGCTGCAATGGAAGTAGGGCGCTGCGTTTCTCCGTCCTCCGATGAGTTATAGAACGTTGTGTCAGGACGCAAACGACCGTACACACACTTGCGATAATAACGTTAGTGTCGTTAGAAATATCGGACGATAAAAACGCATCTGTGTGCAAGGAATCGGGACGCAACGCAATAACGCATGCGATATTTTCGACCGTTAAAAACGTGCCTGTGTTTACGCCGCGTTGTCTCGTTAATAATAATTATTGTATTTCAGTGCAAAGGAGGTGTATGCGACTCTAAAGTAAGTTATGTGAACAGACCTTAAATTGATAAATTTAATTCATCAAATTTAAAAATATTTGACAAACTCGACACCACTTTCATTTGACCTTTCAATTTATTTACGACCGATGAATGGAGATGTAAGAATATTAGTGTCATAAAATGTAATGTACTTTACTTGGTTTTGACATAAAAATGACACTCGTCTAAGTAAGCACTCTACAATAAATAAGATTCCTTGAAAGAGATTTAATTTTATAATATTTGATATTTCATTTTTATTTGATATGTAGTTTTTTATGCTATTTAACTTTTATGCTATAAATATAAATCAAAATAAGTCTTAAAATAAATTTTATTTTTTTATTACGTAGTATTACACGAAGTAACTACATATTAAGTGATCTGTGGTATCACCTAATGTTTTTTTGTGTTTCAATAGATATTTTAATTCACAACATGGAAAAGTTACGAATGTAAGAAGTCGGACAGGCGTACAGACGGATATGGCAAAACTTTAAGGGTTCCTTGTTACTACGGAACCCTAAAAACGTACAAATGTCACGAAATGAAATAAAATCGTTTATTTCAGAAATTAGACCTTCACAGGCACTTTTTCATGTCATTTACAATTTGTATATATGTATATAGAAATTAAACTACGTTATATACTACCACCATTTCGGACACAAGCAAAATGGCCACCGGTAAAAGAAATGGCGAATATAGTTACGGCCTTTTTTGTCATTTAGCATTTTTTTTCTTTCACTCGTTTGTTACAAATAGTTACAATGTTTATGTACATTTATAAGAATAAATAAAATACAGATCCAGGTACATACAGAAATCAAGCACTAAACGCGGGATGTCGATCCAATTAGCGCTATGGTCATATCCTAAATATGTCGAATATGTAGATGTTAATAAAGCAAGCAGACCAGTCCCCCAAGATGACAACCACGAATTAATAACATTGTACTCATATGAAAGCGAGCAAAGGGTAGCAAATATACAACCCTAAACTGTGCCTGGCCCAACACACGCTTTCGTTTTTTTTTTGATGTTTGACAGTTGCACCATTTTATAAGGACTCAGACTGGATGTCCGCGACAAGCGACGCGACAGCAGATCACTTTTATTTAGTGGTAGAGCAATTATTATGAAATGCTATGGCTAGCTCGACTGGTTAAGTACCACCCTCTCATAGAATATCGACGTGAAGCAGCAATGCGTTTTGTTCGGTGAGTGAGAGATCCGGGAGCCCGACTCCATCCCTATCCCCTCTTTCCCCCTCCTTCTTTCCCTTCCCTTCCTCCTTCCTTTTCTCCGAACTCCTTGGTGGACAACGCATTAGTAGCGCCCCTGGTGTTACTGATGTCCATAGGAGCGGTGACCGCTTTCCATCAGGTGGCCCGCTTGCTTGTTTGTGTACTGTTTGACATAAAAAATTAAAAAATAAATAAAAAATAAAAAAACTTTGGTACGCTGAAACAGTGGAATGCGATCCCTGCCGAGGTTTTTTCTTTAAACTATAATATGGGGTTCTTCAAAAAGGGGCATTAAAAGATTTTTACAGGGTCGACAACGCGCGAGTGATACTCCCGGTGTCGCAAGCGTCCCTAGGCTACGGCGACCGCTTACCATCAGGCGGACCATAACCTTGTTTGCCACCTTAGTGGTATAAAATAACCTGTGTTAGGTCGCGTCGCGGACATTTGAGGCCTTGTAGTAAAACAATCAGTTGCATTTTTACGGTAATAAACCTGCCATTAAGTTATCTGTGAATTGATGGTCGATATTTTTTTGTTACAGTGCGCAGGAGCTCATTGTATATCAAAGGTAAGTAGATGAGACAAAAACAAAAGATGTCGTTGGATTTATGACGTATCTATGAAGAAAAAAACATCTATACATATAATAAAACAGTAGACCCCGATATGTCTGTACTTTGAACATATTTGGCAAAAATGGAGAGGTAACAGTTAGAGAAAGGTAATAAAAGGGATTTTTTTTTTAAATTTATTGTCTGTCTGTCTGTTTGAACGCGCACATCTACAAAGTTACTGAACGGATTTTAATCCTGTTTTCACAGGGAGATAGAGCTTGGCTTGGAGCAGAATATAGGCTTTGTTTTATTTAAATCGCATGACAGGAAAAGGAGTTATCCTTATTTGAACATTTTTTTTGAAGTCGCGGGTAACAGCTCGTAAGCAATAAAGCTACAGTTACACATGCTTAAGGTACTGACAGACATGCTCATTACTAGAACGTAAGCATGCCACTAATGAGCAACTACCTTGCTTGTAATGAGCATCCTTATTTCGAGCAAGCTCAAAAATCAAACGTCGTTTAATTTTTAAGCATGCTTCCTGAGGTGCCTGTGGAAGGGGGCGCGCTTTGAGCACGTCTGAACGAGTTTGCTTTGAGCATGCTTAGTGGCGTCATTCTGCGACAGAATGCCTTCCTGGGGCCCGATTCTACCACCAATTGACTCTCAATGGTGTCTCAGTCGTGTCTCAAAAGAATGCCGATAGTGTATCAGTGGAATAGTTTTTGACATTTGTTATGGACTTAAACAATAAAATAATATTTAACTTATTGTTTAAGACCATAACAAGTCGAAGTCGAGTCAAACGAGTCCATTGGTGCATTTGTGTTAGTAGAATCGGGCCCCTGTCGAAATGTCGCATTGGGGAGACGATAGAACTTTACTTTTCGTGACTACATTCGTAACTTCGATAACATCGAAGTTACGAATGTCTGTGGAACATACGGTCACCAGGACCTCTGTTTAAAAATAATATTGCTCGAAATAACGCTTATGAAGCTTTATTAAAGGACGTGAACGACCCAAAGACAATAAAAATCATTAAAACTAAAATTAAATGTGTATTCCGAGACGCATCCATTTTGACCAAGAGCAGTGTGTTCAATTGTTTGCTTTGCTATTTCAAAACTAGCTTATTTTATAGCAAATGTGAACAGTTGCTAAGCATGCTCGTTTTAAGCACGCTTATTATTAGCATGCTTATTTATGAGCATGTCTGTCCGTACCTTATTTCAAGCATGAAAGCATGCTTCTATTGAGCAGTTGCTACTTAGCATGTGTGTCGGAATGTTGCTCAAAATTAGCATGCTCATTTCAAGTTTGCAAAATCGACAGGCGTGCTATTTTAGAGCATGCTACCTGCGGCGCGGGTGGAAGGGGGCGTGTTTTAAGCACATCTAAATAGATTTGCTTAAAACTAGCATGCTTAGGTATTGCTAACAAATGTGAAGGTGTATGATTAAAACTGGCATGCCCATTGTTAAGTTAACAAATGTGAACTGCTCATAAGCATGCTCGTATGGAGCATGCTAAATAGCAATTTTAGCATGCTATTTTAGAGCATGTGTAACAGTACCTTAATGCGTGAAACACATAGACGACATTGAGGTGCGAGCGCTGCATGGGTCGGGCAATTTTTGTGTTAACTAGCAAAACCCGCGCAACTTCGTTCGCATGTATCCCGCTTTCCCGTGGGAATTTCGGAATGTTTTGTACATATAAACCTACCTCTTGAATCACTCTATTTATTAAAAAAAAACCGCATCGAAATCCGTTAAGTAGTTTTAAAGATTTAAGCATACATAGGGACACACAAACGCACAATGCAGACAGCAAAAGCGACTGAATTTTATAAGTAACTAGTTTTTCCCCGCGGCTTCGCTCGCGTTAAATCTTATGATGCCAACAAAACCCATAGCGCGACTTGTGGCGCCATCTGTTGTCCGGCAATTGCGAATTTCAGCGCCATCTATAGTAGTAAAAACATTTTCTCATTGGAATGACATACTTTCACGGGATAAAAAGTAGCCTATGTTAGGCTCTGTACCCCTGACAATATGTGTACAAATTTTCATACAGATCGGCTGCTTAGTCAAGCCGTGAAGGAATAACAAACAAACACACTTTCTCATTTATAATATTAGTTAGGAAGTTAGGATTAGGATAATAATAATAAAGTAAAAAGATAGGTACTTACCTACATATTTCTATTTTTACAGTGTTTCTCGCCAGCTTGTCTTTCACAAGTAAGTGGTCGTCCACACACTCTTTTCTACAAATTTTCGCTCAACTTCGCGAGAGTGTTAAAAGCCGGCATTTAAATCAAGCTACTACGCTGCACGGCTACCAAGAATTGCGGCACGTTCGGCGCGTACGGCGACTACAATGCTGACAAAATGTGCGATCACCTTTACTGAAAAGTACTTCTTCTTGTTCTTTCTTAATTAATGGCGTTTCTCGACACAGACAATATCACCCATGTCTAGTATTTTAAATGAACACTTTTTAACAAAAAGGTACACTATAAAAGGGCGACGTGGTACGGTGAGGATCCGAGGTCGCCATCTTGACGACCTTCGTTGACAAGGCGGCGAATAAACTGAAAAATATCAAGCTACCTCTATATTTCTCCTTTAGTTTGACAGTGACAATTATAATTTAATGTATCATTAACTTTAAAAATATGTTTCAGTAACTGGCTGTAAGGCTTGTTACTTGCTATTTACAAGTTTTTATTAATAACATTTTTTTTAAATTCATATTTTTTCAGTCAACAGGATTTGAAGCCAAAACTATGGTAATATTTACACCTTTCACCACCTACCTATTAAACGTTTGGTTGTTCAATCAATTTGAACAAAGTAGGTTAACCCTACGCTACACAGTATAAGAGCGGACATACATAGACGGACTGCTCGAGTGATCTTGCAGTCATAGTCAACAGCTTGAAGCTTTGACTGCACGACTGCCGGAAGCAGTCGAACTGCTCGAGCGGTTCGTGTATGCGCGTATGTAGAACTCTGTTATTCACGCTAAGTCATCCTGACTGCTTCAAAACAGTATGTGTAAGTCAGCCCTTAAACATTATTGGAGTTATTCGTCAAGTCGCGCGTATGAAACTCGCGAACGCGCGCGCACCTTCTGATTTCATCATGTTTTTTGTCGTTATCTCGCTCTGTTTGGAAAATCTTGTCGGTACTTATTCGAATCAACCAGAGGTACGCGGTCAAAGCACGCTATTAATGTGGAATCCATATATATTCAATGATTAAATGAAATAACAATTCGAGACATCCTGTCTTATTCCTACAGTTTTCGCATTGTGCAGTAATAATATGAAAATGTCCGCAATAAAGGGAAGATTTTCCTTTTCGGCTGTGACGACAATGTCTGTGTCGGAGGTAGTATGTATATCTCAATCTCGTAGAAACTTCGATAGCGCGATTCAGGATTCTAGTGTTTCCATTGTGAACTTTTTTTTCACTCTGCGGATCTTCTGTATGGCGATAGGTGTGGCCACAAAAATATTGACTTGTTCGATATTATTTTCAGTGTATTGGAGATGCTTGTCAAGGCACGGTAAGTTTTTTTAAATATCATTCAAATAGGTTTAATATACAGGGTGTTTGGTAGAGGATTGAACATGGGATAATGGCAGAAAGGTGAGATGGTCTGCTACATGCTGAGTGAAAAAAATTTGACCTAGGACCCATAGTTTTTTTTAAATTATTTTTTTTAATTTTGCGCCAAACTTTCTTCCTTTGTGAATTTGAAGCACTATAACTTTTTTTTTATTGGATCAATCGTCCATCTTATTTTTTTATTCTTATCTTAACTGAATGTAGCTTACTTTTAAAATGATATTTGTTGGTTAGAGTTACCAGGAAAAAAATTATGAGCCCTCAAACATTAAAAAGGCGAGAAGTCCATGCCGAGCGTTCAACTTTGGACTGCAGTTAAAAAAAAACTAAAAGTGGTACAGCAGTTTTAATTATAGGAAAACAGCTCTAGTTCATGCCCTTTCGAATGGTATGTAATTTGTATAGTTTATTTTTTTCTAAGTAGTCTTTCTCGTACTTTCTACATGAAATTGATCATTTCTGACAAAAATACTTCAATGAAAATAAATCAAAAAAATGTTACGAAACATAGCGCGGAATGGTTACGGTTCATCATTATAAGCATCCGTTCTTTCTTTTTCACTCTTCATAGGTGGGCAATGCATCCAAGACCTTGTAGTGGTGAAGAGTGGTAGAGCGTAGCCACTACTATGAACTAGTATTAGCTCGTAAATGGGCAGGCTCGACCGGGGCAGTACCTCGTATGTCCCCCGTGTTTCGTAGGATGAGTGAGAGAGCCGGAAGCCTGATACACCTCCTGTTTCCTACTCCCTTATTAACTTTCCTTCCCCGGTCCTTCCTTTTTCTTTCCGTCATAGGTGGGCAACGCATCCAAGATTTTGTAGTCGGTGATTGCTTACCATAAGGTGCTTGTTTGTCCTCCTCGTGTCAAAAAAAAGTTGTGCATGTCTATGGGCAGCGGTGATTGCTTACCATCAGGTGACTTGCTAGCTAGTTTGTCCTCTTCGTGTCCTAAAAAATCGTAGATGTCAATAGGCAGCGGTGATTGCTTACCACTCTTCACCACTACAAGGTCTTGGATGCATTGCCCACCTATGAAGAGTGAAAAAGGAAGAACGGATGCTGATATTTAAGAGAAACGTTAACGTTTCTACCTGCCTTGTGTAACCATCCCGCTCTATGTTTCGTAACATTATTTTGATTTATTTTCTTTAAAGGATTTTTGTCAGAAATGGTAAATTTCATGTAGAATGTACGAAAGAGACTACTTAGAAAAAAAATACTATGTAAATTGAATACCATTCCAAAGGGCATGAACTAGAGCTGTTTTCCTAGAATTAGAACTGCAGTACCACTTTTAGTTTTTTTTTTACAGCTGTCCAAAGTTGAACGCTCGGCGTGTACTTTTCGTCTTTTTGATGTTTGAGAACTCATATCATTTTTTGTGGTAACTCTAACCGACAAATATCAATTTAAAAGTAAGCTACATACAGTTACTATAAGAATAAAAAAATAAACTGGCCGATTGATCCAATAAAAAAAAAGTTATAGTACTTCAAATTCACAAAGGAAGAAAGTTTGGTGAAAATTTAAAAAAAATCATTTAAAAAAAACTATGGGCCCTAGGTCAAATTTTTTTCGCTCAGCATGTAACAGACCATCTCACCTTTCTGCCATTATCCCATGTTCAATCCTCTACCAAACACCCTGTATATCCGTTGTCTGGTACCAAATACTATAGAAATATAATACGCACAGCTCTTGACGTTTCTCATACAATGTCTTGGCAACCTCCTGTTCACCTGATGCCGCTAGAGGCGCTATAACATTTTGCATACAAAACGCACAAAAGTTTTGAAATCGTTCACCTCATGCCGCCCTCATGCCGTAGGGGCGCTAGTGTCGCCGTCTTGCCCGAATTCTTCCGAAGCTGTGCGTATTATCTCGGTAAAGTTTCTATGGTATTTGCTGGTACTCATAACACAAGCTGGTTATGAATAGCTTTCTTTGGGACCAACCATCTACTGTGTAAATGTCATTCCGAATTTCAACAGTTAATTTATTCCGATAGTCTAAATTTCGAAACCGAGTAGTTCGAAACATAAGAGCGTTTACGCCTTGCGCAGGTTTTTATATGGAGCGATACGTATTGACTGCGCGCAGCGTTTTTTAATAGATTTCAAATATTATTATTACACGAATGTTTGAAAGAAGACTTTTGACTTTTTTTTACACATGACATTCGGATTTAGTAGTTTTTTATAACCTGTTTTTCTTAACTTGACCAATGTAGTAAACAATCTTAGAGTGTCTTTTTATTCAATTATCCATGTGTGAAATCGACAAATCGCCAGAATACTAAGAGTGTTGTGTTAAATGCCATGTCTAACTATATTATTATTATTCGGGTGTGAATGATAATTTTAATTGCCTATTTTCGTTAAAAAGACGTGCTAAGATTGTTTATTAAAAGTAAAGAAAAACAGGGTTTAGTGTATGTTGTAATTTGTGCTTGTTGTAATAATTTTAACAATTTTTCTGTCTTTCATGTTACAGTTACATATTTAAATTAAATTTTCCGTTAACCGTATTAATAACACGTTTCTTACAGTGTATTGGAAAACAATGCAAATCAGAAGTAAGCCACAATTTTATATTATCCTCATCATCATAATCATATCATCCCATAATCATCTCACTGCAGGGATACGGTCTCCTTTCAATCCAAGCGAATTAGAGGGTACTCAGCCATGTTGCTCCAATGTGGATGGGCAGAGGCCAGTGTTTAAAGCCGCTTCTGGACAAGTCCACCACACATTTCCACCACATGTATAACCAGGATCAACAACGGCGACCTCAGATTGACAATAAGCAATAAACAAAGCGGGTAATCCGCTCAAATCGGAGCAGCCCGTCTGGGGAAGGACCTCCACCTTACAGAAGATCGTAGCCAAATAGCATTGGTCTGGGCCATGTTGTGTTCCTACTGTGAGTAAGGCCAGAGCTCCAGAGGGGGGGGGAGGTTACCGCGGAGAGAAACTACAGCTGTCTTGGAACTCACAAACCTCATGCGGCCCCCTAAGGCCACGACCATTGACAACAGCCGGGACCGACGGCTTAACGTGTTCTCCGAAACACGGAGAAACTCGAGTCAACGAAACCCATCCAAACACAGGCTAGCATCGTCGTTTCTTTACTTGCGGATTCGTGTAGAGTGCGACACACAGGGACGCCATCGAGCTCTTTTTTTATACCACAAAGTTGGCAAACAAGCATACGGCCCGCCTGATGGTAAGCATCACCGTAGCCTATAGACGCTTGCAATACCCGGGGTATCACTCACGCGTTGCCAACCCTCCCAACCCCCCCCAAGTGAAGCCCAAGTCATTTATTTTCTTACTTAATAATAATAATAATAAAATATATGTTATTCACTGTTGTGTCACTGTCTTTGTTGATGAGAATTAAATGAAGTGTGAAAGTGACAAAACATTGTAACTTATATTACGTTTATTTGAATATAATTGTTTTAGTGCAACGGCTCAGACTGCACAGCAGAAGTAAGATCGCTTTTATTTATTGTTAAAATAAAATAAAATCATTTAATATAAATTGAGAAATTCAATAAATCAAAAATACTTTACAGTGTACCGGCCTCAATTGTGAAGTGAAGGTAAATAAAAATAAATAAATTGGTTCGGGGGACCGAAAGCAGTGCAAGCGCGGGTTAGGGAAGAAAGCCAGGGCGTTTCTATTACAAGCGGGAGTCTCTCACCGTTTATGAAACCCTTATTATTTAAAAAAAAATATGGGGGGAGGGGTTTTTTTTAATTGTTTGGAAAGTTTGCTTCGTGCCTTTTATGAAGAAAATGAAAGATTTTATGAAGAAATTTTTATCAATTCCACACATCGATAAGTATTTTATATTTGCTCAACCTTTTTGTTTTATAGGAATACCCAAGGGTTTAAATGTAATTTTTTTGTATTAAAATAGACTATTTTTTAAATACATATTCTCTACCTTTTTTAAATATTTAACTTTAATTACTTATTTAAATTATAACTTTATTACAATGTCACAATAAGTTAATTAAATGAATATATTTTAATATATGCTTTATTAAATGAAAAATATACTCAAACTTTGGATTTGATAAATATTCGATCGTAAGTAAAAAGCATGTCCTAAAAAAAATCAAAAAGTCCATGAAGTGTCGAGTTATTTTCTCTGTGGTTGCCTGTTAATAATTATAGAACTTAATAGGCGTGCATACTTATATTATAAATGTGAAAGTGTGTTTGTTTGTTTGTCCTCCCTTCACGTCGAAAGTAATGAACGGATTGATATGATTTTTTTATTGGGGATAGTTTAAAGTCTGGAGAGTGACATAGGCTACTTTTCCCACGGGATAAAGATATTCCCATGGGAAAAATTATTGACATTTTTTATTAATTGTTATGTTCAGGTTCGGGTGTACTAACACCCTCTTCTGAGACACCGGACTGTTGCGGGAGCGTAAGGCTCTCACCGCCAAAAATTTACAGTGTCAGTACCGCGGGTAACAGCTAATATGTCAATATTTATAAATGATTGGAAAGGGTGCAATTGCGGAAAGCACACGAAAAAAAGAAGAAGATATATCTATCTAACCTTTTCATTTGCAGTGCAATGGAACGCGATGTACGCTAACCAGCAACCCCACTGTTGAAGCCCCCAGTGTTAGAGGTGCTGATAATAATTTCGTTATGAAATTCAAATTGATTTTATAATAAAGAATGTACAGTTGTTCTTCAGTTTTTAACTCTAATCCCTACATAACATATTACGTTACAACAGTCTGTACCCGGCGTTTTATTGGTCCACCTAAAACATCCTAATTCCGCAGAACAATATTAATTTTTCCTGATATTATTAATAACCAGCTCGAACCGGGTGCGTCTGGTTATCGCCGGATACACGCTCGCTAATTCAATAGACCGCCACTGCAGAACACAATTGGAGAGTTTACCACATGCTGGGAGGGTAGGCGGAGTTAAACATTCTAGAAGCGTCTTTAAATGTACAAATAAAATAAATAAGGAGGTCCCGGGTTCGAATCCCGGTCGGGTCATGATGGAAAACGAACTTTTTCTGATTGGCCTGGGTCTTGGATGTTTATCTATTTAATATGTGCTTGTTATAAAATATAGTATCGTTGAGTTTAGTATCCCATACAAGTTTCGAACTTACTTTGGGGCTAGCTCAATCTATGTGATTTGTCATTTAGCAATTTTTTTCTTTCACTCGTTTGTTACAATGTATAAGTACATTTATAAGAATAAATAAAATACAGATCCAGGTAAATACAGAAATCAAGCACTAAACGCGGGATGTCGATCCAAATAGCGCTATGGTCAAATCCTAAATATGTCGAATATGTAGATGTTTTATAAAGCGAGCAGACCAGTCCCCCAAGATGACAACCACAACTGAGTTGAACTGAAGTTGCGGGGGTTTCGTCTGATAATAATTCTCTCTGCTCGCTACGATATCAGAATAATGAACTACACGGCCCACAACGCTGTGCAAAAATAGAAAAAAATGGCGCAGAATTCCTCGCAAACCTTTTACGCCCGTAATGCTTACACCTTTCGGAATTAGAAATAGTCTAATAAATAAATTATAGGTACATCATTCTCACAGTACCACCTGCCCCCTTACTATTGAAGATAATTCCGCACGATCGCCATTGGATTGTTAATTTTAGGTACTCTTTACAGCTAAACTAGCGCTAACTAAATACTAAACTAAATGAAATCGGATTGTATGCTAACCAAATAGTTGGTAAAGTATAAAATTTCAATGGTACGCATTAGGATTTGCTGTTAATTTTGCATTTGAAATTATACAGAATTGAAATTCCCAATTAGTCCCAAAGTAGGCTAGGTTGCTTTTGACATGGATACCAGACAACGAATATCATACTCATACTAATATTATAAATGTGGAAGTGAATTTGTTTGTTATTCCTTCACGGCTTGACTAAGCAGCCGATCATTATGAAAATTTGCCTACATATTGTTACGGGTACAGAGCCCAACATAGGCTATTTTTTACGCGGGCGAAGCCGCGGGTAACAGCTGGTCCTCACATAAATGTTTGCTCTGGCTGTTTTTTTTTTTGTTTTCCACCTACTTCATAGATAACAAAGTCTAAAAATTCTAAATAATGAAAGCTCATCGTTATGAAGTTTAATATAATAAAATATTTCGGCGAAACAGTGTTTGTAAAATTGTTTATAAATTCCTTTTTCATCTTACTTTTTGCTGTGAAAGAAAAATTTTCACATAATGAAATCTTATTCAATTTCATTCAATAGGTAATTATTTTTAAATTCACAATATAAATAAATGACAAATCTTTCATTCAATAGGTAATTATTTTTAAATTCACATTATAAATATATGACAAATCATACAGATTGAGCTAGCCCCAAAGTAAGTTCGAGACTTGTGTTATGGGATACTAACTCAACGATACTATATTTTATAACGTATACATATGTGGCGGTTTATATTATGCAGAGCAAGCATAATATAGGTCGCACACAGTGACAAGAATGTATGCGCTTAGGTGTTGACGGGCAGTCTAGTCCCGGCCGGCACACGAAGTAGTTTTGGGGTCTGTAATACTATTCGAAATACAACACTCGCGAGTGAACCTGACTTTTCTTTATCTCCTTACACGCAGGAACAATTAACATACACGATAAACTTACACTGGTGACCTTCCGACATTTTTTTTGGGGTATATCGAAATTTTTAGTGTGCCGTGCCTATATATTTTTTTTTCTTCGTATTCGCGATTGTGGCAGAGACTAGACTCCGGGATGGCATAGTGACTTATCGATGAGCCATCTTAGTGAAAGTGATTCACCACCACCATCGCCGCCACCAACGCCACCGCTCAAGATGGAGTCTGCAGACGTGGCGACGGTGTCGGTATCGGCGCGCATCCCAGAATTCTGGATGGACCAGCCCAGAATCTGGTTCATTCAGACCGAAGCCGTTTTGCAGCCGCAGAAGATGTCCGATCTGGCGCAGTACCATCTCGTCATCGCCAAGCTAGGGAAGCAGGCCGTGCAACAGGTTACTGACATCCTGGTTAACCCGCCAGCCGAGAACAAGTACCAGACCCTGAAGGCCCGACTCCTAGCCATCTACGAGGAATCAGAAAATCGACAACTGCAGAAGTTGATAAGTGAGATGGATTTAGGTGACCAAAAACCGTCCCAGCTTCTGAGGAAGATGCAAGATCTGGCCAGGGGTAAAGTAAGCGACGACACTCTCCGCATCATGTGGCAGAACCACCTGCCGGCAGCCGTTCGCGCAGTGTTGGCAGTAACGGATACCAAGGACATCAACACCCTTGCTTCCGTCGCTGACAAGGTACTGGAGACCATGAGACCTGTGAGTATTGCAGAGGTGGGCGAGCCTTCTCGCTCAGCCGATCCATTAGTCGCCGAGATTGCAAAAATTGACATTCGTCTCAACGAAATGGAGAAAGACAGATCCCGACCTTTCTCTCGTCAGCGTGGCAATTGGAGGTCAAGGTCACGAACCCGTTCACGCGGCCCGAGGCGTACTCCAGAGTCAGCGGACTGGCTCTGTTTCTATCACCACCGGTTCAAGGAGCGAGCGCGCAGGTGCACAGAGCCCTGCGCCTGGAAAAAACGTCAGGGAAACTAAGCGCGGTGCAGTCAGCGTCGACGGGGGGTTGCATCGGGACAAATTACCGTCTCTGTGTATTAGACAAGTGCAGTGGTTTACGTTTTTTAATAGATACAGGTGCGAATATTTCAGTGTTACCTCGCAATCATTTTTTAAAACCAAATTTCGTAAGCGAGCCCCAGGACTATACGTTGTTTGCAGCTAATGGTTCGTTAATACATACCTACGGTACTAAAACTTTGCATTTAGATTTAGGGCTACGTCGAGCATTGCGTTGGACTTTTGTTATCGCAGACGTGCGTCAGCCTATTTTAGGCGCAGACTTTTTAGTACATTATAAGTTGTCCGTAGATTTAAGTTGTAAAAAGTTAATTGACGATAGCACTAACAGAAAAGTTTTAGCATCACTTGCGAACTTAGAAGAGCAATCTGTTAAAACTATTGATGTAACTCATCCTTTTTACGTTTTGTTGTCAGAATTCCCTGAGATCACCAAACCTGTGTCATTTAGGGAAACGCCAAAACATTCGGTATACCATCATATAGAGACCAGCGGTGCGCCGGTGCATGCCCGTGCCAGACCGTTACCACCGGACCGTTACGCCAAGGTGAAAGAAGAATTCAGAGGTATGGTAGAAATGGGTATATGTAGACCGTCGAAAAGTGCGTGGGCGAGTCCTCTCCACATCGTGCCAAAAAAAGATGGGCAAATTCGCCCTTGTGGAGATTATAGAGCTTTAAATTCTATCACTAAGCCAGATAGGTATCCTATCCCGCGGTTACATGACTTTACTTATTTGTTGGCTGGTAAAAAATTTTTTTCGCGTATTGATGTTTGCAGGGCGTACCATTGCATTATGGTCGCACCGGAAGATGTAGAGAAAACCGCTATAATTACACCTTTTGGCCTTTTTGAATTCCCACGCATGGCGTTTGGCCTACGTAACGCCGCACAAACTTTTCAACGGTTTATGAACCACACAGTATTAGAAGGTCTAGATTTTTTATACGTGTATATCGATGACGTCATAATTGCTAGCGATGATATGGCTTCACACGAACGGCAGCTAAGAAAGGTTTTTGAGAGATTCAACGAATTCGGCATTACGATTAACTTATCCAAGTGTTTGTTTGGACAAACAAAACTCGAATTTTTGGGATTCGAGGTTTCTACAGAGGGCATTCGACCACTTGATGAGAAAGTGAAAGCTATCGAAAATTTTCCCAAACCAGAAACAGTCGAACAATTGAGACGTTTCCTGGGAATGGTTAATTTTTATAGGTTGCATTTGCCGCACGCAGTAGAATATCAATCTGAATTAAATCAATATCTGGTAAATTCTAAAAAAAAGGATAAAAGTAAAATTGTTTGGACGGAAAAAGCTGAAGAAGCATTCCGGCAATGTAAACAAGGCTTGCAACACGCGGCGACGCTATCATATCCGAAGCAGGATGCACAGTTAGCACTTATGACGGACGCATCGAATACTTGCGTAGGCGCCGTATTACAACAGTTCGACTTAGGTAATAACCAATGGACACCTTTAGGTTATTTTTCGAAAAAACTGACACCTACTCAAGTCAATTACAGTACTTATGACAGAGAATTGTTAGCGATATATCTTGCTATAAAGTATTTTCAAAACTTAATAGAGGGACGCGACATTGTTGTTTATACGGATCATAAACCTTTAACGTTTGCATTTTCAAAAATAGGCAGTGATAAACAAATTTCTCGTCGTGTTAGGCAATTGCTTTACATAAGTGAATTTACCACTGTGATAAAGCACATTGAAGGCGACAAAAACATTGTAGCTGACACTTTGTCGCGAATTGAGACAATAACATGTCCCACAGTATTAGATTACGCAGGCATTGCGCAAGCGCAGGCTAACGACAAACAACTGCACGTGCTGCGTAGTCAGCCAAACAGTAGGTTGCAATTCAAAGAAATAATATTAAATGAATGCAACCTACCGATTGTGTGTGAAACTTCTAGAAATAAAATAAGACCGTACATACCAGAACAGTTTAGGCGTTTAGCTTTTGAAAGTGTTCATGCTTTGAGTCATCCCGGGATAAGGACTTCACGAAAATTAGTGTCAGATAGGTATTTTTGGCAAAACATGAATAGCGACATAGGTACATGGGCTAAAACATGTGTAAAATGCCAGCGTGCGAAAGTTTCCAGGCATACCAAATCACCATTAGGTTCTAACTCAGTCGAGGATCGCTTTTCCCATATTCACGTGGACATAGTGGGTCCACTAACGACATCTCTCAACGATTACCGTTATTTAGTAACAGTTATAGATCGCCAAACAGGTTGGCCCGAAGCTTTTCCGGTAAAAGACATTACGGCGGAAACAGTAGCGAAAGTAATTTTTGAAGGTTGGATTTCACGGTTTGGCTGCCCTGGAAAGCTTACCAGCGACCAGGGTAGGCAGTTTGAAAGTAACGTTTTCAGAGAATTAATGAAATGTCTAGGTATTGACAAAAAACGCACTACTGCATATAATCCAAAATGTAACGGAATCGTTGAGAGATGGCACAGATCCCTCAAGGCCGCACTCATGGCTAGGCTTGATTGTAGCACATGGGCAGAAGAGTTACCTATGGTATTGTTAGGTCTTAGAACAGCGACACGAAGTGATACCATGGTTAGCGCAGCCGAGATGACCTATGGGATGACCTTGCGTCTCCCAGGCGATTTTTACAACGATCAAAATTTAAAAATAAATAATCATTGCGAATATGTACAACACATTCGCAACCTTATTAACAATTTAAAACCTAAGCCCAATTCGCATAAGGATAGTAGCACAGTATTCGTACACGCGGATCTTAGTAAATGTTCACACGTTTTTGTTAGGAATGATGCAGTAAGAAAACCTCTACAACCACCATATTTATGATGGTCCATATAAAGTTTTGAAAAGGAAAGATAAAGTTTATTTAGTACAGTTACCAGGCAGAGAAGCATATATATCGATAGATAGGTTGAAACCAGCACACTTGAGTGAAGATAACGTAGAGAATGATAAAAGTAGTTCAGAAAATTTTAATACTCCTGAAGAAATTTTTGTAGATACAAGTTGCAAACAGGCAGACAAGAGCGGAGCGGAAAGCGAAAATCGCCAACCGCCCGTTAATAAGGTAACGCGCAGTGGACGCGTTAGCAAAAAAACTGTTCGATTTAATTTGTGATGACACACATTAACTAATTTCTATGCTGTTAATTATTTTGTTATTCATTTTAATAATTAAAAATTAATATTATACTTAACAGTGAATCAGTAAAGATCACACGTAGTTTTAGAAAAAACAGGGAGCAGCCCCAAACCCATACCAAAATGGAAATAGTATAAACTTAACTTAGTGAACGGTGATATAAAGTGCGTTATACACAGGTCTGATGATGCAGGATAAAGTAAATATATTGTTTGTAACCATTGCGATAATAACATTTTATTTAGGAAATGTTTACATTTTTTTGTAATTTTCGGAAAACATATTAAATATAAAATCAGAGTAATTCAGTGTAATTAAAATAAATTTAAAATACTTTGTAATTGTAAACAAATGCTTGTGTGAAGGGTACCTAATGTTATTTGTGTAGCGTGTACTGGGAACGCGACACTGATAACGTTCGGTAACCGGAGTCGGAGTAGAGATAGCGTAAGTAATAATTTTATTGTATTGTGAATGAAAAGCATTAATTAATTTCAAGTTGATTTATTATTGTGTAACTTCAAAATTTTCTTTTTCAAAAAAATTTTTTTTTTCAAGGGGGGAATGGTGTAGCGGTTTATATTATGCAGAGCAAGCATAATATAGGTCGCACACAGTGACAAGAATGTATGCGCTTAGGTGTTGACGGGCAGTCTAGTCCCGGCCGGCACACGAAGTAGTTTTGGGGTCTGTAATACTATTCGAAATACAACACTCGCGAGTGAACCTGACTTTTCTTTATCTCCTTACACGCAGGAACAATTAACATACACGATAAACTTACACATATATAGATAAACATCCAAGACCCAGGCCAATCAGAAACAGTTCGTATTTCATCATGACCCGACCGGGATTCGAACCCGGGCCCTCCCGGGTGGCGAAATATTAAACTTTTTCTCAATTTGGTCGGCTTGGAAATGTTAACACGTTCAAATGTGACAAAAAAATCTCGATAACATATCCAGTAAATATAACTCTCGGTACCCTTTGATCATAATATGGTGTAGATAAGTTTACATTCAATATGAGATTGCGGCCTACCCATTGTTTTCGAGTTATAGCAGGCAGACAAGCATACTGTATTAGAGAACATGTAATTAGTTCAACGTGAAATTTCATATTATTTTAGCCATTATTGAAATGAAATGTTGGGTTAACAGTATCAAGAGGAATAGGGGCTGATTTTCGTAACAAAAACCGGTTCTACATATTTCGGTTCGATTTTCGAGATTTTCGAATTGCTCTTTGTATGAGTGAGATAGCGATAGAACTTATTAATCGAAATAGAATCGTTTTTTGTTACGAGGATAGGGGGTTTGATCACGTCTGATCTTCGACCCACACCGGTCTGACCTATTTTGAAGATCAGTGCATACTAAATTAATTGTAACTGAAAATAAAGCTTAAAAAAGGGGAGTCTTTTGCCCAGCAGTGGGACATCACATACATGGCTATTAAAAAAAAAACTTAAAGCTTTTATTTGTTTAAAAAGAAATTTTTGTGGTCGTATATTAACAGTCAGTTTCTAAAACTATTTTTAAAAGTTAATGACAATTGAAATTATAGCTATCAATGTCAAACTAAAGAAAAAAGAAGAGATAGCAGGAGGATTCGAGGTCGCCGCCTCGTCAACGAAGGTCGTCCAGATGGCGACCTCGGATCCTCACCGTACAACCACATGAGTAAATAAAACCACGGATTTTATTTACTCATGTGGTACAACGTTGCCTATTTAAAGGGTGCTTTTTTTGTTAAAAAGTGTTCAATTAAAATCGTTTAGCCACGACAGAAACGTCAATAATAAGAAGAAAGAAGAGAGAAAAAGATAACAGGAGAATTAATGTGGAATTAAAACTAAAACAGAAACTAGCTGTTATTATGCTAAATCACCCTCTCAAAGACTGGTGTGAAACAATGTGTTTCGTTCGATGAGTAAAGGATCCGAAAGCCCGATTCTTTTACTTTATTTTCCATATTATTTCCAACTTTTTTCTTGTTGATCACGTTCTGTGAGAGTGTGATCTTTGGCGAGAGGAACGCGACATCACCGTCTACCATGAATATGCGGGCATTTTTGTGATAAATGAAGTAAGTATTTACCGGACAATCTAAAAGTGTGTGTGTCTACATGTTGGCCATGTAACTTTGGGCGTAGTTTATTATTCTGATCCGGAAACCTGTTTGCTGACTTCTTATTTTAAAAAATAAGTATATAAATTAACTAGAAAATGTATGCATAAAACTAGAAACTCGCTAAGTATTTTTGAAGACGGCAAAGTCTAGGAAAGTTTATTTTTAGTACCCCTAATGGATTTTGTGGTAAACAAGGTATGACCCCGGAATAAGGGCACAGGACCTTTCACGGTACCCAATAAGATGCTTAAATAGCTAAAATGTTTTTGGAATAAATTGAAGTGTGAAAACCTTGGCAAAAACCTTTATTTTTCACTAGTGAACCCCGCGCAACTTCGTTTGCGTATATTATGCACAGTAGCGCCATCTACAACAGACTTTTGATGAAATCCTACAGGAATCGCGTACTTTTCGGGATAAAAAGTACACTATGTGTTAATCCAAGGAAGCTACCCGCATACCAAGTATAATAAATATTAAGAACTAACCAACTTACATATAACTTTCGCCATTATTAGCCTATGTTGGGCTCTGTAGGATAGGGCTTTCTTTTAATAGTTTTCTGCCCCCTTACCATAAAATGAAATTCCGAAAGACGGACTGACGTCACATGAGTAAATAAACTGACGGAACAGAGACTTCACTTCCATACAATAGCGCGCGCTGAGGACACGCACACAAGCATGTGTACGTGACGAGCGCTTTGAGGTCACGCAATACACGCGCCTCATGCTTGTGTGCGTGTCCTCGGCGCGCGCCGTTGTATGGAAGTGAAGCCTCTGTCCGTCAGTTTATTTACTCATGTGCTGACGTTTAGTTGAAATCTAACCAGTTTTGAATCTTATTCTAACTAGTAATGTCTTTTTTGACAGGACTACGCATTTCGTTGTTTCGAATGGACAGTTTCATGGTTGCCGCCCTGATCACAAATTTCGATCACTATGCATATCACTATGCACAGTATGCTCTTTAACCAATGTTTGCTTCACTACACTATCAATACTATGAATCAAACGCTGAAACACTTACGACCTCCGTGGCGTAATGGTTACCACGCCAGACCGCCACCCAGGAGGTCCCGGGTTCGATCCCCGGTCGGGTCATGATGAAAAACGAACTTTTTCTGATTGGCCTCGGGTCTTGGATGTTTATCTATATATGTATTTGTTATAAAATATAATATCGTTGAGTTAGTATCCCATAACACAAGTTTCGAACTTACTTTGGGGCTAGCTCAATCTGTATGAATTGTATATATATATTTATTTTTTGTTTTTTATTATATTTTTTTGTATGGGCAAGCTTTTATGCCCTTACACGAAAAAAAAAAAAAAAAAAAAAAAAAAACAGAAATTAAATTTCTAATCACGGGCCCGAGTGGACGCTATCGTAGTTGACGCCAAAAACCGTAACTAAGCTATTTCCGAACCTTGAAATTCAACGAAACTTGGCAATCCACCGATAAGAAGGGATATTTATTTTGCTTGGGTGAACTCGGGGCGTCGAGTCCCACCATAAGTAGACTTAGTTCACCTGATTGATTTCCTTCAGTTAAACCTGCTTATAGACCGATTTTGAATTCATTTTTATATATTTTCTTCTGGTATGTAATTTAGCACAGAAACTACCTACCTAAGTGCGCGTATAAGCACATAACTTGACCGATCTCGCAGCTTTATTTTGATACAGTTCTGTTCTCGGCATTATTGTGCAGTAATTTGGGCACAGCGGATAATCCGCTCAAATCGGAGCAGCCCGTCTGGGTAAGGAAGGACCTCCAACTTACAGAAGATCGTAGCCAAATAGCATTGGTCTTGGCAATGTTGTGTTCCTACGGTGAGTAAGGTCTCCAGAGCTCCACTTGGGGTGGTTGGGAGGAGGAGGATACCCTCGGTATTGCAAGCGTCTAAAGGATACGGTGATGCTTACCATCAGGCGGACCGTATGCTTGTTTGCCAACTTTGTGGTATAAAAAAATATACGACGGATGACATTCGTAAGCCAAGTCGGTGCCCTTCAGGAAAACACTGGCCTCTGCTAATCCGTATTGGAGCAGCGTGACAGAGATCCTCTAATCCCTTTTAATTTAAGGGAGACCCTTATCCCTGCAGTGGTATGGCTTAATATGAATGAACATGGAATAACGAAAACTACACTGATTGTCATAATTTACGTGATATTCATAAGGAAATTTATACACGGCACCGCTCACCGACTCAGTAAGCGGTGAAGCGAATGTCTGTGTCACATATTCATTTTGGAATCACTGAAAAAGTATTTTTATCTCTTCACGTTCAAATTCTTGATCTTGACAGTAAAAAATACAAGAAACATTCGTAAAAGGTATAACATTCGATCACATGAACTCACTGTTATCATTTCTGCTCGAAAACGCAGCTATAAAAGGGGATGGCATAATAAAACTCCTTGAAGCGAAAAGGGACGTCTATAAGAATATCTTTTTTTGTTCAAAAGGTACGACTTAGATTCGTGAGACTTACGTAAAATTTGACGAAATACAATCTCATATTAAATCTTTGATTAGATAGATAGGGCAACCGGTCTGGGGTAGGACCTCCATCTTACAGAAGATCGTTTTTAAGAGACGTAGGACACTGCAGATAATCCGCTCAAATCGGAGCAGCCCGCCTGGGGAAGGACCTTACAGAAGAACGTAGCCAAATAGCATTGATCTCGGCCATGTTGTCTTCCTACGCTACGGTAAGTAAGATCTCCGGAGCTTCACTTGGGGGGATTGAGAGGGTTGGCGCCGCGTTAGTGATACCGGTATTGCAAGCGTCTATAGGCTTCGGTGATGCTTACCATCAGGCGGACCAGACGTAGTAGGCGTATGCGTGTTTGCCACCTTAGTATAAATAAAAAAGACACACATAAGTAAACAGAACGTTGACAATAAGAAAATTGCAATAGAAAAGCTCAGTGCATTGAAACTGGAATGAGGACATCGGTAGCAGAACGAAAATAGCCTACATAGCATAGATCAACGGATCACCAAGGAAGTGGCAGTGGGCAGGGCACATAGCGTTCAGAACTGATGGCCGATGGAGCAGGAAGGTTTTGGAACGGCGAACGCGTACTGGAAAGCACAGCGTAGGACGGCCACAAGGTGATCGGACGATCTAAGGAAAGTCGCAGAAGGCCGTTGCCAACCGGTCGTGCTGGAAATGTTTGGGGGAGGCCTCGTAGTGTAACACAAGAGCAAGAGTTTGTACGAAAGGGTTTGGACAGCTTGATCTCTCACACACCGAATTACTAACGAAATAAGATTCGAATGCTGTTTGCAGACCAAGAGCTAGAGTTAGTGTCGAATTAGTTTAACATACTTGTTGTGGTCTGCACCCAAGTTTGAAAAATCATATCAGCTATGCAGACTCAGAACCAAGTTAGCAATGACTTATCTTAGCTCTTGGTCTGCAACCTGCTGGAAAGAGCTCATTTATTATTTGAAAAAATATTTAAATTTAAATATACATTAGTCGGGAAAAGAAGGACAAAAACATCGAATTCGGATTTAAAAGAACTTTATTATTGATATTTTATTACGTTTCGTTCCGTCGGGTCTTAGATTTCAATGTTTGGTGCGTTGTTCACCTCAGGGTAGTTCTCTTCCCACGTTCCACCCCCTTGAGTAAAGACGCCGTTTTTCGTCTTCATACAGGAAAAACTAGTGCACTGTAACAACAGACAGTCATTAAACGATCAATCCACGTTATTCGTCAAGTCGCGCGTAAAACGGATTGAAACCAAAAACTATGTTTAATTTTTACCAGAGTCATAGAATAAAGTAATAACCCGAGGTAGAATGGCCACTCTCCGCCCCGCACCGAATCGCGTTCCAGAACTTCACAGGCACTTTTTCTTGTCATTTACAACTTGTTTAAATAAAGAAAATAAACTACGTTATATACTACCACCATTTCGGACACAAGCAAAATGGCAACCGGTAAAAAGAAATGGCGAAAGAAAACCGGTTACGGCCTTTTTTGTCATTTTGTATTTATTTTTATTTTTTTTCTCCTTTTTTTTCCACTCATTAGTTACAATGTAGGTATAAGTACATTAAATTTTATAAGAAGAATACGCGGAATGTTATACACAATGGTGTGGAATGAACAAGTCTTCAAGACTCGACACACAAATGCCATTTCATAAATGATTTCACCCTCTCCTGGCACCCTCTGGTTCCAAAGGGTCATTGACCACAACCGGTCTGTCAAAGTTAACTTACAAGTAAATTTTTCTTAAATACAGTAATAAAACACACTTACTTTACTTTCGCAGCCCTCTCCTCTGCACTGCAATTAGTAAAGAATAGTTAGTTTTAGTTTTTAGTGAATAATAAGAATAGTGCATGCACAGACTAAAATCTTAATTAATAGACACCGCAAGTTGATTTTATTTTTACAGCTTTACCCTAACATTAGTAATACCAGAGGTAGTATTAAATTCTCATGGGCGGCGATAACCGCTTTCCATCTGGTGGCTTACTTGTTTGCCTGCGGTGTGTACGAAAAATAAGTGAAAACGTCAAAAAATGATAATTCATCAATATGACGACAACTAATAGATGGCTTGGGATACAGAAGGATGGAGTAGACGAAAAGAGGTTTAGGTTAACCCGGCAGTGAGTCGATGAGAACTAATGATGAAACATGCAAAAGTCGTGGCAAAATTTTTTGAAGCAAATAAATTTTATTGTACACTAGCTGCCCGGCCCGGCTTCGCCCGGGTACTGTTTCGTTTTTTTTTTCAATCTTTCTGAGAGATTTTCTTAATATTTTTTTCCGTAAGAACCTTGTACAGAGTATTAGAAAACTACAAAAAAAATCAGCCAAATCGGTCAAGCCGTTTTCATGTTTTGTCGTGACAACGGAAAACTGGTTTCATTTTTATATATATAGATTTGACTCGTGACTGCGCGGAATAGCATCATCTATTTAGATTTATATCTACGTGTACTAAGGATTAGTGCCATCCACCGGGTTTTACGACACCACTAGTTCATGGTCTGTGTCTTTTAAAAATAGTGGTAATTAAAACTTTCGTAGAAAACTACGGTTCAGAAGGTTAATAATTTGTGTTTAGTTGCCAAAGGAAAATGAACCTTATTCACCACATTACTAAGGTTTCAATAATAACATTATGTTCAGTTTTTTTTTTTTTTTTTTTTTAAATATTATCGTCAGAAAAATGCTTTGCAGCAGCCCCACCGCCCGGGGAATATGCGGTGGGGACTGTGGGACTTACCACTAAAAAACTGACGGGATGCCACTCGCCCCCTAAGTGACGGGGCCACGGGTACTGTGATACATCCGCGACCCCGCCAGGGCCGTCCGGCCAAAGTTAAACTGGCCGGACCTGCTCTCCCCGGAACGCCCCGTCAGCAGCACACCGCATCCAGGTGCACTGCCGACACCGAGGACCATTGCCCCCTTAAGACGACGGGCCTTCCCCGGCTCGCCGTCTCGGCTGGGCAAGGGTCCCCTCCATCTCTGCGGTCGCAACAACGTGCGACCGCTGGCCGGGCTCAGCGAGCCGCCGGCCCCTCTTCTTCAATTTTTTAACGAGGTTTTCTTCCTCCACCGCGCCTCCTGCGCCACTCCAAGTGCCACAGCGTCCACTACGTACTTAGTGGACTCTGTGACACTTTGCGCCACCGCGCACTCCCTCTTCCAGGGTGGTCTCATTCGCCCATGTGACCCAACCCTTAACGCCCCCCGCAGTGTCTGGGTTGGCGAGACCCAGTGTCTGCAGGGCCTCCGCGTTCCACCATACGGAGGTCGCTCCCGGTATCAACGGGTGGAGTAGGCCCGGACACCAGTCGGGGCGAAGACGCTTTTGGGGAGGATCAGCGAGCGAACGAGTCCACCACCGCTCATCATACAGCCGGCCGAGCCAAGCGCGGCCGGCTCCACCTCTTGTTTTTTAACGAGGTTGTCTCCTCAGTCGCTCCACCCCCAGCACCAGTACGGATGCAAGGGGGAGCGGATTTGTCCGCATCCCACGTACTCCATCCAAGGTAGGAGCACGGGGAGCAGACCCACCGCGTCGGGAATTTGGCCGTCGGCAAGTAATTCCAGAGTTGGGTCCAGAAACTAAGGAATTACTCGCCGACGTTACCAGGGTGGACCGCGTGGAGGTATCCCAACTCCCCACCCCATTATGTTCAGTTAACCCGTTGATCGCCATGGCAAAAATGCTTCGTTGTGTCCTGTACACATTTTGATTGTCAGGCGTTCGAAATTTGTATTTTTTATTTTATTTATTAGGGCTTTTTTTTATATATTTCATTTCAATTATAAATAACTCTTACAGATTTTTTTTAGATACTCTAGAATAGTCTAGAAACCGCTGTAGACTTGCTACAGTTGCTAATTTGTTTCTTTGATTCTATCTTGTTTCTCTATGAATTAAAGCCTGATTCACATTACACCGTGCCGTGCCCACACACAAACAATTGAATCATGCTTGACCGTGTCCCGGCCGATGTCAATTCATACAAAAAGTATACGGGCCCGGCCCGGGGCACGGAACGGTGTGTGTGTATAGTTGTCAAAAGTGGCAAAATCGACGATCGTCCCACTAAAAGGCATGATTATCTTACGGGCTCATTCAAATTAGCTACTTTTAGTTACTTGACACCTTTGCTGGCGTTCAATATGCCCAGCGTAAAACGACTTAATTTTGCTAATATTAAAAAAATAAATCTTACCCGGGAATCACATGCTTGACCGTCACACTGCAAAAAAATATGCACAAAATTTTTCATACACTCTCAATGCAGCAAAAATCATGAACATGATGATGTTGAAATGAGATCATGAATGATGAAATGAAAATTTCAAAATTTATCTAAATGTAAAAAGGACCTTGACAGGTACGCATATGGTATAAAACGATACAAAGTGAACCTCCACGTATTGGTCATAAGATTAAACTTATGCTCAGGGTTAGGTCCAGTCACATTCCATCGGGGAAGTTGGCGTATCTGATGAAAAAAGTAACTTCACCTAATTGTGAAATATGTGGACAAATCAAGGACGTCTTTCATCTTCTAATGAGTGTGAGTAGAACCAAACTAAGAGATAAATAATTTTACAAGATTATGAGGTTAATTGGCTGGATGTGGGTATTGTTCAGAGCATTCTGACCAACCCCCTCTCTGATGCTGCCTTGAGCTTGTAGTACACATAACGATAAATATACCTTCAAAGCTCCACTATACGAGCTTTGAAGGTATATTTATCGTTATGTGTTGTGTTAGATATATATGTTTTTTGTGATGATGGAGCTGCCATGTCTAAAAATACAAAAGCTCCTAAAAAAATAGATGATAAAAAAACCTTCACAGGCAAAAAGATGGTAGATCTTTTTGCCCGCGCACTGACGGAAAGATCGTTACACAATGCTATATCTTTTCGAAAATATGATGTATGTATAAAAAATATTAAATAACTAATAAAACCCTCGCAACTTCGTTTGCGTATATCTCGCTTTCTCGTGGGAATTTTGAAAAATCTTTCTTAGTACACCCCTAGACGTCGTCGTAAGGCCTAGGCAGGTACATTTCAAATGGCATCTCTAGACTAGACCCAGTGGTTTGGGCTGTACGTTGATATACAGTTAAATCAATCAGTCAGGACTTTGAATATTATGTTTATAGATAAATTTCTTTGTACTGTTAGAATGATCTTGAAAGAAAGAAAGAAAAAATATTTATTTGGAACACTTAAGCATATAAAAAAACAATATTAAACAAATTACATACTTATAAACTAATTGTGTCCCAAATGGGTATCCACTCAGCATGTGTCGTGGCACGAGTACCACGACGCTGGTTTTCTGTGGAAACCGGTGATGGCCGGGATCATCGTCCCACTTGGTGATGGCCGGGACCATCGTCATCGTCCCATCTTGAACCCAGCTTCCTTAGGATTCACCCCGGGATTTGTCGGAACAAGAAATGAGAACCTGAGGTAATTTGTTCTATACCCAGTTGTGAAATTCTTGTGGATGAAATGATGATGATTATAACTTCAGTGTCATTAAATTACCTTAGCAGAACACTTCTCACCAACACACTAGAATAAAAAAAAAAAATGTAAACTATAGTTTCATCAAGATAAAACGTAACAACTTTCCGCCATATTTTCCTACTACTTACCATTGATAAACAACCCGGTCCTTTGCACTGAAAAACACGCATTGAATATACATAATTTTAGGTTACGAAACCTTAGTTATGAAAGTGTAAAAAGAGAATCAAAGGGGCATATGGAATCACTATTCCGAGCCGTAATCTGTCTACTAACTACACACATAGGTGAAAGGAAGGAAGTCCTTTCAATACTTCCTACTCCGACTATCTTCTTTCTGATTAAATTCGTTGTGAGTTCCAAGACAGCTGTAGTTTCTCCCCCGGGACGTCAATAAGCTTAATCGCTTATTGTCAATCTGAGGTCGCCGTTGTTGATCCTGGCTATACAGGAGACACATCGGTGGGAATGTGGGCTTGTACACACAGAGGTACAGTCAGATGCACGTCGAGCTTTACATTTGCTGTACAATTTTGGCTCTTATGACATTGAACTAAGAAATGGTACAAATTCTGACAAATAAATGTCGACGTGCTCTTGACTGTACATAAATTTCTTGAAAATCTTTAAATGTCTTTAATTTGTATTGAACTCCGCTGAAGAAAGTTGGTTTTATAGTTTACACGAAGTAATTATTTATTAATCTGTACTCTATTAAGGAAATGCATCAGGTGTGGTAGAGGTTCACACAAATGATAGTGATAAAAATAATATCAATATTACTTACAAAACTTGTACAGGACGCACCGACACACTGAAAATTATTTATTTATATGCATTAAGAACAATATAGATACCATAATATGGATATAGAATACGTTTACTAATTAGAAATAATGTCAGATTAAAGGTCCAATTCCAAGTCTGTAAGAGAGGTAGGGCACAGCCAGGCACAGCGGATAATCCGCTCAAATCGGAGCAGCCCGCCTGAGGAAGGACCTCCACCTTACAGAAGATCGTAGTCAAATAACATTGATCTAGGCCATGTTGTGTTCCTTTCCTACGGTGAGTAAGGTCTCCAGAGCTCCACTTGGGGGTGGGGGGAATGGTGGACGCGTGAGTGATATCTCCGGTATTGCAATGCAAGCGTCTATAGGTTACGGTGCCGGCTTACCGTCAGGTCGGCCGTATGCTTGTTTGCCGCCACCTTTGTGGTATAAAAATAAAAATATGGACCCGCACGCCGTGGATGCTGACTGCAAGCGACACTACTACTGTGCCACCGACCGCAGTGTCGCCGCGCATCACTTTCATAGAGTTACATAGAAACAAATAAATGTCGCTTGCAGTCTTCAGCTGCTGTCTGCAGCGTGCGGTCCGCCCCAGAATTGCACCTTAAGCCGCTACCTGAACATGTGATTTTTGATTATTTTTTATTGTATCACAACCACAAAAAGTCCACTGCTGCCCACAAATTTTTGTATGTTAACCCTACGCGGATCGACACCGACTCGCACGGATTTTCTGCCCTATACACGATACCATATAAAGAGAAGTAACTAATAAATAATATTTTACTCCAAATACTCACTCCCGCTGCACACGTGTCACCCTGACACTGAAATTAAAAGCAGGGTATAAAGTAAAACAAAGTTTAGAAAAAATAATGGTCTATTCTCTCAAACAAATAAATGATTTGTATAAATTAATCTACTCTATAAACTTACTACCATTTCGGAAACAAAAGCAAAATGACCACTGGTAAAAAGAAATGGCGAAAGAAAACCAGTTACGGCCTTTTTTGTCATTTAAAAAATATTGTACTTTTCTTTTTTCTTTTCTTTTTTAACATAAAATTTAAAACTAGGTACATACATACAACATTACGTACGCGGAATGTCAATAAATAGTGCCATTCATTTGTCTCAACATAAAATTAAATCTAAAATATAAAATGCTAAATCGGTGTTAAAGATATGAGCAGACCGCCAGCAAGGCAGCAACCGTTCTCGTGTATTTTCGAGTTGACGTGAGAGTCGGCCTTCTTAAATAAGAACTGGAATAATGAGAACCGAGTTTAATATCATACTTAATTATTTTATCATTTAGAAACATACCATTGTTTCACAGCCTATTTTGTGGCACTGAAAAAATAAATTATATATTATAATAATAATAGGATTATATTAATTTACAGTTTTTCAAAAATTTCTCTAAAAACTAAACTTATATTAAAAATACTAAATCTAATATTATAAAGAAGTAAAGTTTGTGTGTTTGTATATTTGTTAAATTGTAAGGGGTAATCTCGGGATCTACTGAACAGATTTTAAAAATTCTTTCACCAATAGAAAGCCACATTATTGCTGAGTGTCATAGGTTATATAAAAAACAGAAAAATAAAAAGGCTTTTACGTGGTAGTCGGTTTTGCAAAGTGAATCGGAGAAAAAACAATCGAATGAAAGCGTTTCTTACGAACGCCTGTACTAAAAAAGGATTATTAACATTATGCCCAACGAAGTGGGCACGGGTCAGCTAATATTAAAATATAAAAACACAGATCTGTGTCATGGTACCTATCCAAAACACTTGAATTACCTCGCTGAATGGCAATTACAAACAAATACCATGCTTTAATCGCCATTCATAAAATAAACTCAAACTCAATCATTTATTGCATCTCATGTGTTTACATAGCATGTACATATGGTGTAGGATTTACATCAGGTTCAGACATGAACCCTGCGAGGGCACAGCAAAATATAAAATGTAAGTTTTTAGGCGATAAATTAATTATAACATTAAAATAAATTAAATTAAAATTTCAAATAAAGTTATGTCAGAAGTTAAATTAAATTACATTACATTACCACTCGCTTATTGAAAAATTCTTGCAGATTGTAATAGCTATTTTCTATAAGGTAATCTTTCAACATCTTTATAAATCTTTTAAAATTGTCCTCGTTTTGCACGTGTCTTGGTAACTTATTATATATTTTTATTGCATGTACATATGGTCCTGAAGAGTGCAATTTCAATTTAGATGCAGGCAGGGCCAATCTGTTTTTATTTCTCAAATTATACAATCGCGTGTGTTGGTCGCTAGTAAGTGTGAAAAACTGTTTATTTTTACGAACAAATTTGCAAATTTCCAGGATGTATATGGACGTAAGAGTTAAAATTTTATATTTGATGAAGTACGGTTTGCAACTTTCCATTTTATCTATGTTCGCTAGTATTCTTATACATTTCTTTTGTATTACAAAAAACTTACAAATAAATTTTAATTTATATGTTCGTCGGCTTTTTTTTTAACCTGACCGTGTCAGGCATAACTTTTTTAAAACCACTAAGGTGGCAAACAAGCATACGGCCCGCATGATGGTTAGTAGTCAGCTTATGGACGCTTGTCTTTTATATTTAGAAAAAATAAGAGCTATTTTGCAGTTTTTTTTTCTAATTAGTAGGTCTTCTATATTATTTTATTGGTAAAATACATAATTAAATAACATGAAAAAAAGTTTATATTTACTTTTTTTAACGTTTCATTTGAAAAGTCAACAGTAATAAGGATTCGGGGTCACTTTATAATATCCCCCTTATCAAACTCACCCTCGCTTGACAGGTTTCACCTTCGCACTGAAACAGGGCATGCACTTAAAGCTTTTCAATGCTAACATAAAAGATTAACACTTTTTAATTCTTCAATTACATTTCAAGAAATACAGATTTTTTTTTTAAACACACAGGTGGCAATCAAGCATACGGTGGTAAGCCGTAACCGTAGTCTAGAATATTTGATGTTTTTATGCTATGTCAACAAGGTCACTCACCTTATCAGGGTCATTTCTTCCCCCCATAGAAGTCTCGATGACCAGCCAATCCCTCTCTTCAATGTTGTCGATATCAACACTTCTGGACACAGTTCTCAAGACATTATTATCCAAGACCGAATCGATTTTTTTTGGGACACGCATCGTTGTTGTTTTCTGGAAAGAAATATCTTACTTACAATAAAATAAAATTTCCGTCTTCGCTTAGATCTCTTTAATTACTCAACGGATTTTCTGGGACGGACCGCACGCCGCAGACTGCAGCTGCAGACTGCAAGCGACATACTTGTTTCTATGTAGCTCTATGAAAGTAATTTCAAGCGTGGCGACACTGCGGTCGAAGCACTCATAGAGATAAATAGAAACTAGTAGTGTCGCTTGCAGTCTGAAGCTGCAGTCTGCGGCGTGCGGTCCGTCTTATAATTGGACCATAATGCAGTTGTCAGCAATACATAGATTGATTCAAGAGGAAGGTTTGCTGTGGGAAAGCAAGATACATTAAGTATGTCAATTATATTCAATACCGCGACTTTGTCCGTGCACGCAATGCAGTACACGAACTTGGCGGAACCCATCCGCGTGTACAGAATAGCGTAGACTGGACTGTGAACGTGTTAATATAGGTAGGATTTAAATATCTAATAATAATGTTGATATGATAACTCACAACAGTTAGACCCAAGCGTACAAGATTCAAATCCGCTACCGGAACATATGCAGTACCCTGAAATTTATTTTCATACTTTTTAAGTATATTTTATTAAATTAATTAATACTTGGAAGTTAAACTGAAACACAATTAATTTTTTTATAATTTTTCTAAATAATACAGACATAAAATCTTGTTATACAACAAATTTAGGCACAAATTTCAAAATATTAAAAAAATTATTATGCGCGCCACAGAATTACAAAAAAAAAAATATGTGAAGCGTAATCTATGTATGTATTTATAATATTACTAATATTATAAATAGGAAACATTATATATTTTTGTTTATAACAAATAAACTCAAATACTACTGGACCGATTTTAAAAATTCTTTCACCGTTAGAAAGCTGAGTGACATAGGCTATAAACTTTTTTTTATTACATTCTCAAAAACCCGTACGAAGCTGGGACGCTAATATATATTTTACCCAAATAAAATCGAATAAATTAATCCAAAACCCACCTTTTTAATGAAAACCATATTTTTCCCTGTGGCCGGGTCCTATGAAAATAATGGGAAGGGTTATTTTAGGAATTTGGTCAAACACATTTTTGTTTTAGGGCACAGTTGGACCCTCAAAGAATTTCAATTGTTTTTTATTTTCACTTCAAAATTTATAGTGGGGTCATTATTTTTCTAACTCTTTCAATTATCTATACTTTTATCAGTACCATTTTAAAAGAGCAAGCGCTACGTTTCTTGCAAGTTTTTCTTAGTACAAATCTGCCGTCTGAACTGGTGGTAGGAAAATTTTTGACGATTGATGATGATTGATGACAGACTTGTAATATGCCTGTTTGAATAAAAATTATTTGGCTTTGATCGCTATTGTTGTTACCTGGTACCAAGTAAGCTAAGCTAAAAACCTACTTGTATTATCATATGTAGGAACAAATCATTTTGCTTTTGTGTCCGAAATGGTAGTAGTTTATAGAGTAAAATAATTTATACAAATCATTTATTACTGTATACTCTGACAAGAGAACGTGACTGTGAAAACCTATTCTTTGAATAAAAGTTTTGAATTTTGAATTTTTTTTTAATCTTACCGTAACTCTGGCCAATCCATCTTGGGTTTCATTCTAAAAAAAATAAGAAATTTTCTTTCAAAAATCAATTTAAAAGTATGAATGGCTAAATAAAAATCATTAATTGTATAGTGACCGTTTCTAAAAATAAGAATCTCAATCTGTAACGATGGGCTACTAAACCTGCTTTTTGTAAAACTATCAGGTAGATGGCGTGCTCGGCGACTCACGCAGTTTAAAAGGAATGAGAAATTTCACCACTATCTATCCTCCTGAGTACCAGACACCCTTTTTCTATTGTTTCTTTCTGAAACTTTTGTATTGCACTATTAGACTATCACTTAGTACGGGAAAAATATTAGGAAAAATCAAGTACAGGAAAAACCCGGTTTTTCACTATGTTCTATACAAAGTACAAGGGAACTAAACGTATGCGAAATGCTGTAAGTGAATATGTGCTTCATAAAGGACGTAGCCTATTTTTGGTAGCGTAGTGACCAGATAGGAGCAATAAATAATAGATTGGATGTATAATTTTAAGTAGTTTTATTAAATGTTTCAAAATTAACAGAAATTAAACTCTTCTTCACAACATATTAAAAAAAAACTAAACACTTCTTATAAACTTATAGTAATTCAATAGGAGGAACATTAGAGATCAATCATTTATACTTATATTAAAGTTTGTAGGACCCAACAGTTAACTGGGAATTAACAGTCTTCATGGAAATCCGTAAAACAATTCCGATTAGGCGTAAAACATCGGTAAATTTCACATTTCTTGCAAAATACCGTAGTTTGTTTTATCACAGGCATTCTTTCTGCAGCGACATTGTTTTGTACCATATGCTGGCAAATGCGCTGCACTATTGGTACGGTTTTCTTTGGAAGGAACGGTTTAATTAAAATCTAACGTTTTTTATGTTTCGGCTCAAGTTCTTCGTATTCAACTTCACAATCATCATCAGATTCTTCTTCATTGTCATCAATTAGTTTGGTGCCTAAATTTAGCTTGTATTCTCTCATTTGTACGATATTTTTCTTTAGAGTACCCTTCTCTACTTCTACCATTCTATACTGCAACCAAGCATTTACAACGGCTAGGTCGAAAAGATGCGAAATTAAACTCCCAATCCTCAGTATTTTTCATAATAATTGTGAGTTCTCACCTCTACCCTGGCTACGAACACGACTTTTCCCACGAGATGTTCCCCTTGAACGTCCTCTTGGTCGTAATAAGTATGCCGAAGTTGAAGGACTATCCGAGTTGTCTGATGTTGCTCGAGAAGGTACAGAAATAACCAAATCATCTTCATCTTCGCTTGAACTACTGGAACCGCTTTTACGGTGATCACAGACTGTTTGGTTGGTTTCTGGTGGTTGAAACTCGGGATCTTCGTCTGAATCATCTCCAGAATAGTCGAAGTCGGAGTTATTCAAAACTTTTGCGATGAGGTTAGGTGTTAAGTCAAAAAAAAAAGAAGAAATTGTTAACGTACTTTATATAGAACTCGGAAAGACAGACGTGAAATATATTAATTACATACTTTTGTACTTTGCAGAGGACATAGAAGATAATATCAGGGTTAGGTTAGGAATATTTGATTTTTTTGGTAAAATATTACTTTGAACAATTAGTTTGTACTATCAACAACTGTTTTTACACAAAAAACTATGAAATTACATAAAAATAGAAAATATGAACATGGATAAATTTACTTCTGCGTAAACGCACGTTCGCTCGCTCACCTTCCGACGCCATTTTCAAAAGAATGACAGATGTCAAATGTGTTGTTTTATTTTTTGTATTAACCAGTGTAGTCACTAGATGTCGCCAGTAACATATTTTTAGAACTAATAACGAAAATAGAGACCACAGATTATTATTTTTCCTACGTACTTTGTGTAGTACAGATGTACGCAGGAGGCTATACTTTTATCTTTTTTACTAACTTTCCCGGTAGCTCAGTGTGAAAAAACAAATGTTATCAAAATCACATTGTTTATACACTACTCGGTTTCTGAAACGCATGTCAAATATTGAATTAGTTAACAGACTGTCACAATTAACAATCTGCTAAACGTCTATGGGTTTCTGAAAAGCTATTTAACGAAAAATTAACTAATCGACTGTTAACATGTGATTTGTTTATTCGTCTGGCCACCCTAGCCAAATTTACGTCACCTCATTCATGTTCTGTTTCTGTCTCATAGTTTTGTCTCTACTGTTGACGACTAATGTCAACTTCAACTTATTTTTTTTTTCGCCAAAGGACAGGCAAAGTGGCTTTAAGCCCATACAGCCAAGTAGTAATCAACTTATAAAACGTTCGGATTTGTGTTTATTTATTTTCGTCGAAGTTTTGTAAAAATGTCAAGCATTATAAGCACAGAGAGAAAAGAGATCTATTAACAATAGCGGATACGTGATTTTTACAATGTGTAATCTGCTTTTGAAATTTAAAATGTGTTTAAATAGTTTTAAAAATGTAAATACATCATACTAATGTTGTTTTCTATTCAGGTTTAAAGTAATAATAGAAAATAATAGCACGAAAACACTGTATATTATGAAATATCGGATATATTTGTTTTAACACTTTGTTAATTAACCGATTTTTGCCACTTAAGTAACAAGACGTTACGACTTGCAAAAAAGCTTAACCTAATCGGCCATTAATTCGAGATTTGACATTTGAAATGAATAATCGCTGACAAATTGTCACTTGGCTCATTCAGAAACCCAGAATGCGTTTAAAAGGAGATTAACAATGTTACTTAATTTTCTCATTGACATGCGTTTCAGAATCCGGGTGTTAAGCGCCGACCCCACTGCTCGCGAGTTCTGCATTCCGCGTTTACTGTATGCGGTGGCTTAAAATCTTACATACCAAAAGCGGTCGGACCGCAACGGTCAAAGTACGACAGACGGCAGAACTGGGAACTCTGACCGCTAGACCGCACGCAGTGGGGTCAGCGACTATACCATTACAATCGGTGAAATATGTTTAGGTAAATAATACATTATAATTTTTATGTAGGTGCAGGCAGGGCAAATGCCTAGTCATGGACTTACCTAGTGGTGGGAAACTTCATTTTCATTTGGATTTTTAAAAAACTAGCATGCGGATTAGTAATTATATTATTTTAAGTTATATTCTAATAATAATAGTCCCACAACTGGGCATGTCCCATGACTAGACATGTAAAAATATGTAGGGTTAAATACCCTACATATTTTTTTTATATATTTTCAAATAGTTACCGAATTCATCATAACCCATTTTATGGGACTCTGGAAATCATCCTGAAATAATAAAAAAATGTTAAATCCACACTAAATATTTTTTTTATGTTATCTTTATAAAATTCTTTCACGTCGAAAGTAATGAACGGATTAACATGATTTCTTTCGGGGATAGGTTAAAAGTCTGGGCATAACTTTTTATCCCGGAAAAACATCATATTCCCACGAGAAAAAATAAAGTTGCTTATTATTTGTCAGATCCTATGGACCAAAGGAGGTGCCGCGGGTAATAGCTAAGATCTAAAATTAAAAATAATATAAGAATAACAATAATAATATAAAATATAAAGGTTAATTATACTTCATACTGACATTATAATGAGAAAATGAGTTTGTTTATTTGTTTGTTTGTTATTCCTTCACGGCTTGACTAAGCAGCCGATCATTATGAAAATTTGTAAACATATTGTCAGGGGTACGGAGTCCAACATAGGCTACTTTTTATCCCGTGAAAGTATGTCATTCCAATGGAAAAATAAGAGGGCGCTGAATGGGATGGGCTATCGGCCAGCAGATGGCGCCACAAGTCGCGCTAAGGTTTGTCTTGTTGTCAAACGAGATCTATGACGTAAAATTAACGCGAGCGAAGCCGCGGGGAAAAGCTAGTTGTAAAATAAATATACTTACAACGAATGGCATCGATGAATTCATCGGATTCACGATTTTCTGTAAAAACAATGAATTAACTAAATAAATATTTTTCACTTCTCATGCTCAGAAAATGCTATTTGCGCAGGATATAGGCTGCACAAAATCGAATTTTGTGCACAAGGGCAAAAACGTATCTACTCATAAATGTATCTATATTAAGGCAAAGGAAATAAGCCATGCAGCCAAACACAACAAAAAGAAATGATTCGTTTTGTGCACTTGTTGTAAAATCTACTATTATTTTCTCTTCACAGAGTTAATTTTTTCACCAACGACCTTAAAAGTGTCCCCTTACTAAGAGTATTCTTGTCGCAAGGTAATTCATAAACCTTAGATAAATAAAAAATATTAACAGTGACAGGATATCTATCGCCGTTCAGCGAGGTAACGCTGCTAGCATTTTGGGCACCCTGCCACAGGGACCATGTCTTTTTAATGCTTAATTTTAGTTTTTATTGTTAGTTTAGGTGTTATTTAGTTTTAAATTTTTATTGCTAACAATAGTTAAGTGTCCGTAAAAAAAAAATGAAATAAAATAAAATAAATTAAAACTAAATTAGTTAAGTAAATTAGCTAATCAACAGTGACTGTTGAACATGTTACAAACTAGCCTACCAGTTGGTATACTAGACAGTCGCCAACAAGGCTGACTCGCGCAGACGTAACACGGAATTCGAAACTCATACGTGTTACTCAGTGCATAACGACAATAGAATTTCAAGTGTTTCATAAACTGTGAAGCCAAATTTCGGCACGTACTTTAAAACACTTTTGATAGGTAATATTTTTTTTTTAATAGTTTTTGATAATTAATATATATAATATATAGGGACAATTCATACAGATTGAGCTAGCCCCAAAGTAAGTTCGAAACTTGTGTTATGGGATACTAACTCAACGTTATTATATTTTATAGCAAATACATATATAGATAAACATCCAAGACCCGAGGCCAATCAGAAAAAGTTCGTTTTTCATCATGACCCGACCGGGGATCGAACCCGGGACCTCCTGGGTGGCGGTCTGGCGTGGTAACCATTACGCCACGGAGGTCGTCAAATTATGTCGTTATATGCCTATTGCTATAGATTATTCTACTCTTGGGTCCGGATTATAGTTTAGTTTGAGGTCTCTTGTTTATACTTCTATCCTTACAATTTATTCCATCATTCTCTACAATTTATTAGAAACAAAACTCTTAGTAAGGGTCACTTAAAAAACATTAAAATAAAATATTCTTAAGAGAGGTAGGGCACAGCGGATAATCCGCTCAAATCGGAGCAGCCCGTCTGGGGAAGGACCTCCACCTTACAGAAGATCGTAGCCAAATAGCATTGGTCTCGGCCATGTTGTGTTCCTACGGTGAGTAAGGTCTCCAGAGCTCCACTTGGGGGGGTTGGGAGGGTTGGCAACGCGTGAGTGATACCCCCGGTATTGCAAACGTCTATAGGCTACGGTGACGGCTTACCATCAGGTCGACCGTATGCTTGTTTGCCACCTGTGTTGTATAAAAATAAAAATAAAAAATAAAAAAAAAATCTCAGACTACAAAAATCCATACAAGTCATGTTAGTACCACGTGACAAGTGTCAGTTTGCCAACATTTTCCTTTAAAAAAAATCTAATATATTAACATTCTTACTGGTGTTTTACTACGTGTTTTACTACGTGACCTTAGGGAGCCCTGAAAAAAATAAGTACAATTAAAAAAAAACCTTGGTACTGATACATATAAATAAATAAATAAAAATAAATTCTACACAACTCGCACAGCACCACCTGCCGGGCTAACATGACAAACGCGACAAAATTTTCTCGCTCCGCTCTGCCAATAGCGAAAGTCGGTTATGTCTACAGTAGACAAAATAGGCATTGCTATTGGCTAAAAGGTTTGAGTGTAAACATGTTAGGCTGGCTGGTCCCAAAGTAAGCTAGGCTTTACTTTTGAGGTACCAGACAACGATTGTAAATATAATTTATAATGCTTAAAAAACACCCAGACTCAAGAACAAATTTTAAGTAAGATACCAACGCACCACTGGGCTATCTAGCTATAGTTAATATGCTTAATGATAACACCTAACTGACCCTTTTTAATAAAAGGTACAAATCCAATAATATTGAGTTTTACAAGAATAATATTTCCAGAACAATTTTCACCCCTGTACAAATCTTATATTTAATTAAATTTTAGGTAATGTTGATCTTGTTAATGGTTGTTGTAGAGTTGACTTTTCAACTAAGGCTGTATTTCCATTAAAGCTTGATAAGAACTTATGGTAAAACGAAACTAATAGATTGCTCGGATCGTATGGTATCGAAACGGTATAAGTCATAAAAATGCTCGCTTTATTTCGAAGTTTTGCTACGCCTCGCAGACCGCTACGCATAAGGACTCGTAGCAGCCTACGATGTAAAAATAGACTACTACGCATAAAGACGCGTAGCAGACTCATGCGTGCGTAGCGCACTCGTCACTCGCGCGAAGTTCCTCAATACAAACTGTGAAATGAAGCGACGACATTTCGCAATAGCTACGCACTACGCATAAGGACGCGTAGCAGTCTACGATCCGCATTCTTGTGTGTAGCAGTCTACGATAATAATAATAATAGCCTGCTACGCATAAGGACGCGTAGCAGGCTTAATGCGTACAAACGTGGGTAGCGCACTCTTGCGATGTTCCGTAGCAGGGTCGCGTGGATGTTCTCAACTCGCGCGTGCATAGCAGACTAAAGGACGGACGCGGAGCCGGTACAATTTTGTGCGTTGACCTGTGAATTATCTATCTCTGTTCCTCCCGAGTGATCATATTGCCTTCCTGCATGCATAGATGCAATGACTAGGTCATTACGCTTGTGAGAGTGTGACACTCTTGGATTTGTGCGAGCGCAACAAAGATAGGTGATAACAGGTCATTGTACGAAATTCTTCGTGCTCCGCCTCTATACTTTAAAAGAAAATACTCATAGTAACAGTGGAAAAGAAGCCTTATACGAACATTTGTATTTAAATAGGTCTGTTTTTTTTTATAATTTCAAACTCAAACACGACCAACACCTAAATATTCTTGTAATTACAGGAAACCCTTTTTTAAAATTATAATCAATCAAGGTAATTGCTGGTTTAAAGGCAAAAATGGAAAAATCTTTAGGTAATTGACTCTCACAATGGCATTATATACTACTGTATATCTAAGTAGTAAAAGTTAAAAATATTTTGAATTAGTTTTTAGAACTCTCAAAGTGATTTGCATTTGATAGGCCATATTTCTTAACAATTTTTTTCCATATCATATTTCGAAATCACACGCTGTCTTGTACATAATACATTTACACATAATCATAGAAATGAGCAAGACAGCATGTGAGACTTGAACGAAACTATTTTGCATTTCGACAATTTATTCAGTCTTATCTTTCTTAATTAATGGCGTTTTTGTCGTGTCTTAACGACACATAGACAATTTCGCCAATGTCGAGTATTTTAAATGAACACTTTTTAACAAGAAAAGTACACTTTTTAAAGGCGTTGTACGGTGAGGATCCGAGGTCGCCATCTTGACGACCGACACCTTCGTTGACAAGGCGGCGATCTCGAATCCATTTAATCTGTCACTTCCACACTTTATTTAATTTTCCACAAGAATGACAATAAAATTGATTTTAGTTTGCCCCTAGTTTATTTTTATTTTAGTTAGACAAAATGTATTATGTAGTTTAATTTAAAAACTTAAAAAACACTTACTGGAGGGCCCATAGGTGGTGGGGGGATGGCACCTTTTGGTACATTACGGTACCTATTAAAATTTTGTTTCATCTGAAATAAAGATCAAAAATTAATCAAACTGTTAAGCCGGCTTTTTACTATGGGATGTAATATATACAGGGTGACCGGTAATATGTTACATTCCTTGCAAGGGGTTAAAGAAGAGCTCATTTGCAACTTATTTAGTCATATGACACTATGTCCGAAACTTGGTCATTTCTGAGTAATTCGAGTTTTAGGGATTTTAATCAAAATATCCCGATTTCGAGTTACAAAGTACCATTGTAGTGACTTATTACCAATTTTTTTAAATTCTTTTATTGTTTTCTGGTAGGTAAAGAACAACAGCATCACTTAGAATCAAAATAAGCTAGAAAAGAATGTTATTTTTTCATTTAAGACTAAAAACCTAAGCTACATTTTACAAAAAAAAATATGTTTAAGCTCAAAGAATAATTATTTTGAAGAAAAAATGTATGGGATGTCGCGTACAAATTACGTAACTAAATTCCTCAATTCATTAGCCATTCAAAAAGGTACAGGTGTCAACAAAAAACTTTGAGGGTTATTCACTACCCTGACAAGAAAGATCAAATCCGATTTTCTCAGTTTTCAAGTCACAATCCCAATGTACCGTTGTAGTGACTTATAAGGAATTTTGTTTATTCTGTTGTTGTTTTCTGATAGGTAAATAAGAACAGCATCACTTAAAACCAAAATAAGCTAGAATATAATGTAATTTTTCATTGAAGACTTAAAAACTCTTAGTTAAAACTTAAATAATCTGATTTTCTTAAAGATACAGTTTCAACAAAAAAAAAATCGAAGCTTATTTACTACCCAGTCCAGATATTTTTTTTAACATTTTTTTTTATAAATCTTGTTCAAATTGTGAGCCCCGTTTCCTAATACAAGCTCGAAGTCTTTTTCTGATTTCTGTTTTCGTCACCCTTGTTGTAAGACTTCGTCGAATGTCTTGTGCTGCTCTCTCAATCCGCTCACTCACGGAGCTCTTCTTCGGTGTTGACAGGGGTGACGTAGACGAGATCTTTCATGTAACCTCAAAGAAAAAAATCACACGGCGTTAGATCGGGGCTTCTCGCAGGCCAAGGAATTGGTCCACCGCGCCCAATCCAACGAAGTGGAAATTCTTCATTTAACCATTGGCGTACACCGAGCCGAAAGTGAGCTGGACAACCATCGTGCTGATAAATAAGGTGTCTTCTAGTAGCTAAAGGGACATCGTCCAATAAAAGGTTCAGGTCGTTCCTTAAAAAAAATTCGGATCGAAATCGGATTTGATCTTTCTTGTCAGGGTAGGTAGTGAATAACCCTCAAAGGTTTTTGTTGACACCTGTACCTTTTTGAATGGCTAATGAATTGAGGAATTCAGTTACGTAATTTGTACGCGACATCCCATAAATTTTTTTCTTCAAAATAATTATTCTTTGAGCTTGAACATATTTTTTTTGTAAAATGTAGCTTAGGTTTTTAGTCTTAAATGAAAAAATAACATTCTTTTCTAGCTTATTTTGATTCTAAGTGATGCTGTTGTTCTTTACCTACCAGAAAACAATAAAAGAATTTAAAAAAATTGGTTATAAGTCACTACAATGGTACTTTGTAACTCGAAATCGGGATATTTTGATTAAAATCCCTAAAACTCGTATTACTCAGAAATGACCAAGTTTCGGACATAGTGTCAAATGACTAAATAAGTTGCAAATGAGCTCTACTTTAACCCCTTGCAAGGAATGCAACGTATTACCGGTCACCCTGTATTACATCCCGCGATTGCCGTTCACACTATGGGATGTAATATATATTACATCCTGAGCTACATCTGTTCACACTGTTTTAACGGTCTCGTACAAAATGTATGACGAGCGATAAAACATTATATCTCAAGATGTAATATATATTATATTATATCCCGTAGTGAAAAGCCGGCTGTACTCCTTCAAAATATCGCTCGAAAAAATATTTTTAGTTTGGGATGTAATATATAGTACTATAGCACAGTGTGAACGGTCTCGTACAAAATGTATGAGGAGCGATAAAACATTATATCTCAAGATGTTAATATATATTATATGTATTATATCCCGTAGTGAAAAGCCGGCTTTAGGTACATGTCAGTTTTACTGTACTGTAGCACACTTTCACTTTATATTTGTAAAATTAAGCTAACACGCCTCATGGCAACCGTTTTAAACGAGCTCGCAGATACACGGTGACTTTTCAAGGGGTTGTGGTGCGTCCAGGAGGTGAAATAAAATATCCTGAACTATATTATATGTATTAGTGGACTGTATAACAAGGTTTTTGATATAATAATAAGAACAATATAATGTACGAATGAGATGTATGAATAAGAGGGGCGCGGGCCGTCGCGCCGCGCTTATATACGGTGGTTCCCCCACCGTTCGCCGTCGCCGCTGCCGTCCGCGTTGCTTGTGGTGGGCGCAGACAGGTTGCCATTTTGTTAGGAGAGACTAAGAATCAGGAGCTTAATCGATTGCCATAAAAAGCAAAAATATTTGTTTATTGCTTGTTTGAGTAGGGCAAGCCCGGCTTTTCGGCTTTATTGGTAGGACCGCCACTGTTTTCAAGTTAATGTTTTTCAAGAAATACTACGAATAAATATGATTACGTTAAATTCATTTTTTATATTGTTCTATTGAGCTTATTTTTTTAAAATGGCAACCCCTTGAAATGTCCCCCTGTAAATGCGATGCGATGCGAATTCGCAGATGTGGGAACCCTAATATCTTGTCGACAGACGAACTATTGTCCCTGGGAGTTGCCGTTTTCAGATACTGGTCAAATTGAATCTGTATATCATTGACTCGAAAAGAAGAAGTCATAATTACATAATATTATTTTTATGCTCTGTCTTTAATGGATTTTTTAGTTAGTTTAGTTGGTATTTTTATTGTGATTATTCCTTGGGGTTACGACCTGCTGTCCTGAAACACAAGCTTTTGCCAAGCTTCGGCACCAGTCTCTCTTACTTAGTTCTAATAATATTCTTATCTACACCTACCTTAAGTTGAATGATTGTTAATAGAATCTACTAGTACAACTGTTGTGTAAACTGCTATTTTGTGAGAGAAATAAATAAATACTTTTGTTTTGATTATCTTTCAAAAACTGGCTGTAAGAATTTGTGTTAGATGATCTAATAAATAAATAGTGTTGCATAAAATCATAATGTTGTCACATTATCTTACTTCCGCTGGTATTACTAAAGGCTTGTCTTCTTTCGCATCCTCTTCGTTTTCTAAAGCTTTCATTTCTTTCTTAATTTTCTCCATCTTAAATAAAAAACATAATATTATGAAGGTACCTAAGTAAATACTGCTGTAAAATACAATGTAACAAAATTCCCATTGTATGCCTTGCCTGCGCGCACGAACCGAGCATTCAACTCATGCTCGCCGCGATCGATGACGGAAGAAAGCACATAAAAAAATACAGAGACAAATAACTCCAGAGAGATTTATGTGCAGTGTATTTAGGCTAATTGCGATTGCGATTACAGTTCCAGGACTGATTAGTCCTGGAACTGTAAGCAAATTTGTTCCGTGTGGCGGTTTCGGAGTGTGCCTTTCTGAAAAGACATCTCCCCCATGGCAAGTCTCCTTTACGGTCGATGATGTATGTAGTGTTTGTGTAAATTGTCTCGGGTTCACGGGTAGTGGGGGACAGTCGAGCGACAGCCGAGGACGAGTGCAGGCGTGTCTACCCTGACTACTGGTGACCTAATGAGCCATATTCTTCTCCCTATATTAGAGAACACTACATGTGGCGACGAGTAAAAAGGTAAGAGAAAAATATAATTTTGTGTATAGTAAACTAAGGAATTGACTGACCCCCCCCCCCCCCCCCCCCCCTCCCCCTTGTAAATATTATTAAAGATTTCTAAATATTGCGTGAAGAGATTTACTTGAAAATTTGTAATTACATAGTAGAATATAAATCCTATTGATAAATATTTTTTTTGACATTTGTGACATTTTTTGACATTTGTTATGGACTTAAACAATAAGTTAAACATTATGTTATTGTTTAAGTCCATAACAAATGTTAAAAACTATTCCACTGATACATTATCGGCATTCTTTTGAGATACGATTGAGACGCCATTGAGAGTCCATCGGTGCATTTGTGTTAGTTGAATCGGGCCCCAGTTTGTTATTTCGTGCTCTTCGGTTGCCTACACTAGCACCAATTGATGTGAAATTGCGTGGTTTCTTTTTAAGTGAGGCTTCGAGACAATTCTTCTAAATGTCGAGGGCGATTGAGTATAGTGGTGCTAACTGTGAAGTGTGATACATTGTTGTTGCATTGAGTTTTTGTCTATCAAGTGAGTAAGCATTGAGAGGTCTATTGATAAAACGCAGTTGTTAATAAACGTTGAAGTTAAAAAGGTTGAAACCACCGAAGCTGGTGCTTGGACTACGGTGTACTATAAGGGAACGTAATAGGGTCGTAAATCAAACTACGTTCTTGAGCTATTTAGCTGGTCGAGTTTATTTGTCACAAATGAAAGATTATAAATAAATAAAATAGTCAAAACGAAACCATAGCGCTATTCAGGATTGCTTCAATCCCGAACTGCGCCATCTCTGAACTGAAAAATGAATTAAACATTTGTACATTAAATTCAATTCAAATTCAATTTAAAACTTTTATTCAGAGAATATTTTATTTTTATTTTTTTTTATACCACAAAGGTGGCAAACAAGCTTACGGTCCGCCTGATGGTGAGCGGTCACCGCAGCCTATGGACGCTTGCAACACCGGGAGCATCACTCGCGCGTTGCCGACCCTGTAAAAATCTTTTAATGCCCTTTTTGAAGAACCCCATATTATAGTCTAAAGGAAAGACCTCGGCGGGGATCTCATTCCACAGCCTCAGCGTTCGCGGGAGGAAACTCCTCTGAAACCGCGTATATAATAATATTTTTTTGCGTAAGTAATATTTTTTTACAAACACGTTCTCTTGTCAGAGATACAGTAATAAATGATTTTTATAAATTAATCTAGTCTATAAACTACTACCATTTCGGAAACAAAAGCAAAATGATCACTGGTAAAAGAAATGGCGAAAGAGTTACGACCTTTTTTTGTCATTAAAAATATGTCGTAGATTTTTTTTACATAAAATTTTAAACTAGGTAACATTATATTTAAGGTATTTGTAGTAAGATTCACTAGTCAATAAATAGTACCATTAATTTGTCTATCTGTGTTATATTAAAGAAATATTTTATTTAAAAAATTTAAATGTATTGTTGTATGACAAAAAGGCCGTAACTGGTTTTCTTTCGCCATTTCTTTTACCAGTGGTCATTTTGCTTTTCTCTCCGAAATAGTAGTGTTTATAGAGTAGATTAATTACAAATATAATTTAATACCGTAATGTGATCATTGACGAGAGAAAGTATGAGGACCTACTCGCTTAACAAATATTTTGAATTTTTGAATTCATAAGCAAACTTTGGATCCTAAATGACTTACTACTGACTAAGCCTGAATTTAGGAACAGCTAATTTATTTCTGTTACACGTATTGAAATTATGAATATCGCACACGTGGTTAATTAAAGTCATGAATGTTTTTAGGAACAAACATGATGCTGTCAAGAATGCACTGTAATGTCACCGTGAGAATATTAGTGCTTTTGAAAACACGGGAAGAGACTCACGGTAACCTAATTTATAAATAAAACGCACTACACGCTTTTGCAGCAGGAAAATCGTCTCGATATCCGCTGCTTTACCCCAGAGTAAAATGCCGTACGATAGCAAACTATGAAAATAACTGAAATTCGGCACGACTAGTTTCGTGCCGTCTTGTTAATAGTATCTACATTAGGATGTTTTCTGTCTACCTTGAAAATTAAAGAAGTGACATCTGCAAATAAAATAATGTCGCATAAATGTTCAGTTAAGTACGGCAAATCATTTACTTTATACTAAAAAAAGAAAAGGACCTAAAATTGAGCCTTGAGGAACGCTTATATTAGCAGGACATCTACAGAGGTCGCTTCATTTACTCTCACTTTCATAATTCTGGCATTAGGGTAAGAGGATATAAGATTGATTGAGGAACTGTCCAAGCCATAGAATTTTTACTTATTTACTAAGATCTTATGATCGACACAGTCAAAAGCCTTGGAAAGGTCGAAAAAAAACACCAATTGCGTTCTTGCTGTCCTCCCAGGCCTCCATTATAACGTTAAATAACATGGCAGTGGAGTCTGTAGTGGATCTACCTTTAGTGAAACCGTATTGACGCGTGTGAAGCAATCGATTACTTTGGAAATAGGATAATAGTTGGTCCAGTTTATCTTTTAAATAATTGTGCTAAATGTTGACAGAATGGATATTGGTCTAAAATGATTTGGATCCTTACTTACACCCTTTCTTGAAAAGTGGTATGACTTTACTCACTTTCATCAAGTCAGGAAAAATGCCAGCTGGGACACATTCATTAAAAATTACGGCCAAATAAGGTGCTATGATGTCTATAATTACTAATATACTTAATAGCTACAGATATTCCCCAAATATCCTCTGACTTTTTTATATTTTTTAAATTGAGTGATTTAAAAGTTTTGAGGATCGTTTCAGCATTTACAAATTTAAACGAAAAAATTGATGTAGGTTCGGCAACGTTCGACCTAATAAATTTATCAGCCCATGTATGGGAAGACTTCAAGGATTGTTTGTAGAGGAATATCAAATATATATAATATTAACATAAAATATTAAGAGCGCTTTGGTTTAAAACATACATATAACAGGTAGATAATTTCGTGTAGAAAAAAAAGGTAGATGATAGAAAGACATAAATTGCCATTGATACATCATTGGTATGTAACTGGTATTCTTGTTTCATAATGTCTATCCAAGGTGTTTCAAGGGTGCGAGGTAGGATTTGACATTTGCGCTCATTGGATCGGCACAGGTTTAAATACGTATAAAAAATTTAATGGATATTTCATCCCAAAATAAAATAGAACTTTTAAGAGGCACATTTTCGGAGCCCGTTTGCCAACCTCTTACTAAAGAAAATGTTTCACCAAAAGAAAAGGAAAGTTCAAGATGACAATGAAGAGAAAAGACAATTAAACCAAAGTTAAGAACTATTATTAGTCAACTAGATTAAAGTGATGTATTTTATTATTATATTATTGATCTTTGCATAGTATAAAATGAGGTCTGTCTGTCCCTATGCTTAAATCCAAGTAATTCAAGTTCCCAAGGGAAGGCACGGTGCACGCGGGTGAAGTTCTGCGAGTTCCACTGATTATAATATATATAATGAACTTTATGATTGCGTATTGTGAAGTTACAACAATAATTGCTTGCAATAAATTACAATAAGGAAGGGGATGTTGTGTTTGTGTAACTTGTCCCGGGTTCATGGGTATTGGGGGACAGTCGAGCGACAGCCGAGGGCGAGAGTAGGCATGTCTACTGGTGACGTAACAAGCCCTATTCCCCCCCCCCCCCCTATATTAGAGAACACAGTGTATGTTGTTCCATAATGTGTTTTTTTTGTAGTTTTGGGTACGGTTGTTGGGTCAGCTGTGCTGCCAGCCTGTTTGGGTGGATTACCAATCAATTCTGGTACTTTTCCCCATTTGATCTGATCTCCATGGTAATAGTTTTCATATTCAGTTGTTCGTGTATTTTGTATTTTGTTAGGCTAATAAATGAAGTACCTACCTGTGCCGTGAACTTATCTTCTTGCGCCAAGTCAGGTTTTTGGTATGGTCCCTAAACCAAAATAAAAATTACTATAGTGCGCGCGGGAGCGCTAGTCAGCTCCTTAGGTATGTGAGCGGCAGGGCGGGGGAGGTAGCGTCAAGCAAATCTAACTCGCGAGACACGTCACAACACTCGATTCTATAAGGCGCCCTCCCCCGTCTCACCCCCACGATTACCTAAAAAGGTGACCAGCGCAAAAGCGCGCACTATAACACAGAAAGCCTTCAAACTTAATATATTTTTTTTTTTTTATAAATAAATATATAGGGACAATTCATACAGATTGAGCTAACCCCAAAGTAAGTTCGAAACTTGTGTTATGGGATACTAACTCGACTATATTATATTTTTATAACAAATACATAATATATAGATAAACATCCAAGACCCGAGGCCAATCAGAAAAAGTTCGTTTTTCATTATGACCCGACCGGGGATCGAACCCGGGACCTCCTGGGTGGCGGTCTGGCGTGGTAACCATTACGCTACGGAGGTCGTCGGAATTAACTCGCTGATGACACTTATAAATACTAAAAAAAAACAAGGTAAAATTTCTTCCCGTGACAGCTAGGTCACGTGATTGGCCTAAGATTACGTCATCGGCTGTGGTGCGGTTTTAGGCGCGGGACATACAAGCGGCGTGGCGCGGGGCGTGGCGGTGCAATTCGTATAGAAGCGGCGAGGCGCCCGCGCCCTAGGGATATCTCACACTGATCGTGACGTATTCTTGGGCCTCTTGGGCCATAGACACGGGAAGGGTAGTATAATGATCATAATCACACATATTGGCATACTAGCTGTGCCCAAGGTTTCGCCCACGTGGAATTGGATTTGTGGTTAAAATAGTATCGACAGATAAATTGGAGACAGTGACATCTAGTGTAGTTTTGAGGAATTTATTTTTCATTACGTAACTTTGTCCACGTAAATGAAGTTAACTATTTTCCTGATATCCGATTTAAATGAAATCCTGTGTAAACAGCATTAAAATCCGCTCAGTAACTACAAAGATGTGAGCGTTAAAACAAACAGACATACAAAAAAAAATGTTTCCCTATCCATTTTTATCAAATATGTTCAATGTACAGACGGGGTCTACTATTTTATTATATGTATAGATTACCATATATATATAAAAAAATACCACTATTATATTTTGTTGTGGAAGTTGTTGTTGAACAGGACCAGAACCACGATCTACCTATTTAAAAAAATATATCATTTAGATTTATTTGCTTAAAAAATAGTATAAAGTGTTGACACATTGATAATTAGAATATGCTTTATTTGCAATACACAACTTCAAGTAATATACGTACAATATAGACGGGAACTTTTACGCATTCACGTGTAATGTAAGGCCTCTTGTACACGCTACGAAAAGTCGCCAGCCTACGCAAGAATTCGTGTCGTTTCTAAACACGACCTGTGTACACTGCGCCAGCGATGAATAAGAAAATAATCAGCTAGGTTACTCTGCATAACAATCGCGATTTTAATTTCAATTCCGTATAACTTCAAATGCAAAATTAACAGCAAATCCTAATTTGTACCCGTGATATTTTATACTTTACTAACTATTTGGCTAGCATACAATCCGATTTCATTTTGTTTAGTATTTAGTTAGTGCTAGTTTAGCTGTAAAAAGTACCTAAAAGTAACAATCCAATGGCGATCGAGCGGAATTATCTTCAAGAGTAAGGGGGCTGGTCTGCGGTAGACGCGCGAGGTTTTGCTGCGGTGCGGTGGGGGCGGGGTAGCTCAGGTCAATCAGGTAGAAAATGAATAACAGACGTGTCTAGTCTATCACACCCTACGAACGACTGCCCGAAAACAATCTTATCGTTTACAATTTCATATTTGTCTTGTCTGCAGCAGACACGACAAGTTCTCTTGCCTAGGTCCGACAAGATTCTTGGCGTTTACACGATAAATCTGTCCTGTCTGCAGCAGTCACGGACACTTTTCTCAGCGTGTACAAGAGCCCTTACGCTCAGATTCGAGCATTACAGCAGTGAGGGAGGCGAACGCTCGTCAGTCAAGGTACCTAGTATTGTAATGTAATGCCCAAAGTCGAATCTAATGTAACATTACACGCGAATGCTCGCGGTGAAAGAGCACCTTATGCAACAAGGCAGTCTTATTGCTAAAGAAAGTTGGTTGAAAATAGACATTGTTGATAAAATTATTTTATTAAAATAATTTACCAAAGGCGATTCGATTGGTCTGCTCATATCATATAAAATAATAAATAAATATGTAGGGACAATTCATACAGATTGAGCTAGCCCCAAAGTAAGTTCGAAACTTGTGTTATGGGATACTAACTCAACGATATTATATTTTTAAATACATATATAGATAAACATCCAAGACCCGAGGCCAATCAGAAAAAGTTCGTTTTTCATCATGACCCGACCGGGGATCGAACCCGGGACCTCCTGGGTGGCGGTCTGGCGTGGTAACCATTACGCCACGGAGGTCGTCAAATAGGTCTTTAAATACCTACTATTCTACACTATTTATGTATTTATTGATTATAGTTGTTAGGCAACTAGCCATTCATATTTTTGAAATTGATTTTTTGAAAGAATAATTTCGCCTCCTCCCCCAGGTGGGATTCGAACCCACGACCCCTCGATATTCGGCCGAGTGCTCTAACCACTGAGCTACCGGGAAGGTTAGTAATGGTGCTGAAATTTCTCATATTCTACACTAACTTTGCCACACCCCGGACACTCCATACAAACGTCTCGTTATATTCACCTACTACTATTACATGAACAGAAGCACGTCTGCACACACTGCGCGCATGTGTGTGCGTGCAACGCGTGACCACCGTGCCTTTCAAGTACCCCACTCGTTGTGGGCGAATGCTGCGGGAGGGGAGGGGTCGCCCGTTTTGGTGCGGGGCGGGGAGTGGCCATTCTGTACGTTAGTACTATTATGAATTCTGTGACTTTGCTCAACTTGCATTGCATGTTCGATGAGGGATGAGGGAATGAAAAGAATAAAATGGAGAAAAACTTATATTTTGAGAGTGAGATTTTTCAAAGCGTGAGAAAAAGTTTAGAAGAAACAATTTAAAATAGACTTTTAAAAGAGGTAGGGCACAGCGGATAATCCGCTCAAATCGGAGCAGCCCGTCTGGGGAAGGACCTCCACCTTACAGAAGATCGTAGCCAAATAGCATAGGTCTCGGTCATGTTGTGTTCCTACGGTGAGTAAGGGTTCCTGAGCTCCACTTGGGGGGTTGGGAGGGTTGGCAACGCGCGAGTGATACCCCCGGTATTGCAAGCGTCTATAGGCTACTGTAATGCTTACCATCAGGCGAGCCGTATGCTTGTTTGCCAACTTTGTGGTAAAAAAAACTCAATACTAACATTATAAATGTGAAAGTGTGTTTGTTTGTTTGTTTGTTTGTTTGTCCTCCCTTCACATCAAAAGTAATGAACGGATTGATATTAATTTTTTATTAGGTATAGTTTAAGGTCTGGAGAGTTACATAGGCTACTTTTTTTCCCACGGGACAAAGCGATTCCCATGGGAAAAAATATTTACATTTTCCCTTGACCACGCGGGCGGAGCCGCTTGTAACAGCTAGTAATATTAGTCGGTAAAAAGGACTTCGGTTTGTAAGAGTGCGATATACAGCGATCGAGCTCCTCATTTTTGCACTTACGTTAAAAACAAGAATAAAACTAATTACCGTTCCCGGTGGTGGTCCGTATTTAGAAAATTCAGGGGTACTTCTGTAATCCTAAGAATTAATAAATAATAATAATTATAATAACCTAAGATAAAGAAATAATGCTAATAATGTGAGTATTGTTACCAAACTTCAAGATTTTTTAAATTGATTTTCTATTTACAATAATATGTAAAAATAACTTTATATGTACTAATATTATAAATGAGAAAGTGAGTTTGTTATTCGTTCACGGCTTGACTAAGCAGCCGATCATTATGAAAATTTGTATACATATTGTCACGGGTACAGAGCCCAACATGGGCTAATTTTAACGCGGGTGAAGCAGCTGGCAACAATGCTAGTAGAAATGAAAGGTGGAGTTACAGTTCGAGAAACCAGTCTAAATACTGGCTAGGGTCGACGTTGATAAACATGTGTGTTTTTAGAGGGCGACAGCGACGCCTCTAGAAGCTCCGCGTTTGATTTGATGTCTTTAATAAAAATAATAATTACCGTTCCCGGCGGTGGACCATGTTCCCCTAGTGGGTTTCCCATCGGACCCCTGTTCATATTCTATAAAGTAATTTGATTATTATTGGCTATTGGCTATTGGGAATGAGTAATTTGTTCATTTTTAGGGTTTCGTAGTAAACTACAAGGAACCCTTATAGTTTCGCCATGTCCGTCTGTCCGTCCTCGGTCTAGCGCCTAGACGCTTGATGCTAGAAAGTTTTAATTTGGTATGTAAAAGCATATTAACAATGCTAACAAAGTAGTAGAATAATTTAAAAAAAGAAAAAATTGGGTTGCCTCCCCTACGTGTAAAGTGGGAATGGATTTTTTTTTTCGCGCCGACCCCATGTTGCGGGGTATCGTTAGATAGGTCTTATAAAAACATTGAGGTAGTGGGAAGATCATTTTGCGACACAATGATCCGTTTGTGAATTATTTACATTTAAAGTGCCAATTTTCGTTTTGCATGGTGCTCCTCACAGAATGTGGTGGTCCCCCCTCTATCTCCGAAAGTCTTGTGTTTAGAAATTTGAAATAAATCATGGTTAGTAGTCCATTTAGTGAACCTACAAAGAAAACTATAACGGTTCTGTAGGCTTTACTAGTTACCGAGTAATAGCCGACGAACTTATGAAGTAAAATTTCTTTGACGAAAACTTACAAATGTCATAAAATGGCATTGTACACATCTGCAAGCAATAAATGCGTAGCCAATACGGAACCCTGCATTGTGCGTGGCCCGACACGTACTTGCCCGGTTTTTTGTATTTTTAACTGAGAATAGTAAGAATATTTTACTACTAAATATGAATATAAATTTATTTTATTTTATAATTTCACCACCAATACCAATTCTTTTTTTTTTTCGAAAATAACTTTAAATAATAAATAAATAAATAGGGACAAACCACACAGATTGAGCTTGCCCCAAAGTAAGTTCGATACTTGTGTTATAGGATACTAACTCAACGATACTATATTTTATAACATATACATATATAGATAAATACCGTGTATATAACCGTGATAGGCCATAATAATCCCACTTTACGGGTATATTACGACAAATGAGGGCAAATTAGCTAGAGGATCACCTTATAGTAGGGAATAACCGCTTCCGAAGGACATTCATGACATCATGATATACAAGAATCTTGGATGCTTTGCCCACCTATTAATTTTTAGCCCTATCCACTCCATACACAAATTGGTTACCCTAAGGTTGCCTTGAAAACAAGCAGCAATAAGGCCGCCTTATTCACCTTATTCAAAATAGTTTGTCACTTCTACTGTTACAGTAAATCACTTGTTTGTGTATAACAAATAAAGCTTAGACTATCTATCAAAACAGGAAATTTTAATAGAAATAATAATTACCATTCCCGGACGTGGACCATATCGAGGACCTTGTCCGTTCATATTCTAAATAAATATATATTTTTTATACACAAATTTACTTTAATTTACTATTTCGTAAGACATTAACAAAATAAAATAAGATTTAGATCCACAAATTCGAATATTAAAAAGAAAATTTTATAGCAAACAATGTTTACCATAATTTTATTGGTTAATCCTTACTAATATTATAAATGAGAAAGTGAGTTTGTTTGTTATCCCTTCATGACTTGACTAAGCAGCCGATCATTATGAAAATTTGCATACATATTGTTAGGGGCACAGAGCCCAACATAGGCTACTTTTTATCCCGTGAAAGTATGTCGTTCCAATGGGAAAATAATTTTTCTACTATAGATGGCGCTGTATCGGCTAACAGATGGCGCCACAAGTCGCGCTGTATCGAGATCTATACAGTCATAAAATTAACGCGAGCGAAGCCGCGGGGAAAAGCTAGCATTATAATAATACAAAATTTACCATTCCTTGCGGTGAACCATAATTAGGATTGTTTCCCATCGGTGAACCTCTCTACAAATTAAAAAAATATATTAAGTAGTATTAAAAAAATAATTACCATTTCAATAATACATTAATATCAAAAATAATTTAACTACCATTCCCTGAGGTGAGCCATAATAAGGGTTATTTCCCATTGGAGGACCTCTCTACAAATTAAAAAAATACATTAAATAGTAGTAAATAATAATTACCATTTTAATAATACATTAATATTTTAATAAAATAACATTTACCATTCCTTGCGGTGAGCCATAATTAGGATTATTGTCCATCGGTGAACCTCTCTACAAATTAAAAAAATATATTAAGTAATAGTAATAAATAAATAAATAAATAAATATATAGGGACAATTCATACAGATTGAGCTAGCCCCAAAGTAAGTTCGAAACTTGTGTTATGGGATACTAACTCAACGATATTATATTTTATAACAAATACATATATAGATAAACATCCAAGATCCGAGGCCAATAGGAAAAAGTTCGTTTTTCATCATGACCCGACCGGGGATCGAACCCGGGACCTCCTGGGTGGCGGTCTGGCGTGGTAACCATTACGTCACGGAGGTCGTCAAAATAGTAAACAATAATTACCAATTTAATAATACTTTGGTATTTTAATTAAATAAAATAACTACCATTCCCTGATGTGATCTATAATATGGATTATTTCTCATCGGTGAACCTCTCTACAAAATTTAAAAAAATTATTAAGTAATAGTAAACAATAATTACCATTTCAATAATATTTTAAAATTCTAATAAAATAACTACCATTCCCTGTGGAGAGCCATAATTAGGATTATTTCCCGGTGGACCTCCCTATAAATTTAAGAAAATATTTAAAAAGTTGTAGTAAACGATTATTACTATTTTAATAATACATTAATATTCAAATAAAATAACATTTACCATTCCCGGAGGTGGACCTTCCTGCATATAAAAAAATTATACGTTGTAGCAAACAAGTATATTAATGATTTGTGTAAACGATTATCACTTTGAAAAAGATACATAAGTACTAAAATAAAATTTACCCTTCCCATAGGTGGACCAAACGGCCCCTGCATATTAAAAAAAAATGTAGTAAATAATTAATAAAATAAATAATTAATAAATATATATTTCTTTTAAACTTGTAGTTAACAACTACAACTTTAAAAAACCTTTTTATTGACGTGTTCATACAAATTAAAACTCATAAAATCATAATAATTATTTATAAATTTCTCATGTTACTTCTAAAAATAATTACCATGCGCAGAGATGGTCCACCCCGCGAATGGTAATTATTTTTAGAATTATTTAGTACTAATCAAAAATTATTAATTAGAATAATTAATGTACGAAAGGTTATAATACCGCCATATTTAAAAAAATGTAGTAAACAACGTTTACAATAATTTTATTGATATTCTATTTAAATAAAATTTACCTCACCATAATCCGGAGTACCTCCCATCGATGGTCCCTACATATAAACAAAAAGTATATTTTTTATTAATATAAAAGTATTCTGATAATATAAAATTTACCATTTTCGGCGAACTATTGTTAGCATAATTTTCCATTGAACCTATCTGCATATTAAAAATATATATTAATATATATATTTTTAATACTACACTACTAATACCATTGGCACGTTAATCGCAACACTCACAAATTTTAACTACGCATAGAATTAAAGTTCGTAGTAAAAAGAGTTTTATATATTATGACTAAAAATGAAAATGCTATTTTAAAAAAAAGGGAAAAGATGTAAGCTACATCTTTTGAGACTTGAAATTAAAATGAATTTCAGACACAGGTTGTGTGAATTCAAGAGAACCTTGAGTTCGGTAAGGGCGTTGATATCTGTGTCACAGTTTAATACTCCTACAGAATGTCATTGTGTTCTTTATTTTTGTAAGCTATTTTTTTTTGTTTTTTTTTTTGTTTTGTGCGGCTTTATAGCACTGCGACCAGGACTGGTCTATTGTGATCGCCACATGAAAAAAGCTATGCTATGTTTGTATTCCAAATAAACTATTTACATTTTTTTTAAATTTTGAATGTACAAAAATGTTGTGTCTACCGCGTAACCACAAAGAATTATTTACGATCGGTGGTTCTCCCGTCATAAAAAAAAATTGTAATAAACAACCGTTCACCATAATTTTATTGGCATACTAGCGAAACCCGCGTAACTTCGTTTGCGTGTATTTCTTAATACACAGCAGCGCCATCTATATCAGACTTTTCACCAAATCTTACGGGAATCGCGTACTTTTCGGGACAAAAAGTACCCTATGTGTTAATCCAAGGTATCAGCTATCTACATACCAAATATCATAAAAATTGGTTACGCCATTTGAGCGTGGAGACATACTCACAAACTTTCCAATGTTATATAGTAGGATTCTATTGAAATAAAATTTACCATTTCCTCGCCATATTCCGGATCACCTCCCATCGATGATCCCTACATATTAAACAACAAGCTTAGAGTAATAACAATATAAAGAGGGAGTGTCCCTGCACCCGTTTTGATACACCTCAACTGATGCCAGTCTGGCACCAAACGCCGAACTTTGCCGAACCGCTTCGTAGTTGTCGATGTCAAAGTGCACCAAACGTGTATCCCGGAAAAAAAATTAAATATGGCGGTTTGTGCTATTATATCGTGTCAACAAGTACAAGTACAAGTCTGAAAAACAAAAGAAATGTAATGATATCACTTTTCACAGGAAAGTTTTAAATATTTCATAGTATTTTGTAGTTAATTATGAAAAAGAAACAATACGATTTTAGCGTATTATTTAAATGCTCGGTGTTGCCCGATTGTGAAAATAGTTTCCCATTTTAACTTAAACTTTTAAAAATTTTAACAGTTGCTGCTGCTACTGATATTTACGTAGGTATGTGACACGTTCTCTAATGGAAGTCCATGTAAATTTACAATATTATAATACCTAAAATGTTGTTACTTGAAAGTTGAGAAATTTAAACAAACTCAATATATTTCCCCGCTTTTGAAAACTACACCTCCATTGGCAACATTCCGCAAAAGTGCATGTTATCTACATGTCATCGAGCGTTTAGCGATTCACTTTTGACAGAGCGCTTGTATGACCCCACACCATCTAGTTTAATCTAAGACAAAATGTATTTCGGGTACACATTTTATATCACTTTGTAAATACACAATAAAAATTACCGTGGACCTCCCTGCCCCTGCATATTAAAATTAAATTGTAGTAAACCATGCTTACCGTAATTTTATTAGTTAATAAATAAAATAATAAATCTATTACCATTCCCATCGATGGACCTCCCTGCCCCTGCATATTAAAATTAAATTGTAGTAAACCATGCTTACCATAATTTTATTAGTTAATAAATAAAATAATAAATCGATTACCATTCCCATCGATGGACCTCCCTGCCCCTGCATATTAAAATTAAATTGTAGTAAACCATGCTTACCATAATTTTATTAGTTAATAAATAAATAATAAATCGATTACCATTCTCATCGGTGGACCTCCCTGCCCCTACATAATATTAAAATTAAATTGTAGTAAACCATGCTTACCGTAATTTTATTAGTTAATAAATAAAATAATAAATCTATTACCATTCCCATCGATGGACCTCCCTGCCCCTGCATATTAAAATTAAATTGTAGTAAACCATGTTTACCATAATTTTATTAGTTAATAAATAAAATAATAAATCGATTACCATTCCCATCGATGGACCTCCCTGCCCCTGCATATTAAAATTAAATTGTAATAAACCATGTTTACCATAATTTTATTAGTTAATAAATAATAAATCGATTACCATTCTCATCGGTGGACCTCCCTGCCCCTACATATTAAAATTAAATTGTAGTAAACCATGCTTACCATAATTTTATTAATTAATAAATCCATATCCATACTTCCATACTAATATTATAAATGTGAAAGTGTGTTTGTTTGCTTGTTTGTCCTCCCTTCACGTCGAAAGTAATGAACGGATTGATATGATTTTTAGTTGGGGATAGTTTAAAGTCTGGAGAGTGACATAGGCTACTTTTTTCCCCACGGGATAAAGAGATTCCCATGGAAAAAATGGAAAAATTATTTACATTTTCCTTTGACCACGCGGGCGAAGCCGCGGGTAACAGCTAGTAAATAATAAATATTTATTTTCAGAAAAACATTTACAGTATTTCAATACACACTGATCTTCGAGATAGGTCAGATCTGTGGGTCGAAGATCAGTCCCTCTTATCACCGTTACTTATACATATTATGTACCTTTATTGCCCGTGGTCCCTGTGATAGTCCCTGGAAGGTACCACGGGAAATATTTTACCCGTGGTCCCTGAATTTAGTATAAGCCAACTAATTTAAAGGAATGCTTTTTGGATGGATTAGGAATTCTATTAGGATTATTTTGCAATGTTTTATGATGGATTAGAAATGGTTTTAAGATTATTTTGCAATGTTTTTAGGATGGATTAGGAATGCTTTTAGGATTATTTAGCAATGTTTTTAGGATGGATTAGGAATGCCTTTAGGATTATTAACAAATGTTTTTAGGATGGATTAGGAATGCTTTAAGGATTATTAAGCAATGTTTTTGGGATGGATTAGGAATGCTTTTAGGATTATTTAGCAATGTGTTTGGGATGGATTAGGAATGCTTTTAGGATTATTTAGCAATGTGTTTGGGATGGATTAGGAATGCCTTTAGGATTATTAAAAAATGTTTTTAGGATGGATTAGGAATGCTTTTAGGATTATTTAGCAATGTGTTTGGGATGGATTAGGAATGCTTTTAGGATTATTTAGCAATGTGTTTGGGATGGATTAGGAATGCTTTTAGGATTATTTAGCAATGTGTTTGGGATGGATTAGGAATGCCTTTAGGATTATTAAAAAATGTTTTTAGGTTGGATTAGGAATGCTTTTAGGATTATTTAGCAATGTGTTTGGGATGGATTAGGAATGCTTTTAGGATTATTTAGCAATGTGTTTGGGATGGATTAGGAATGCCTTTAGGATTATTAAGAAATGTTTTTAGGATGGATTAGGAATGCTTTTAGGATTATTTAGCAATGTTTTTAGGATAGATTAGGAATGCTTTTAGGATTATTTAGCAATGTTTTTAGGATGAATTAGGAATGATTATTTTCGATTTTTTTGATATGGTTTAGGATTATTATAGGTAATTTTGACGATATTTTTGTTATGTTATTAGAATAGTTTTGTAATGGACTAAGATTGACTTTAGATTTAGTTATGAATAATTTTCAGTCTTATTTTAGAATGCTTTTATGGTGATTCAGAAATGATTTTCATACGATTTTCGGATGGTTCGAAGATGATTTTGAAATGAAAAATTCCTGTTTGTATTTATCAATTTTCAGGAGTTTCGCATTTCTCCACATGCACTTGCCCCAATGGTAATAACAGCCCACAATATGTATGTCGGGAAACACTTTTATAATGGCGTTAATTGCGCCAATTTCGTAATCACAATGCATTTTTAATGGGTTCCATTGTTTCAGTTGTGACTGTATCATTTGAAACATTATATAATATGTATGCTCTTTTTTATCTGGCATTAACACATAAATCAGAGGCTTTACATTTGTTTTTTCTTCCGTACTATCAAGCAGCTTTGGAACGTTGCATCCCCGAAGAATTCCTTTATATTTCCAATCAATTGCCTAGAATCTGGACTACAAAATATGATCATACGCTCACCTTCATCACTACTGTAATCTGCTAAAATGAAGTCCTCGAACTTTTCCGGAACTTCAACTTCAGATAGTACGGAAGAAAAAACAAATGTAAAGCCTCTGATTTATGTGTTAAGCCAGATAAAAAAGAGCATACATATTATATAATGTTTCAAATGATACAGTCACAACTGAAACAATGGAACCCATTAAAAATGCATTGTGATTACGAAATTGGCGCAATTAACGCCATTATAAAAGTGTTTCCCGACATACATATTGTGGGCTGTTATTACCATTGGGGCAAGTGCATGTGGAGAAATGCGAAACTCCTGAAAATGGATAAATACAAACAGGAAAGAAGAATAGTAGCACTAAGTGCAGCATTACCACTTTTACCTAAAGACATGATTTTGAAGGGATGGGAGTTTATAAATTCAGAACCCGCCGTGGAAATTTTCGGTATGCAAAAATTCCTAAATTATGTAAAAAAAATTGGTTAAGACCGAAATACATAAACTTTATAAGTGTATTTGCCGAAAGACACCGAAAAAATAATGTCGCCGAAGGACTAAACGCCAAAATTAACAAAAGAGTTCACAAAAACACAGTTAACCTGATCCGTCTTTTAAATGTATTACGAGACATGAACACCGTAAATAACCTAAAATTAACTAAAAAAAAGCAAAGCCCGACGAAATAATAAACTAACAATGAATGACGATGTTATTCGCCATGTTATTTTAGAGCTCATTAATGGCGACATAGACATTGGCCATGCTCTTGATAAACTGCGGTAAACCAAAAGAAGAATTGCATTTGGAACGAACTAAAGGACTATGTTTATGTTGTTAGTTATTATAATAGAGCACAAACGCATAGAGTATATGTATGTACTTATGTTTTATTTTGTTGTTGTCTTTAATAATTAAATTAAGTTATTATACCTTTTTATATTAGTTAGTTAAAAAAAGGCATTAAATTTAGAAATACTCGGTAAAATGCGCCTCTTTTGTAGCAGCCATCCCTCATTAGAAAAAACCGGGCAAGTACGTGTCGGGCCACGCACAATGTAGGGTTCCGTATTGGCTACGCATTTCTTGTTTACAGATGAGTACAATTCCATATTCTATGACATTTGTACGTTTTCGTCAAAGAAATTTTACTTCATAAGTTCGTCGGATATTACTCGGTAACTATTAGTGCCTACTTAACCGTTATAGTTTTCCTTGTAGGTTCACTATATGGACTACTACCATGAATTACCATGAAGAGGGCCCCCCCTCTATCTCCGAAAACAAATATATCAATCAAAAACATTCCAAAATAGTCCTAAAGTTATTCCTAATCCATCCCAAAAACATTCCAAAACAATCCTAAAGTCAATCTTAATCCATCCCAAAAACATTCCAAAATAATCATAAAGTCAATACTAATTTATCCCAAAATAATCATAAAGTCAATCCTAATTCATCCCAAAATAATCATAAAGTCAATCCTAATTTATCCCAAAATAATCATATAGTCAATCCTAATTCATCCCAAAATAATCATAAAGTCAAACCTAATCCATCCCAGAATAATCATAAAGTCAATCCTAATCCATCCCAAAATAATTCTAAAGTCAATCCTAATCCATCCCAAAATAATTCTAAAGTCAATCCTAATTCATCCCAAAATAATCATAAAGTCAATCCTAATCCATCCTAAAATAATTCTAAAGTCAATCCTAATTTATCCCAAAATAATCATAAAGTCAATCCTAATTCATCCCAAAATAATCATAAAGTCAAACCTAATCCATCCCAGAATAATCATAAAGTCAATCCTAATCCATCCCAAAATAATTCTAAAGTCAATCCTAATCCATCCTAAAAACCTTCCAAAATAATCATAAAGTCAATCCTAATCCATCCTAAAAACCTTCCAAAATAATCATAAAGTCAATCCCAATCCATCCTAAAATAATTCTAAAGTCAATCCTAATCCATTCCAAAAACATTCCAAAATAATCATAAAGTCAATCCTAATCCATCCCAAAATAATTCTAAAGTCAATCCTAATCCATCCCAAAAACATTCGAAAATAATCCTAAAGGAATTTCTAATACATCATAAAAACATTGTAAAAAAAAAAAATGTAGGCCATACCTTTTTAAATTAGTTGGCTTATACTAAATTCAGGGACCACGGGTAAAATATTTCCCGTGGTACCTTCCAGGGACTATCACAGGGACCACGGGCAATAAAGGATTATGTATAAAGCTACATCTATAAACGAAAGAAGGTTTATTTGTTTGTTCGTCGTCCGTGTGTGTGTGTGTAATGTAATAATAATATGAAATACGATGGCTTAAAAAATACCCAGCTTAGCCAAAAACTTCTTCAGTGCTGTTTGAACCAGCTTTTCATGGGCATAAAACATGCTATTATGGCTTAATTTTCTTGGGCTAATATCTATGATATCCAATTATATAAAGATAAAATAAAAGCATTTTTATGCCCATAAAACGCCGGTTCAAACAACACTGAAGAAGTTTTTGTCTACTCTGTATTGTATGAAAAAATAGCCAGCTCCTTTACCATCCCTCCCTGCCCCTGCAAATAAATGAAATGTAATTTGTAGTTAACAAATTTAAAATAATTTGTAGTAACATAATTAGCTTAATTTTGTAACAATAAAAAATTTACCATTCCCATCGGTGGACCTTGCTGCCCCTGCATATTTAAAAAAATATAGTAAACAATATTTACCACAATTTTATTAATCAATGTAATAATACCATTCCCATAGGTGGACCTCCCTGCCCCTGCACGTAAAAAAAATGTAGTAAACGATGTTAACAAAATTAGGTTAATTTTAAAATATAAAATTTACCATTCCCATCGACGGACCTCCCTGCCCCTGCATAAAAAAAAATGTAGTAAATAATGTTACATTTTTAGGTTAATTTTATAAATATAAAATTTACCATTCCCATCGGCTGACCTCCCTGCCCCTGCATATTAGAAAAAAAAATATTGTAGTAAATAATGTTACATTTTTAGGTTAATTTTATAAATATAAAATTTACCATTCCCATCGGCGGACCTCCCTGCATATTAAAAAAAAATGTAGTAAACAACGTTTATCATAATTTTATTGATGTATATTCTATTGAAATAAAATTTACCATTTCTTGACCATAATCCGGATCACCTCCCATCGATTGTCCCTACATATTAAACAAAAAGTATATTTAGGTAAAAAAAATTATGTCACTTTGTAAATACATATTATTATGTTAGAATAAAAATTACCATTCGCATCGGCGAACCTCCCTGCCCCTGTATGTAAAAAATGTAATTTGTAGTAAACAATGTTAACATAATTAGGTTGATTTTATAATAATATAAATTTTACCATTCCCATCGGCGGACCTCCCTGCCCCTGCATATTAAAAAAATGTAGTAAACAACGTTTACCATAATTTTATTGATATACTCTATAAAAATAACATTTACCATTTCCTGACCATAATCCGGATTACCTTCCATCGGTGGTCCTCCCTACATATTAAACAAAAAGTATATTTAGGTAAACATTTTATATCACTTTGTAAATACATACGCTAAAATAAAAATTACCATTCCCATCGGTGGACCTCCCTGTAAAAAATGTAATTTGTAGTAAACAATGTTAACATAATTAGGTTAATTTTATAATAATATAAATTCTACCATTCCCATCGGCGGACCTCCCTGCCCCTGCATATTAAAAAAATTGTAGTAAACCATGTTTACCATAATTCTATTGGTTTATGCAATATTAATATAACTTTACCATTCCTCCCTGCCCTCGCATATCAAAAAATAATAATTTATAGTACCATAATAAGGTTAATTTTATAACAATATAAATTTTACCATTCCCATCGGCGGACCTCCCTGCCCCTGCACATAAAAAAAATGTACTAAACAATATTTACCATAATTTTATAGATTAATGTTATAATAATAATGACATTACCATTCCCGTCAGTGGACCTCCCTGCCCCTGCATATTAAAATTAAATTGTAGTAAACCATGCTTACCATAATTTTGTTAGTTAATAAATAAAATAATAAATCTATTACCATTCCCATCGATGGACCTCCCTGCCCCTGCATATTAAAAATAATAATTTGTAATAAATAAATAATGTTTACCATAATTTTATCGGTTAATGTTATAAATAATATATATTATCATTCCCTGTGGGCCATAATTAGGATTATTTTCCATCCGTGGTCCTCCCTTCATATTTAAGAAAAGTATATTTGTTTAAACAATTTATAAATATCAATTTGTAAATACACTTTCTAATAATCTAATTACCATTCTCATCGGTGGATGTCCCTTAAAATTAATTATTTAAAAACCTTTATTTTTTTTACCAAATTATCAATACTCTAACAAAATAGAACTTACCATTCCCTGAGGTGGACCACCGTTCATATTCTGAAAAATATACCCAATATATTAATATCTGACATATTTAGCATATATAATATGAGTGAATACTTTTAGCAATCTTATTACGATATGGTAAAAAGGGATGAAAGGGGAAAAAAAGAGAGACCTATACTCAGAAGTGGCTAAAAGTGAGCTGATAATAATAATTATAATAATAATTATCAGCTTTCAAGAGAAGTAGGGTAGGGCACAGCGGATAATCCGCTCAAATCGGAGCAGCCCGTCTGGGGAAGGACCTCCACCTTATAGAAGATCGTAGCCAAATAGCATTAGTCTCGGCCATGCTGTGTTAGTAAGGTGAGTAAGGTCTCCAGAGCTCCACTTGGGGGGGTTAGGAGGGTTGGCAACGCGTGAGTGATACCCCCGGTATTGCAACAAACAAACAGACACACACACTTTCCTATTTATAATATTAGTATGGAAGTATGGATTTTTTGTTAATTCTGTTAATTATTATTTTTTTTATAAAATAATGTTTACCATCCCCGGAGGCGGACCATATTGTGGTGACTTTCTCATCTGTGCTCCTCCCTTAAATTAAATTAAAAAAAATATACTATGTGATTGTTTGTTTTACTATTTTCTTTACCCTGCTTCACCATTTATGTTTAGAGTTTTCATGTGACAAATAAGCTAACTGGAACATGAGTTCCGCATGTAAGGTTAATAATGGCGCCATTGACTATCAGACTTTTGATCAAATCTTACGGGAATCGCGTACTTTTTGGGATAAAAGTACCCTATGTGTTAATGTAAGGCATCAGCTACCTGCATACCAAATATAATAAAATTTGATCCAGCTATTTGAGCGTGAAGAAGTAACAAAGTTTAACATAAAAACTTTCGTTTTTTACTACCTCCGCGGTCCACGGTTACCACGCAAGAGGTCGCGGGTTCGAATCCCGGTCAGAAACTTTTTCTGATTGGCCTGGGTCTTGGATCTTTATCTATATATGTATTTGTTATTAAATATAGTATCGTTGAGTTATTAACCCATAACACAAGTCTCGAACTAACTTTGTAAGGCTAGCCATAGACCTAGAAAAAAAGGCGAACGGAATCTTGCTAAGAAAGAATTGAAGCACCCTAATGGTGGCGGCGTAACTATGACTGTGTGAGTGTGAAATGGCTGACCGGCACGCACACGTTCGCACCATAGTAAGCCGGCCGGTTCGTACGTATACACACGCGAGGTGGCTTACTATGGGTGCTTCACTTTTTAGTTTTAGTGATGGTGTTCGCCTTTTTTTCTAGGTCCATGGGGATAGCTCAAACTGTGTGATTTGTCAAAAAAAAAAAACATTTACAACTGTAGTCGCTTTTATAATATTTACCATATCCGGATATTGGATTGGGTCTCCCATTGGTGGTCTTTCATCCTAAAATAATATCAATTTATTGATTAGATAGAATATAATAATTAAGAGAGGTAGGGCATAGCGGATAACCCGCTCAAATCGGAGCAGCCCGTCTGGGGAAGGACCTCCACCTTACAGAAGATCTTAGCCAAATAGCATTGGTCTCGGCCATGCTGTGTTCCTACGGTGAGTAAGGTCTCCAGAGCTCCACTTGGGGGGGTTGGGAGGGTTGACAAGGCGTGAGTGATACCCCCAGTATTGCAAGCGCCAGGCGGGCCGTATGCTTACCTACCTTAGTAGTATTAAAAAAAATAAAAAAATAAGTAAACAGTTCTTGCCATTATATTTATGGGGGAAGTATTGAAGGGACTTGTTAAATACAATATTAGTAAATCCAAATAATATATAAAAATAAATTAGTATTATAGAAGAAAGAAAAGTACAACAGGCGATCTTATAGCTAAAGCAATCTCTTCCAAACAACCTTATTATTTTCTATTATTTAAATTTATATTAGACTAGCTTTTTTGCCCGCGACTTCGTCCTCGTGAAGGTCCGAACCCGTTCCCGTGGGAACGACATTGAATTTCGGGAAAAGCTATAGCCTAGGTGACTCCCTGATAATGTAGCTTTCTACTGGTGAAAGAATTTTTGAAATCGGTCCAGTAGTTTCGGAGCCTATTCAATGCAAACAAACAAACTAACCAACAAACAATCAAATCTTTCCTCTTTATAATATTCGTATAGACTAGCTGTTACCCGTAAAAAGTAGCCTATGTCACTCTCCAGACCTTAAATCATCTCTGTTAAAAATATCATGTCGGTACATAAGTTTCTTTCGACGTGAAAGAAGAACAAAAAATTATATAGGTACTTTATTTTTTCCGTGGGAACAAGATGTTTTTCCAGGATAAAAAGTAGCCTATGTTACTGTCCAGACCTTAAACTATCGCCAATAAAAAAATCATATCAATCCGTTCATAACTTTCGACGTGAAGGGAGGGCAAACAAACAAACACACTTTCACATTTATAATATTAGTATGAATATTTGCTTTCAATTTTTGTCCCGCCAACAATATTACTGCATTACCCGATGGTTGACAGGTATAGAATGCAATTTGTACTCTCAATCGTGCAATAAAGAATAAATTTTAGTAACCACTTAAATTTCAGTAACCCACTTCGTTGGGCATAATGTTAAAAGCCTTTTTCTTTTTTGGTTTTTTATATAACCTATGACACTCAGCAATAATGTGGCTTTCTATTGGTGAAAGAATTTTTAAAATCGGTTCAGTAGATCCCGAGATTACCCCTTACAATTTAACAAATACACAAACTTTACCTCTTTATAATATTAGTATAGAAGTATAGATAAAACATTTACCATTCCCGGGGATCCACCATAATCAGCATCATTTCCCGGTTGCTCCCCGTTCATACCCTAAACAAATATTAAGCTTTAGTAAATAACTTTTACTACTGTAAATATTACATATAATGGTCTATTCTCAACGTAACAAAAATAGTTAGGGCGCGTTCATATGGCGCGAATTTTTACGTGCGAGCGTCGCGTAAGCATCGCGTAAGAACCGAACTCTTTGTAGGGGCTTAAAGAAATTGAACTTTAATTATTTTTTTATTAATGTACATTTTATATCGATCAAAAGCATCGCGTCGCGTGTACGACGCGAACGCGAGTGCTGAGCGCGTACTACGCGTATGCGTTTGCTTTTCAAGGCACCTTGATCTTTCACCTAAGCCCCTACAAAGAGTTCTGTTTTTACGCGACGCCTACGCGACGCTCGCACGTAAATATTCGTGGCGTGTGAATGGGGCCTTAAATTATTGTCTCAATCTCTTCTATCTCGCTCGTTTTATTTTTTGTATGAGCGAGATAGCGCATGAGATTTGACTGTTTTTATTACGAAAATAGACCCATTATAACCGGACAGCCGATTGCATATAAAGATAAATTATGATAATTACCATTCCCGGATGTGAATTATATATTCGAGATGGGTTTCCCATCTGTTGGGATTGGGATCTATACATCTAAGAAAAGTATACAGGGTGAAAATTTTGTCACAATCAAAATTTTTTCAGCGTATGATACCTTGTATCATTAGAATAATATTAGATAACTTTGTGATGCTGTAACTTCATATTTTAGTATTAAGTGATACTAAAAGAAAAAAACACGAACATTATGATTTTCAGAACAGAAAATTTTATTATTTAGATGGTAATAAAAAAATCAATCCGTAAACATATTATGAAATAGTGTTTATACCGGGTAAGTTAATTCGTCCGGGTATATTTTCAATTATAAACAATAAAGGGAAATAACCCTTTAACCCTACAATATTTCGGGACCGGTAATTAGTCAAAGAAAACCATAGATTTAGTATATACTAGCGTATAGATCGGCAATGGTTTGATTAAGGCGAGACCAAAAACAAAATACACTAGTGTGCTTGTGATGTACGTTGTGCGCAAGCAAGATATATAATTTTGTGGATTTTCCTTTTTGTTTGAGTTAATCCAAGCACTGCACAGGTAACCATATTTAATCACGTCTAATTAACACCAAAACTACACTTGAAGACCATAAATTTTGTAAAAAATAAGTGGGATTTGTTTTTAACACGACTGACGTCAGACCGATACAGGCCGATAGCGTGTATATGAAGAATGGTCTCGCCTATCTATCTCGCTCTAACAAACGCGTATGCTATGATCTATCTCTTTTGCATTGCCAATCTAACGCTATTAAATAATAAATCTATGCAGAAAACCTTTTTACCTTATTCATTCTTTTCCCACGCGGCCTTGGTACTCTACTGTTCATCTGAAAATTTTTAAATTGATAAAATATAAAAATTAAAAAAATAACATTATAAACTATATGGTACACCTCCATAAATATGTAATCACTATATAGTAGCTTGTCACTTTCGTATTTCATTTCAATTACTTAAGACATTTTGAGTGAACATGGCCAACAATGTTATAGTGACAAGGTACTAAATTGATTACCTACATATTTCACATATGTCACAGTATTTTACGTCTATACAATAGTATGTAATGTGTGTATGTATATTTATCATAAAACTGCATTCGTGAATTTCTGCACTTCCCTATGGTTGACTGGTTGAAAATGCAATTTTGCATTAAGTTCGCCTATTGCATCAGTAGGTACTTTTGTATTGTGGTCAATAAAGTTAAATAAATAAATCTGTACATACAAGAGCTAGTACGGATTCCTTACATTTTAAACTAAAACATATCCAAAAGTAAGTACATACAACGAACGAACAAGTATGGTAAACATTTTAACAATACCAAAACATGCGTTACAAAATTAATAATTTGTTTACAGAAGTGTACACAAAAATTCCTTTGGGAAGGAATGCACCCCCAATTCTAGTAGGCATGGGAAGCACACTTTTTTGTATGGTCAAATAACAGTTTCGGGTGTACTAACACGATATTGTCTGTGACACCGGACAGTTGCGTGCGAGAGCGAATTGATCGTTGTTCGTGCGTTGACTGTTTTTGGGTTTTTGGTAAACAACACGAGATAGAATTCGTCGCTGTTTTCGACGACCTGCACCGGGACCTTAATATACAGTTCGTCAATAAAGTTATAAAAAAATATGCAGAAGCACACGAATATAGACTGCTTCATCATGTGAATGTCGAGGCGATCCAGCTCCTCGATAATACGGATATAGTGCGAAGACTCAATAGAACCAAACCGTTCGAACTAGTGTAGTGATTAGTAACAATATAACAGTGTTAATATAGTGTAAACAAAGACACATGAACAAAGTGACTTCCCCTTAATAGAGACAGTAAGAAAAGTGCCGATGGACACATTCTTATATTACAACTTTATAAAACTAGGTCAACGTAAAATTACTCATTAGTCTGTATTTAGGCTAGATTGTAATTGTATTAGCGTATGTACTGTCGACGCACGAACACCACAATTCGCTGGAGGAATCGATCCTAACTAATATTACAAATGAGAAAGTGAATTGTTAGTTTGTTATTCCTTCACGGCTTAACTAATCAGCCGATCATTACGATTTGTATAATATATATTGTCAAGGGTACAGAGCCCAACATAGGTTACTTTTTATCTCGTGAAGTATGTCATTCCAATGGGAAAATATTTTTTCTGCAAATATATAGAGGGACTACTGTATGGAAAGGGCTATCGGCCAACAGATGGCGTCACATGTCGCGCTATGGGTTGTTTTGTTCTCACGAGTTCTATGTCTTATAATTAATCGAAGAAGCCGCGGGGAAAAGCTAGTAATATTATATTGTAAGTGTCGTAGAATGTGTGAAATAAATAAATAAAAAATATTAAAAAATTCTTACATTATCCGTAGGCATTGCATAATCACTTTCTGATGGTTGGTAGGATTTCCGCTTATTTGGAAGTATCTGAACAATAATTCAAGATTTCAAAAAATTGCATAATTATTTACGCTAATTTTTATTTATTAATTAGTACTCACATTATATATACTACTAGCTGACCCGGCAAACTTTGTTCCGCCTTAAAGGCACTACCCTACCCTACCCCTACCCTACCCCTACCCTACCCTACCCTACCCCACCCCTACCCTGCCCTACCCTACCCCTACCCTACCCCTACCCTACCCTACCCTACCCCACCCCTACCCTACCCCACCCTACCCAAACCCTACCCTACCCCTACCCTATACATATTGTCAGGAGTACAGAGCCCAACATAGGCTACTTTTTATCCCGTGAAAGTATGTCATTCCAATGGGAAAATACTTTTTTTACTATAGATGGCGCTGCAATTCGCAATTGCCGGCCAACAGATGGCGCCACAAATCGCGCTATACGTGATCTTAATCATAAAATTAACCGCGAGCGAAGCCGCGTGCAAAAACTAGTTTATAATATTAGTAAGGATAGGTAAATGATCTAAGGGGTGTATGTAAAAGCGACCAATTACCTATTTGAGAGAGTGGAACGGAACTGTTCAAACCAACAACAGCAATGACAACCCCAGCCCGCACCTGGATGGGTTCAGATGAACTCTACCATGGTTATCTCTTTCATTGGATGACTGTTTGTGAGAGTCCCTTTCGCGTTTAATCCAAACGGACTCTAGCTGAGTGCGCCAGCGTCACTCGAACGCCATTACATAAAATCTATATATATAAAAATGAAACCCGTTTTCCGTTGTCACGACATAACATGAAAACGGCTTGACCGATTTGGCTGATTTTGTAGTTTTCTAATACTCTGTACAAGGTTCTTACGGAAAAAAATATTAAGAAAATCTCTCAGAAAGATTGAAAAAAAAAAGAAACAGTACCCGGGCGAAGCCGGGCCGGGCAGCTAGTTCTAAATAAATTCAGCGAGGAGGTCTTCAAAGACACTTTCTGTCGTCAAAGATTATTACAGTAATAAATTATGTATAAATCTATACATATAATAAAACAGTACACCCCGATATGTCTGTACATTGAACATATTTGGCAAAAATGCAGAGGGAACAGTTAGAGAAAGTTAAAAAAAGCATTTTTTTTTTTTTTGTCTGTCTGTTTGAACGCGCACATCTTCTAAATTACTGAACGGATTTTAATGCTGTTTTCACAGGGAGATAGAGCTCGGCTTGGAGCAGAATATACGCTGTTTCATTTAAATCGCATAACAGGAAAAGGAGTTATCCTTATTTGAACATTTACGTGGACGAAGTCGCGGGTAACAGTTCGTTATGTATATAATTAATCTACTTTATAAACTACTACCATCTCGGAAAGAAAAGTGAAATGACCACTGGTAAAAGAAATGGCGAAAGAAAACCAGTTACGGCCTTTTTTGTCATATAACAATACATTTAACATTTCTCACCATATCTTGATTTCGCTCTGGCGTTCTTTCGTCTTCAGGCAACTGAAACATAGATATTACCTCTGACAGAGGTTTAAAACACTCACTGTGTTACAAATAAACGTAAGTTCCGGACCCGTTCCCGTGGGAACCACATTGAATTTCGGGAAAAGCTATAGCCTATGTCACTCCCTGATAATCGGTCTAGTAGTTTCGGAGCCTATTCAATACAAACAAACAAACAAACAATCAAATCTTTCCTCTTTATAATATTAGTATAGATTCACTGGTGTGTCACTGTCTTTATTGATGAGAATTAAATGAAGTGTGAAAATGACAAACATTGTATAACTTACATATTCTTGATACTTCATCTGTATATATAACCATCTATATCGATGGTTATACTACGTTTATTTGTAACACAGTCAAAATAGAGAGTAGGTGAGATGGACTAGCTCGACCGCCAGGACGGAAATATTCTGTGAATATACTAAAATGATGGGTTCAGGAGGGGTAGCAGGCCTATCATAATGAATTAGGAAAGTAGTGTCCGTTTTTACCAACGATTCTTAAAAGAGTCTCTTAGCAAGTAGTTTTCTCTATGTCCAAATCCTTGTTTTTAACACGGCATTGACAAATAAATTTCTCGATTTTTTAAAATGTTCATCGATAATTTTACATATCATACACGTACCAACTTAGAAAAGCTGCTGATAACAGGCAAGGTGAGCGGGAAAAGACCTAGAGGCAGAAGCCCGATGCGCTGGTCAGACCAGTTCCGCTCTGCCCTAAACACGTCAATCTGCGATGCCATCCACGCTGCCGAAGACAGAGCAAGCTGGCGCAAGATAGTCCACGAGAGAGTGATTCGGAGAGGCCACGACCCTCAGCATTGAGGACAAACGACGCAAGGAGCTGACACGTACCAAAAACAAGGATTTGGACATAGAAATAAAAACCGGGCAAGTACGTGTCGGGCCACGCACAATGTAGGGTTCCGTATTGGCTACGCATTTCTTGCTTGCAGATGAGTACAATGCCATATTCTATGACATTTGTACGTTTTCGTTAAAGAAATTTTACTTCATAAGTTCGTCGGCTATTACTCGTTAACTATTAGTTTCTACTTAACCGTTACAGTTTTCCTTGTAGTTTCGCTATATGGACTACTACCATGAATTTTTTCAAATTTCTAAAAACAAGACTTTCGGAGATAGAGGGGGGGGGGGGACCACCGTGCAAAACGAAAATTGACACGAAATAATTCCGAAACTGATAATTGTATCGAAAAAGGATCTTCCCATACCCTCAATGTTTTGAAGAGACCTATCTAACGATACCCCACAACACGGGGTAAGCACGAAAAAAAAATCATTTCCACTTTACATGTAGGGGAGGCAACCCAAAAAATATATTTTTCAAAATTTTGTTCCAGCACTTTGTTAGCATTGATAATATGTGTATACATACCAAATTACAGCTTTCTAGTATTAAGCGTCTAGGCGCTAGACCGCGGACGGACAGACAGACAGACGGACATGGCGAAACTATAGGGTTCTTTGTAGTTTACTACGGAACCCTAAAAAGCGGTTAGGGGACATTTTAGGAATTGATGAATACGGTGAGTAACGCTCGCCCTGTGATATGTATTTTTTAATTATTTTTTTAATTTTTTAAGTACATTTTTTTTACTTTGCACGTCATAATGTGTAAAATAACTTATTATTTTAATTACCATCATTTTATATCACATTGAGGCAAGACTGGCAAGTAAATGATTGATTGAGATTTAAAAAATATTACCATTTTCTTCATTTCATTTTGTAGTAAATCTGGACCTTTGTACATATTGGCCTATAAACAAAAAATATTATTAAAAATTCAGCGTACCAAAACTGTGATTAATTTTTATAAACATTTTCTGTGTTTGAAATATATAGAACAATGAATGACAAAAAGACCGTACAATCCTCGTCATGAGAGAAGAGACTTGACGTATCACCACGTATCAAGTGATTGACATGCGCAGACGCCATTTTAATCGTCAAGGGGTCCTAGTCTGCTAAATAAAATGCACCAATAGAGTGTCAATAGTGTGTCACTTGAATAGTTTTTGACATTTGGTATTCTCATATTTGTTTAAGTCCGAGGCTATTTCATTGACACACGTATTTATATTTGTTTTTGTACTCTCCAGACCTTAAACTATCCCCAATAAAAAAATCATATGAATCCGTTCATTACTTTCGACCTGAAAGGAGAACAAACAAACAAACACACTCACCATTAGTACCTACGGATTGTCTGTTGTGCAATTATGCTTGCAAATTATGATGTCTTTTTGATGTCAACTTGACGTTACAAACTAAAATAATAACTAACACCATTTAAAAACGATGTCAACTTGTGATCAACATCATATTGACATCAAAACGACATCATCTTTTGTAAGCATAATTTGCGCCACTGTTCTCTAGTCAGAGATCGTGTCTGTGAACTCCTACTCTTTGAATAAAAGATTTAATTTCTTGTGTTCTTTTTAATTTTTTGTGTACAGCACCCTTACCTTGATCACTTGGATCAAACTGTCAGGAGGTCTCTCTGTGGGTTCGTCTGCCATCTAAACATACAAATATATTATTTTGTTAACCCTTAATTTGACATTGGTCAGTATACTTCCCGTCGAAGGAAAAAAAATCTACTTCAAAAAATATACTATATATGTAAAACTTTAGTACTGTAATTTCATCTTGAACTATCTAGCTAAGTTGTCAAAAATCGGCAACGCCCACATATCCACGGGATGGAAGTAGTAGCTGGTGAGATGGCGAGGAGGAAGGAATCGTTGCGCAAGGCTTCGAAAAATTACGTTTTATTAATTGTTTTACAGCACATGTGCTTAAAGTTTTATTCAAAACAAGAGTTAACATTCCAGGAAAGCTTGTCATAATGTTATGATTATCATATTGAATTTTGTTTCGTTTTTACGATACCCACAACTTGTATGTCCAGTATGCTTCCCATCGCCATATTACTAGTAAAGTAACTGTTAAATACTATGTCCAGTATTCTTCTCGTTGCCTAATTATTAGAAAAATAACTTTTGTTGTTTTTCATTATAATAATTTTAGGGATCCGCACATAAAATGGTTTACATCTTAGGTATATTCTTTTCGGACCGTCTATTGAACTTTGAAGTATAAAAATTTCGGTGTACGTTAGTTGGGAAGTATGGGAGTACCTACGAAGTACGTAAGTTCGAAGAATGCGAGTAGGAGGTACGTTATTTCGAAGGTATGCGGGTACGATAAATGCTAGTTCGAAAGTATACGAAAGCGAAATATGAAATTTCGATGAATCTGTAAGGTTTTTGCCTGCTTACTTATTGTGGAAGCTATACAAGCAATGTCTTTTTGTCAATAAGAACAACCTTTTCTTGCATTTGGAACCATATATGTTTTTGCAGAACTTACAACGTCGTCCATATGTTGTACATACGGCCTGTATGTACAACATATGGATGGAGTGGATAAACATTGGCTTTTGTGCCAGAATTTGGGGGTTTCTAGTTTAGTATCCACACTTTCTTAGTTCAATTCGGCATATTGATCCCTCTCTACAGAACCAATTTCTCTCTTTCGTCGCCTTGGTTCATGAACATTTTTGGTCAAATGTTAGATAAAAGCGGTTAACAATGATTGGCTATTCTATAAAAGAAAATGCAGTACGAAAAGCCTAAGAACCATAAGCCTGAAAATTATTACACACAGGTTAGCAGTACAATTGAGGCAAAAGGGAATATTAAATAGACTGAACCATCAAACCTGTAGTTGCTGGAGTTCTAATTATTGTTTTTAGTGCAAGCCTATGTAGCTGTGAGACTAGTTTTGTAAATATAATAAGTATTTTCCCACAGAAAAACTAATATTATTATATTTCTTTTATTCCTTTTCTTTGGCAATGTCCAGTATACTGGACGTAGGTTTTTCAGAAAACTGAAATAATTAGATTTTTTCAGGTAATTTTTTTAAGGTCTCTTACAAGCTAAAAACCGAAACCTGTAGCGATTTTATTAATTAAATGAAAAAAAAAGTTTGACAAATTAAGGGTTCAAATGAATTTTTTTTGTACACTATTCAGACAGCGTAACCTGCTCCAAAATAAGCTAGACTGCATGTGTTATGTAGTTTAAACCACGGATGCTTTGTTTGTGATTGTATAAAATAACCAGACTCTAATAAGAGAGGAAGGGCACAGCGGATAATCCGCTCAAATCGGAGCAGTCTCTTAAAATCTGTGCAATGAATTTACAATATCTATTGAAACAGATTTTTTAAATGTTGCAAAAAATAAAAAAAACGCTACGGTTTTTTCTTGTCTTTCTTTAACTTGTGAAATAACTATGTGTTCATAATTAACCCGATGCGGGGTTAAAGTTTCAGTAGCGACCCCGTGACGCACATTGACAGATTTATTGCGACAAAAAACAGTACACCCCACTCAGCCGATGGAATAGTATGGATTTACCCAACAAGTACAAGCCCACCACTCATTCCGGATAATCCGCTCAAATCGGAGCAGCCCGTCTGGGGAAGGACCTCCACCTTACAGAACATCGTAGCAAAATGGCATTGGTCTCGGCCATGTTGTGTTCCTACGGTGAGTAAGGTCTCCAGAGCTCCACTTGGGGGGGTTGGGAGGGGTGGGAACGCGTGAGTGATATCCCCGGTATTGCAAGCGTCTATAGGCTACGGTGATGCTTATCAACAGGCCGTATGCTTGTTTGCTACCTTTGTGGTATAAAAAAAAACTAAATCCTATTCTCGTGACAAAAACAGATTCGATCTCGATTCAAACTAAGGCCTAAAGCCTGCCCCTTAGGAGACGACACACGACCTACGTGGCGTAATGGTTACCACGCCAGACCGCCACCCAGGAGATCCCGGGTTCGAATCCCGGTCGGGTCATGATGAAAAACGAACTTTTCCTGATTGGTCTGGGTCTTGGATGTTTATCTATAGTATAAATAATACCTATATTGTATTTGTTATAAAATAAAGTATCCTTGAGTTAGTATCCCATAACACAAGTTTCGATCTTACTTTTGGGGCTAGCTTAATCTATGTGATTTGTCCCCATATATTTATTTATTTATCCTTACTTCCTTACTAATATTATAAATGAGAAAGTGAGTTTGTTTGTTTGTTATTCCTTCACGGCTTGACTAAGCAGCCGATCATTATGAAAATTTGCATACATATTGTTAGGGGTACAGAGCCCAACACAGGCTACTTTTTATCCCGTGAAAGAATGTCGTTCCAATGGGAAAATGTTTTTACTACTATAGAAATAGATGGCGCTGCAATTCGCAATTGCCGGCCAACAGATGGCGCCACAAGTCGCGCTATGGGGTTGTTTTGTTGTCATCATAAAATGAAACGCGAGCGAAGCCGCGGGGATAAGCAAGTATTTATATAAGGCGACTCTCTGACCTCCACTCAAACAATATAAGAATTGAACAAGACAGCCGTGAATTTGTATTGAGATTGAATCTGGCATTGGGTCGCGTGTGCATTTGTCATATCATACATGTTATACGTAGAAAACCTCCAGACCAAGGCAAACAGACAAGTTCATGCACACAATGTTGGAGTGGTAGAGCAATTATTACGAAATGGGCGAGCTCGACCGGGGAAGTACCACCCTCTCACAGAATATCAACGTGAAGCATCAATGCGTTTCGTTCAGTGAGTGAGAGATCCGGAAGCCCAACTGTTTCCCTATCCCCTCTTTTCCCCTCCCTTTTTCCCCTCCCTTCCTCCTTCCTTTCCTCCATCTTCCTTGGTGGACAACGCATTGGTAGCGCCCCTGGCGTTACTAATGTCCATCAGCGGCGGTGACCGCTTTCCATCAGGTGGCCCGCTTGCTTGTTTGTCTACTGTATGATATAAAAAAAAACACAAATGTTTGCCTTGCGCAGGATTCGAACCCGCGACCATTGGGATAAAGTGACCATTGCTAGTCACTCGACCACCAGGCCTGTCAAAACTTGTTGTAACTTACCTCGTCATACATTTGTTTTGTGTCTTTTTCTATCAACGAACGCATATCCATATTTTTCTAAAAACAGAAATATAATTTACTAGCTTTTTTGCCCGCGACTTCGTCCGCGTGAAGTTCCGAGCCTGTTCCCGTGGGAACCACATTGAATTTCGGGAAAAGCTATATAGCCTATGTCACTTCCTGATAATGTGGCTTTCTACTAGTGAAAGAATTTTTGAAATCGGTCCAGTAGTTTTGAAGCCTATTCAATGCAAACAAACAATCAAATTTTTCCTGTTTATAATATTAGCATAGAAAAAAATTTGCATTTTCATTGCCATTCAGCGCGGTAACGCTGCTAGCATTTTGGGTACCCTTGCCAACAGGAACTCTGTCTTTTTAATCATACTAATATCTGTGCTAATATTATAAATGAGAAAGTGAGTTTGTTTGTTTGTTATTCCTTCACAGCTTGATTAAGCAGCCGATCAATATGAAAATTTGTGTACATATTGTCAAGGGTACAGAGCCCAACATAGTCTAACATAGTAACAAACGCCGATAGACGGGTTACTAAAAATGTATGGCGGCATGCGAGTTATTTTGTTACTCTTTGGAAGTAGTGAAAAGGTTAATTCAAGTTATAAACAATATGTATGCCGCTTTCGCAGTAGTGCTTCGGTCACATCACGTAAGGAGGACTCCATGGAACGATTGGTGTTGCAAAGAAGAGTCGAGGTTAAAATATCTCTCGGCACTCTCCAACACGGTGGAGAGACTTCATCGAATCTGTGACACACTGTGGCATTCACGAGAACTCTCACTCTTCCAAGCATATAGCTACACGGCGTCGGATCACGAGAGAAGCAGCACGAAAAACCCGTCCTAGACATGACCACGACCACTCTGGCAAGTGCACTCTTGCCAGAGTGTTCGTGGTCATACTAACTAAGAAGAATGTCTTTTCCATTAAAATCAGTAGAACCGTTATTGTGAAATTGAAAAAACATTGTATTTACTAAATCAGCCATTTCCGCGTCCGATTTCTGCATTCCCTGTGAAATAATATAATAATTACATTAAATTTTAAACAGAAGGGAGCAAGAACAGAATACCGGTATTTTTTTCCTATAATTAATTAAAAATATTTTAAAAGATATTAATATTACCGGAAGTGGGGCGCTCTAGAGGAGTAATTGATAAATAAAATTGAGACGAGATAATGCCGATTGGCGAAAAACCGAGGGTCCGTCGGGCTGTCCTCTGAATAATAAGGGTACCGAATTAAAACCTGACTGGTCACGGGAACAGGTGATTCTTCCGCAGCCCCACAACGGCCACTTTCTACCATCGATCTGCTCGTCCCCGGGGAATTCAATCTCACAGGCTAGAACCAAAATGGTCGCGTACTGCGCGATTTCAGAGGACTTCCTTCCGCGAACGCTGAAGCTTTAGAATGAGATCCGCGCCGAGGTGTTTTCTTAGTTAGACCATATAAAGTGGTTCAGCCAAACATGGACCTAGAAAAAAAGGCGGACAATGGTGTCAGCCTTGAATCAGTGATGGCACTGAAACTAAAAAGTGAAGCACCCATAGTAAGCCACCTCGCGTATACGTACGAACCGGCCGGCTTACTATGGTGCGAATGTGTGCGTGCCGGTCAGCCATTTCACGCTCACACATAGTTACGCCGCAGCCATTAGGGTGCTTCAATTCTTTCTTAGCAAGATTCCGTCCTTTTTTTCTAGGTCCATGCAACCAAAGATATAATTTATTGATGCACTTACAATTTCCAAATTATGTAATAACTTATCTTGAACTGCCCTTATGTTTCTTCTACGCGTATTCTGAAATGCCTGGAAATCATTTAGTTAAATGTAGAAAGAATTATAAAGTATTAATTAGCACTTAACACCAGGGGACGTACCATGACCGCTTAAAACAAAACAAGAATGGCCGAGTAAGGGAGACAGCGCAATACATGATGTAAGGCGACGTCTCGTTTACACAATCGTTTAAGGATAGTTATAGAAGGTCGTGGTACGGCCCCAGCGCAACTTCGTATCCGTATATTCCGCTTTCTCGTGGAAATTTCGGAAAACCCTTTGATGTATTTTATTTTATTTTTATACTACAAAGTTGGCAAACGGCCCGCCTGATGGTAAGCATCACCGTAGCCTTTAGACGCTTGCAATACCGGGGGCAACACTCACGCGTTGCCAACCCTCCCAACCCCCCCAAGTGGAGCTCTGGAGACCTTACTCACCGTAGAAACACAACATGGCAGAGACCAATGCTATTTGGCTACGATCTTCTGTAAGGTGGAGGTCCTTCCCCTGACGGGCTGCTCCGATTTGAGCGGATTATCCGCTGTGCCCTACCTCTCTTAAAACATTCTTCTTACTTAAACCTTCTTTTCACTCTATTACTTTTTTATCTCTCTCTACTCTCTAACTCTATTGGTTTTTCGGCACGGCCAAAAAAAGGTAACAAATAATTATAAAAGTATGTTAACAAATTAAATAAATACGTAAATACCCTTAATTTGGCCTTTGTCATTTGCAAAGCCTGTGTTGCAGTTAACTGTTAAAATAAAACAAATTGTCAAAAAGACGACAGGAAGAAAGATTAGCAAAAAATCATTTATTTGACTATATAATAGGCGATGAATCTTTAAAAAACTCCGCCATCGCGATCTTCTGTAAGGTGGAGGTCCTTCCCCAGACAGGCTGCTCCGATTTGAGCGGATCCGCTGTGCCCTACCTCTCTTACTGTTAAGTGAGATTCTCCGGATAAACCCTACGACTTTTAAAACCGATATGCAACCCGGAGGCTGACTACGATCCTCAGATATGAGCACCGACCACACAGCCCAATAGACTCCTAATAACAGGCGAAAAGTTCTGACAACACATCTGACTTATAGTTCCGATATAGACGTCTGTCGACCAATCGACGCGTCTGCGCATCACGCGTCAACCAGTGTCGACCAATCGACGTGTCGATCTTTCACTGTGGCCTTGAATTTAGTTGCCAGAAATGCATTCAATACGGAATATCAATCATTAGGTGTCTATTGGGCTGTGTGGTCGGTGGATATGAGGGACCGACTTCATATAGATAATATAGGGAGGGAATAGCCTATGATAACTTTGAAACTTACTTTTTTAGGCAGGACACCAGTTTTCACTGGAGCGAACGTAGCTGCTTCTGGTGTATTCTCCTAAAAAAAGGGTTTAATTTTACAGTCAACCAATGAATGAGGTATTAATAGTTAGGTTTATAAGAAACATTTACAAGGTTCACTTAAGAGTGCGCATTCCGTCCACTAACGCCGCCATTTGAACGAGAGTAATGGCTGGTGAACGTAGATGAAAAAGTAAAATAATGTTCTATTACGCATTAGAATAGACGATGAAGTATATTAAATCACTTTGTTAACATTTAAAATGTTGCTGTTTCGATAAATAACGAGTTGAGAATTTGCGATTTTATTTAAATACCTTGCCTCCCCAATACGACTCCATCTAAAAAAAAACGTCAAAGATTTACTTAAAGTGCGTATTACACTACACGATATTCAGAGTCTAACAAAAGAGATGGTGCAATACGAATAAGCGAGAAGCACTTACAACTTCTCACTTCTTAGTATTGCACCATCTCTTTTGTTAGACTCTGAATATCGTGTAGTGTTTCATAGATTTATTCAGACCATAGATTTAGTATATACTAGCGTACCTATAGATCGGCTTTGGTTTAATTAAGGCGAGACCAAAAACAAAATACAAGTGTGTGCAAGCAAGATATATAATTTTGTGGATTTTCCTTTTTGTTTGAGTTATATCCAGGCACTGCACAGGTAACCATATTTAATCACGTCTAATTAACACCAAAACTATACTTAAAAACCATACATTTTGTAAAAATAAGAAGCATTTGTTTTTAACACGACTGACGTCAGGCCGATAGAGTCCGATAGCGTGTATAGGACAATGGTCTCGCCTATCTATCTCGCTCTAACAAACGTGTATGCTATGATCACTATGATCTATCTCTTTTGCATTGCCAATCTAACGCTAGTATATAATAAATCTATTGTCCTCACAGACACTTTTTGTCAAAAATGACATTACATTACTGTAATAAATTATATACAGACAGATGTACAAGGATATTTATGAACGTGAGTGACGTTTGTAGGAGGGCGTTACTGTGGTATATTTTCATACATTTTGTCAAATGCGAACTGTCAAAAAGTGACATACAATATGAACAGGAGTTGTTGTTCCAATTTCTGCCACGTTCATTGCCTTGTAGCACTGTATCATATAATTAATCTACTCTATTATTTTTTGGTAAGTACAGTCGCCGCTCACTGTACAGCTATGTACAGTGAGCGGCGTAAATATGTTGTCATCTTAGTACTTACTTACCTTGTCCTTTTTGTATAGTAAATTTCAATTATTGAAGACTTAATGGAAAACGTTAGCGTTTTAGAAAATGTTATGTTTGTGTGATTCGTCCAAGAATATTTATTTTTATTTATTTATAGTGACAACATATTTATGCCTCTGGCTGTACCAATTTTTTTTTTCACGACACTTCCTTCCACACACAGTTAACATCTGGAAGTTGGAACCAACCGACAGCGGCTCAAAGACTCCCCCCCGTGTCTCTGTGCTCCATGGGTGGCGGTGATCACTTGACAGGTGACCCGCATAAGAAAAAAAAAACACTAATAAGTTTATAAAAAAAAAACAAAACTTACTCCCAGAGACGGGATCCCTTCGACTTTTTTCAAATAATTCTCCAAATTTTCATGTCTTTTCATAATCTGAAACAATTTATCATCATACCAACCATAAATCATTCCATTTCACTGCATTGATACAGATCTCCCTTCAATCGAAGGTAGAGCGTCAGCCACGCTGCTCCAATTCGGATTGACAGATGCCAGTGTTTTCACATCAGCTGAATGAAGGCCACCGACTTGGCTGCCGTACATCGAGAGCAGGCGAAACTCTCATTGCAAGCAAGCAAAGCACAGCAAACACGGAACCCTACACTGTGGGCGTTTGATAGATTTTTATTTTAAAAAATACTTACATCTGGGTTACGATGTTGATGTTTTTTTTCTTTAGCCTAAAAAAACAAATCATTCCAATGTCACACAAAAATAATAATTGGTATTTATTTTTATTGATCACAAGTTGATCACAATATTTGGGTACAAAAGGCGGACTTAGCGCTAAAAGCATCTAGCAGTCAACATTGGAGAAGTGCGGTTGTTAAGGTCATTTCCATATGCTGTGCGGAGGATACGGCGCAGCATACGCTCGAGGAATGCCCGGCGTGGGCTGGGCCTCGCGCTGCGCATGTGGCAGTTGTTGGTGACGACCTTTCGCTCCCGGCTGTTGTCAAACAGATGGTCGAGAGCGAGAGGTCGTGGAATGCGATGGCCTCCTTCTGTAGCGAAGTAATGACGCAGAAGGAGGCAGCGGAGCGGGTGAGGGACGCGGATCCACCGAAAAAGACCGGGCGGCAGGCGTCTGGCCTATGCCCGGCGACTGCCACCTTAACGGGGGCTTCCGGGCGGCGGTTTGGGGCAACCGCTGTTCATTGGAACGGAAGTCCCCGAGTGTTGCGGTGCGCCTAGTCGTGAGCGCGCCGCCAACCGTGCCGTAGCCCGCCGGCGGCGGGGCACCGGTTGTATCATTCCCGCAGCCCCCGCCGAGGTGGCAGTCAGTCAGGTTTTTGTCGGTTTTGGTTTGTTTTTATGCATTTTCCTGACTTAAAACAAAAAAAAAGGTCATTTCCTTAAATGAAAAGCCATCATTTTAGTTTTGCAAAAATGTGATTAGAAGAAAAAAATGTGACAGAAAAGTTTAAAAAAGTAAATAAAAAACAAAAGAATGTTTTGCCAGCCAGTATACCGCGGCCACGCATCGTGCAGCCTCTTTAGCTGAGGATCCTTCCCAACAGCGCGGTTGTAAAGTAATGACTCAAAAAAAATACCTAACCTTTTTAATTTCGTAGTCTTTTTCGCCTTTTTCCAACCAGTTCTGTGAAAAATAAAATGCTTTGAGACCCATCATACCAATATTATAAATGAGAAAGTTAGTTGTTTGTTATTCCTCCACCGTTTTGATTAAGCAGCCGATCATTATGAAAATTTGTATGTCACCGGAAAATAATACGAATCTTATGTTGATCAACTTTCTAGTTAGTTGATCAAAATTATACAAGGTGGTCAGACGACCTAAGGAAGGTTGCAGGAAGCCGCTGGATGCAGGCCGCTGCTAGCAGGTCGCATTGGAGACGTTTGGGGGAGGCCTATGTCGAGCAGCGAACTTCTTGTGGCTGAGATGATGATGATGATGATGATGATCATAAATATAATCTAATGGTTTTTACAATTTTACAGCCCGTCCACACGGCGCGTTGCGTCAGCGTTGCATTGACGCAACGCAAATATTTTGACGCATAGCCGGCCACACGGTCGACGCAACGCTGACGCAACGCGCCGTGTGGGCTGTTACGGTGACGGATTAGTTCATTCGTGTGTGATTTGACGTATGCCAAAATAGTTAATTAAACTTGCCGCCTGGCAGCGTCAGTTGATCAATTACCTAAATAATACATTTCAAAAATTTTAAGAGAGGTAGGGCACAGCAGATAATCTGCTGAAATCGGAGCAGCCCGTCTGGGGAAGGACCTCCACCTTACAGAAGATCGTAGCGAAATAGCATTGTTCTCGGCCATGCTGTGTTCCTACGATGAGTCCTTACTCATCGTAGGTCTCCAGAGCTCCACTTGCGGGGATTGGGAGGGTTGGCAACGCGTGAGTGATACCCCCGGTATTGCAAGCATCTATAGGCTACGGTGGTGTTTAACATAAGGCGGGCCGTATGATTGTTTGCCACCTTAGTAGTATAAAAAAAGCTGTTGATGATTTTCCGTTAGTTTATCAACTAACTAGAAAGTTGATCAACTTACGATTCGTATTATTTTCCAGTGACATACATATTGTCAGGGGTATAGAGCCCAACATAGGCTAATTTTTACGCGGGTAATAGCAAATCCCTGTTTTTCTTAGCTTGGCAAATGTAGTAAACAATCTTAGTACGTCTTTTTAACGAAAATAATCAATTAAAATTATCATACACACCCAAATATATAATTAGAAATAGCATTTAACACAACACTCTTATTATTCTGGCGATTTATCGATTTCACACATGGATAATTGAATAAAAAGACACGCTAAGATTGTTTACTACATTTGCCAAGTAAAGACAAACGGCATAGCACTAAATATTGCATGAAAGCTTTTAGCTACTTGAATATTTGTTTTTCAACAATAGCCTTAATTACAAAGTTTCTTAGATGCTTCAATTATCAGCTTCTCTTTGTTATTAGTTCTAGTATTTGATAAATAAAAAATAAAGTTAATCCCTTCACGCTACATTTAGAAAATTAAATTAACTTACATGCCATTTCATAGCATTTTCTTCCCACTGAAAAAAGTACACTTTGTACAATTTAAATAGAGTTGCACAAATCATTATGTACAGTTAAGAGCAGGCTCGACCTTAACATAATGGACTTTGTACCATTCTTAAGTTCTATGTCATAAGAGCCAAATTTGTACTGCAAGTATAAAGACGTGCACCTGAACAACAATACTTGAGGCTTGACTAAATACAAGTCATAAATAATGTCCATCCTGACACTGCCAATTAATTAGCTTATCTATTATATAAAGCTAGCTTCCGACCGCGGCTTCGCCCGCGTGGCCTAGTAACAATTAGCATATCTTTCTTCAGAAACAAATTTCGGTCCGGCACGGCCCGGTACGGTACGGTTCCATCCGATCCGATCAGGCCCGGTCGATCCGGTCTGGTCCGGTCCGGTTGGTCCGGACCTTATAAGGACCCTGCATACCAAATTTGGAATCTCTAGACCCAGCGGTTTGGGCTGTGCGTCCCCTCGCAACTTCGTTTGCGTATATCTCGCTTTCCCGTGGGAATTTTGAAAAATCCTTTCTTAGTACATCCCTAGACGTCGTAAGGAACCTACATGCCAAATTTGGAATCTCTAGACCTAGCGGTTTGGGCTGTGCATAGATATACCCTCGCAACTTCGTTTGCGTATATCTCGGTTTCCCGTAGGAATTTTGAAAAATCCTTTCTTAGTACACCCCTAGACGTCGTAAGGAACCTACAGTCCAAATTTGGAATCTCTAGACCCACCGGTTTGGGCTGTGCGTTGATAAATAGTTAAGTCAGTCAGGACTTTGAATTTTATATATAAAGATAATAGTCTAATCATAAAAGTTATTGATATCTGACAGACATTTATAAAAAACCGGTCAAATGCCAGTCGGACTCGTGACCGAAGAGTTTCGTACAAATGGCAAAAAATCATGTTTGTGGTATGGGCACACCCCGGACGCTCCATACAACGCGCGTGAAATAATTACCTATTTCGACTACATGGGCCAATGTCGTCTGTACACGCGCACACGTATGCGCACACGTATACACATTCGTTCACTAAGCGCACACCTTTGCGACTGCAACCGCCTCGATACCCGCCCGGGGTGAGGTGACGTGATTCGGTGCGGGGCGGACAGTGGCCATTCTATCTCGGGTTATTACTTATTCTATGGTATGGGTATATTTTTATTTTAACTCTAAAAATTATCCATATTCTGACAGCTATCCTACATTTTAAACCGGGCATACATTTTTATATGATAAAACAGTAGACCCCGATATGTCTGTACGGTGGCCTCGAAGATAGGAGGACCATTTTTAAAAAAAATCGCTTGCACATCTTGTAAGCGGATTTTTTGTCAGCTTTGTCCTTTTCTTTGTTACCAAACAGGATTTTTGTTTATTAGAGCCCCATGTCCACTATGATGTTGGATGTTGCAAACAAAAATCATCCTAAAGATGGTCCTGCTATCCTCGAGGCGACTGGAGAGGGAACAGTTAGAGTAAGATAATAAAAGATTTTTTTTTATTTATTATTTTTTTGTCTGTCTGTTTGAACGCGCACATCTTCTAAGTTACTGAGCGGATTTTAATGCTGTTTTCACAGGAAGATAGAGCTCGGGATGGAGCAGGATATAGGCTTTGTTTCATTTAAATCGCATGTCAGGAAAAGGAGTTATCTTTATTTTAACATTTCACACGGACGAAGCCGCGGCTCGTAAGTATTTAAATTTATAGAAACTTACATTTGGCATAATTTCTCCGTCTTCTAATAACTCCTAAACAAAAAGATTTAATGATTCAAAATGTTTATTCACAGATTCTTCACAGGCATTTTCTTTAGTCAAAGAGTATATCATCATCATCAAATCAACCCATAATCATCCCACTGCTGGGATACGGGTCTCCCACCAATCGGAAGTGATTAGAGCGTACTCTGCCACGCTGCTCCAATGCGAATTGGCAGAGGCCGATGTTTTCAAACCGTCCTAAGTCCACAGACTTGGCTTAACGACTGTCATCCATCGACAACAGCCGGGACCGACGGCTTAACGTGCCCTCCGAAGCACGGAGAAGCTCGAGATAACGAAACCCATCCAAACGCTGGCTTGGGTCGACGTCGCTTAACTTGCGTGTTCATACTCGTATTAGAGTGCGACACACAGCAACGCCATCGAACTCCTCCGAGTCAAAGAGTAGGTACATCCTTCCTTATTTTTAATTTTTCTACTAAAGAGGGCGCTGTATCGGCCAACAGATGGCGCCACAAGTCGCGCAAAACAACCCGTTTTGTTAGGCCATGTCCGTCTGTCCGTCTGAACTGAGGCATCCAAAAAAACATTTTTTTTTGGGTGCCTCCACCCCTACAGGTAAAGTGGGAATGAAATTTTTTTTTCGCACCGACCCCATGTTGTGGAGTATCGTTAGATAGGTCTCTTAAAAATATTGAGGGTATGGGAAGATCATTTTCCGATACAATGATCCGTTAGCGAATTATTTACATTTAACGTGTCAATTTTCGTTTTGCACGGTGGTCCTTCCCCCCCCCCCCCTCTATCTCCGAAAGTCTTGTGTTTAGAAATTTGAAAAAATTCATGGTAGTAGTCCATATAGTGAACCTACAAGGAAAACTATAACTGTTAATTAGACACTACTAGTTACCGAGTAATAGTCGAACTGATAAAATAAAATTTCTTTGATGAAAACTTCAATGTGATAGAATATGACATTTGTAAGTTATCAGTTATATTGAACTCATTTGCAAGCAAGCAAAGCACAGCAAATACGGAACCCTACACTGTGCATAGCCAGACACGCACTTGGTCGTTTTTTTGTCAAATGAGATCTACGTCCCTGGAGTGGGATGACATGGGTTGATATAATGATGATTACGGTTATTGATGATGATGATGTTAAAAATGTCATACATACATCTTCCTTCGCACGTTCGTCCTCAAATTCTTCCCACTGAAATAAAAATAAGAAAATGATGTACTTAATAACTTTTAAAGTTTCGCGTTGCATTATTATAAATTAGATAGATAGATAGATAGAATATACTTTATTTGCAATTCACAATAGTTAGGACACAGTATACATAAACACAACATACACACTATTGAAATCGCAACAAGGCGGCCTTATTGCTAAAAAGCAATCTTTTCAAGGCAACCTTAGGGTAACGAATTATTTTTAAAATTAATAATATACCGGGAATTAACGCGATCATACCTTGATATTGCCTGAATGACGTTTCGACCAGGTTGCACCGGCCGTGGTCACAGGCGAACAACAGGAACAGGTGGTGGAGTTCGCCTGTGACCACGGCCGGTGCAACCTGGTCGAAACGTCAGGCAATATCAAGGTCCTCCTCCTTGCGTCGTATTCCTCATTGCTGAGGGTCGTGACCTCCCTTTAGCATCACTTTCTCCCGTATGATATTTCTCCATCTGATTCTGTCTCCGGCGGCGGTGTGGAGGGCGTTGTAAACTGTAGAGTCGAGAGCAGTGCGGATCTGATCGGACCAAAGTATTGGGCTGCGTCCACGAGGCCTTTTCAAGGTATGATCGCGTTAATTCCCGGTATATTATTAATTTATAATGACGTACTTACATTAACAGAGCTATAGTCGGCAACGTGTCGCGCCGCCGCCGCTTATACCTGCCCTATACATAACTACTATCTTCTGCCCGCGGCTTCGCCCGCGTGGCCTACTAACAATTAGCATATTTTTCTTTAGAAACAAATTCCGGTCCGTCACGGCCCGGTTCCATTCGGTCCGATCCGTACCGGTCCGGTCCGGTCGGTCCGGTCCTTATAAGGAACGTACATATCATTTGGAATCTCTAGACCCAGCGGTTTGGGCTGTGCGTTGATATACCCTCGCAACTTTGTTTGCGTATATCTAGATTTCCCGTGGGAATAATGAAAAATCCTTTCTTAGTACACCCTTAGACGTCATAAGGAAGCTATATTCCAAATTTGGAATCTCTAGACCCAGCGGTTTAGGCTGTACCTTGATATATAGTTAAGTCAGTCAGTCAGGACTTTGAATTTTATATATATTTTTTGATTTTCGTGTCATGGTACCATGGGAATATTTGATATGTTATGTTTAAATATTTTATTTTGCACGGCGTCAGTCAGACGCCTCTGTCCACACACATTGCAAGGTATCCACAGAATACCAGCGTCGCGGTACTCGTGCCGCGACTTATGCTGAGTGGAGGCCTGTTTGGGCGCGCAATATTTATAGTCTATAAGTAATTTAAAAAAATATTGTATTAGATAAGTACTACAAATAATTGTAAGTGCCCAATAAACGTATTTTCTTTCTTTCTTTCTTTCTTTCATATAGGTCCAGTAGTTTTTGAGTTTATTCGTGACAAACAAAAATACAAATCTTTTCTCCTTATAATATACTAGTTTGCCCGCGACTTCGTTCGTCCGTGTGAAGTGAACGGGAACGGGTCCAGAACGTCCGTGTGTAGTTCTGGACCCGTTCCCGTGGGAACCACATTGAATTTCGGGAAAGCTATAGCCTAGCTTTCTACTGGTGAAAGAATTTTTGAAATCGGTCCAGTAGTTTCGGAGCCTATTCAATTCAAACAAACTATCAAATCTTTCCTCTTTATAATATTAGTATAGATAATCGAGGGAGCGCCAGGCAGTGCGAGTAGCAGCGGCAGTATTGTATTTAACTTCCCTCCTGACTTCTGGCTGAATGTAAATCCCGCATAAGTTTTCGTTTATGATTGTTTTTTTATTAATCATAACTTTTTTTGATTTTTTTAATACAAAAGTTATTATTTAAACTTACTTTGTCTATCCTTTTCACTCTTTCTTCCTGCAAAAACAAAATTAAATGTTACGATTATATTTAAGAATCAAGTCTTTTATTCAGAAAGCACTTTCTCTGGTCATATGTGTACATACAATAGTTAATGTTTAATTAATCTACTGTACAAGCTATCACCATTTCGGAAACAAGCAAAATTAACTTCACCAGTGGTTTGTTATTCTGTGGCAGCGTTACCTCGCTGAATGGCGATAGATATTCGTTGAGCGAAGTAACTGCCAGCCTTTGGGTCACCAGTGGTTTGTTATTCTGTGGCAGCGTTACCTCGCTGAATGGCGATTGATATCCATTGAGCGAAGTAACTGCCATCCTTGGGGTCACCAGTGGTTTGTTATTCTGTGGCAGCGTTACCTCGCTGAATGGCGATAGATATTCGAAGTAACTGCCAGCCTTTGGGTCACCAGTGGTTTGTTATTCTGTGGCAGCGTTACCTCGCTGAATGGCGATAGATATTCGTTGAGCGAAGTAACTGTCAGCCTTTGGGTTATCAGTGGTTTGTCGCAATCTTTTGGCGATGTCCGGTAAAAAAAGGACAACGCGCTGGATTTTTAACAGACACAGTTATTTTAAGATCTGATATGTAAGACAATAAATAAATCGCTTTCTTTATTTCTTGAACTTACGAAATTTTCTAAATCATCAAAGCGACGTGTGTATTCGGGAAGATATTCAATCGGTTTATTGTATTGGAGATATGCATTCTGATACAAGCCTTTTGTGTTCAAAATTCCAGTGTATTCTCGTACGTTTTGGATCTAAAATAAAAGTTAGCAAATTAATTTTTTTTTTTAAAAGAACTTCCTTAATTTAAGAGAGGTAGGGCACAGCGGATAATCCGTTCAAATCGGAGCAGCACGTCTGGGGAAGGACCTCCATCTTACAGAAGATTGTAGCCAATTATTATTGGTCTCGGCCGCGCTGTGTTCCTACGGTGAGTAAGGTCTCTTTCTTTTAAATCTATATAATATAAGTTTAGATAGATGAGTTACCCTACTGGTTTCCGTAGTATGGTTGTATTTTCTGGGTATCGCTAAAGGAAGTGGATTTCCCGTAATTTTAAAAGCACCAAGAGCCTGAAAAGATTTAGAAGTTAAATAAATATACTTGTACGAATCACACAACGCCATCTAGTCCCAAACTAAGCAACTCTTGTACTATGGTTACTAAATTGCTGATTTAAAAAAAAATATAAATAAATACTTATTATACATAGAAAACAGAAGAAGGCAAACAGACACGTTCATGCACACAAATGTTTGCCTTCCGAAGGATTCAAACTCGCAGCCCTCGAGATAAAGTGACCATTGCTAGCCACTCGACTACCAGGAAAATTAAACACAATACACACCATTATTGTTTTTAATATTCGAGAGGACGTGGGAGCGAATCCCACAGGTGAAATGTTTCTTTCAAAACAAAACATAATAATAGATTTAATTATTTTCATGAACGAATAAAATACACCACAGTCACACATTAAATACATACACATGAACCATTCCATACGCACATACACATTTGAAACAATAAGTAGGTACCTATAATATATAGTAATTATAATATAATTATTAATATTTATTTAACTATTGTTCGGATCGGAACTAGGACAAAGTTCGAATAAGAACAAACCGCGCCACGATTTAATTAATTTTGCATTTTAAATTATACAGAATTAAAATCGCGATTAAATAGCTGATTGCTGGAGGGCTACTACTAAACATAATTGCGATACTTCGGCCGAAGTATCGGAAGAATTTTAACCATGACATACAAGGTATTTCATGGTTATTTTAGTAATTCCTTGAATTCTATCCATGAAAAACCTTGTACTTTATGATTATTTTAGTAGTTCGTTGAATTATAACCGTGAAATACCTTGTAATTCATGGTTAAAATTCTTCCGATACTTCGGCCGAAGTATCGTATTTACGGTTTGTAGTAACCCTCCTGAATTGACTTTGCAACACCACGTTGTCTGGCACACAACGTGTTGCGACACAACGTTGTCGCAGCACGTTGCTCGCCACATGTTGTGGCGCTGTGGCGCGCAACGGTGCTGAATAGAGTGAGAAGTATAGATGATCGGCGTCTACCGTGCTTGTTTGTCATACGTAAGAAAGGGACGGGTCGTCGTTTGTGGAAAGTTTGCGCGATGTGACACGCGATTTATGGCATCGCGCCAGAGCGAAAAATGGTCATTTAGTGTAGTTGGAAAGTTTGACGGCGATTATAAAAATGTCCTAGCACTAATATCTATGAAAAATTTATGTAATGTCAAATCAAATCAATTTAATAACAAACAATTTGAATAGATAATATTGAGAATTAGGCGTTTTATCCACTTTGCGTCCACGAAATCCAAATTGAGTCCACCCGTGGACCATTTAGCGTCCACCAGCTTAGAAAAGAAATATAGGGGTGATATTTTTAAGAATTTGTAAAGAAAGATTGTATTTTAACAATTTCATTATTTAAAGAATATAAATATTAAAAATCAACATAATAATGTTAATGATGAGAAGAATGAAGAATGTCGAGACGGTTTTTTTTTTTTTTTTTTCTAAATGATAATAATCATTAAAAAACCATCCATCTACTCCTAGTGCTAACTAGGTTCTGGTCCCGGTTTCTTTATGTACTCCATCTGATCGATTCACACTCCACTGATTTTGTACAATATTGTGGTCTTGGGATGGGAATAGCATATTCTTTGCATATTGTCTTATCGATTTATTCTTGTCTCGAATTTCATTGAACGCTCTCTTTAAATCGTCTTCTGTGGATGTTCTCTTTTCCTTCTTCTTTCTTGTCTCCGACGAACTCATCTTAAAGAGAAAGAGAATAAGCATGAAAGAAATTACTCATTTCAATTAAAAATAGAATTATAAACACGTTGTCTTAATAAAAAATGTACAATAATAATAAACAATACATTTTAAAATATTTTTACAAGCAATTGTATTTAACTAAATTAGTGGACGCAATTTGGTTTATTATCCGCAGTCGGTAAAGTTTGCGAGTAAGCAAATTCATAATTAATATTATTCCTTTTTTCATTATAAAAGTCTAGAAACAGCTATGTATCCTAAAATTCACATAAAATAATTAAAAACTTACCATCGAACGCGCCGCTGCTCACTATTTTTTTATCTAACATCCCGTGCGTACGCGCTTCCTTGATGAACAGCCGAGACTAACTACACTGGGCGTCAAAAATAAGTAGTACAGTTTTAAAATTGCAATATCTCCTAAACTACAGAAGCTAGGCCTTTGAAATAAAAAAAAGTTAAACGACAATTTCATTTCATTTAATAAAAACTTCACGCATAATCTTTTACTCTAACTTTTATAGTTTTAAGAGTAATTGCAATTTTAAAACTGTACTACTTATTTTTGACGCCTAGTGTATTTTTTTGAACGGGATTGGTTTGGCGCACGGACCTTTTGTCCCTATGTGCGTGTCTCTTACACATTGAGGTATTAACGGTAATGACTTTTCATTTGATTGGTGTGTTAGTTTACTTATTTTCGAGGATTTTTAAAGAGAGATCCGCAAAATGGACGCGAATTGGGCGATGGACGCGAAAAGGCGAACTTACCCTATGTCGCGACAAAACGCGACATACATCGTGCTGCTCTGTGTGGCCGCAGCATCAGAAAATACCTGTGTACGGAGCCTAAGCCTCGAGCGCCCGAGCCGCGTCTCTCATCCGCCCGCCTGTCTAAAATTTCATGCTCAATGCGAAGCCCGCGCCTCTTGTTGCGCGCACGCTGACTAATCGATCGCTATTGGAATTTCCTAGTATAGTTAACCAATGAATTTTGGGGAGACCTGGTGACCTGTGTTACAGGTTCTTTTGATACAGGCGCCAGTTCTCCATCAAACACGTGACTCGTATTTATTAAGGTCCACTTCATTGTTAATTATATTTTATTCTTTGTCATTTGTTTGTGGAGAAGAAATAAATAAACATTGATTTGATTTGAATGAAAGAGGTGATCCGGAGAGAGAACAAAGAACTAAGGTTCTTTATAAAACACTGAACCATCTAAATGTGCCTATCTTCATCATATCAACCCATAATCAACCCACTGCTGGGATACGGATCTCCCTTCAATCGAAGGTGATCAGAGCGTTCTCTGCCACGCTGCTCCAATGCGGATTGGCCTCTGCCAATCCGCATTGGAGCAGCCGGTGTTTTCAAACCGCCCTAAGGCCACCGACTTGGCTTAACGACTGTCATCCATCGACAACAGCCGGGACCGACGGCTTAACGTGCCCTCCGAAGCACGGAGACTATTTAAATTAATCAATGAATAAATATATAGGGACAAATCACACAGATTGAGCTACCCAAAGTAAGTTCGAGACTTGTGTTATGGAATACTAACTCAACGATAGTATATTTTATAACAAATAGATAAACATCCAAGACTAAGGAACCCAACTCTTAAAAACGCATTAGAGATGTGTATTAATTAACCAGTGTCTAACACGCGTTTGAATACATTATAATATATTAGCGGGACTTGAATGCACACATAAATTTGCTTTTCAATGGTTTTTCAGTCTCCCCGTGACCAGGGCAGATGCAAGACTATCGATACGTCGGGTGTAAAAAGAAGTTTGTGTGCGCGTTGAAGTTCCATCAATACAGTATTATACAATCACAAACTTATCTGTGCCGGTGGTCAAAACTAGAACTAATGAATACCTTGACAATTACATTCAAAAGCTTCGATCCTAGCGCCCCGGCCATCAGCACAGACAAGTTTGTGTCACTGTGCCAGCGTTAACAATTAATTAGCTGTGTCATTCCAACCCATAGATTTAGTATATACCTAGTAGCGTATAGATCGGCAATGGTTGAATTAAGGCGAGACCAAAAACAAAATACACTAGTGTGCGTGTAATGTTGGACCACAATTAATATTGTGGTCAAGCAAGATAGTGCTAATTTTGTGGATTTTCCTTTATGTTTGAGTTACATCCAGGCACTGCGCAGGTAACCATATTTAATCACGTCTAATTAACACCAAAACTACAAATTTTGTAAAAATAAGTGGTATTTGTTTTTAAAACGACTGACGTCAGGCCGACACAGACTGATATCGTGTATAGGAAGAATTGTGTCGCCTATCTATCTCGCTCTAACAAACGCGTATGCTATGATCTATCTCTTTTGCATTGCCAATCTAACGCTAGTATAAATCTATATTCCTACCACTACAATCGCGTTTATGTATTATGTGTGTTATTAGCTCTTTGTTTATACATAGATAACTTATCACGATTGCTACAAACTTATATATGCCGATGGTGGGGCCGCTTGGATCGAAACTATTGAAGGTAATTGTCAAGGTATTCAAATCGTATTCATTAGTTCTAGTTTTGTCCACCGGAACAGATAAGTTTGCTGTACAATTAATTTTAAATAAAGTTTACAAAAATATAGTATACATTTGATAGTAGAACTGACAAGACGTTAAAATGACGAAGGTATACGTTGTAGGAGTTGGTATAACGGATTTCGTCAAACCGGGAACCGGTGGTGATTACCCTGAATACGGGAAGAAAGCAGTCATTGATGCATTAGCTGATGCTGGAATTAAATATGAAGATATTCAACAAGCTGCATGCGGGTATGCAGCGGGAGATTCCACTTCTGGACAACGTGTGCTATACGATGTAGGAATGACTGGTATTCCTATTTACAATGTCAATAATAACGGGTCTACTGGATCAACTGCATTGATTATAATTAAACAATTAATCGAAGGAGGTATTGTTGATGTTGGACTGGTTTTGGGATTTGAAAAGATGGCACCCGGCGCGTTAAGTTCCGGTGTATATACTGATAGGGAGCCACCAATAAGGAACCATGTGATAAAAATGGCTGAGATCACAGAAATTATTAATGCGCCAATGGCAGCGCAGTTTTTCGGCAACGCCGGTTTAGAACACATGAAGAAATATGGCACAACTGAAGTACATTTTGCTAAAATTGCAGCTAAAAACCACAGGCATGGATGTAAGAATCCTAGAGGGAAAAGCAAGAGGGAATATACTGTTGAGGAAATTTTAAATTCAAGGAAAATTTACGGACTACTTACTAAACTTATGTGTTGTGCAAATCGAGATGGAGCTGGAGCTGTTGTCCTAATGTCTGAAGCAGCAGTAATAAAATACGGCTTACAGAGTAAAGCTGTAGAAATTGTCGGTATGGAAATAGTTACAGATACCATTGCACTCTTCAAGGATAATAGTCTGATGACAATGGCTGGCTTAGATATGACAATCAACGCTGCCAAACGTTTATATGAAAAGACAGGAATATCCCCCAAAGATATCAATGTAGTAGAACTACACGACTGCTTTGCTACAAATGAATTGATTACGTACGAAGGTTTGCAACTGTGTGGAGTCGGTGAAGCTGGAAAATTCGTTGATGCTGGTAATAATACATATGGAGGGCAAGTTGTGGTTAATCCAAGTGGTGGATTAATTGCAAAAGGACATCCTTTAGGTGCAAGTGCTCTGGCACAATGCGCAGAGTTAGTTTGGCAGCTACGTGGAGAGGCTGGTGATCGACAAGTAAGCTCTTAACTAAGAGACATTTGACATTTGACGACCTCCGTGGCGTAATGGTTACCACGCTAGACCCAGGAGGTCCCGGGTTCGATCCCCGGTCGGGTCATGATGAAAAACTATCTTTTTCTGATTGACCTCGGGTCTTGGATGTTTATCTATATATGTATTTGTTATAAAATACAATATCGTTGAGTTAGTATCCCATAACACAAGTTTCGTACTTACTTTGGGGCTCAATCTGTATGAATTCTCCCTATATATTTCTTTATTTATTTGCCAATTACAGTTTGATAAATTTTTACATTCTATGTCAATCCGCATTGGAGCAGTGTGGATTCCCTTAGATTGAAGGGAGACCTTGTATCCCTGCTTGGGTTGATATGATGATGATAATGAGATTGAACATTTTTTTGCAAATTGTCAATTAAATAAAGTCTCCATTTCGTTACCCACAAATAGTAGAATTGAGAAGGGGAAATGAAACAAAAAATAGGAATCGGGAAGGTAATTTTTAACCTATACTGAACAATCAACAGCTTGCAAAACCAAAACAAATTAGTTATTCCGTAACACATACTCAGGAAGGTAGTATCGAGTAATAATGGTAGGCCATTACTAATACCAAATACTATAGACGAGTAATTTTTTTTTTTTTTGTTTTCTTCGCTCTAGGGCAGGCAAAGGGCTTTGAGCCCATACAGCCAAGTCATAAGTAAATTTATAAGTAATTCAAAGCAGCGAGTTCATGCTATCCTGACATTCTTGACTCAGTATACAGTCTCTGAGTCAAGACGCCCCGAAGAAAGATGATAGCAAAATTTCTTCAGAAAATACGGATTTTGAAGTCAACACGATAATGCACTTTTAATAGGTTCCTGATCACAAACCTCAATCAATATGTACTATAACCAATGTTTGCTTCACATTACACTATCAATACTATGAATCAAACGCAGAAACACACAAAAATTAAATTTCTAATCACGAGCCCAAGTGGACGCTATTGTAGTTGGCGCCAAAATCCATAGACGAGTAATACGCACAGCTCTTGACGTTTCTCATACAATGACTTGGCAACCTCCGTTCACCTAATGCCGCTAGGGGCGCTATAACATTTTGCATACAAAAGTTTTGAAATCGTTCACCTCATGCCGCCCTCATGCCGTAGGGGCGCTAGTGTCGCGTCTTGCCCGAATTCTTCCGAAGCTGTGCGTATTACTCGTCTATAGTATTTGCTAATACTACCACTGCCACCTAAAAGAAAAACTATCACGAGAAGGTATTATGGTAGTCCAATAGTGAACCAAAAAAACTATAACGGTTAAGTCAACTAGTTACCAAGTAATATTTACGACTGATGAACTTATAAAATTTCATTGATGAAAACATACATGTGTCCCAACCCAACACGCACTTTCCTGGTTTTATTTTAAAGAAGAAAAGAAAATATTTGTACCTATGCATAAAAAGTATAGGTACAAATATTTGCTTTTCTTCTAAGAAAGTGAAGATCTTCTGTAAATAAAATAAATAACTAAATTATTTAGTTTAGATTATTATTTTGCGCTGAGATTTAACGAAATGTTTCCGTACTAAGTGTCGTAAAATGAAACGTAATTACGAACAACACTGATGTAACTTGACAAAAAGATTATAAACATAATATTTCTGAATATACTTTTTATGCATAGGTACAAATCTATTCTTTTCTTAGAAACTGAAGATCTTCTCTCATAATTAAAGATTTATTTTAAATTTTCAGGTGCCTGGTGCCCGCTTAGCCTTGCAACACACTATTGGCCTCGGTGGTGCCGCGGTCGTAGGTCTATACAGAAAAGGATTCGACACTCGTTCTAAACTATAACTTCTCAATCATCGAGTAATTATAAATAAACTCTGTGTAAAGGATGAAGGTAAAGGGAAAAAGTGAAAATCGAGAGAGAGCTCAAAATAAAATAGATAATAAAATAAAGTTACAGAGAGGTCAAAGCACAACGAAAAATACAAAACAAGAAACAATAATTGACATATTTCATAACAATAAAAAAGTACCTAAAAGTATATACTTCCAGCCTGTTGGCTAGTCCGTAACACTGCGCACTAAACCATCAACTGCAACATGCATTGTACTTTTTAATGTCACATTCATTGGTTCAAAATATAAACCGAAACATAAAGGTGTTCCGGGGTTATAAAACGTTATATATCACAATAAGTAACATTCAGCGTGGGAGCAAAAAATAAAATGTTTTAAAACGTTAGCTAACATTTAATTTTCCTACTTACACAAAAATTGGACTAGACGGATTTAATCCTAATTAATAACTTACATTAACATTTAAGGTACAATAAATAGTGAAATATCTATTGTTCTAATTATATGTAGTTAATTAAATTTGTAAACTTTCATAAAAAACTAAGTTAACATTTTTGTACAAACATAGCAAAATAATTTTGTAACAGATAAAAACTTCGGTGTGGGAGAAATTTATGTAACATTTCTTAACAAAACTGTTTGTAACAGTAACTTTTTTTATACACAACACAGGTGGCAACAAGCATACGGTCGGCCTGATAGTAAGCCGTCACCGTAGCCTATAGACGTTTGCATTACCGGGGCATCACCCACGCGTTGCCAACCCTCCCAACGTGGAGCTCTGGAGACCTTACTCACCGTAGGAACACAACATGGCCGAGACCAATGCTATTTGGCTACGATCTTCTGTAAGGTGGAGGTCCCCAGACGGGCTGCTCCGATTTGAGCGAATTATCCGCTGTGCCCTTCCTCTCTTAAATTACTAGAAACTTCGGTGTGGGATCACTTTAATATTATTTATTAAATTGTTATCTATCACAAAATATTCTTATCTGTTGTTTACTTTAAAATGCACTAAAAGATATAACGTTATCAACGTACTGTATTGTATAATATATTTTTATGATAGAGAAGAAATTTTTATGATGGATTACTTGCAGCAAACAACCACCACCTAGAAAAAATCGGACCGACGGTTAACGCTCCTCACGGAGAAACTCGAGATAACGAAATCCGTCCGAACACTGTCTAGGGTCGACATTTCTTAACTTGTGTGTCAAAAATCATCTCTTTGTGATGTCAAAATAATGTTTCACTTTGCATAACTTATGTAATTATACAAAATATGCAAAGATCCCTGAAAAAGATACCACTTGAAATTAGAATTAAAATTACAACAAAACAATGGAGATTCTAACAAAAACTCGTGCGAAGCCGGACCGGGCCGCTAGTAATTAACAAATCGATGACCCCCAAAAATAATGTAAGTATTAATATATGTAGATCTCACTTACATCTAAAGGCGTGTACGCACGACCGAACACGAACATGGTGAACATCGAACACGAACACTTTGTTCGCACGTGCGTACCACTAACGAACATCAAACAATTTGTTCGTCAAAAGTGTTCGTGTCGATCCAATTTGGTTGTTCTGTGTGGACGATGTTCTCAGCACGACCGAACAAGAACATTGTTAACACGAACATCGAACCAAAAGAGTAAGGCTTGGTAGCCTCTTTTGTTCGACACCATGTTCTTGTTTGGTCGTGAGTGGTTGCGCGCGAACACAAGTAGAACTAAGTTTGTAGGTGTTCATTCATGTTCGCTTTGCTAATTTACGTCCACACGTGCGAACCACATGTTCCGTGTTCGTGTTCGATGTTCACCATGTTCGTGTTCGGTCGTGCGTACACGCCACGGGAGTCAAGAATCTGCCGAAAACAGAATCTGCCATAACAAGAATCTTTTTTTAACGTCAGAAAAATGCATTACTGCAGCCCCATCGCCTGGGGAATGTGCGGTGGGGACTGAAGGGTTCCCCACAACGGGAGCTACCCACTAAAAAACTGACGGGATGGGAAACTCCGTCATTGAACATCAACTTATGACAAATACATAGAAATGACTCCGATGCAAATTAAACAGTAAATGATCAGCATTTTATATTGGCCGCCCCTTTTGGTCTAAGAGGCAGGGTCACTGCCAAACTGCGTCACAGAGCTGTCAAATGTGAAATTTAAAATGTAAGACAAAAAACATCATTTACATAACATTATTTTGATAAGGATTGTATTATTAAACAATAAAACTGCGGTACGAACAACATGTACTATATTATTAGCTCGGTCAATGTTCACAGTTGATAACTTATCATATACAATAAATATTACATAGCGTTTACTAAAAAGATAGTATACATTTTGATAGTTGAAGTAACAACTCGTCAAAATGGTGAAAGTGTACGTTGTTGGGGTTGGTATGACGAATTTCGTCAAACCGGGAACAGGTGGAGACTATCCTGAGTATGGGAAGAAAGCTGTCGTTGATGCATTAGCTGATGCTGGTATCAAATATGAAGATATTCAACAAGCTGCGTGTGGGTATGCATCGGGAGATTCCACGTCTGGACAACGTGTGTTATATGATGTAGGAATGACTGGTATACCTATTTACAATGTCAATAATAACTGCTCAACTGGATCAACTGCGCTAGCCTTAATCAAGCAGCTCATCGAAGGAGGTATCATGAATGTTGGACTGGTTTTGGGATTTGAAAAGATGGCACCCGGTGCGTTAGGCTCCGGAGCATATACCGATAGGGAGCCACCTTTGGCAAATCATGTCAGAAAGATGGCGCAGATCACAGAAGTAGTCAAGGCACCAATGACAGCACAATACTTTGGTAACGCCGGCCTGGAACACATGAAGAAATATGGCACAACCGAAGTGCATTTTGCTAAAATTGCAGCTAAAAACCACAGGCACGGATGCAAGAATCCTAGAGGGCAAAGCAAGAGGGAATATACCGTTGAGGAAATATTGAATTCAAGGAAAATTTATGGACCGCTAACAAAACTTATGTGTTGTCCGACAAGCGATGGTGCTGGAGCTGCTGTTCTTATGTCTGAAGCAGCAGTCATAAAATACGGCTTACAGAGTAAAGCTGTAGAAATTATCGGCATGGAAATAGCCACTGATACACCTGGACTCTTCAAAGATAACAGTCTGATGAAAATAGCAGGTTCAGAGATGACAGTTGTTGCTGCTAAGCGTTTGTACGAGAAGACAGGAATATCACCCAAAGATATCAACGTAGTAGAACTACACGACTGCTTTGCTACAAACGAATTGATCACATACGAAGGTCTGCAACTGTGTGGAGTCGGTGAAGCTGGAAAGTTCGTTGATGCTGGTAACAATACATATGGAGGGCAAGTTGTGGTTAATCCCAGTGGTGGATTGATTGCTAAAGGACATCCATTGGGAGCGACTGGTCTTGCACAGTGCGCTGAATTGGTTTGGCAGCTACGTGGCGAAGCTGGTAATAGACAAGTAAGTATTACAATTTTTATTAATAAACTAAAATCAAACAAAGTAGAAACGAAACTATTTTTGTCCCTATCATTCTTGAGAAGAATTAAATGAGGTTTGAAAGTGATTAAAACAAGTTTTAGATAAGCACTGCCTAATCGACTTTTATTAGAGGGGGTAAAGACTGAAAATAATTCAATGTCGCAATCGTTACAAAAACAACATAATACACGATAACACAAAATGATATCTCGATAGAGATCTTAGCACAAATCTGCCGAATGAACTTGTGGTAGGGAAAAAAAAGTGACAATTCGAAAGTGCTTGTAATATGCCTATTTGAATAAAAATATTTTGATTTGATTTGATTTGAGAAAGTGAGAATGTTTGGATAATATATTTTATTAGGTTTTTTTTTTTTCATTTATTGTGTTACTAGCTTTTCCCCGCGGTTCGCTAGCGTTAATTTTATGACATAGATCTCGTTTGACGTTAGCGCGGCTTGTGGCGCCATCTGTTGGCCGATACAGCGCCCTCTATATAATAAAAAATAAAAAACTTATTGAAATGACATACTTAGCCTATGTTAGGCTCTGTACCCCTAACAATATGTATGCAAATTTTAATAATGCTCGGCTGCTTAGTTAAGCCGTGAAGGAATAACAAACAAACAAACTCACTTTCACATTTATGATATTAGTAAAGTAAGGAGTAAGGATAAGGATTTATCTTATCTTCTGGTCTGCTCACTCTTGTCAGTACTGACTTTTTTTTATTTTATTGTAGATTTAAGACTTGTTCATTCCACACCATTGTGTATAACATTCCGCGTATTCTTCTTATAAATTTTAATGTACTTATACCTACATTGTAACTAATGAGTGAAAAAAAAAGGAAAAAAAAAAAGTACAAAATGACAAAAAAGGCCGTAACCGGTTTTCTTTCGCCATTTCTTTTTACCGGTTGCCATTTTGCTTGTGTCCGAAATGGTGGTAGTATATAACGTAGTTTATTTTTTTTATTTAAACAAGTTGTAAATGACAAGAAAAAGTGCCTGTGAAGGTCTAATTTCTGAAATAAACGATTTCATTTCATTTCATTTCTTAAATATTTTTTTTTTTTTCATCTTCAGAAATTGCAGATAATTTGTTTTATTTTTATATTTTCTGTCATTGTTACTGTATCTTATTAATACCATTTTAAGGCTAAGTTTATATGACGCGCGGTAGGGGCATTCACATGATGGCATATGTATGGTGCGCGGGTCGGAGCGCGCCGCGCGTTGTCGCGCGGTACCGCGCGATAATGTAGACGATAATCACCGTTTACTTTGGTCTTGTACATACAGCGCGGTCATATGAACTTAGCCTAAAAGAGCAAGTGCTAAGTTTCTTGTCAAGTCTTAGCACAAATCTGCCGTCTGGGAGGTAGGAAAAAATTTTATCGATTCGAAAGAGCTTATACATATTAGGCCTATTTGAATAAAAATATTTTGAATTTGGTATGAAATAAGAGGGCTCACATTACACCGTTATGTCTCCTGTAGACCCAGGATCAACAACGGCGAAATCAGTTTGATAATAAGCAATGAAGCTTATTGACGTCCCGGGGGGGAAAAGTACAGGTGTCTTGGAACTCACAACGAATTTAATCAGAAAGAAATTAGATGATTTAGATTTTTTTTTAATTTCTATAGTTGTTTATAAATGGATAAACTTATCCATACTAATAATATAAATGTGAAAGTGTGTATGTTTGGTTGTTTGTTTGTTTGTCCTCCCTTCACGTCGAAAGTAATAAACAGATTGATATAATTTTTTTATTAGGTCTGGAGTCATATGGCTACTTATTTTCCCACGGGATAAAGAGATTCCCATGGGAAAAATTATTGACATTTTCCCTTGACCACGCAGGCGGAGCCGCGGGTAACAGCTAGTAAACTATAACATAAAAAAATATCTAAAACTAAACTAACATAAAAAATGACAGTATGTCACAGAATAACTACTAGTACTAACGTTACTATGTCAAAACTTAAAACTGAAGTTAGGTATAAGTTTTTCTATTTAAGATGTTTGTATACAGCTAGGTAAAATATAGTGTTTCCACCATAGATTTAGTATATACTAGCGTATAAATCGGCAATGGTTTGATTAAGGCGAGACCAAAAATAAAATACACTAATGTGCGTGTAATGTACCTACATATTGTGTGCAAGCAAGATATATAATTTTGTGGATTTTCCTTTTTGTTTGTTACATCCAGGCACTGCACAGGTAACCATATTTAATAACGCTTAATTAACACCTACACTTAAAAACTATAAATTTTGTAAAAATAAGTGGGATTTGTTTTTAACACGACTTACGTCAGGACGATACAGGCCGATAGCGTGTATAGGAAGAATAGTCTCGCCTATCTATCTTGCTCTAACAAACGCCTATGCTATGATCTGTCTCTTTTGCATTGCCAATGTAACGCTAGTATATAATAAATCTATGGTTTCCACTATTATTGTAAAAACAACAACCTGTAGGTATATATTCACAAATAATGATTGAATTGAAATAACAATAATTGTTTATGTTTTATTTTTTTGTGTTTAATTATTTGGTTATGTTATTAGGAATTGTTAAATCTTGGTAACACTTTGTTTTGTGTTTCTTTATTATATAAATAAATAAACAAAATATAAATATTTTTTCAGGTACCCGGTGCCCGCTTAGCCTTGCAACACAATTTAGGCCTCGGAGGGGCTGTGGTCGTAACACTCTACAGAAAAGGATTCGACACGCGTTCTAAACTTTAACTGATTTATCTGACACAACCAGACCAGCATCAAGTATCCTGTCAAATAAAAAATATATTTACATAGTATAAAATAAAGTAAAATAAAGTGTCTGTCTGTCCCTACTTTATATATATAGGGACAATTCATACAGATTGCTAGCCCCAAAGTAAGTTCGAAACTTGTGTTATGGGATACTAACTCAACGATATTATATTTTATAACAAATACATACATAGATAAACATCCAAGACCCGAGGCCAATCAGAAAAAGTTCGTTTTTCATCATGACCCGACCGGGGATCGACCCGGGACCTCCTGGGTGGCGGTCTGGCGTGGTAACCATTACGCCACGGAGGTCGTCAAATACCCTACGTCCCTACTTTAAAACTATGCAACAGATTTTGATGCTGTTTTTTTTTAATAGAGAGAGTGGTTCAAGAGTATGGTTTATTTTCAAAATTCCCTCGAGTAAGCGCGAATAGCGCGATACGTGGCGATACACGTAAACGAAGTTGTGCTAGTTTCGCTACTTGGCTATAAGAAAAACATTTTCCGGTTTTTGTTAATGGTCAAGTTGTAATTTGTTAAACTTCTGTTATTATTGTAAACAAATAAAAAATAAAATATAGCCCAATCAATTTCACCACTAAAGTACGATTATTAATTTCAGTCAGTAAAATGACATTTTCAGTGTTGAGGACAGTGTTCAGTGACAGTTGCACTTGTCATTTTTCTGACTGGAATTAATAGTCGTAGTTTACGTATATGAATTTGTTTTTATTTGTTTTTATATCAATTCACACAGCGCCTCTGGTCCTGGTCCCAATCCCAAAGAAAGCTACGTTTAACCTACTTGTGTTATGTTTTGATACAAAAATTATATTACCAATAATAAAAATATTTTGATTTATTATCATTAGTTTTTATAGTTTAAAACCAGACAACGGATATTTTATTGTAAATATGTAATAAATAAAAATATATTAAACTATTATTCAATCGGTTAACTTGCATTTTTTGTTAAACGTGATGGTCTCCCCACCCACTCCCCCCGCTGCCTACGGTGGTCCCAAATTTGAAAAAAACATAACGCACTTTGAAGACAAAAGTGACACTAAACGAAATTTGGCCATATTGACTTTAGTTACAGCGACATCTGAAATCTGCGGTGAAAACTACTTCACAGGAAAAGATCTGTATTTCAATAGTACCCTTGAATTTCGCTAGATGTCACTATGTGTCATTTCATACTTTTGAATTAAGTGCTTAGTTAGTGAAACAAAAACCGACACTAAGCCAGTTCGTAGTCACCGACGACAATAATTGTTCCACGGGATAAGTGAAAAAGTGGCATATTCTACGTTTACGTTTTTGGCACGAAGTAAAAAAAAACTTACCAATTTAAGAGCATAACACACATTTGACACAATGCTGAGATTTTTTAAATTTTTAAGGCACTAAGAAAAAAAGTACTTGATATTGTGAGAACAAAAGTGACACTATAAATAATACCTAAACTATTCTAGAGAGCAATAACTGTACATCTATTTGAATTCAAAGTCGAGTTATGGATCTTCCAAAAAATACAAAAACATAAAATGGCCATTCGGAAAAATTTAGATTTTCGTTTAATGTCAATTTTGTTTTCAACGTGCTATAATAGTTGTCCATTCATTTAACCTACAAGTTATGGAGTAATAGCCGACGAACATAAAATATTATTTTTTTTTAGTTAAAATCCACAAAATGTCATGGAATGTGACTTTGCACTTATCTACAAGCGAGCAAAGCGTAGCAAATACGGAACCCAACGCTGTGCGTGGTCGGACACGCACATATGCGTTTTTTTACTCTTATTCTATTTTAATAAGTAAATAAAAGAGATACATACTTCCAAGTCGTCATTGTCAAAAAAATGTGGATATCCACAATTAACTATGGAAAAGCAAGCAAACAGCACACACGCTAACATAGTTGATAACGTTTGTTTGAAATGATTTTTTTTGTATGACAAATGAATTAAAGAAGCGTGAAAACAAATGATACGGACAGATAAGAAAAATATTCGAGATATGGCATAGGAGTGATCAGTGAGCACAGTATGTAAGATTGCAGTTTGCGAGAAATACGCAGTAATATAACAATAATAATAAAATTTCTTTATTTTCTCTACATCTAGACTACCTTTAATCGCTAAATGACTGTTTACCAGTATTAATTCGCTTTTTAAAAATTTATTATTAAACTTTAATCTACACCATGGGTCTCCAAACCTTGGGTTGGTGCGGGCCGCAGCTGTCCCGCGTAAGCGGAGCGAAATGATAATTGGCGCGCGCGTAATTTAAAATTACAGTATGTTGGTAGTGTTGGTACGATGAGCTAGCTAGATCCTGGCCCTTAGGACTTTGTGGAGGAGTAAGTCTGGACTCGTTTGTTACAATGTATGAGTACATTTATAAGAATAAATAAAATACAATCTCAGTACACCAAAATAGAGTCTCATAATTCACACAGTGTCAGCATCCAAAATGTTTGCCCCAAACGAGCTCTAGCTTACTATGGAACCATAATTATTATTTACTAGCTGTACCCGCGACTTCGTTCGAGTGGTTGTCGAAAACACTATCGCGTTATGAATAATTTTCCCCGTTTTTGCAACATTTTTCACTGATGCTTCGCTCCTATTGGTTGCAGCGTAATGGTAAATAGCTTAAAGCCTTCCTCGACAAATGGACCAACACACAAAAATTCAATTCGAACCAGTAGTTCCTGAGATTAGCGCGTTCAAACAAATTAACTCTTCAGCTTTATTTATTAGTATCAATATAGATGTCTAATAAAAATAAAAAACGATCAATATTCACTTTCGTTACAAGTATCGTATTCCCGTCAACCATAATGTCTTTACAAAATTCAACCTGCATAATAAGGTTACTGAGTTAAAGAGTACAGGAAAAGGGCGGGATTGATGACGTCACGTCCTGTTTCCGCCTTTAGGTACATTTTAAAAGGGCCATAAAAGGGGTTTTAATGCCGTCGCATTCACGTAAATGCTGGTAACACCTTTAAAAGAACATATGTATAAATTTTGGGGTTAAAGGAGTGAAATACATTTTGGTGGCGACGCGACGCACAAAATCGTCAAATCGAATGTAATGGAACAGTGTCAGAACTGTATGCAATTCTTAGAACTGGCTTTCCGAAAAATGCATTACGAGTACATATGCATTTTTCAGAAAGCCGAGATGGCTTTCTGAAAAATGCATATCAGCCAGCTAGCTCAGCCTTGTAGTAAATAGAATTACGGTTCTTCTCTTCTTTGATTGCTACAGAAATATATACTAGTATCCTAAAATGCACTTTTAATGAGCAGTTTTCTTTTAGGTATCAGTTGGTCAATCAGTTGGTTTTTAAAATCATCAAAAGATGGCGCTAGCATTATTTTTTGGTATTGTTGAGGCCAAATATTTAGTCTGGCAAGAAAGAACTGGCCGAATGTCAATTTGATTAATTTCTTTTTCTGTCATTTGTCATTTCTGAAGCATTGATTGAAGTTTTTTTTTGTATTGTATAAACATTGTAGCAAAAAGGTCACTCCACCCACCCACTCTTTTATTACCAAAAGTGCCAGGCTGCGCCATCTATCGAGTGTTTAGGAAAGCTATGAACACGACAATCTACGTGTCGTTAAAAAGAGCCCCCTTACGGGCAAAAAGATATCCTAATAATCCTATTATAAAGGCGAAAGTTACGTATATTTTGTTACTTCTTGCGCTCAAATGGTTCGGCCAATATTTATGATATTTGGTATGCAGGTAGCTGATACCTTGGACTAACACATAGGGTACTTTTTACCCCGAAAAGTACGTGATTCCCGTAGGATTTCATCAAAAGTCTGATATAGATGGCGCTGCTGTGCATAAATAAATACACGCAAACGAAGTTGCACGGGTTTCACTAGTCTATACTAATATTTTATAGAGGAAAGATTTGATTGTTTGTTTGTTGGTTTGTTTGTTTGCATTGAATAGGCTCCGAAACTACTGGACCTATTTCAAAAATTCTTTCACCAGCAGAAAGCTAAGTAGCCTGTAACGGTCCATTCGAAAGGTACATTATCAGGGAGTGACATATTCTAAAGCTTTTCCCGAAATTCAATGTGGTTCCCCCGGGAACGGGTCCGGAACTTCACGCGGACGAAGACGCGGGCAAAAAAGCTAGTTTAAAATATAATGGTTCCCATTATGACGTGCGCAAAATAAAGTTTTTCCAATTTCCTGCGGGAATTACAAGCTGGTAAGATCCCAAGTGTACGATGGAGTAATAGAAAAATACAGAAGCCGAAAAGGATGTAATTAAATTAAAAGGTAAACCTGAAAGGTAAAATAAAGTGTACTTAATTAAAGGGTCATAATTTTTCACGTTAAGAACTCATAAATAAACATTTACTCTGAGGTAAATAAGTGTTTTAATAATAAAATAATTAAAACCATCCTTGGGTATTATAATTTAATTTGATTAACTAACAAACGTAAATAATGATTCTATGACTTTTATTTAAAGAACGACTTTCGGAATTTTCGGATTGTATTTTGATATTTATTTTTAATCGTTTTTATGGTATAAAAAAAGGTTTTTAGATGTTGAAAACCCGCCATAACTTCAATCATCTCATCCGAATATGGTCAAACGACCTATGGCGGATTAAAAAATATATATATTTTTTAAATGTTATACAGTAGACAAACAAACAAGCAGGCCCCTTGATGGAAAGCGGTCACCGCCGCCTATGGACATCAGTAACAGGGGCGCTACTAATGCGTTATCCACCAAGGAGGTTGGAGGAAAGGAAGGAGGAAGGGAAGGGAAAGAAGGAGCGGGAAAGAAGGAGCGGGAAAGGGGAGTTCGGCTTCCGGATCTCTCACTCACCGAACGAAACGCATTGCTGCTTCACGTCGATATTCTGTGAGAGTTACTTCCCAGGTCGAGCTAGCCCATTTCATAATAATTGCTCTACCACTCCATAAAAATATATAAAAGATGTTGAAAATTTGCTTGTATATACAAAATACCAACACATTTGACTTGAAGGCATCTCTATTCAAAGGGGCTACGTATTCGATGTTTAAATACATATAATAAGAGCACTCCGTGACATGCTAACTGCTCGAGCAGTCGTTTATGTCGGTTCACACATTATTTCTGCTACAGAATTATTCCTATTTTGAGTGTTATGTACCTATTTTTACCTGTGTACAAATTAAGAGTCGCGCAAAGGGCCATGGAGCGAGCCATGCTCGGCATCAGGTTACAGGATCGCGTTGCAAACACCGTGATACGACAACGTACAAAAGTGTGAGATGTCGGAAGCGCGATCATGAGTTTGAAGTGGAACTGGGCAGGACACCAGTAATGGCAGGTGGAGCAGGCATCGAACGGTGGCCTAAAACTGGAGAAAGAGGTGTCGGACGTCCAGTGACGAGATGGGCGGAGGATATTGCTAAAGTCGTAGCTGGATGAGAATAGCACCGCGTTGGTTGGCGTACAAAAAGAGAGGCTATGCTGAGCAATGGGCGGAAACAGGCTGAGATGATACCTATTTTTACATCTGCCAGAGGTAAAATAACCTGTGAACGAGCTGTAGATTGCCCTTTCCCAAGCAAAACTATAAAATCAAGTCAACGAACTCCTAAATAAAAGTCCTAAGTAAGTATATTATCTGAAGAAAGTATTAGAGACACATCACGTATTTTCATGATTATGATAAATGTAACTTTGAATTCGGGATGTGATTTCTCTTCTCGCGTCATATCATGCGACGTTAAACATAATTTATGAAACTCCTTTTGTGTGGGAAGAAATCAATTGTGTTTTTTTTTTATATAACGTTATGGGTAAACCGTGTATTGAACATTAAACATTGAACATGTTTATGGGATCGATTTAACGAAATACACAAAATCTGCGATAACTTCTAGAAATTTAGGGCTACGGGGTCAGACGAGGGCTCAAAAGGCGCAGAATTTATTAAGACACATTAAAGCGTTAAAAGTTTGAAAATCGGTTAGCAATTTTTTTTTTAATCTAAAAAGTTTGAAAAAATAATGACATTATTATTACAATTTAATACATTTAACGACATTTACGATTTCGATAAAGGCTCGCTCACATAACCTAACAGGATGTTTATAAGGTACAGTCGCTCATAACCGTCTAACTACTATGGTACATTTTCAATGTATGTACTAAGATTCTTGCGTACTGCGTAGTCTGTGGATTTTTGAAACGTTTCAATAACAGCTTACATTCAGACAAGTATACAAACTTACTAGTTTTTCTTTTTACTGAAGTGTATGTTTACGTAAAGTTATTAGTTTTAATTGCTACATGCATCGTTGTGGCAGAGCGGGGTCTCCTACTACGGGTTTTTATAAGCGTAAAAGGATACTCCTTTCATAACTCAGCTTTATAAATTACTAGCTTTTTTCGACTTCGTCCGCGTGAAGTACCGGATCCGTTCCCGTGAAAACCACATTGAATTTCGGGAAAAGCTATATCCTATGTCACTCCCTGATTATGTAGCTTTCTACTGGTAAAAGAATTTTTAAAATCGGTCAAGTAGTTTCGGAGCCTATTCAATTCAAACAAACAAAGAATCAAATCTTTCCTCTTAATAATATTAGTAAAGATTACTACTGAATAAACATTTTAGTTTTGGTAGATAAACGTTTCCAGTGTTGGTGGGAAAACTTTTGATTACAAAAAACAAGAAAATTTGAAGTTACCTAATATTACCGTGTTGCATTGTTTTGCTTCACAAAAGTTAACTGCAGTGTGGTTGCACGGTAACCTAAACAGTTGTCATGTCAATCTCAAGCGCTGTCTCATTCATACAAAATAGGAAATGAGCGAGATAGTGCGTTAGTTTGAAATGAGATAGAAACTGTTTTTGTTGCGTGTATCTATCAGGTCTTATAATTAAGATTATCGTGTTCCTAAGACCTAAGGATCTCAAATAAACATGATGATCACTAAGCCCTGAGATAATCATTAATTTAAGAATTCAAATCTCAATTAGTTAAGATTCTATCGAGCGATCGGGCGGAGCTTTTAATCCGAGTAGTGAACTTCATATCACGTCTGATGGACTTGTTCTAAAGCGGGAGATCTGGTAAGGAGTGCTGTTTGATATGGCGATAAGCGAGAGCGTAATGCGGGCAACACTTTCGCGAAGTTGACAGTAGCGGCGTGAAGTTAGGCACGAAGCAAAGCAAAGAAATAGTTAAGATGAAGTAGGAGGAAACGCACGGCAACACTCATAGCTTTCACTCAACTTCGCGAGAGTCTAGAGCCCGCATCAGACGCAAATTCGGAATGACGGCGTGAATGTAGAGATCCCAGCATGCACCGTCGCTGTCAATCAACGTGCGAAGTACCACAGATTACTAAATACTAGTAGTACTAATTAAGCCCACCATTCACACGCAGATTGGTCCGGCGGATTGGTCGGCCATCGGACTAATCCGCCTGTGTATGGAAGCAACGAATCGGTACGCCAGACTGTCAAATGGGTTGGCGTCGGGCTCGCAGGTCCGCGGTTGCGAGCCGCGAGCGTCTGTCGAACCCCACATGCCATACTTAGAGTGGAGGATTCGTGGAGGGTTCCGTGTATGGGCAACGCCGGATTGGTTCGCGGTCGGGTCCGGGTTGCGAGTCGGGTCCGGGTTCGTGTAGTGAATGGTGGGCTTAAAGTGTTCGCTAGAGCTGCAGGCGAGCTGGCGTCCATGTGCGTTGACCAGTCGGCCGCCACCGCCGCCGGTCGAAAAGTCGCGTAGACTGGGAGAATCGATCAGTGAATTGAAGTGGAGGAAGGGGCAAGTATCATCTCGTCAAAGGAACGAGACAAGTAAGAAAAATATCATCTGTGCATGCTCGAAAAACGTCGAAACACGGTACACGACGCTTACTTAGACCCTTGATTGATAACCATGCTAATCCAAAAATCACTCTTTCTGAACGAGGTCTCGTTATTCAATATTTTAGTAAGTATGTACATTTTGTTCTTGCCACTCGCCGATGGCGGCGAGTTTGTAGTGGATTATAAAAACACAACTAACTGAAAACATATTTTGTTAAAAACTAAATTTGAATCTTAACTTTTTTTTTTCTCAAAAAAAGAAGATTAATTTGTATTTTTTATTACATCAAAGCCAAACTGACACCGCTAATCGCAATCAATAAAACCTCCAGTTAGGGGTTAACGGATCGCAAAGTTTGTTAAACGGATAAGCAGACTTTTCACGTCAACTCAGCGTAATACGAGTGACTAAAACTCATATATTATTCCCTTTTATTATATCGGGACTGTAATCATAAAGTTTTAACTTTAAAGCCAATTGTACACATGAATATTTTTAAGAGAGATAGGGCACAGCGGATCATCCGCTCAAATCGGAGCAGCCCGTCTGGGAAGGACCTCCACCTTACAGAAGATCGTAACCAAATAACATTGGTCTCGGCCATGCTGTGTTCCTACGGTAAGTAAGGTCTCCAAAACTCCACTTGGGTTAGAAGAGTTGGCAACGCGTGTGTGATACCTCCAGTATTGCAAGCGTCTATAGGCTACGGTGATGCTTACCAACAGGCGGGCCGTACGCTTGTTGTATGTAAAAAAAACAAGATCTCAGTCTCAGAGATGAAATCAAAAAATCATTTGAATTACTTTTGAAAACAGATTTTTTGAAATAATGACATATTGTCTTATGGCTGTCAACATAAAGAAAATGTGAACAAAAAAAAAATTTCTTTCTGTCTGGACGACAAATCTTCGAAAATACTGGACAGATTTTCATGCGGTTTTCACAAGTTTATTTAGCATCTAGTGGTGCTAATTGTTGTATGTACATATAACTAGACTAAACTAATTTTGACATGACAAGAAGGGGTGCCCCTTTTTTCGTATAACATTTTCTATCCTAATGTCGAATGGCATAAAATGTTTAGCATAATAGTCACTTTGCATAATGGTTTTTTGGCATAATGGTCTTTACGCATAACGTATTCTTTGGCATAATTATGAATTTCCCTAATTGTCTTAACCATAACTTTGTTATCCATAAATTTTAAAGTCATAATAATCTTAACGCATAAATGAAACAAATACGATAAATCAAAGTATGTAATGTCATTCATTATTGATTGATTAATATTAAAAAATCATTATTTTTTACTTGTTGTAAAATGTTATTATAAAAATTTATTGGGTGTCCCTTAATTGGCATAATCTAATTGTGCTAATATAATTGCAGGTGTGTGGTTAGGTTAGGTTAGAACATGACAAATCAGAAGCGAATCGCACTCATCGAGTTTTTTTTTTTTTTTAAAGGAGTTAAATTATGTTTAAATATCGTTAACGATAAACCATTATGCTTAATAATTTTATGGTTAAAGATGATTAATGACTAAAGTACATACCTATACGAAAGAAAATTGTGCGTGAAAATTTTATGCCGAATCAGCGTTATGCGACAAGATGATTATGCTAAAACCAGTTATGCATTTCGAAATTAGGACTTTAAATTTTATGCCACCCAATATGGACGCGACTAGAAGTGTTGCTATCCTTGTCACTAATTGTAAACCAAGGAAGGACAACATCTTTGGTTCTGTCAAAATTAGTTTAGCCTAGTTAAATGTAGGTACAACAGAATTAAAATCAATTTCTTTCTGATTTCAATTCGTTGTGATTTCCAAGACAGCTGTAGTTTATTTCCCGGGACGTCAATAAGCTTCATTGCTATTGTCAATCTGAGATCGCCGTTATTGATCTTCACTACTGGGGCTCGATTCTACTAACACAAATGCACCTATGGACTCTCAATGGTGTCTCAAAATAATGCCGATGTGTATCAGTGGAACAGTTTTGTGGACATTTGTAATGTTTAACTTATTGTTTAGGTCCATAACAAATGTCAAAAACTATTCCACTGATACACTATCGGCATTCTTTTGAGACACGATTGAGACTCCATTGAGAGTCCATTGGTGCATTTGTGTTGGTAGAATCAGGCCCCTGGAGGCACAACGGTGGGAATGGTGGGCTTGTCCCGAATATCGTTATTTCCACTTTGACACGCGGGCGAAGCTGCGGGCTTGTAACAGCTAGCAGTAGCTCTCTCAAAAAGCATAAATAAATAAATATATAGGGACAATTCATACAGATTGAGCTAGCCCCAAAGTAAGTTCGAAACTCGTGTTATGGGATACTAACTCAACGATATTATATTTTATAACAAATACATATATAGATAAACATCCAAGACCCGAGGCCAATCAGAAAAAGTTAGTTTTTCATCATGGATCGACCGGGGATCGAACCCGGGACCTCCTGGGTGGCGGTCTGGCGTGGTAACCATTACGCCACGGAGGTCGTCAAATAAATAAATTACTAGAAAATGCATCTAACAAGAAAATATAGTTTCACTAACGTATTCTCTTTAAAATGACTTAAAATTGCTACGTTTGAGCTTTGAGTTGTGTTCCGTTTCCCGTAATTAGAGGGCCGCGCTCCTTTGAGAGAAAGTCACTCGATCTCTCTATGTGCATTATATAATATTTTGTAGTTTCTGCATAGAACGTACAAAACTGAAGGTAATATTAATATTACGTTACGTTATAACGAATATTTTACTACGGGTACATTTTTTTATATTATGAATTTATTTACTAGTGTAACCCGCGCAACTTCGTTTGCGTGTATTTATTTATGCACAGCGGCGCCATCTATATCAGACTTTTGATGAATTCCTAAGGGAATCGCGTACTTTTCGGAATAAAAATAGTTTGCAATATTAGTAGGATTTTGAACTCGAGAAAAATCTATCTAATTTAGATTCTATACTCAATATTTATTGCAACCATAAAGATACATAGGATGGCATGGCAAATACAAGAACATTTTATGGATCCTGTTGGGCACAGCAACATTAGATTAGAGAAGGACGCACAAAATCAATATTGTAGTACCCACTGTTTTTTACAATTTGGTAAAAAGTATGTTATCAAATATAAAATTAATTTTTATTATGTAAATACATTAGCACTACTTTTGAATAAGATACAAGAATTATTTATTTATTTTACATTAGAAGTGTTTTTTTTTTTGTTTTTAATCATAGGTAGAACGCATAAAAGATTCTTCTAGTAATGGATGTAGGGTCGCCTCGAGGATAGCAGGACCATCTTTAGGATGATTTTTGGTTACAACATCCAACATCCTAGTGGACACATGTGGCTCTAATAAACAAAAACCCTGTTTGGCAACAAAGAAAAGGACGGAGCTGACAAAAGATCCGGTTACAAGATGTGCAAGCAATTTTTTTCCAAAATGGTCCTCCTATCTTCGAGGCCACCGTACATGTGTCAAGTAGGTAATTTATGACACAGAAAATCCTACTAATATTATAATGACGTATGTGCACATGCACAGGTTTGTGTGTATGATAAATAAATAAAATAAATACACGCAAACGAAGTTGCGCGGGTTTCACTAGTAACAAATATACCAAAAATCAAATCTTAAAACTAATAAACATTTTGTACCAAAAAGTGCCGTGGTCTGAGCCACGGCGCTGGTTTTACGCGGGTGTCATGTCATTTTACAAAAAAATATATTATGAAAAAAAAGTATGTACATAGTTATAAGTACTTACTTACATAAAATATAAAGGTGTTATTAAGGTACAGTAACATAATGTTTAACTTATTGTATAAGTCGATAATAAATGTCAAAAACTATTCCACTGATACACTATCGGCATTATTTTGAGACACGATTGAGACACCATTGAGAGTCCATTGGTGCATTTGTGTTAGTAGAAGGGCCCCAGATGGATTGATCAACATGTTTTGTCATTACTTGGTATGCAAGTTAGATTATGATATATTATGATATCATATCATATTATTAAATGACCGTAATATCATATCGGTGACCAGCCAGTTCGTTTGTCTTCCTCTGTCATAAAAAAAGACAAACCTATCTACCACAGTCAAGAAGCTTATATACTAATTTAAGCATCTTGACCACAGTCTATTATACAATAGTGTTGTAGCTGCCTCGGACCTACCCATAGAGAGACAAAATTGTTTGCGCATTATGCAGTAGAAGCCATCTGTGCGCTCTTCTACGATCATACTCTGAGGCTCTGGCTGTATTGTCACCATCAACGTCAACCCTATCAACGACCGGAACACGTCATAATAAATAATAAATAAAATACCTGGATCTGTATTTTATTTATTCTTATAAATGTATTCATACATTGTAACTGTAACAAACGAGTGAAAGAAAAAAATTGGTAAATGACAAAAAAGGCCGTTACCGGGTTTCTTCATGTGGTGGCCATTTTGCTTGTGTCCGAAATGGTGGTAGTATATAACGTAGTTTATTTTCTTTATACATATATACAAATTGTAAATGACAAGAAAAAGTGCCTGTAAAGGTCTAATTTCTGAAATAAACTATTTCATTTCATTTAATATGGAAATCGAAAAAAGGAAATAGGAGTCGTTATAATATACAGATGGATGTAAAAAAGTTTTGTATAGAATCGGTAATTTTGTTTCAGACAATTTCTATTTTGAAAATATAAAATAAAAAATTAACTAACACAACACAGCGCTGCTGCCTTAAAAATTAGCGCCATCTTGTGACACAATTAGTTACTATTACGTGGAATTTCAAAAGAGATTCAGTTCTTATTGCTTTAAATCTGTACAATTTAGTACTAGAATTCATCACGAGATGGTGTTATATTTAAGAAAATATTCGAGAACCATTTTATTCGTCTTGCTTCTTCCCATTTTATTTTAGTCTGCACATAATGCGCATTACATCTTATCTTACACGCTTTTAATTTTTTGCATAATTATTTTCTTTCTTTCTTTCTTTTAAAAATCAAATGAAACATTGTTTATTTTCTCATTACATCTTTATTGGGGAATTTGACTATACATTAATATTAATATACCTAACAAAGGTATCTATACATTACATTGCTCTATGAGGAATCATGAACATAAAATATTTTATAACAGAGAGTTGCACAAGTTAGGCTTGAACTCCACCAAAGCGGAGAGAAGAGTTTCAAACAACAATATCTAAATATTCATATATTTCTTGCTGGACAATATTTAAAAAAATACAGCAACTAAAACGAAAGTTGCTCCCGCACTGGTGTTATAACGTTATTGAACAAAATGGTCACTTTATCCCAAGGACCGCGGGTTCGAATTCGAATCCTGCGCAAGGCAAACACTTGTGTGCATGAATATATCTGATAGCCTTGGTCTGGGTGTTTTCTATGTATAATAAGTATTTATTTACAAAAAAAAGTATTTATATATTTATCAGCATCTAGTACCCATAGTACAAGTTCAGTTGCTTAGTTTGGGACTAGATGGCGTTGTGTGATTCGTCGAAGAATATTTTTTAAAAAAATGTAACCCACAGTTTGGGAGCAAAAATCATTTTTTAAATGTTAACTAATGTTACAATTTGTTCAATAAATTTATATAACACTGGTGTGGTTGCGACCTTAAGTTTAGAATTGATCTGTCATTAACTTATATTGTTGTGCAACTCACATTAAATTGAATAGTTTATTGTAATTGAAAATAATAACAAATAACAGGATCACAGCGTTAATCACAAGAACAGCTTTGAATACACAAAGCGATACAAACAGAACAGAACATAGTACGGCTTCGATTCCTAAACAGGATAAGTATTTATCATACATTAGCCATCAATACTAACATCATATGATAAGATACAGAACTTTGATGGATAAGTTTATTCTAAAATGCTATGGGCTTGCTTCACCACTTGCTGATAAGCCCCAGTTAGCCTATCAGCATGATATATTGGTGCTAATTCTGTTGTACATTTAACTAGAGTAACTAATTTTGACAGGACGAGAAGTGCTATCATTAATTGTAAACCAAGCAAGGACAACAACACCTTTAGTTCTGTCAAAATTAGTTAAATGTACAACAGAATTAGCACCATTGCCGGAATTTTGTTTCAAATTTTAGTTTTTGATAATAAATACCATAAGTAATTATTATTTCTCAAAACTTATTTGAACAGGCTCACTTAAATGATTAATGATGATTGTAACTTGATATAAAAACTGAAAATCAGTGTTCATGTATATTCGTCTCCATTATTCTTGGTACAGTCAGGAGCACGTCAAGCTTTATACTTGCAGTACAATTTTGGCTCTTATGACATAGAACTTAAGAATAGTACAAAGCACGAATTGTAAAGGTCGATCTGCTCTTGACTGTACAAAATCTCCAAACAATTGTCTGATTTAAAATATACATTGATGTGAAATAAAATAGATATGAATCCGTCACAAACGACTTTAGTTTAGTGCAATAAAACACAGAATATTATGTTACCATAATAAGGTATGACAAACTAATTCTTTATTTATTTATGCCTTTTTATTTTGAGCATGAATAAATGAAAAAAAAAATTCAAATATTACCATTGAATTTCAATGGAAATCTAATGCCAAGTATAGTAGAACAGAATTTACATGAAATTGTCTGTTACTTATCTTCCAGATAGATGCACATTAAGCAATAAAACAAGCCCAGATATCACAGCATGAAATTAACTACTCTCCAGTCTATCTTCACTGAACTGCGACGAAATCCATGTCAAAGCCCATTTTAAGTTCGTTAGCATGTATTTTAGTGCTTTCGTCCAATGCTCTTCAGAATTAAATTGTATTTTTATTGAATACGCATGCGGAGGAGACGCTGTATCTTCAATTTTCCCTTTATCTATCCTGTATGGTAAACAAAAACCAGTATTTCCCTTCTCGACCTGCTCTTTAAACTGTTGTAAACAATCTAAGAAAGCTACCATCGCCGCATCAAATTTCGTATCCCACAAAAATCTAAATCCGCCCGATCCATATAACGGCAATACTTTCTGATCTTCCAACACTTCTATGTAAGAATGGTTACCGTACGGTACTAGACGGTATCTTTGGAACGAGAAGCTGATTTTTCTTGCTAAAGACGATAATAATAGGACGGTTTGCCCCCAAGCTGCATTTATCTCCGACCAGTCTACCGGCGCGGTGGGTAACCTACCCAATCTGAAATTATTTATTATACCAAATTGACCGGAATCCGAAATGTGGAATGTTGCTTTGAATACATTCGTTTTCTTCAATTTTTCTAACTGCATCTGTGTATAAGCAAGTTGACATTCGTAAAACTTCATTTGATCTTCTGTAGTCATCAAATCTTTACGATATCTTGTATACTCCTTCCAGTACACATCCTGTTCTACTTCTAACCTCTCTTTCTCCCTCTCCTGCACCTCTATCTCCTCTTTCATAGCCCTCTCTTCTTTTTGGAGAGCCGATAACTCCTGTAATAGTCTACTTTGTTCCTGTTTCCAGTCATCAAGCTCTTTTTCGAGTCCTTCAAGGTTCAAATCCTCTTTATCGTCTTCTAACTTCTTCAAATAATCATTATAGTCTTTCCACTCGGCTTCTGTCTGTCTCAATTGATTATCCATTAATTCTAATAGCGTATCAGTACACTCGTCGCACAGTGGGTGATCTACATCGGAATTATTCGATAATAAGTCGAATAAAGTGGCTTTTACATGTAATTGGTGGCCTATAGAGGTAGTTTCCCATCCATCTGAGATGACCATGAAGCCGTTTGTACCATTACCCGACTCCGACATACGAAATGGAGGGACATAGTGTTCTAAGCTAGAGGATTGTAAATCTAAGTCTACCTCGTTGTTTCTGCGTATCTGTAGTGTTAAATCAGCTATGGTATGTTCACCTAGGTTGTTTAATGAGTCGTCTAGCTTCAATGGCTGTAGACATCGCTGGCAGGAGAAATTAACGAAGGATTTGCTATCACTCATCTCGATAAACACCTTTCGCTATTGCGTCATATAAAAAATCAATGTATAACACTAATATAGTACAATTGTCACTATTTTATAGTTTTAATGTTATATTGAGAACATCTTCACTATAATACGCTGTTAGTTGAATTAAATAACAAAATTTATAAAACAAAGAACTCGCGCAAATCAAAACTTCAATGATTATTTTGACATTTTGATGAAAGATTGTTGACACATGAAATGCAATGACATGACAATGACGTAACTGATAATGTTGCCAGATTACAGAATTAAATTATTACCATTTAAATGTTTTTATTATAGAAGCGAACAAACAAGAAAAGAAATCGAGCAATGGTAGTTTACATTATTAGAAAAATTATTTTATTAATTCAATTCGTGTAAGAAACTCACGATTATTCGCATGAACTTCGTGTAAGTTGGTGTTTTCAAGTTCAAAACACCTGACTGTCAATGACTTGGCTAACAGCCGGTTTTTGAAACGCATTTTAATACATAAAGTCTCCTTTAGTTTGACATTGACAGCTATAATTTAATGTGTCATTAACTTTGAAAATGTGTTTCGGAAACTGGCTGTAAATGGTACATTACATATATTATCTACAAAAGTCTGGACGGTGAAAGTTTTACTTGCTCATTGTAAACCCTAATAGATGCAACCAATATTTTGTATATTTACAGGGACTGCAAACATTAAGTCAAGTTAGATTGGGTAATAGAAATTCAGATACAATTCTTATAGAACTTTATTTCACTTTTTAGACTAGAAATTAACGGTTTGAACATAAACAGCACCTTAGGTATATTTACATAGGATATGTAATTAACTACAGTCTCGTAAACTTAATATAGTCACAGGGCGGGCATAAATACTATAAAATAGGTAGAAAATAACAAAGGGAATTGAAGATTTTGATCTACCTGCCAAATCGTTTTTAAGGTTAGTACCGGCGCAGTACTAAGTGCTATTTTTCACCACTGTACAGATTTGGAAGCCTATATCTTGGAAACATTTTACGTTATGGTGCTCCCATACCAATGTTATATAAAGTTATTTAACAAATTGTAACATCAGTAACATTCACAACCACAAAAGATTTTATTTTCTGTTCCCACTTTGAATGTTACTTTTTGTTCAATAACATTAAACAACAATTTGCCATATAACACCGGTGTGGGAACACATTTACGATATATATGATGTCTTATGACGTCTTAAGTATAAAAAAAACGAGTGGGCAGGTCGGAGTAAAAAATCTTAAAAGCCCATTAAGTACATGTTTTCAAACTAACAAACTAAATATAATTAATATAACCTTATAACTAGGTATCTTATTTTATACATTGAGGTACGTAAATAATGGCAATTTTTATGGCCTGTATAATATTAATATGTTCTAATGGCGTCCAAAAAAAGATTATCTTGCAATTTTCTTTTTTTTTTTTTTGCAAAATAACATTTTAATTGAAATTTGTTATTTTTAAGGTATTTATACTATTTATACATAATAGATACTGACTTAACTATCATTAAAAAAACGCTTAAAACAATACAAGTTTAAAATATGTCGATTCTATAAAAAATAATATAACAGGTACAGTCAATAGCAATGTTTTTACACGTTGAGCTTGGTTAGGTTCTAAGCTTTAAGTCCCATTTTCACGCAAGTTTAAGGCTGGTTTTAGTGCGCTGACAGCACGCTGACCGTCGGCCGGCACTGATAGCTGAAAATGTATAAACTTCTGCGTAGCGTTTTTTAATAACGCGTAGTTATCAACGCGGACGGTTCATACATTTTGCTCTCAGAGCTGACGGTCAGCGTGCGATCAACGCGTCTCTAAAACCAGCCTAATAGTTTTGAATCTATGTAACTGCTCCTAGTTATTTTGTTTTTAAAATTAATTATATTGCATTTTAGTGTGCATTTTACAATAAAATTTTACTAACTTAAGTTTCATAATGAAATAATGATTCTATAGGCGGCCTTAATACTAATTGCATTCTTTATCAGTCAACCATAGGGAAATAACATTAATGAATACAATTTCTATGTGTCATCATAATCATTTTAGCTTATTTTATACAGCTGAACAAGCTCTGAATGGCCTGAGTTCAGGTTTTTAAATAAATTAATGGTAGATAAGAAATAGGAAAGATTTATCATGTTTACCAATATGAAATCGTCAGAAATATTAAGTAATCAATTCTTGGAGCTTTAACTAGCTTATAAACACACTCACAGGAAGTTTCTGAAACGCATTTTTAAAGTAAATGACATAATAAATTATATCTGTTACCTACTGTCAATTTAAAGAAGAAAAAAGGGATAGCTTCAGACTTAACGTGGAATTAAATTTAAAAAGGCTTTCAGAAACTGGCCGATAGTAAAATAATATTTTATACAAATAGCTTTAAGTTGCAAAGTACATATTAAAAATTTAAGAAAAAAATAATGACTAAAGTCTTTTGATTATACAAAATATCTATCAATTGAAAAAAAACAATGGGAATTAATTAGAGCCTATGCAGTCGGACGGTCCGCGACGGATGTCAAAGTCAAATGTATTAAATCCGCGAAGTGCGACGTGGAGGCACAGTGGAGGGCCCGCGTCGCGGATTACATTTTTTGACAATCCATCGCGGACTGTCCGACGCGGATCCGCATCGCACAGCAAAGGCATTATGTTATTTATTAATGAATTTATCCTAAAACTACTAAATATTTCTATATGGCAACATTATTTACGGGCCGCTACTATGGAGGTAGTGTGAAGGGTCTTGTAGCTGATGGTAGTAGGCATTTGGTAGTAATGCTTGAGCCAAACCACCTTGTGGACCAGCGTATTGGGCTGGCACAAGCATTTCCCTGGTAAAAGAAAAAAATTATAAATTAAAAAAACTTCGATAGGTCAGTTAAAACTAAGAAGTGATCAGTCCTGTAGGTATGTATTGAAAAAACGTTAATCCTCGCTCTGAGGTGTATCACACGGGACAACCTCTCACTGACAACATTACTGAAATTGAATTAAATCATTTTTGGACGTAAGTCTTATTAGGTACCTATCACTAAACAACTCCATCCATGAGAGCTTTCGGAAACTTTAAGAAAATAAGTTCTCCGTTTAACGTAAAACTTAAGTACAGAAGCAGAAGCTATGCGAAAAAAATTGAACATAAAAGTATTAAAACCGTACCAACATAAAAAAATGTAGCTGCTACGATTCCTAGCAACATTAAAAAATCTACCAAACTTTACAAGTAAAATAAAATAAAAAACGAACAGCCATAACTCAAACAATGGAATGGACAAAAAGAAAATTAAAACATTCTCATTTCAAAATACATCGTTCTCATTGGAGCGAAACGAATAGCCAGTGGTTGGTCAAAGGCCAATTTTTTTTTATGTTTCTGCTTACACTGGCTTACACAAAGATTCGTGCCCAAAATCTGAGCAACAAAAAACTAAATAAAACCATATAAAAATCGTTCTACCTAGAAAGTAAAATTGAGTTTTTATTTTAGTAGGTATTACCTACCTACAAAAGAACGATGGAACTTTTTTTTAGACGTACGACAGACAAACTAGTAGGTACCTAACTGAGTAAGCGTGCCACGTGATAGAATGTGGTGGATACCGGCGGCGACCGTCGCCCATATAATATATTATCGAAGAGGTCGAATTTTTTTTAAAAGTAATTATAATATTTATAGCCTATGTCACCCGGTAATAGTGTAGCTCCCTGAAGCTTCCCGATGACGGTGCAATAAATATCCCACCAAAAACATTTTCATGTAAAATGCTGCCAAGACGAGACTATTTGACTATGCTAGTATTAGTACACAAACAACAAAAATATCATAAAACTTGGAACTTCACCCCAAAAAAAGAAAAAAAAGGTAATTGTTATAGGCAACTTACAAAAAGAAATTAAATCCCACCAAAAACATTTTCATGTAAAATGTTGCCAAGACGAGACCATATGACTTGCACTGTCGAAAAGTTTTGAGCCAAGTTTCTAACTTTACAAGGCCTAACTTCGGAAACTCTACACCTTAATCAAAATATGTTCCTTGTGGTCATTTCGCTACATTCACATAGGCGTAAGGTGAAAAATTTATAAACTATTCATCATACTTTTCTGTTTTACATTGTAGTATGTAACAAAACCCGCCAGATAAATAAATAAATATATTAGGGACAAATTACACAGATTGAGCTAGCCCCAAAGTAAGTTCGAAACTTGTGTTATGTATGGGGTTAGGTACTTACTCAACGTTACTATATTTTATAACAAACAGGTACATTATATGGATAAACATCCAAGACCTAGACTAATCAGAAAAAGTTCGTTTTTCATCATGACCCGACCGAGAATCGAACCCGGGACCTCATGGGTGGCGGTCTGGCATGGTAACCATTACGCCACGAAGGTCGTAAAAAACCTCGAAAGAAAGAAAGTAGTTTCCAAGTTTATTCAACACAAACAAACAAAATCTTTCCTCTTTATAATATAACATACTATTATAACTTAAAAGTCCAATATGTATAAATTAATAAGGATTTTTCAACAGCCATGCACTTTGAACGAAGAAAGACCAGTGGACATACCAAAAAAAACAATAAAACTAAACAAATCTTTCGTTAGAACACGTGTCACATGTGCCTATACCGACTGCACAAAAAAAGGTATTGTCTTTACATTGATTAATGACCATTTAATGACCGTGATAGTAGAAGACGGTTGTGCCATATTTGAGCCTTATTGTGCACTTTGGTATAGAAGCATGAAATTTCTACCATGGATAGAGTGTCTCACAATGATCGTTTTAAGATGTGGAGGGAAGTAAGATTCTTCCTCTGTGAGTGGGGGGAGGGGGGCAAAGGGGGTGAATTCCACGTCTTGATGATTATTTTTTTACTGATCCGTTAATGTTACTAGGGCTTGTATGGTGTCGTTTTCATATAAACCGAATACAAGGAATTCATTTTTAACAATAAAAATGTATGGTCCCATACAAAAAAATTTAAAATACTGCCAAAAAGTGAAAAGTGCCGCTACTTTTTTTTTGTTAGCACGTTATTTTTACTTTCAAATCTTAATTATTATGATATTAAAAAATACTGTGATAAAGCTTATTTAATGTAGTTTACAAATATATATAATTGAATTATACTTGTCATACAAAAACTATTTAAAAAAAAAGAAGAACGTGCAAATTCCAGAAGATGCGCGCGGTGATTAGGTGAGATGTAGGTACGCGTAGCGACAAATTTTCATAATGTACTATAGTCATTTGTTATTAATATTTTATAGCAATGTTACTAGCCATTTTGCGACATAGTTTTAATGTAAACAAATGAAAGAAATGCGTTTTTATTGCTTCCACGGAGAAAAACATTTAATAATTTTGACTTAGAGAAGGTTACTAATAAAACATCAGAAATAAAAGTAAAATGACGTTTAACCAGCAGTCACCAGTACAAAAGCAAAGTGCTGTACATTTGAGTGCAGCTTTGTTACATTTGCATCTTCCAGTACACCCTTTTTTAACGCTGCACTGCACGTAATTAACATAGTGATAGTGGGGATAGTGTTGTCCAGACTGGCTGCCATTCGTTCGAATTTTTATTCCAACCCCAGTTAGATGGTTCAGGAATATCTGGAACTTTTGTTAAAGATTGCATCCAAATGTAAGCCTGATAGGAAGCGCGTTTTATATATTGCTGAAGTGCCGCTTTTGTCCTCTATGGCTCAGGATTTTTGGGTAAAGAGTTTTTTTCTGGCTTCATTTACAGTCAGCATTTCACTATTGTGGTCATACATTAAAACCACAAATCTTTCAATGAGTCGTCGCTTATTTGTTGTGGCATTGTCATCATTTCTTCAAAGGCGCTGTTTACTTCTGGAAAAGATCGCCATATTTCCCATGCTGTTTTTTCCCTCTACCAGCAAAGAACTCCGTATCACACCCTACTGCGAACGCATGAAAGACGGGAACGTACTCACATTGTGACAAACTCATTGACGCTACCAGGTCTTGCGGAAACTGGAGGCAACGCAAAATGCAACCCATAGTTCAGATAAAGATAACTTTCTGAAGAATGCCACAGCCAGTACTAATACATCTGTGTCTACAGACGGTGCGTATTGTCACTCTGCTAAATCCTTTCTTTACTGCATCAGCTAAATGTAAAAACATTCAGTCAGCTTCATCGTGAAAACATCTATCTATCTAGCTATCGGCGCAAGTTGTTTGAGTTGAGCTTTAAAGCTGCTTTACGAGAAAAAGGCACAAGGAAAAGAGTGGCTTCCCACGCATGCGACGCCTAAGAACTGGAAGAGTTTCCTTTCAGTGAATGAGAACAAGACCGAATTGTTTTTATTTTTATCACAACAACTTGTTCTTTACAGGCAGGAGAAAAAGAAATATACGCGACACATTGAATCGAAGTTCTCTGTTTTATCAATATCTCAGATATACGTGACATAGCCCCATGTTTTCACGACGAAGCTGACACCCGAATGTTTTTGCATTTAGCTGGTGCAGTAAAGAAAGGATTTAGCAGAGTGACAATACGCACCGTAGACACAGATGTATTAGTACTGGCTGTGGCATTCTTCAGAAAGATATATTTATCTGAACTACAGGTTGCATTTGGTGTTGGCTCAAGGTTCCGCTACACGACCTGGTAGCGTCAATGAGTTTGTCACAATGTGAGTACGTTCCCGTCTTTCATGCGTTCACAGGGTGTGATACGGAGTTCACTTTTGTTGGTAGAGGGAAAAAACAGCATGGGAAACATGGCGATCTTTTCCAGAAGTAAACAGCGCCTTTGAAGAAATGACAACAATGCCACAACAAATAAGCGACGACTCATTGCAGATTTGTGGTTTTAATGTATGACCGCATTAGTGAAATGCTGACTATAAATGAAGCCAGAAAAAAAACTCTTTACCCAAAAATCCCGAGCCATAGAGAACATACCCCCCCACAAAAAAGGCACTCTAGCAATATATAAAACGCGCTTCTTATCAGGCTTACATTTGGATGCAATCTTTAACAAAAGTTCCAGATATTCCTGAACCATCTAACTGGGGTTGGATTAAAGATTCGAACGAATGGTAGCCAGTCTGGACAACGCTACTTGAAGTAGCAACTTTATGTGCTGAGTTAATTAGGTGCAGCGTTAAAAAAGGGTGTACTGGAAGATGCAAATGTAACAAAGCTGCACTCAAATGTACAGCACTTTGCTTTTGTACTGGTGACTGCTGGTTTAACATCATTTTACTTTTATTTCTGACGTTTTATTAGTAACCTTCTCTATGTCAAAATTATTAAATGTTTTTTTTCGTGGAAGCAATAAAAACACATTTCTTACATTTGATTACATTAAAACTACGTCGCATAATGGCTAGTAGCATTGCTATAAATATTTATAACAAATGACCATAGTACATTATGAAAATTTGTCGCTACGCGTACCTACATCTCACTGAATCACCGCGCGCATATTCTGGAATTTGCACGTTCTTCTTTTTTTTTAAATAGTTTTTGTATGACAAGTATAATACAATTATATATATTTGTAAACTACATTAAATAAGCTATAACACAGTATTTTTTTAATATCATAATAATTAAGATTTGAAAGTAAAAATAACGTGCTTACAAAAAAAACGTAGCGGAACTTTTTACTTTTTGGCAGTATTTTTAATTATTTTGTATGGGACCATACATTTTTATTGTTAAAAATGAATTCCTTGTATTCGGTTTATATGAAAACGACACCATACAAGCCCTAGTAACATTAACGGATCAGTAAAAAAATAATCATCAAGACGTGGAATTCACCCCCTTTGCCCCCCTCCCCCCACTCACAGAGGAAGAATCTGACTTCCCTCCACATCTTAAAACGATCACCGTGGGACACTCTATCCATGGTAGAAATTTCATGCTTCTATACCAAAGTGCACAATCATCGCACTACCGTCTTCTACTATGACTAGGAAATGTAAAAAAAAATTGAGTTACTGCAGTAGCATGAGGCGTGACACTTTGTATTTTTTTTGTTTGTTTTTTTTTTTAATTATGCTGTAATTTGTTTTTTTTTTTTTTTTTTTAGTTATGGCTACTGCATTCTTGTTAGCCAGTGTCATGTAATATGAAAATATGTCATCTACATACTGCATTCATGTTGTCTCGACTCAGTATTACAGCTCTGAGTCAAAACACTCCGAAGAAAGATGATAGCATTTATTCAGAAAAGGCTGTTCAGCGGATAATCTGCTCAAATCGGAGCAGCCCCTCGATCGAGAATACAGAAGATCGTAGCCAAATAACATTGGTCTCGGCCATGTTGTGTTCCTACGGTGATTAAGGTCTCTGAGCTCCACTTTCTTACAGGGTTCGCAGCGTGCGAGTGATACTCCGGTTATTGCAAGCGTCCATAGGTTACGGTGACTGCTGACCATCAGTCGGGCCGGGACAAGCCCACCACACATTCCCACCACTGTGTCTCCTGTGTAGCCAGGATCAACAACGGCGACCTCAGATAGACAATAAGCAATGAAGCTTATTGACGTCCCGGGGAAGAAAACTACAGCTGTCTTGGAACTCACAACGAATTTAATCAGAAAGAAGATAGTCGGAGTAGGAAGTTTTGAAAGGACTCAGGGACCAGTCGGGCCGTATGCTTGTTTGCCACCATAGTGGTATAAAAAAGGCGGATTTTGGCTTCATAAAGATAATACACTTTAAATCAATTAAAAATTTGTCTACTAATATTATAAGGAGGAAAGATTTCAATGTTTGTCAGATCGATAATGTTTGTAATGGAACTAGCGACACTTATATTAAATTTATTGGTACTCTACCGCCGGGAACAAAATATTTCTCTTATCATAAACAGTATAAACAAGAGACCAACCTTGAGACGAACCATTAAAAATCATGGTTTAAACAATGGCCCAGTGTGTAACTAAATATCGGGTTTATAGGTCTGAGTGGCATGTCGACCACCTCACAAATATAATACATACATACATACAGTAAATGAAAGGAAGAGAGGTAAAGAACTAGGGATAAAGATTTTAACTCTGGTAAAAATAAGCATCGTTTTGAAACTTTGATAAAAATTCGACTAAATCCCTTCACGCAATATTTACAAAACTTTAATCAAAACGACTGACTGTATTAGCTTTCTTTGCGGTAAATTTTGAGCAAAGATAGTACAGTGAAGAGCAGGTCGACCTTTACTTATTGGACTTTGTAGGTACCATTCTTAAGTTCTATGTCTTATGAGCCAAAACTGTACAAGTGTAAAAGTTCAACGTGCTCCTGAATGCGACGCTTCAAAACAAAAAGATTTGCCTGCCGTATTATTTCACTACACTACACAGTGCTACGTAGTACTATTATCTATTCTGTGACAGTGCGTACACAATATAAAACAAAAGTCGCTAGCTGTCACTCCCAGCGTATGCTTAGATCGTAAAAACTATGCAAGGGATTTTAGATTCGTTTTTTTTATAGATAGATAAACAAGAGAAAGGTTTATATGACACTTAAAAGAATTTTTCGAATTCCCACGGGAAGCTGGATGCACGCTACTTGCATTAAAAAAAAAATCTATCAAAATAATTTAAATTAGGTTAGATTGCAAATACATAGTATTAGCGTCTTAAATAATATTTAAAGTACCTACGTCAAGAACAATAATAAAATAAAAAAATACACTCACGATCTATTAGGCTGCTGTGGTGTCCTGTCCCTCTGTCGTCTGTTCTTGAACCAGTTGGACACTTGGGTCAGCGTCAGCCCTGTCTTCTTGGCAAGAGCTCTCTTCTCATCTGGTGTTGGATACCTATTTAACACAAAAAACGTCATCATCATCATATCAACCCATAATCATACCACTACAGGAATTCGGGTCTCCCTTCAATCGATAGGGATTAGGCTCCAATGCGAAGAAATTTTGCTATCATCTTTCTTCGGGGCGTCTTGACTCAGAGACTGTATACTGAGTCGAGATTGCATGAACACGTTACTTAGAATTACGTACAACCATAACTCAAAGATGGCACATTAGAATCTTCTATATATTTTTTTTATATATAGGGACAAACTCGACCAATGGACTATCGGACCAGTAGTTCCTGAGATTAGCGCGTTCAAACAAACAAACAAACTCTTCAGCTTTATAATATAAAGCATAGATTTATTATGAAATATAGTATCTTTGAGTTAGTATCCCATAACACAAGTTTCGAACTTACTTTCAATCTAGGGGCTAACTCAATCTGTGTGATTTGTCCCTTATATTTATTTATCATTTAAATTTGGTATCGAGCAATTCCTATTCACCATTTAATTATCAATTTCTTCTGACATTTTCGATAAATATCTAAGTACAGTCGCCTTTGGCAAAATGTTTGAAAATATGCCACAGTAACGTCCTCGCACAACTGTCACTCACGTTCATAAAATATATCATTATAGCACTGTAATACGCAATTGCGTCACGTCCTTACCGATTCCTATAATAGCAATCCTTGAGGGCGTTTCTACTTTTCTCTTTGAAACAATACACTGTTTCCTCTCCGTCCCAAATGGTTTTAGGCAATGGATATTTCTTTCTCAGTCTATATTTGTCTACGGCACCTAAAAAAAAAAAATTTTTTTTTTTCCAAAAACTTTATAAAAACTCTGTGCTTTGCTATGTTATGACGCGATAGTACAGTCAAGAGCATGTCAACCTTTACATATCGGACTAAGTTTTATGTCATAAGAGCCAAAATTGTATTGCAAGTGAAAAGCTCAATTTGCACCTGACTGTAACATAATAAAATTACAGTATTTAATCAGAAATTAATATAATATTTATAGAGAGGTAGGGCACAGCGGATAATCCGCTTTATATATGACTGATATTCGCTTAATTTTTGTAGCTAGTTAATTTTTTTTGAACTTTTAAAAATACATTTAGTTGTATATTAACTTCATTACATAGTATAAAATTAAGTCGCTTCCGTTGTCTGTCTGTCCCTCCAAATGTATGCTTAGATCTTAAAAAATATATATTTTGATGCGGTTTAATAGATAGACTGATTCAAAAGGAAGGTTTATAAATATGTACAACAAGCTTTTCCCCGCAGTTTCGCTCGCGATTAATTTCATGACATAGATCTCGTTTGACAACAAAACAACCCAAGCGCGACTTGTGGCGTGATCTGTTGGCCGACATCGCAATTTCAACGCCATCTAAAGTCGAAAAAATATTTTCCCATTGGAAGGACATACTTTCACGGGATAAAAAGTAGCCTATGTTGGGCTCTGTACCCCTGACAATAATACAAATCATATGATCGGCTGACTAGTCAAGCCGTGAAGGAATATCAAACAAACAAACAAACTCACTTTCTCATTTATAATATTGAGTTAGGATAATACATTCCGATATTCCCACGGGAAAGCGGGATACATGCAAACGAAGTAGTGCGGGTTTCGCTAGTTAAAAATAAAAAATAAATATCAGTCTACAACTTATTTCTTACCTAATGGACGACCTCTCACTTTTTCAGCCTCATCATAATGAGCTTTGAACCATAGACTCTGCAGTGCGTTATGGTGTCTTGGCGGGAAAGTATGCGCTTCCAATATGGCGTATAATTCTGGGAACACGCCTTTATGGTACGCAACTAGTGCTCTGGCTCTGAAAAGGTCAACATATTTGATCATCGTCATCAACCAATATAATCCTATTGCTTCATCATTGCAACTCATAATCATCCCATGGGATACGGTACTCCCTTCAATCGAAGGGGATTAAAGTGTACTCTGCCACGCAGTACTCTGCAATGTGAACTGGCAGATGTCAGTGTTAAGTCAACCGACTTGGCTCAACGACTGTCATCTATCTCTTCCAATGAAAACTCGTATAACTCAAAATTTTGAAATTTTCGTTTTTCACTTATATCGCGACACTAACAAAAGTATTAAGCCCCCTAAATATAAAAGTATCATGAGAAATGAAAAAGTTTTGAGGTTTTCTTTTATGACAGAGGAATACACGAGGTAGCGTGTCACCTGATTGTAAGCTATTACCGCTACCCATGAACATAAACGACTACAACTATGTTGCGTTGACCACCTTTGGAATGAATAAAGAAAGGGAAAGGTTTACATTACGCTAAGTATACGTTCATGAGATGATGATAAACATGCTTTTAGAGCACTTACCTCAAGACCGTTTCATTTCCACTAAGCAGCTCGCTCTGTGGCAAACGCCACAAAAACGCTGTTAACTTTTCTATGTCCCCTTTCTGCTGTAACGCTTCACACACGCATTGGACTTGTTCAGAATTAAAATTCAAATATCTCCTCATATTACCGACATCGTTCTCACTAAAATACGATTGTGTAATTCTATCCCTGTCTACATTGTCAAACGCGAGCTGATTGGTCAGTTTCACGTCACTTGGATTGTTCTCGTTTTGTATGCAACTTTTGATTGGCTCGAAAAACGGCCTGTCGTCTAATTGGAAGAAGTTATCGTTCTGCGGTAATTTCAGTTCGAAATTTAGGAATTTTTTGTTACGCTGCGGTGTTAGATAGTTCTCGAATAACTTATTGCTTTCCTGCAAGTAAATGTCTTTTCTCTCTTCAGTTCTTGGTGATTTCTGTTTACATGAGAAATATTGTTTTTCATTTATATCTTGATTGTAGAAGTTGCCATTTTGGTTATCATACGGAAATGATGGAAGTGACGTTTCTGATTCGCTGGTAGAGTCGGTAGATGGACTTAGGCGATCAGAACACGGCTCCATGTTCGTGGATTTCATCACAAAGTTTGAGCTAGGCTTACCCTGTAAGAAAGTGGTCTAATTAATATAAATTTTATACTATAACTAGCTGATGCCTGCGGTTTTATACGCAAAATCTCGTTATTCCCTGATTAGTATCGATTCAGCATTATTTTTCAGTTAAAACGTTAAAACAGATACTTACAAACACCTCAAATAACATAAACAAAATTATTTATTTAGGTACTTATTTATGATCAAATTTCTACTATATTAAAGAAGTGATGTAATGATAGTATTTACCTATTCTAAAATTATTATTTTTTTTTTTTTAAATAAAAACAAGTGATAATAAATCAATTAATGAAACACACATAGATTACATTATAAGAGAGGTAGGGCACAGCGGATAATCCGCTCAAATCGGAGCAGCCCGTCAGGGGAAGGACCTCCATCTTACAGAAGATCGTAACCAAATAGCATTGGTCTCGATCATTTTGTGTTCCTACAGTGAGTACGGTCTCCAGAGCTCCACTTGGGGTTGGGAGGGTTGGCAACGCGTGAGAGATATCCCAGGTATTGCAAGCGTCTATAAGCTGCGGTGACGGCTTACCATCAGGGCGGCCGTATGCTTGTTTGTCATTTGCCACCTTTGTGGTATAAAAAAAACGAAAACAGCCGGCACCGACGACGGCTTAACTTGCCCTCCGAAGCACGGAGAAGCTCGCGATAACGAAACCCATCAAAACACTGATATAAATAAATAAATATAATATACATAAATATATACAGACAATTCACACAGATTGCGCTAGCCCCATAGTAAGTTCGAGACTTGTGTTATGGGATATTAACTCAACGATACTATATTTTATATATTTATTTATTGACATTCCGTGTTTTTAATTTTATGTTAAAAAAGAAAAGAAAAAAGAAAAGTACAATATATTTTCAAATGACAAAAAAGGCCGTAACTGGTTTTCTTTCGCCATTTCTTTTTACCAGTGGTCATCTTGCTTTTGTTTCCGAAATGGTAGTAGTTTATAGAGTAGATTAATTTATACAAATCATTTATTACTGTATACTCTGACAAGTCAACGTGTTTGTGAAAACCTATTCTCTGAATGAAAGTTTTGAATTTTGAATTTGAATATATGTAACAAATATGTAGATAAACATCCAAGACCCGGCTAATCAGAAAAAGTTCGTTTTTCATCATGACCCGACAGGGATTCGAATACGGGACCTCCTGGGTGGCGGACCGGCGGCATGGTAACCATTAAGCCACGGAGATCATCACACTGGCTGGTCGACGTTGTATAACTTGAGTGTTTGTTTTTAGATTGCGACAAACAGCGACGCCATTGAGGTCTCTCTAACTTACTAACTTAAATTAGGCGACTACCTCTTGCCATACCATCACCACCTATTGTCATTATATTTCTATTGTGCCAAATTTGGTATTCTGCTAAAAGTTAACTAGTATCTCAATGTATTGACTATAGAGTGTCAGTGGCATATGAACGGAATGGTCGACAGTTAAATTCTACCATGATCAACTATTTCAGTTAAATCACTTTTATGTGAAAGATAAGTACTACTGAAAAGATCAATAGTACTTCGATAGTGTGTCAATGAAATGGCCTCGGACTTATACAAATATGAGAATACCAAATGTCAAAAACTATTAAAGTGACACACTATTGACACTCTATTGGTGCATTTAATTTTGTATTTAGCAGATTTGGGCCCTTCAGACGGCAGATTTGTAGGTACTAATAAAAAACTGGCAAGAAACTTAGGTTACTTTTAAAATGGTAATGGTAAATGACTTTCGTCAAATATGAACAAACTCACAAAACTTCGTTCTCTTTTATAATACGAATGAATGAATTGAATGTCTATTTGTAACTTTACAATTAAAAATTTCCCGTGTGCTATAATAACAGAAACAAAGTATCCGATGACAGGCGGACATACTTCAGAAAACATTCGGTTCACGTTAAAACCTTGTTTGTTTTATAAATCGTTACTACAATTTTTATTTCTATAACATATTCTTTTTAGCGTACCGTAGTAAATTAACAAGAAAAAATAATATTTTGCAAGTAGTTACATACAGTAAATACATACTTTGCACGTCAATATTTTTTACCCTAGATATATACATAGAATATACTTTATTTGCAATTCACAACAGTAGGACACACAGTATACATACTAGTGAAAAGGCAACAAGGCGGCCTTATTGCTAAAAACATCGATGCTAAAAAGCAATATTTTCTAGGCAACTATATGGTAACGAATTATTTTATGGACTGTGCAGGGCTAGCAAGATACTTTTGAATAAGAATAGAAACTACGAATAACGAATATCATAATAACAATAAATATACATATTTTATATACATACGTATCCTACTGGCACTTCGGACAGGAATGGCCTGTTGAGAGGAAGTGCCGCAAGAAACTCAACAGTTAGCCTAGTTTTTTTTAAAGGAACCTTAGTACCAACTAACCTTACCTGAATAAAATCTTTTAAACAGATACTATGCCTAGACACATACTCTAGTCATATTTTACATATTCTTTCAAAATTCAAAACTATCAGAGAATAGGTTTTCACAAACACGTTCTCTTGTCAGAGTATACAGTAATAAATTATTGTATGAATTAATCTACTCTATAAACTACTACCATTTCGGAAACAAAAGCAAAATGACCACTGGTAAAAAGAAATGGCGAAAGAAAACCAGTTACGGCCTTTTTTGTCATTTAAAAATATATCGTTCTTTTTCTTTTCTTTTTTAACATAAAATTTAAAACTAGGTATAAATAAGCTACTCTATAAACTACCACCATTTCGGAAACAAGGCAAAAGGTCCACAGGGAAAAGACTTTGCGAAAGGAATCCATATATTCAAATTATAGTTTCGTTAAGTCCTGTAAAATATGACTCAAGTTTTCTAAATATTGCGTGAAGGGATTTACTTGATTTTTGAAGGGAAAACTTCTTTAGCGGCGCTTGGCACTTTTTTTAGATGTCTTAAAAAAATTTAAACTCGCGTCAGATCCGTAGCCTGTTCGGAAAAGCGTAAGATTCTCTAACCATTCCAAAATATTCAAAAATGCACAACGTTGATGTTTAAGTTTTCACTTCTGCCGGCACTCCCGGAGTGCGCCCGTCCTTTTTTATTTTCCATTAGTATTTATGTTGTACTATTTAATTACAAAGTTTCATTATTAGCATAAAAATCTTTGTTCTTAGTTCTCTCTTTCTCTCTCTACCCTGCTTTTTCTGGTCGGTGTACTCCCCTTGTCGTGCTAGTCAATTTCGTAGTTATTTTACACAAATGTTTCTTTTGTTACGTAAGTAACCTGTGAGAAGGGATTTTTAGGAATTCCTATGAGAACGAGAATATCGAGATATTATTTATACTTAAGTAATTAATATTAATAATATTATAAAGTGATAAATTTGTGAGTTTCTGAGATCGTGGGGATAATCACTGGATCTACTGAACGATTTTGAAAATTCTAAAGCCACATAATTTGTGACAAATAATTTGGATATTTATCTAATTTAACTAGAAGCTCGATGGCCTTGTTATTCGTATAAATAAAACGGTAACGCAAGTTAAGCACCGAGAACCCGTGTCAATACTCGGATGAGTTTAAAATAAATCTCGAGCTCTTCCTATCAAAGGTTAACATGCGATGAGAAAGGAGTACGAAAAATAATAAGATTCAGAAAAGTGTCATAATACATAATAACTTTTTTATTAGTATAAAATAGAATATTTAATGACCAAAAAGGTCGTAAGTTTTCTTTCACCTTTTCTTTTCCGATTGTTCATTTTGCTTTGTTTCGGATATAGTAGTTTATGTAATAGCTTATTTATCTAATATGAAAAACATAGACTGAATTACATTGAAAATTAATGAATATATGTAAAATATGACTAGATAACGTGTCCGTGAAGGCCTAATCTCTGACTGAAGGTGTTCTTTCTTTCTTTGGCTAGTTATTTTGACAGGTCTTAATCTCGTTCATAATTCTTAATTGACATATAAGTCAATTAATAACGTTGTCAACAAATAATAGAGTTAACCAGGGTAAAGAAACAAGAACAAAGAATTTTTTGCATCATCGTTATGAAAACATAGTAACAAATACTATTTATAAGATAAAAATTGGAATAAATACATTTATACATTATTTAGAAAACTTGTATCATGTTTACAGCCCTGTATACCTCTTTCATTTGTTGATTGTACCTATAGGAATCTTTTTAAACGGTAAAACAAAATATTTCGCACGATAAAAAAATTTAAATATTAGGAAAACTATATTCACACGAGCGAAGCCTATTTACAATTGAAATAATTAACAAAAAAAATAGTTTTTAACTTACTTACCAATAAATAAATCCTTTATAATACACTAAACACAATTAATTTCACTAAAAATAATTAAATAATAGATTCACGCACTTTTTGAAAACACCCTCGCAGTCCTACGTTAGGGAGTCAAATAACAGACAGGTTTTATTTCAAAGCCCCAGAGCGGGACAGTGCGTGCGAGTGAGACAGCAACAGTGGGCGGAGCCAACAGCTGGGTGTAGCGTTAATACAAAAATGGTTATTTTTTATTTTTCTCTTTTTTGAAGTTATACCATTTTGTTGAATGGCCCTTTTTCTGTCGCTATTTCGAAAGTGTTGGGGAAATAAAAAAATCAGGAGTGTCTGGATTTTGGATGAAATTCAAATATTGAAAAAGTACTTCACACCGACATTCTGTGAGAGGGTGATACTTCTTCGGTAGAGCTAGCGCATTTCATAAATGCTCTACTCCAATAAACTTAGTAAAGGTTAAGGATTTTATGTATATTCCCAGATATCATTTCGGGAACGGAAACTACCGGAAAACCCTAGTAAAACCATGGGTACTTAGACATACACAAAAGACCAATATTGACAGAGTTTCCTTCGGTTTTCTTCTTATTGGTCAAAATCATCATGGTCATTCCAAGATGCTGGTGGATAAAAAAAAAAATAAAACATTAACCGCCGTAACTAGGTTCTTTTGACGACCTCCGTGGCGTAATGGTTACCACGCACGCCAGATCGCAACCGGGGGTCCCGGGTTCGAATCCCGGTCTGGTCATGATGAAACACGAACTTTTTCTGATTGGCCTGGGTCTTGGATGTTTATCTATAGGTATATGTATTTGTTATAAAATATAATATCGTTGAGTTAGTATCCCATAACACAAGTTTCGGGGCTAGCTCAATCTGTGTGATTTGTCCCTAAATATTTATTTTAATTATTTCTTTTCGCAATGGTCATTTTGGTTTGTTTACGTTTAATACAGAATGATTATTATGTTGCACATGACCCTGTCTAAGTGCCCGCGAGAGCCTCAGAATACAGTATTTTCGATTTTGACATTTTAATAGAAGTGTTCCAAGTATAAAGAATTTTTGATTTTTGAAAGAAACACCCCTCGAAATTCGGCCGAGTGCTTTATCGAGGGATCGTGCGTGGGTACGAATCCCACCTCGGGAGGTGAGATTTTTCTATCAAAAATCAATTTCAAAATATGAATGGCTAGTTGCCTTATAACTATAAATAAAAATCATAAAGAATTTTTGATTTTAACTGGGTGTCGATTCCAAACCAATTAAACAGTGTACCTATCTTATCATTATGTCAAAAATACGTGTAGTCACTGCGCCATTGTCACAAATTTCAGGAAAGACGGAGTGTATTGTATTGTATACATTACTTGGAGTCGTATGTCCGTTCGGTATTACTTAGAAATATGTTCGTGAGAAATGGTTGACACTATACACTGATATCGTAACAGATTTTTACACATTTTTTGTTGAATGCTAGTAAATGGCATTGCTATTTAACTTACTTTTCTTCTACACTATTCAACCCGCGCGACTTTGTTTTCGTGTATCCCGAATGTATACATCCTAATAATATTATAAAGGCGAAAGTTATGTGTATGTTTGTTACTTCTTCGCGCTCAAATAGCTGGGCCATTATTTATTTGGTATATAAGTAGCTGATACCTTGGATTAACACATAGGGTACTTTTTATCCCGAAAAGTACGCGATTCCCGTAGGATTTCATCAAAAGTCTGATATAGATGGCGCTGGTGCATAAATATACACGCAAACGAAGTTGCGCGGGTTTCACTAGTAATAATATAATCCTTCCTCTTATCACTCTATCTATTTTAAAAAACCGCATCATAATCCGTTGCGTAGTATAAAAGATTTTTTTTTTTATACCACACAGGTGGCAAACAAGCATATGGTCGGCCTGATGGTAAGCCGTCACCGTAGCCTAGAGACGTAAGCAATACCGGGGGTATCACTCACGCGTTGCCAACCCTCCCAACCCCCACAAGTGAAGCTCTGGAGACCTTACTCACCGTAGGAACACAACATGGCCGAGACCAATGCTATTTGGCTACGATCTTCTGTAAGGTGGAGGTCCTTCCCCAGACGGGCTGCTCCTATTTGAGCGGATTATCCGCTGTGCCCTACCTCTCTTAATTAGATCTAAGCATATATAAGGACAGACAGACATGCAGCATAATTTTATACTATTTAAAGATCTATCACCATCATCATATCAAATACTAGCGCCCCGTACCAGCTTCCCACGAGATTTTGTAAGGATCTCTATTTTTTTTTTTATAATATAACCTATATTACTTGTTTATTATTACACAAATGGGATTGGATGGCCACGTCTGCCGTATGAGTGGGGAGAGATGGGCTCGCACTCTAACCACATGGGTACCACGCGACGGGCACCGAAAGAAGGGCAGACCAAGGATGAGATGGTCGGATGACATCGGGACCTTTGATAGGGACTGGTTCATGTCAGCTCTGGACAGGGACGTGTGGAGGGAGAAAGGGGAGGCTTTAGCCCAGCAGTGGGACATACATAGCTATTAAAAAATATATATATACTAGCTGTGCCCGCGGCTTCGCTCGCGTGGAATTGGACTTGTGACTAATTAAGTAGTATAGACGGATTTAACAGTCTCCTATTACTGTAGTTTTCCCCGAGACGTCACTGTTCTTCATTGCTCATTGTCTATTTGCTCGCCGCTGTTAATCTTGGCTACCTACTGTGCCAAAATCCTGTTGTTTTATTATTTTAATAGCTGTTACCCGCGGCTCCACCCGCGTGGTCAAGCGAAAATGCCGATAATTTCGTTCCCGTGGGAATTTAAAAAAAAAACGATTTTATCCTTGTCAACATCATAAAGAGAATCTATAGAAAAAAAACAGCTTTTCAGGTCAAGCGCTTCCGATAATTCACGCGTAGTCTAATTATTCCGAATCCTGTGGGAATAAAAAAAAAATCCCGTCTTTATCCTTGTCTAAGTACTTTATAAAGAGAAGCTTAATACAAAATCTAAGCGTTCTAGGTTGAGCGTCCACAATAACACACGTGCAGTCCTATTTGTCCCGTTCCCGTGGGAATTTAAAAAACCCCGTCTTTATCCTTGTCAACATTATAAAGGAAACCTCTATACGAAATTTCAGCTTTCTAGGTTGAGCGCCTGCGATAATACACTTGCAGTCCTATTACACCTTTCCCGTGGGAATTTAAAAAAATCCTTTCTTAGTGAGCACCTACGCCCCAAAAGGAACCCTCATGCAAAATTTGAGATGTCGTGATGCATCAGTCAACTTTGCATCCCCGTTTTACCGCCCTTAATGGATGATTTTTGAATATTTTACTCGTGTTTCATGCCTTTCAATAAAGAACCTTCATGCTGAATTTCATTGGAATAACTTCAAAAACAACAAAGTTTCATACTAACTTTGCGCCCCGTTTAACCCCTTAAGGGATGAATTTGGAAAAAAATATTTTACTCATGTTTCATGCCTTTCAGCAAAGAACCTTCATGCTGAATTTCATTCGAATAACTTCAAAAACGGCTAAGTTTCATTCTAAATTTGCACCCCCGTTTAACCCTCTAAGGGATGATTTTTGAGAAAAATATGTCACTCGTGTTTCATGCCTTTCAATAAAGAACCTTCATGCTGAATTTCATTCGAATAACTTCAAAAACAACAAAGTTTCATACTAACTTTGCGCCCCGTTTAACCCCCTAAGGGATGAATTTGGAAAAAAATATTTTACTCATGTTTCATGCCTTTCAGCAAAGAACCTTCATGCTGAATTTCATTTGAATAACTTCAAAAACGGCAAAGTTTCATACTAACTTTGCGCCCCCGCTTAACCCCCTAAGGGATGTTTTTGAAAAAAATATTTTACTCGTGTTTCATACCTTTCAATAAAGAACCTTAATGCTGAATTTCATTCGAATAACTTCAAAAACGGCAAAGTTTCATACTAACTTTGCACCCCCGTTTTACCCCCTTAGGGGATGAATTTCCAAAAATCCTTTCTTAGTGAGCACCTACGCACTAAAAGGAACCCCCATGCAAAATTTGGGACTCCTGGCACTTGTAGTTTCGGAGATTTCGTGATAAATCAGTCAGTCATTTTCTCTTTTACAATCTGCACAGTGCCATCTAGTGAATTTTTGAAGAACTAAATTTCAAAATGGTCAGCTCAAGTAAATAAAAAACTTTCATACACAGTGCTATTGAATATTAAAATGGTCGTAATCAGGGGTCGGGCGATTCCGACTCTGCACAGTGACAATTTTAAAATTCTTTGATTGTTGAAAATTTAAATGAGTGTAACTTCTTCTTTTTCTTCTCCTGACATCCGGTCCGGTCCGGTTCGGTCCGGTCCGGTCCGGTCCAGTCTGTTGTCGGTAGGTATGGTGTACCAAGTCTCAAGTTTGTAAGTGCGAGAATTTTTTTTTCTTACATTGACAGGGAGGAGACCTTTAAATGAACATAACTTATTTTCCTGACATCCGATTTAAATGAAACAAAGCCTATATTCTGCTCCAAGCCGAGCTCTATCTTCCTGTGAAAACTGCATTAAAATCCGTTCAGTAACTTAGAAGATGTGCGCGTTCAAACAGACAGACAGACAGACAGACAGACAGATAGACAGACAGACAAAAAAATCCAAAAAAAAATTTTTCGCTTTTATTACCTTTCTCTAACTGTTCTCTCTCCATTTTTGCCAAATATGTTCAATGTACAGACATATCGGGGTCTACTGTTTTATTATATGTAATAGATGTATAGATATTACTTGCGGATAGTGGAGATTCCCAATGGTGAAAGAGTTTTTGAAATCGGTCCAGTAGTTTGTTTTTGAGTTTATTTGTTACAAACAAGAATACAAATCTTTCCTCTTTATGAAATACTAGTAAAATACTCGCAACTTCGTTTGCGTATATCTCGCTTTCCCGTGGGAATTTTGAAAAATCCTTTCTCAGTACACCCCTAGACGTCGTAAGGAACCTACATTCCAAATTTGGTATCTCTAGACCCAGCGGTTTGGGCTGTGCGTTGATATATAGTTAAGTCAGTCAGGACTTTGAATTTTATATATATAGATTAGTGTTGATAATCATCTCACTGCAGGGAACCAAGTCGGTGCCCATCAGGTGGCTTGAAAATACCGGCCTCTGCCAATCCGCATTGGAGCAGCGTGGCAGAGTACGCTCTAATCCCCTTCGATTGAAGGGAGACCCGTATCCCGGCAGTGGGTTTAAGAGAGGTAGGGCACAGCGGATAATCCGCTCAAATCGGAGCAGCCCATCTGGGGAAGGACCTCCACCTTATAGAAGATCCACACCTTACAGAAGATATTAGCCAAATAGCATTGGACTCGGCCATGTTGTGTTCCTACGGTGAGTAAGATTTCCAGAGCTCCACTTGGGGGGGGTTAGGAGGGTTGGCAACGCGTAAGTGATACCCCCGGTATTGCAAGCGTCTATAGGCTACGGTGATGCTTACCATCATGCGGGCCGTGCTTGTTTGCCAGCTATGTGGTAAAAAGGTGGTATGATGATCGCCAATTCCACAAAGTCTAAAGACGAAAGTCTTCAATCAGTGCGTCCTACCTGTTATGACATACGGTGCCGAGACGTGGACACTCACGGTTGGTCTAGTCCACAAATTTAAAGTCGCTCAGCGAGCTATGGAAAGGGCTATGCTCGGAGTTTCTCTGAAGGATCGAATTCGGAACGAAGTGATCCGACAGAGAACCAAAGTCATCGACATAGCTCACCGGATAAGCAAACTGAAGTGGCAGTGGGCCGGCCATATCAGCCGAAGAACCGGCAACCGCTGGGCTAAACGAGTTCTTGAGTGGAGACCGCGGATCGGTAAGCGTAGCGTAGGACGCCCTCAGACTAGGTCGAGCGATGATCTTTGCAAAGTGGCTGGCAAGAGCTGGATGAGAGTGGCCGAGGATCGTGCGCGGTGGCGTGCAGTTGGGGAGGCCTATGTCCAGCAGTGGACAAATGTAGGCTGATGATGATGATGATAATTTTCCCCAATCAAGCTAAACGATTTCATAAAACAAAGGTGGATAGTTTGTATGTACTTAATCATGCCAAAACACAAATAATATGATACATACTATTCTAAATAATGTTTCATAATATGACTGGCGCCAATGGGACCCCCAACAGCGTGTCCAAATAAGGTAATGTAAAGACGCCGCGCCGAATAGTAAGAGATCGCTTTTCATTAGAAATTAGTATGTAATTTGAAGAATTGCATATCAGATATCAACTCCGTGGCTGAGTTGTTGCCAAAGGTCGCAGGTTCGGAACTGTACATTTAAAAAAAATATGTTTTTATGACATAATATTTTTATATGGATCATCTGACGGCAAGCAGTCACCACTGCTCATGGACATCCATAAGAATTTTGGATGCGTTGCCCACTTAAGAAGGAATGAAGTAGGAAGGAAAGAGACAGAAAAGAGAAGAAAGAGGACTAACTAGACTACTCATCGTACGAACACAGCAGCGGCAAATTTTTTTAAAACCACATAGGTGGCAAAGAACCATACGGCCGACACCGTAGCCTATAGACGCTTGCAATACCGGAGTTATCACTCACGCGTTTGTATGAAAACATATAATTTGCTATTTTTAAATATTTTTTAATAACTTACGTTGTAGCGTAGTTTGAAATGCGCAAACGTGGGAATAAGCCTGAGTAATGATTTTATCGTGTTTCGTAACACAGTTTCTGCTTACCATACTAAACTTATGAATGGAAGATACCTATGACATTTTTGCAAAAACCGCACAAAACCGTGTGAATGAACATAATGTTTACATTTTGTAATGTATGTAGTGTCGTAATAACTTTTACATATTATTAAATGTTTAACAAGACCAATAGGTCACGGGTTCGATATCCGCTCAAATTAAACTAGACAACTTTATCTCAATTGTCGTGGGTTCGAATTTCGCGCAAGGGAAATTTTGCGTGAATACCTGCTTGTCTTGGTCTGGATGTTTTTTTTATGACGGAGAAGGACAAACGATCTAGCGGGTCACATGATTTTTTTTATACCACCAAGGTGGCAAACAAGCTTGCGGCCTGCCTGATGGTAAGCTGTCACCGAAGCCTATGGAATGGACGCTTGCAACACCGGGGGTATCACTCGCGCGTTGCCGACCCTGATAGTAAGCAATCATTGTTGGCTAAACTAGTCATCTATGGACAGATTGTCGTGTAAGTAATATGAAGCAGTTCGACAATATGAAATAGGCTTGTTGCCGTAAAAAATATAATTAGTCCGTCTTTTAGACTATTCAAAAATAAGCGCAACTCATTTTTTCATTTGTAAATTAGACCAAAAATGACAAAGATATTGCCCATTAAAGTTACGTGTGACGTCACGCCGTGTGTCGTTTTTTCGCACGGGGTGACGTCAAAGGCCCCCACTTCTTAATTTTTATGCCTTGTATCTTTGTTATTTATTGTTTAATCGAAAATAGAAAAAATACGTGTCCAATATTTTTTTATAAACTAAAATTCGGACTAAATATAATGTAATTATTTTGACCCTGGAAACAACCCTATTCATCTAAATACTTCTGAATACGTTATTCTAAATATCTACTAATTCTACATAGTTTTAGCTATTCAAAGGGGGAACACTGCCAGTATCTTCGGAACCTTGCCTAAAGGGACTCCTTTAATAATATAAGTTATTTTATTATATTTTTTAAGGTTAAAATGGCCGCCATGAGGAGTGCTCTCGAGCGTGATGAGGACGACAGGAGGCTAGCTTTTGCAACCTCGGGTCTGGTGTCCGAAGGATTTTTCCTGGTGACACCGGAGACCGTGGAGGCAAGGGACTGGCTGCTTTCCTGCGACCTCGGAATGCACGATGGCGTCCCCATTGTGGCCAGGAGACTGGACAGAGTCCGGATCTTGGTCTGGCTGCCGGGTAGCGCAGATAAAATGCCCAAAGATATTGTCTGGTGGCTCCAAAGACAAAACAAAAGCCGCACAGACCTTAGGCCGAATGAGTGGACTCTCATCACTAAGGAAACACTCCCCACGGGGGTACGACTGGTGATGGGTGTCCCCACAGAAGCCGGGGAAGCATGGGGTGCAGTCCAAATGCTGCACTTCCAGTTGACAAAGGTAGTAGCTAGGCCGCTGGGCGGGAAACCGCAGACCAGCAAAATAGGGAACGACACACCGGGGCAGTCGGGTGCCAGTGCCTGTTCCAACCGTGGTTGGGTGGAAGGAGCTCCGAAAGGAGCGAATACTGCCCGGGCGCAGGGGGAACGGGTAGGGGAAACCACTGCCCCAACAACAACCACACACCCAATAGAGCGGACGCGGGGGGTGGACCGGGCCACCGAAAGTAATCCCATGGATGAGGGAATCCCTGAGCCGGGGATTGCTCTTGGGGGCCCGACCTAGTCCCCGCGCCTGACAAAACACAAAAACAGCTACACATATGAGAACACACACGCAAGCACACAACACACACACAACAAAAACACCAACACAAAAGTCACTAAAGATCTGTCAACTAAATCTGCACCATTGCAAAAATGCGATGGCAAATCTCTGCAAAACAATTGTGGAGAGAAAGATTGATGTTGGTCTGCTTCAAGAACCATACACGATTGGCAACAGGGTCAGCGGCCTTGGTTGCCTAGGGGGAGAGCTGATATACCAGCGCACAGGTGAGTTGACCCCCCGAGCGTGTATATATGTTAGTAACAATATAAAGGCACTAGGCAGTATAAGTGTGGTATGTTCCAGAGACCTAGTAGCGGTCGAACTGACTATCACTCAGGAGGACAGCAACAGGGAGAAGGTGTCCCTCATCTCCAGCTACACACCTAGCGAGATGGACTACAGGCCGCCCTCCTCCGAGCTGGAAGAACTCATCAGAACATACAAAGGTAAGAGAACTTCATTTATAGTAGGATGCGATGCGAACTCACACAATGAAGTGTGGGGCAGCACCGACACAAATGAGAAAGGAGAGAGTTATCTAGACTTCTTATTAAGGTACGATCTCGAAATCTTAAATATCGGTAATGATCCGACGTTTATTACGAGGAATAGGAAAGAAGTGCTGGACATAACATACGCGACCAGGAACTTCTATAGGTACGTTAGGGAATGGAAAGTCAATTCAGAAGATGTGTTCTCAGACCACAGGATGATCACTTTCCGTATAGACGCTAGGTGGGAAAGACTCAAAGTCAGAAATAAAAGGAAAACTGACTGGGACAAGTTCATCTTAGAGATGAGAAACTGGCGACCCACAGCTCTCGAGTTCACGACCCCAGAAGCGCTGAATAAAGGAGCAGAGGAGCTAGAGAGCACACTAATAGCGGCCTTCAACGAGGCTTGCCCACTAAAAGAAATCCGCGACGGCAAAGGACAACCGTGGTGGAACAAAGAACTAACGAAACTTAGGAAGAAATGTAGGAAAACCCAAAGGATCGCTCTGTCCAAGAACGACGATCATAGCTGGGAGGCATACAGAACAACTAGGCGAGAATTCAACAAACTGCGACAGAAAGAAGAGAGAAGCAGTTGGAAGGGATTCTGCGAAGGCATAAATAGATACTCCGATGCGGCACGGTTGATGAAGGTTCTTTCAAAAGATAGCTCCTGCCAACTCGGCTGCATTAAAGTTGATGACAAGCTAACATCCGACCCCAAAGAAGTGATGGAAGCCATGCTGGCATCACATTTCCCAGGGTGCGTGGAATATGTAGATAGAGATAACTCCTCAGTCAATGAACCGGAAGACTGGGACATGGCTCAGGAAACAATAACTTTAGATACGGTAGAATGGGCGGTGAGGACTTTCAGCCCCATGAAGGCTGCAGGACCAGATGGGATATTCCCTATGCTCCTGCAAAAAGCATGGGAACACATAAAGTATTTGCTGTGCAACCTACTAAGAAGCAGCGTGGCTCTAGGATATATCCCCCCCAGATGGAGAAAAGTAAAGGCAGTTTTCATACCAAAACCAGGGAGGAAGTGCTACAAGGAAGTTAAGTCATTCCGATGCATAAGCCTCTCGTCCTTCGTTTTGAAAACTCTAGAGAAGATAATAGATGGTAACATACGATCTCGTATTGCAAAAAGCAACTTCCCACTACACGGAAACCAGCATGCATACGTGGAGGGAAAGTCTACAGAAACAGCCCTACACAACCTTGTTCTAAGGATCGAACGGGCGATTAGCAGGGATAAAGCCTATGCGGTGGGATGTTTCTTTGATATTGAGGGCGCATTCGACAAGGCTCATTTCAGTGCGGTGGAGGGCGCCTTACACAGGGTAGACATACCGCTGACACTAGCTAGATGGGCTATCACCATGCTAAAGAATCGTATCATAACAACGACACTAGGAACGGACACTAAAACAGTGGTAGCTAGTAGGGGTTTCCCACAGGGGGGATGTTTATCTCCACTCCTGTGGTGCCTTCTCATAGATGACCTGGTAGGCTCCATCAACAAACAGCATATATACATGCAAGCATACTCAGATGATGGAGCAATCTTAGTCTCTGGAAAGGCGCTAAGCACAGTAAGAACGACAGCAATGAAAGGACTGAGGATGGTCGCGGATTGGTGCCAAGACAAGGGGCTTGGCCTCAACCCAGACAAGACAAAGGTGATCCTCTTCACTAGAAAAAGGAATAGAATGGAGTTGGAACCTATTGAAATAAGAGGTGCAACACTAGAAATCACAGAGGAAATAAAGTATCTGGGAGTAACCCTAGACAGAACTCTGAACTTTAATACGCATATAAGGACTCAGAGCAAAAAGGCCATAATGGCCCTCACTCAATGCAGAAGGGCTGTAGGAAAGATCTGGGGATTAAAACCTAACATCTGCCAGTGGATACACAAAGCAATTATACTTCCAAGACTACTGTACGGGGCAATTGTATGGTGGCATAGAGCCAACATTTCAACGAACCTACGTGAGCTGAGGAAAGTACAAAGGGCTGCTAATCTAATGACCACGGGTACCATGACATCCACACCAACGATGGCACTGGATATGGCCCTAGGACTAAATCCGGTACACACTGAGGTCAAAAGAAGAGCAGCAGAGCAATGGTACAGGATCACTGTCTGCAAAGAATGGAAGGCACGGAGCATGGACCTAGGCCATGCAACGATAGAAGACGCATTAGGTAGAGACATGTCACTACTTATGACAAATAACGACCTAATCAAGAAACAAAAGACCTTCAACAAGAAGTATAGAATACACATAGGTAAAAGATCAGACTGGGAAATTCACACATCGAGTTCCCAGCTCATCTGTTACACAGATGGATCCAGAATGAGAAGCACAGGATTAGCTGGAGCAGGGATACATATACCCAGTAATCCGGCTAAAGATGTGGCCATAGCATTGGGTACGTACGCCAGCGTTTTCCAAGCGGAGGTTCTAGCCATAAAGGAATGTGCAGAAATGGTGCTGACTGACTCCAGGTTAGAGACGCAAAGCACCATTATCTATTCAGACAGCCAAGCAGCAATCAGAGCATTGGCCAAGGTAGAGACCGTTTCAGGGCTGGTCAGTGAATGCAAGTCTGCCCTCAATAAATTAGCCGAGGTAACGGCGGTCACTGTAGCATGGGTCCCAGGCCATCAAGGAACATTAGGGAACGAAAGAGCAGACGAGCTCGCAAGAAAAGGTGCCAGCTCGAGACCAATAGGACCGGAGCCCCAGCTCCCGATATCAGCCACCGTCACTAAGGGAGTGATAAGCGAACTTATGAAGCGCGAGGCACAGGACGCTTGGGCAGGGAGTAACAGCTGCAGACAAGCAAAATTGTTTGTAAAAGAAAAGAACCACAAAAGAACCCGGTCACTACTATCATTAAGCCGGGAAAGACTGGGCATAGTCATGGGCATCATCACGGGCCATTGCAGACTTAACCGACATATGTCCCTCATAGACAACAGCATAGATCCCGCTTGTCCCGAATGCGGTGAACCAGAGACCAGCCAGCATTTCCTGGCTGAATGCACACACTACAGCAGGCTCAGGTGGGAAACTTTTGAAGCCGATAGGATCGAAGAAGGAAGACTATGCGACCTAGACACTGGTCGCATTGCGGAGTTCTGCAGAAGGAGTTCAAGGTTTTCGGGGGGGAGGTCATCGGGGCCACAGTAACAACCGTACCCACACGGGAATAGGGTGTAATGAGTCCAACAAGCGATTTGAACACCCGCCTGTGCCCCGCAGGCGTCCCACCCTAAAATAATAATAATAATAAGGTTAAAAACCTTAAAAAATATAATTTAATAACTTAGTTTTAGGTTCATTGTTCTTTTAAATAAGTATATATTAAATATAATGTTTCTTATTTTATGATCTTATGTTAGTTAAAATTTTAAATGTTATTATTAGATTAATTATTGTATTTTTACCCAATAAATCTGTTTAATATCTACATAAACATTTAAAATGCTTTGTACTGAATGACTGATGGATCAACGAACTGCCTAAACCGCTGGTTGTAGAGACCTGATACTTCGAGGAGTGTATCTAGTATGACGTAGGCCTCAGATAAGAAAGGATTTTATGAAATTTCCACTGGAAAGCGATATATATACGCAAACGAAGCGGGTTCACTAGTTTACAATATTTTATTAGTAAAATATCCTGAGTTTTCACAATAACGTAAACAAATAATTCAATTAAATTAATATAATCCAACCCTTAACAGCCCTAAATCACTAGAATCACTGTAATAAAGTAATTTGACACCCCTACGGCCACCCCCGTCAGCGTCGACCATTCACAACGCAGCACGCTCACCCTCTTAATAAATTTCGACCAATCACAACGGTTCTTTTGTCAGGTGTGCCAAGTATTAAGGTGTTGAATTACAGCGGATGTAGTAAAAAGTATGATTTTGTCAAAGTAGCTTTTGCTCGTGACTTTACTCATGTTTCTATATTCAGCTTGCTCGAATCAAAAATGCTCTAGGACTCCAAAATGAGAGAGAAGAGAGAAAAAAAGGTCGATGGCCTCGTTGTACATGTCACAGTGGAACGATCACGCAAGTTAAGCAACACCAACCCTAGTCGATAGTTGGATGGGTTTTAAAAATCTCGAGCTCCTCGTGCTTCGGAGGGCATGTTAAACTGTCCTGACTGTTGTGAATAGGTAAACAGTGGTCAAGACCTGGACTTAGGCCCTTTTCAAAACGTATTAGGATTAAATCAATGAAATGATCAAATTTTGATTATGTAGGTACAACATTTAATTGAAATTATGAATAAAAATTCTTCACGCTATTATAATGATCATTCAGCATCTTCTTCAATGGATTCAGAAGTCTTGGTGGGCCAATTACTTCATTAAAGAAACTTACAAATTTTGAGGGAATGTGCCTCATGCATGACTTTCTTTGTCCACAAATTTTTATTTTATTTATTGGAACCTTATCCCAATAAGCTCTACTAATGCCTTTTTCAAAATAAACAGAAATTGACATGTCCTTCAGTTCAGCAATGAAACATCGGACTAGTGCCGTTTTCTGAGAGAACGTGCGGGGATCATAGACAAACACTTCCTCATACATAACTCAATTTTCAGCAAAAGGTGTGACTTGTGACCTTTTCAAAATAACTGATTCAATTGAGGGAAGGAACCTTTCGACAAACAGTCCGATGCCGAATAGGCCTTAGGGGCGGTTGCAAATTCCACGAAAATAAGAACTCCAAACAGTCAACATGATCAGGTCACATGACGGTTGTCACCGACTTGGCTTATCAAATTCAAAATATTTATTCAAAGAGTAGCTCCTCACGGACACTTCCTCTCGTCAATGATTACATTACAGTATTAAATTATTTATGTAATTAATCTTTTCTTTTTTTTAGCAGCCATTTGTGTTCCACTGCAGGCCTCCCCCAACTTGTTCAATGTTCTCTTAGGCCTTTTCCGGCCAATCCTTCAAATAAGCGTCGAGTTCATTCCGCCATCGCAAATCGCAATGTAATTTAATCTACTTTAGAAACAATAATTTTTAATCTATTGTTTTTAAAATACAATATTAATGTTTACATTTTAAAATATTTTATCAAGTTTTACATCTTTGAGATCGCTACCATTAGATAAAGGATTATCCTCGGAATTCCGATTGGGGTTCGATTCTCACGGATGGCGAGCGAAAGATTGGATTATGATAGTAAAAGTTTTCGGAAATTAACAACTGCGACGCGTCCTTTGGTGGGATTTACAACTCATTTTAGAAAATTTTAATATCTGATTTTTTTGAAGTGAAAGCTTTTTTAGCGGCGCTTGGCACTTTTTTAGACATGTTAAACTCGCGTCAGATCCTAGCCTGATCGAAAAAGCGTAAGATTCCCTAACCATTCCAAAATATTCAACCGGAGTGCAACCCGTATTTTTTTTTATTTTTAGATTTAGATACCTACTTAATGCATTTTCCTGTCAATCACATATAATGTGATCGAAGCTATAAAAAAATACACTAATTATTAATTACTGCATTTTTGCGTTCTCGTGGTCACTGACTTGGTTTACTAATATTTAGTAATTTGTTCATTTATTTTATACCTACATGCACAAAACAGCATTACAACAAAAACATTCAAAAAATATACAATAATATAGGTAACAGGTTAGTTGTAAGGCCAGAAACCAGTGCAAACAACATGTTGAGCGTAAGTTTGAACTAATATGAGTTAGATAGAAGGTTAAATAAAAAAGAATAACAATAACCAGCATACGAGTACAAAAAGAAATAAAAATTTGTTGCATTTTACTTATTTTACACCATATTTTAACTGTTGAGCCATCTCTCCATGACGGCGAGTAGTCAAAGAGTACCAAAATTGTATTAAACCACTTTGTAATAATAAAATCACACACTATGATCCAATGTATCGCATGTGCCGAGCCTACAATAGTATGTGCAAGGATTTGGATATCTTATATAGTCTTTTTTTTTTTATACCACAAAGGTGGCAGACAAGCATACGGTCGGCCTAATGGTAAGCCGTCACGGTAGCCTATAGACGCTTGTGATACCGGGGGTATCCCTCACGCGCTGCCAACCCTCCCAACCCCCCTAAGTGGAGCTCTGGAGACCTTACGCACCGTAGGAACACAACATGGACGAGACCAATGCTATTTGGCTACGATCTTCTGTAAGGTGGAGGTCCTTCCCCAGACGGGCTGCTCCGATTTGAGCGGATTATCCGCTATGCCCTACCTCTCTTAAAATCCAAAAGTCTCCATAAAATCTCAAAAGTAATTAGTAATCTTAAAAACAACATTTGTAATTTCTTTCTTAAATTTATTTTAATGACAATCTATCATATAACTAGCGCCCCGCCCCGGCTATGTTACTCAGGGTAAATGTAGCTTTATAATGGTGAAAGAAGTCCAGTAGTTTATGAGTTTATTCATTACAAACATACACACTCACACACACACACACACACACACACACAAAACAAATCTTTCTTCTTTATAATATAATGATATTTGTAATTAATGTAGCTTGACCTTTTGTTATTGGCAGACGCTGTGCGTAGCAATATCATCGATGTGCAATTTTAAAATACTTCAAATTTAATGTATGTATACAGTCAGGAGCACGTTGACCTTTACACTTGCACTACAATTTTGATTTTGTCCGATGTGTAAAGGTCGACCTGCTCTTGACTGTACCTGTACATGTTCTATCTAACGTAAGAAATTGTATTACTGTTGCTGTACCAAATAAATAAATTACATATAAAATTGAGATTTACTGCTAACTCTTTGGTTGAAACGGAGCCGATACTCATTGGTTGGGCAGCCGGAACGCTTTGGTTGTAGTATTCCGCTAATGAACGCAGAACGGTTTGTAATCCGTTCAACTATCGTTTGGTATTCTGCAATTTTTTTGACAGTTGAGACGGCTGAAACGCTACGGCTCTGCGTTGGTTGAACTGTCAAAAGTTGCGGTTTTGCATCGGCAGTGAAAGAGTGGCTTTTGTAACCAACCGTTTGCGTTTCAGCTTTGGTTTACAACCGCAAATGCAACCAAGCCGAAACGCTGCCGATCTGTTTTGGTTAATAAATAGCAGAATTGGGGGGCTGGTAGGTTGCTGATATTAATCTGCAATTTAAAAACGACTTTCCTTCAGGTGGCCTGCTTGCTTGTTTGCCTGCCGTGACATTAAAAAATAAACGAAATATTTAGCAAGGACAGTTTGCCAACTTTTACAAAGTGATTTTTAGTCACCAGCAATATTGAAGGAGGTCGAAAAAAAATTTTTGTTTTATTTAAAATGTTCATACCTACTCTAGATGAAAATGTATGAATCAGCAGATTTTTTTTTCGCGATTTGTCATGGGTCCCCATAGTAAAAGTTGGTCATTTTTTGTCACCAGCAATATCGAAGGAGGTCATAGAGCCCATGACCTCCTTCAATATTGCTGGTGACTAAACAATCACCTTGTATGTAAAAAGTAAGTTAGTGCTTTGCCACACTAGACGGAACTTCCGTCGCCGAACTTCCGCGGCGGTCAATCCGTTCTATACGGTACCAGCCACACTGAATATTCAGTGGCAGATCATCAGTCGGCTGCCTGCGCTTATACGGTGTGGTCGTGAATTCGTGATGGATCCAATAGAAGTGATAGCTATTTATGAGGCATTAGAAGAAGAGAGAAGAAGAAAGCGTAAATATTGGGTTCATCCCTTAAATACTCTTCGACTAGAAATTGGGCAATTTCATACCCTGTATATGCAACTAAGACTTAATCCAGATAAAGCATTCGAATATTATCGTATGTCCATACAATCATTTGATGTATTGCTGAATTTAACTAAGGACTATATTACCAAGCAAAATACAAAACTTAGAACAGCTATACCTCCCGAAGAAAGGCTGACCGTTACATTAAGGTAAGATAAATATTAAGGAACTATATGAAATGAAACACATTATTGATTAATTACTAAGTATATTAACTTTTTATTGAAAAAAAAATCAACTTTTAATTTTTTATTGAATGAAATTGCTGCAACATTTCCTCTATTATCTCGATTAAGTGGACCTATTCTGAAATATTTCCTCTATTTCCTCAATTGAGTGTGCTGTTTCAGTTTCAGCTGATTGAATTGGACATATTTGAGTTTCAATAGATTCAGGTGACTGTATGGTTGAATAGGAGCTTGCTCTGTTTGTATTCGTAGTATATCCTTGGTACATCGGCGGTGACACATCTCCTGTAGGTATACTATGTGTTGTAGGTGATTGTTCGTATGTACTATAGCCAGGATGGTTGTAAGAATACGTTTGATTATGAGACATGTTAAATGAGTTACGATATTTGATTTTATAAATCAAATTCATCACTTCGATTCTGAACTCACAATTTTGTCTTTCATTTAGGCTCTTAATTTGAGGAAGTAAAGAAAGTAAAAATTTCGTGTCGGCATCTTCTTCGGCTGCTTTAGGTGATTGTTGCTTTTTATTCATTGCTGTAATTAAACTCTGTTGAAAGGCTGTCATTTTAGGTCTTTTTTTCATTTGGGAGGTCCCTGAAACTTCTTCAATTTGAGGTGGAATAAAATTCTCAGTTACAGTTTCTTGTACGTTTACATTTCTCGGTTGAGTGTTTGTATTAGTTGATATTTCATCAAAAGAATTTTCATTTTGGTCATTATCACCTGCCGGAGCGCTTATGTTCCCCGATGAGACCCGAGACTCTTTCACCACATCCAAGAATCGCAGCAATTCAATGTACGAGTTTTTACGTTTCTTAGGTGCAGCACTTCCACTTCTTGTATTATCTTGTTTTTTTTCTTTTACGTAATAATCTCTTAAGTGCTTCCATTTCTTTTGAAGTTCATCCACTGTAAAATTAAATAATATAAGTATCAACAAAATGTCAAAATAACTTAGCTTAGGGTGATATAGCCCCGATAGTGGCGCCCCCAATAGAAAATGATTAATTGTAATTATTATAATTTATCTATACCACATATAGAAACTCCGCTACGTGGACCCTCTCAAGACTACATTTAACTATGTTTTTACATATTGTATTAGCGATGTGAACTCTTAACTTCGAATTTGGAAGGCAAAGGTGCCACTTTTCTGTATATACGCCGAAGGTGAGAGTTGGCATCACTAGTAAATTATGTGAATTGATGCGAAACATTGTTTAATGTAGTCTTGAGGGATATTAATTATTTTAGGTTGGGGGAGCCACTGGCGGGAAAACGTGATGATGCTGAACATTTTTTTTGTTTCAGGTATTTGTCTACCGGAATGAATTTTAAAAGTTTATCTCACGATTTTTTGCTGGGAAGATCGACTGTTGCACAAATAATAAAAGAAACTTGTGAAGTAATTTGGAAAGTACTGCAACCAGTTGAAATGCCCGAGCCAAATAAGGAATCATTTGTAAAAGTGGCAGAAGAATTCTATAAATACGCAAATTTTCCAAACTGTTTAGGAGCTGTGGATGGTAAACATATAAGAATAATTAATCCTGACAACAGCGGATCTAACTATTTTAACTATAAAAAGTTTTTTTCAATTGTTCTTATGGCAGCCGCAGATTCTAATTATTGCTTCATTTCTATCGATGTTGGATCTTTTGGAAAAGAAGCTGATAGTAATGTATTTAGAAGTTCAAATTTCGGACAGAAACTTTACCATGACATGTTAGACCTACCCGAGGATAAAATACTCCCCGGTACTACCGGCCCAGCACTACCATTTGTACTGGTAGCTGACGAGGCTTTCGCTTTACATAAACATGTTATGCGACCCTACCCCAATAAAACATTAGACATAGAAAAACGTACGTTTAACTACCGCTTATCTCGTGCAAGGCGTTATGTGGAATGTACTTTCGGCATATTGAGCAACAAGTGGAGAGTTCTTCATACGGCCATACTTGTTAACCCGGATTTTGCTACAGAGATAGTAAAAACAACATGTGTTCTTCATAACTTTGTACGGAGACGAGACGGTTTGAACTACAACGACGAATTGTTAACTTCTGATCTACCTACATTACCAAACTGTAATACATCTAGACCCTCTAATGCCATAAATTCGAGAGATTTATTTAAAAATTATTTTATGGAAGAAGGTAAACTAGAGTGGCAACACAACTTCATTTAGGTAGGACTGATATAATCATTGTTAAATAGATTTATATGAATGATAGTTTCAATTAGTACCTACATGCATACGAGTACTTATAATTAGATATACCTAGGTATAGAAAATTAATGAAGTGATAAACTCACCAAGTTCTCGCTGTTTTGTTTCTATTTCACTATCCCAATTTTCGTAGAATATTTTCGCAATCTCTTCCCATGCTCGTTTCTTTGCAGTTCTATCCGGCTTTTCTCTAGAATCCCAAAGGCAAACTCTATTCTGCACTTCGATAATAAATCGTTCAGTGTCAAACATCCTGTGCGTGCGTCGTCACTGCGAGTTATCCGCTGAATGTGGCGCGGTGCATACAAATACCTGTAATGCGACGTTGCCGATCTTACGCTAACGGAAGATCGGTGCGCGGACGACCGAACAGACGCGGCGAGTGAGCGGTCCGCTCCGAGCGACGGATCGTCCGCGACGGAACGACCTATCTTCCGCGTAGTGTGCCCGCTATTTGTATTTTATATGCAATAACATGTATTGGCGTTCCGCAACGGAAGTTCGGCGACGGAAGTTCCGTCTAGTGTGGCAAAGCACTTAGGCTGCGGAGACCACTTACCATCTTGTTTGCCACGATAATCGTAATAAAAACACGGAATACGAAAAAAAATGGTATTTAGTATTAAGAGATCAAGTACAAAGCAAATTTGACATGATGTACATTGATTGTGTTGGATAATACATTGTGTCCCCGACGGGGTTCAAATGCGCAATGCATTGTTGAGTTTAGATTGTGCGGGAAATGACGGATAAGTGTTATAGTATTGTAACTCCTAAGTCCAAAACTTATAGCCAGTTTTTAAAACGTATTTTTAAAGTTAATGATACATTAAATTATAACTGTCACTGTCAAACTAAAGAATAAACGCAGAGTTAGCTTGGAACTTAATTTATAATTCAACTAGTAAACCCCGTGCAACTACGTTTGCGTGTATCCCGCTTTCCCGTGGGAATTTCGAAAAATCCCTTCTTATCGGATGCCTACGTCATACAAAGAATAAACCCTTCAAGTTTTATTTATGTCTCTACGATCAGCGGTTTGGGCTGTGCGTTGATTCTCAGTCAGGATAAAGCATTTTACATACACTCGAGACTCTCGAGAGCAATGAATGCTGGTTACCTAAAAAAACCTATAAATCTTGGAAACTAAGAATGCTAGCTTAATAAAATAAACAGTGTTTAATAGACAATATAATACCCCGTAAATGAAAGTAATAAAATTTATAAGTTACTACATTTTACTTATTAAAAATTACATAAAGGAAAAAAAACTGCTGCTAGAGTGCGACAAGGAGCGACGTTATAAAAGGGCTACGTACTCGATGGACGTTATTGAGCTCCTTGTCTATACTAATATTATAAAGAAGTAAAGTTTGTGTGTTTGTATATTTGTTAAATTGTAAGGGGTAATCTCGGGATCTACTGAACCGATTTTAAAAATTCTTTCACCAATAGAAAGCCACATTATTGCTGAGTGTCATAGGTTATATAAAAAACCGAAAAATAAAAAGGCTTTTACGTGGTAGTCGGTTTTGCAAAGTGAATCGGAGAAAAAACGGTCGAATGAAAGCGTTTCTTACGAACGCTGCTTTCTTTCGGACAGAGTTACTTTCGAATTTTGTATTAGCATGCAAATACAAACTATACCTACGTATAACCCTCCTTTTGGCAATTAGAAATTAAATCATAACACTCTGTACTAAAAAAGAATTATTAACATTATGCCCAACGAAGTGGGCACGGGGCAGCTAGTCTAAAATAAAAGCTTACAAATGAAATAAGTTACAATACTTTTCGTATCATTTGTCCAAGTGTGCGCCCTATTGCGTGGTGGCAAACAATACCACTGTTCATTTTGTCACCCTCGAACCAATTGTTCGGGTACTGGTAACTGTGGATTAACAGTCACGCCTCTCTATCGGTACTATAAAAAAATATGTCAAGTTCGAGTCTTACTCGCACTCAAAATGGTTCCAGCAGATCTATTCGCGACAAAAATTCAAATCTCGTGTCAATATCAATCGCTATTTTGTCTATCCCGCTCAATTTCTACGTTGTATGAGTGAGACAGCTATATTCAAATTCGTCACAAAATAAATTCGTCATTATTATTGTACACTCCATACATTTAAAGTAAATTAGTCACTTTTCATGTGTTTACTTCGTGACGAATATTATAATACTTAAGTTTAAGACATTAATATCTCAGAACAGATACAATTATTGACTTATAACGAGAAATACTAGATTGTTGATTAGATAAGATGAGCGATAGCACAGTTCATTACATCTTTAGGAATATATCAAAAATTTACTTTATGACGAACCTACAACTACACCGTGGACTTACACTTGAACGATTTTTCTTTTTTTATAGCAGAAATACATATAAAAAAAGTAGGTTTCCCAAATCATTCCGTATTAACCTATGATACTGATAGCACTGATAGTTTATCTGATAAATTACTTTAAGAGAGGTAGCGCACAGCGGATTATCCGCTTAAATCGGAGCAGCCCGTCTGGGAAAGGACCTCCACCTTACAGAAGATCGAGCCAAATAGTATTGATCTCGGCCATGTTGTGTTCCTACGGTGAGTAAGGTCTCCAGAGCTCTACTTGGGGGGGTTGGGAGGGTTGGCAACGCGCGAGTGATACTCACGGTATTGCAAGCGTTTATAGGCTACGGTGATGCTTACCATCAGGCGGGCCGTATGCTTGTTTGCCAACTTTGTGGTATAAAAAAAATGTATACTAATTACTAATATTATAAAGGGTGAGTGAGATTGATCTCTGCATCTATTGAACTGATTTTGAAAATTCTTTTACCAATAGAAAGCCGATATTTAGAAGTTTCATTAGCCATAACCCGAAAAAGCCAACACGGGCCAAGCCGCGTGCAACAGCTGGTTTAAAATAAAATAATACAAAATTCTCTTCCTTGTAGCGAGCAGTAACGCATTAGTATTGGTAGCATAGCACCCCTGTTACTGATGTTCAAGTAAACCACGGTCCATCAGGGGCCCGATTCTACTAACGAACTACATACTAATTTTTGACATTTGTTATGGACTTAAACGATAAGTTAAACATTATGTTATTGTTTAAGTCCATAACAAATGTCAAAAACTATTCCACTGATACACTATGGGGATTCTTTTGAGACACGATTGAGACACCATTGAGAGTCCATTGGTGCATTTGTGTTAGTAGAATCGGGCCCCTGGTGATCCGTTTGTTTGTTTGCCTGCTATATAAAAAATCCATAATAGAAATCATTTCAGATATTTTGTGGAACCCTAATAGCGTTTGCTAAACGATTTTCATGTTTATCACTTCACAAGAAGGTTTGAAATACAAAAAAATATATTTTTTAAATAAAAGTTCATACATTCGTAAGCTTTTAAAACCATTATAGTGAATACAAACTTATCGAAAAAATTACTACAGATAATTTTTTACAAATACAGTCTTATTACATTGCAATAAAGTCGTGATTTTGACAAAGATTTTTGTTAATTGTGAGATTTAAGTTGGGTTTTTTTATCCACGAGATATATTTGCACAAAAACTAAAAAAAAAATACATTCTTCATAAGGATTTAACACGTTTTTAGTTTACTATTAGATTTTACGTTAAATTATGTTTGGAGTAAAAAGTTTTCTGATCAATTTCCTCTCACATTAGGTATTGTTATTTTTTATGTGTTATTTTTTTCTCTTTACAGAAATAAATAGAATGAAATAAAAATCAGTTTCTTCAAACTGATTTTTTATTTCTTTTATTTTATTATTTACACATTATTTTAAGGGTATGTAACAAACATTTTCATTTACTACACTTCGCGGATTGATATTTTCTTTTTTGTGAAAATTGTAGAAAAGATGTAAAAATATTTGATGGGTTAAAATGGCCGTCGCTGGTTTTCTTTCGCCATTTCTTCTACCAGTAGTGGTCATTTTGCCTTGCTTCTGAAATGTAGTGTAGTACTTAGAGACAAACAAATGAAAAACAGTATACGTTACAGAACTTAGTTTAATAGTATTTTATAGGGAAAATTCATACAAATTGAGATAGCCCCAAAGTAAGTTCGAAACTTGTGTTATGGGATACTAACTCAACGATTTTTTTTTTATACTACTAAGGTGGCAAACAAGAATACGATCCGCCTGATGGTAAGCATCACCGTAGCCTATAGATGCTTACAATACCGGGGGTATCACTCACTCGTTGCCAACCCTCCCAACCCCCCCGAGTGGAGTTCTGGAGACCTTACTCACCGTAGGAACACAACATGGCCGAGACCAATGCTATTTGGCTACGATCTTCTGTAAGGTGGAGGTCCTTCCCCATACGGGCTGCTCGGATTTGAGCGGATTATCCGCTGTGTGTCCCCTAACTCTCTGAATCCCATACTCTCTCATTTATTTTATTTTTTATTTTAAGTGTAACAAACACTATTATTTACGACACTCCGCGGTGAGACATATTGTATTTTTTTTGTGTAAAAATTTTCCTGTCATGCGATTTAAATGAAACAAAGCCTATATTCTGCTCCAAGCCGAGCTCTATCTCCCTGTGAAAACAGGAAAAAATCCGTTCAGTAACTTAGAAGATGTGCGCGTTCCAATAGACAGACAGACAGACAATAAATTTTAAAAAAAAAATTTTCGCTTTTATGACCTTGCTCTAACTGGTCCCTCTCCATTTTCGCCAAATATGTTCAGAGTACAGACATATCGGGGTCTACTGTTTTATTATATGTATAGATTATTTACATCTATCTAAAATTCGGTTGAATTGATTCTTCGACAGTCTACGTAGGTATGGAACTGTGGTGTCTCAGGAATCACTCAATTGCCTGCCGTTTCTGATTGTAACACAACACCAAGATAAGAACGCGGGTTCATGTGACATCATAATACATCATTTTATAACGTAATATTAGATCTATTGAGACTACAGGGCGACAACCCACGAATAAACAAACAGTTCCTGAAACACAATTTAATTTTAATTCTTCGTTAAGTCTCTTGCAATCCTTTTTCTTATTTAGTCTGACAGTGACAGCTATGTATCTTGCTAGCCCTGCCCACTTCATACAGAAATACGTTACCATAAGGTTGCCTTGAAAAGATTACTTTGAGCAATAAGGCCGCCTTGTTGCATATACACTAGTTAGTTTGTAACTTGTACTGTTTACTTGATTGTGTGTTGCAAATTAAGCTTATTCTATCTATCTGTATATTCTATATTATAATGTACCATTAACTTTAAAAAAGCGTTCAAGAAACTGGCTACAGTCACAGAATAAATAATAGTACTACGTACTACAGTGAAGACAATAGAATGAGGAATGCAGAGAAGTTTAGTAGAGTCGTGGCCAAAGTGATGTGCCTATGAACGCCTATCGATTGGGACTCCGGAAGTATCACCAATTTTCGCAACCTCTCCACTGCTAAGTTGGAGACGGTGGAAGATAGGTTTTTATGGTGTAGGTCGACGGTTTTTTAGTGGGTACACCCAGCTAGGGAGTCCACTGTCTCCGCCGCATATTCCCCGAACGGTGCGACTGCCTCAAAGCATTGTTGGGCCGAGGGTAACGCATTGGCAGGGGGGTCCCACTGACCCGCCCGGCGGGTATCTTCGTCTCAAGCAACCGGCACGAGCGCCGCTAGCGATAGAAAGAGAGGCAAATATAACTGTAGTTGTGTGCGCTGTGCGAGCTGAATTGCACCTTATGGTATCGTAGCGAGAGTCCCTATTTCTTTAATTGATTTTGCGGAGTGGAACTTCTGTACATAGTACTATTATCTATTCTGTGACATTGGTAGGGTATTAGTAGTTAGAGTATAGGTTACTGATGTTTATAGACGGCCGGCAGTGGCCACTTTCCATCAGGCGGAACTGGTTGTTGGTTTGTATACTTCCCAGAAGTCCTTTGAAGGGACCACTGAGATATTTTGAAGTGAAAACTTCTTTAGCGGCGCTTGGCACTTTTTTTAGATGGGTAAAAAATGTTAAACTCGCATCAGATCCGTAGCCCGAGTGCTTAGTACGGTTTGGTCACATTCGATCATGTCAACGTAAATAAACCGACCAAATAGAGAAGAATTCTCATGTTGCGAATTTATAAGACGCGTGTTACATTTCAAAATTATGTGCCTTTGCTCACATTTTGAAGTGAGTGGCTAATTTGGATATACACGCGTCTAGTAAATTTACAATATTAAACTTTTTTTTTAATTCAGTTGGCTTGTAAACGTTAACACGTTCGAAAGTGATCAAAAAATTCGTACTAAGCACTCTGATCGAAAAAGCGTAAGATTCCCTAACCATTCCAAAATATTCAAAAATGCAGAACGTTGATGTTTAAGTTTTCACTTCTGCCGGCGGCACTCCCGGAGTGCACTCCTTTTTTCTGTCTCAGTAAGTAACTCAGTAGTCCGTTTAAAGATTCTAAACAAGACTATTTATTTCCTTTATTGTGTTAGGGATGACGTTTCGAATTTTGTGATGGTATTGGGATGAGTTAGAAATGGTTTTAGTGTATGTTAGGAATGGTTTTTGGATGAGTTTGGAATAAAAGCGTGTTAATCATATTAATACATAAATGAGAAAGTGAGTATGTTTGTTTGTTAGTCATTCACGGTTTGGCTAAGCAGCCGATCATTATGAAAATTTGTACACATATTGTCAGGGGTACAGAGCCCAACATAGGCAAATTTTTACGCGGGCACACAACAGCTAGTAACAAAATGAAATAGAATTTAAATTTAGCCACACTTTGCTATCATATTTGCCTGTTTTCTGAATAGATTATTAGATATCTTTGATATTTTTAGTGTAACAAACGTACTCTTAAACTAGTGATTCGTCCAGGCTTTGCGCATGAGTTGATTTTGACGTTGCATGAAATTAGAACGACAATATGATCCCGCGAATGTGACACTACTGGCTATTTATATTTTGTTTTCTGTTAAATCATTTGTCATTTTCTTGTTGATGAATCATGTTTGTAATCTTTGGGTGTGTAGACTTGTCTTATGTAGATCCTATTATAAATATTATAAAGGCGAATCATGTAGGGGGATTATATCATATCGGGATCATAACTTAACATCGTTTGCGTGTATTTATTTATTCACAGTGGCGCCATCTTTATCAGACTTTTGATCAAAAAAGATTTGAATTAGGATTTGATCAATGTCTGATATAGATGGCGCCACTGTAAGTAGATATATAATAAGAAACCAATATCCTTCTGTCAGGCAGGACACGACACACCACACTAAAACTACGGTTAGCAATCTCTCAGCCAATTTCTAAAACGCATTTTCAAAGTTATTGACTGATTAAAATTATAACTGTCAAACAAAAGCTAGACTGAGTGGCAAACGCATTTAAAATAAAAACCATTAGCATTAAGCGTCTAGGCGCTAGACCGCGGACGGACAAATAGACAGACAGACGGATTTTTTCTCAACTCGTTATTTATCGAAACAGCAACATTTAATATGTTTACAAAGTGATATTATTATACTTCATCGTCTATTCTAATGCATAATAGAACATTATTTTATTTTTTCAATTACGTTTACCAGCTATCACTCTCGTTCAAATGGCGGCGCTAGTGGACGGAATGCGCGCTCTTAATGTGGAATTAAAATGAGTTTTGGAAACTGGCTGTCTGAATAAATATTTCATTTTCATTCATGTTTTAAGTTAATAAAGTTTGTAAAACTCCTCCCATGATTTTTATGAAATATGGTGACTGTTCTTTTATAAATTTTGATCTAAAAAGTAATAGTCTATATTTGGTATATTTTTTTGAGATAACCGACACCTCATTATGGTCCGTGACGAGACTTGTTTTTTAAAGATACAGGGGTAAGAAAGATTAGTATGGACACGAATTTAAAAACGTGCCATATTTTGAGTCAATTTTAAATTCTCATAAATTCCGCATTGCATCTTTTAGACAAATTCTAGAAAATATTAAACTGACAATTAATTCGACTAATAGTCTATTTGGAACTTATCAGACGCACTGGCTGCACAAAACGCTGCATCGTTTGATCAAACAATGGTGCTAATTCTGTTGTGTACATTTAACTACGTACGTACATATATATATAACTAGACTAAACTAATTCTGACAGGACCAAAGGTGTTGTTGTCCTTCCTTGGTTTACAATTAGTGACACGGATAGCAACACTGTCAAAATTTGTTTAGTCTAGTTAAATGTTCAGTCGGGAGCACGTTGAGCTTTTCACGTGCAGTACAATTTTGGCTCTCATAGAATTTAAGAGTGATACAAAGTCCGATATGTAAAGGTCCACCTGCTCTTGACTGTACAACAGAATTAGCACCAATGGAAATAAAAATATCCTGGAATCCACAGGTGAATCTAGCTAGACATTGGATCTCATATTCGGTCCTTTTGAATAGTCTAATTTCTTTCTGATTAAATTTTGTTGTGAGTTCCAAGACAGCTGTAGTTTCTCCCCCGGGACGTCAATAACTTTAATTACTTTTTTTATATCACAAAGGTGGCAAACAAGCATACGGGCGGCCTGATGGTAAGCTGTCACCGTAGCCTATAGACGCTTGCAATACCGGAGGTATCACTCACGCGTTGCCAAAAATTGTAGCTCTGGAGCATGGCCAAAACCACTGCTATTTGGCTACGATCTTCTTGGAGGTCCTTCCCCAGAGACGGGCTGCTCCGATTTGAGCGGATTATCCGCTGTGCCCCAACTCTCTTGGAACTTATTGTCAATCTGAGGTCGCCGTTGTTGACCCTTGGCTATACAGAAGACACAGCGGTGGGAATGTGTGGTGGGCTTGTACTTGTTGGGTAAATCCATACTATTCCATCGGCTGAGTAAGGGTGTACTGTTTTTTGTCGCAATAAATCTGTCAATGTGCGTCACGGGGTCGCTACTGAAACTTTAACCCCGCATCGGGTTAATTATGAACACATAGTTATTTCACAAGTTAAAGAAAGACAAGAAAAAACCGTAGCGTTTTTTTTTTTTTTGCAACATTTAAAAAATCTGTTTCAATAGATATTGTAAATTCCCCTTTTTTTTTGTTCCCGAAACGAAATTGACCCCGAAACTACTGAACCAACTTGAAAAAATATTTTGACGACCTCCGTGGCGTAATGGTTACCACGCCAGACCGCCACCCAGGAGGTCCTGGGTTCGAATCCCGGTCGGGTCATGATGAAAAACGAGGTATACGTAAACAGCTTTCTGTGAGATTTCTTCATTTTTCGTATAAAACACCGTACTTATTAATTTTGTTCATATTGATTTTATATTTCTAAACTTACGAAAAAATAACACTATCTAACACCTACCCCAAAAACCACTATCCATTAGTGTAAACGGCATGAAAATAGGTTCAGTAGTTTTTGAGTCTATTGTGAATATATGTACAGACAGACAGACGCCGCGATGGACTTTGTTTTACAATATCTACATAATATTACTAATTTTATACAGCTGAAGAATTTATTTGTTTCTTTGTTTGAACACGCTAATCTCAGAAACTTCTGGTTCGAATTGAAGAGTTCTTTTTGTGTTGCATAGTTCATTTGTCGAGGAAGGCTATAAGGTATAAATGTTTTATAGCTTAAAGTTTAAGCTATATAACATTACGCTGCGGCGAATAGGAGCGAAGCATCAGTGAAAAATGTAGTAATTCATTTCGCGATAGTGTTTCCGACAACCACGCGAACGAAGTCTTGGGCACAGTGTAATAATAAAGATGTAACAAAATAAAGACAAAATTACGTACAGTCAACAAAGGAATTGACTGACCCCCCAATACTAAATATTTCTAAATATTGCGTGAAGGGATTTACGTGAAATTGAAAATCCCTTCACGCAATATTTAGAAATCTTTAATCATACAGACAGGGGGGGGGGGGGGGGTCAGTCAATTCCTTTGTTGACTGTACATTGTTATGTTTTTACGGCCAATTTGTGACAAAACACTTGTCACTAAGGGTGTAAGAGGGTTGCACCCTTTGTAGTTTACACGCTATTTAGACATGCGTCATGATTAGGGATAATTGAAAATTACGCGCCAAATTAATTTAATTATGTTGTTTGGCATATTGATTTTGTTTCAAATTACTGTTTTTATTTATTTTTCTTCTACTAGAAATTGTTCTTCTACTAAAAACACTAGTGAAACCCGAGCAACTTCGTTTCCGTGTATTTATTTATGCACAGCAGCGCCATCTATCTAAGACTTTTGATAAAATCCTACGGACATCGTGTACCTTTCGGGATTAAAATACCCTATGACATACCAAATATAAATATAGGCCCAGCCATTTGAGCGTGAAGAAGTAACAAACATACACATAACTTTCGCCTTTATAATATTAGTAGAAAGTAGGATAATATTAATAGGATAGTAGGATGGCTTAGGATAGGGAAGGATGGCGTAGACGAAAGGAGGCCTTATACACAGCAGTGGGTCGATGTAAGCTGGTGATGATGATGATGTAGTATTAAAAAGGTTTAGAGTGATGGAGCCTTTTTTTATACCACAGTGTTGGCATACAAGCATACTGCGCGCCTGATGGTAAGCATCACCGTAGCCTATAGATGCTTGCAGTACCGTGGGTATCACTCACGCGTTGCCAACCCTGCCAACTACCAACCTGCCCAAGTGGAGCTGTGGAGACCCTACTCACCGTAGGAACACAATATGGCCGAGACCAATGCTTTTTGGCTACGATCTTCTGTAAGGTGGAGGTCCTTCCCCAGACGGGCTGCTCCGATTTGAACGGATTATCCGCTATGTCCTACCTCTCTTAACCTAGCCTAGCCTAGCCTATTAAGAACTAAAAGTGGCTCGTAAATGGGCCAGTCCTTACGACCTTTTCCAATTTCCTTCCTCCGTCCTTCCTTTTTCATCCTTTCATAGGTGGGCAACGCATCCAAGATCTTGAAGTCGTGGATGTCCATGGCCAAGGATGATTGCTTACCATAGGTGACCCGCTGGCTCGTTTATATCCTCTGTCATAAAAAAAAACGATAAATAACATCGAGATTGAGAAAAAAAAAATTTAAAATTACATCTGCTTCTATGTAGGTAGATCATTTTTTTACACAAGTGTTATTTTTTTTCTACATTGAAAAATTTCTGAGACCTCTCACTTTTCACGTTCGAAAAGCTAGACCTCCTAGCCTTGAGACCGTGGACATATGGCGAAATCACAAGGGTTCCTTGTTTACTAGGGAATCCTAAAAGTCATATCAAATAACAAAATGGTGTCGTATTAAAGTAGATGTCGGTATACAGTGAAAAGACCATAATTCGCAATTCCCGAGGGGTCCAATTAAATTCATTAGTTTGAAGATCTCAAATTGGCCCCAATCACCCCCGATTTCTAACCCCTACGTATTTTAGTTCAATTATGTTGTCATTTTATGTTGCTAGCAGTTGTGCCCGCGCAATAAAATTGTTTCTGTGCCCATGGGAATTTCCAATTAAATACATTTTTTTTTAATCCATGCCTTCAAGCAGTTTCTTTGGTAGATAAGGTGCTAATCTTTCTGCCATGATGGAGTAATATAAGCCAACGACATGGTGTCGCTTTAGAGAACTAAAAACAACATAAGAAATTCATTAGTTGACCGCTAGATGGATCTAAATCAAATTTAAAAGAATAGTGTTGTACACATGCCGTTATCGATAAGTCCTTTTATTTTGTGTGTAATTAATGTGATTCTTGTGTAGTATGCATAATAATTTATAATTAAGTTTATTATTAATTAACAGTTAAGGATTAAATTAAAAAAGAAATGTCTTCTTGTGGAATTAAGTTTCTGTAAATGACTTGTATCTTTAAACTCAATGAAAATTTAGTATTCTTTAAAAATACCTACGTGGTTTTATTATTTATTTATTTCCACATCAAACAACATTAGAAAGGATAAAGGTTTAGTGCTGCTAGATGATCGATTTGGTACGGCCCGCATCAACAAACCGTGAGGTGTCGAACGGTCCGGTCAATACGCCACACCACCGCACCGTACCACTGACTTTAGAGAAACGGCTACGTCGAACCGACCGAACCAGTAATAATAATTATTATGTGCGGCGCACCGTGTGCCTTGATCGAATATGGTGCGGTCCAAATTTGATCGTCTAGCTGCTCTTTTAATAACAAAAGAAACACAATTTTTCGACGTCATTTATTCATAAAGACAATTTCAATAAATGAACGCACTAAATTACAGTAATTTGAGATATGTCTCTTAGATATTAAACCAATGGTGAATGTTATGCCGTTACCAACACACTATAATTATATTGGTGTTTACAGCTTATTCCACACATACCATCGATAGGTAAACAGTCGAAAGACTTAGGCTGCCCCCATAGCTAACGTAGGTCATATACTTTTCGGATAAATGCACTTGCATATGGCCGTGACAGCCATGTTTTTAATGTAACCGTATGGCTGGTTGTAGATTCTGTTCCACTTGATATGAGATTTCTATTGAAATTCGATGATAGTGATTGAATTACTTTGTCATACCTCACTGTGATTACGAGTACATAATGTTTTATTTACATTACATTAGATGATAATTTCACAGATGAGAATCTATCAAAACCATTTTCTCACTTGAGAAATAATACATTTTATAGACTTTTCAAGATTATTGTTTTTGTTATTATCTGATTTATTAACCACAGGGTATTAAAGTCACATTTGACTATAATTTTTAATTATTAACGTATATTTTAGAATATACGTAATATTTTTTGTAGTAGAACCATTCCATTGAAACTAGTTTACTTCACACACACATACACTCGCACTTCGAATTGTAATCCCTGTGGTATTGGCCAGAGTCTGTAGTTATTATTTTATTAACTTTCTTACTACATAATTATTATTATTTCTGAACAAGCGAACGGCCAGTTTTAAAATTAGAACATTAGAGTTGTATTGTTTTTTTTAAAGAAGTCATGTATTATTATTATTCAGGGCCGATTGTGAGCATTTTCTGGTTTTCTGGCAAAAGAATCATTTCATCTGTCATATTATTTTATATCCGTGCATGTTGTATGTAACTGTTTTATAATAAACCCGAGAAATTCCGAGACCTATCACTCTCTCGCATTTGTCCTGTCTCGTGGTGTCTCAACGAGATTATAGGTACAGCCGCCATAATAAAACCGGTTGCAGACAAGAGCTAACCTAAGTCATTGCTAACTTAGTTCAGCTTAGTCTGCATAGCTAATATGATTCTTCATACTTGGACGCAGATAATAACGCGTAATGTATGTTAAACTAACTGGTAAATAACATAGCCTTAGCTCTTGATCTGCAACGACTGCAATGCATCCCGCATAATTCCTGACGTCGCTTGGGGGGCATCCTATAACAATTTATTTTACTTTCAGATATTAGTTCTTTCTTATTCCTTCATTGTTATTATTGGGACATTCGTTGCCATTACTTATTACAAAATCACATCCACAACAAATATTTGGTTTGAATTAAAATTATTCTGTGTATTTCACAGTAATTTAGTAATTGTTATATGAGATTGCACGACCAATGCACTGATTGATAGCGCAACATTGAAACTTTTACTGTACATTCAGCAAATGAAATAAGTATGAAGGGTCTATTTAATAAACATCACAATAATAGTGCTAATAGACGATCGAACGAAGTCCAACCGCACCAGCGGACGCCGACTGTCCGGTACCGCATCATATTCATGTGACAGTTCTTTAGAATGTGCGGCGTACCGTGCACTACATGATCGAATATGGTGCGGTACCGCGCGTTGTCCGTGGTGCGGCCCGAACTAAATTCGATCATCTATCAGCACTTTTGTTTGACAGCTGACTGGTGACAATCATTCCTGTCGCATTTTTCATCAATGTCAAACGGCACTTTGACAATTAGACAATATTAATAATAATATTGCCGCATTGTCAAGTTTATTAAATAGAACCCTTATTTCTAAATTAAGCTTTACATTGATGCTGTATTTAGAAAATCATCTGTGCTGGTATCGTGAATACAATAATTCTTTATGAATTATTTAATCTGCAGTCCCACTGCTGGGCAAAAGTCTGCCCTCTTTTATTTCAACTATCTCCTTCTAAGGAACTTTGCATTCTAGAACTCACAAAGTCTTCCCATTTCTTTTCAGGGCGTCCTCTTTATTTACTTTTGCCCAGCAACTAGGACCCAGATATAATCACGAATTATAATTATAATCAGTTAAATTCTTAACACATAAATCGATTACACCTTACACAATAATAATGTCATAACATCACCACTTTAATGTTATTTTATGTATATAATAAGCTACAATACGTTACTCTATTGTAATAAGATCAATATTACTGGAAGACAAATCGTATGGCATATAATAATTTTAGTACAACATTATTTTTAATACAAATGCACCGATCCTCGTCGAAATAGATTTTTTCAACTCATTTATGACGTCATCGCGTTATATACTATATATTTATACAATGCGAGCAGTCGTAAAGAGAGCAAACAATCAATTTCCGCGACTCTAAATAACGCTACGAAACTATTGAGGGACACTACTGGATTCTCATTACAAAATATTAGGAAAATATATTCTCAACTAGTAGAAAAAGTTGTCAGTAAGTCTTAAAAATTAATAAATTTCGAGACCGAAACGATTGTGCATTGAATTTAAAACCCGAAAAGTGGCTTAGACGAGCAATTATGTACAAGAAGAGGTGTGCTATAATGTCGTATATATAAATATGTCGAAAAATCCAAGTATATTATAAAAAAACAAGCCGCAATCAGCTCAGTTTCACGTCACACGGCAATAACGTAAGCTCAAATCTATATACAGCGAGAAGCGAGCGTAGATACGGACTATAATACTAACTTAAGCTAAAACTCTATAGCCATATAAATAAGATACAAAATTACAATACAACAGTGATCACAAACGCATTGCACGTACAACTTAGATTATATGAGAAACGATATGTTTATTAGTAATTGATGAGTATTAGGTACAATAAACAAATAAAGCCATATTGACTGAAAGCCGTATGAGATCTCAATCAGAACTTTTCAATTTCTAGTACTACTTATTCTATTAGTGGGTAACGAGACTCTTTTCAATCAAGAGTAAACACTAGGTTTACATACACCGACATAATGGTGTGTGCGGAACACCTACCGGTTTTAGTCGGTATTCCCTGACTACCAAGGCGAATCCAACATAACTCTATCGACGATGCTCAGGTCAGTATTTCCTGAAGTAAAAAAGGATAGACAGTAATAGACACTTCTCCTCATCCCCACTGCTGGAACACTGGTCTCAATTGATAAGATTAAAAATTACTAATCACGATTATTGTGCTCTTAACCCATTCAATAATCGACGTGACATACCGACATATTGGAATAGAATAAGCAAAATTTTCATAATTATTAAACGACATCTGTCGCGACAAACAGACGAAATGTCAAAAGGTAACGAAAACCGTTCTGATAGAGAATCTCATGAAGTTTTTCTAATCATAGACTTTTAATTTGAAAGCGTAAACACACAACGCGAGCGTACCTTAACTAGCAAAACTTGGTCACTAGTGTCTGTTATGGTCAATTAAAATACTTATACTGCTACTATATTATACTAATATAATTATTATATGAAATTCAAAGATAATAATTGTATCATCAAGTTCGTTAAAGTGATAGACGATCGAATTCAGTGCGGCTGCACATCCGAACCGTGCAGAGTCGAACGGTCCGGTCAAAACACCACACCAACGCACCGCACCACTGACTTTAGAGAAACGGATCGGTCGAACCGACCGAACCAGTAATAACATTATTATGTTCGGCGCACCGTGTGCTACATGATCGAATATGGTGCGGTCCAAATTTGATCGTCTAGCAGCACTTTTAATAACGAAAGAAACACAATTTTTCGACGTCATTTATTCAGAGTGAAGAGTAACATAGGTGGTCGAATCGACCAAACCAATCATAATAATGTGCAGCGCACCATGCGCTTGCATGATCGAATGAGGTCCGGTACCGGACGGCGTCCATTGAGAAAGTTGAGATGTGGCGATTGAATTAAAAATAATAAAAGTGACCAATCGTATAATTTTTATAGACTTCACTTTAGACAAGTTCATTAACAAAAATAAGTTTAAAAAACATAATTTACTTTATATGTAGGTATATTGATATATGGGTTTAAAATTATTTATTAAAAATACATATAAAATCTTTGAATTCTACACAATTTTAGCTAAATGTACTCCTATCAAGGTAAATAGAAATAAATGCTTTTTTTTCATGTAAATATAGAGAAGATACAAAAATAGTCAGTTTTTTGGAAGCCAGAAGAGGTAGATTGAGAAATTTATAATTTCTAAATTTAATTAGGCATATAACATAAACAAGTCTGAAGAAATAACTCAGTAGAATAGACTAAAGAAAAAATACAGTTAGAAATTGCAGGAAATACTCGCATTTAGACACCTTTTCCTGTCATGTGGGTTTTCGTATGCAGGTTTTGGCACGTGGTTTTAAGCAGTACTCGTACCACCTGCCTGCCTCCTATACCTATCATTTCCTGTGATGCGGGTAACACGCGCGATGCTACAAACTGCCTGCATATGAAATCCCGCGTGACAAGAGAAGGATCATGCTTTAAAAAGTTTTAAATGCGATTTTGAAATAACACTGTTACAGGTCTATAAAACTAAATAGTTCTATTAGAATTATAAATCGAAATTAGAAACTAATTATATTCAAAAGTTACAAAATATTCTTATAATACAACAAATAGGCGAGTTTTTAACAATAACATAGATTTATTAACAGCAATGATGCATCCACAACAAAATTTTATTGTGTATAATCGGAACAAAACTGCTCGCCGAGTAAATAGCACACTGAGCTGCTGGCTCTCTTTATCACTACGGCGGCGCACACTGAATTTCTAGTGTAAGTTTGCTGTTTTTCGGTTTTCTTATGTGTGTCTTAGAGATATGATCAATTAATCTATCAAAAGAATAGAATTATTAATGATATAAATGTAAGTAGAAACTTTGTCACAGCATAATGCCCGACTTTAGCGGCTTCTCGCTTTGGGTGCAAGCGCACAGACTTAAAAGTCTAAAGCTGATACTAGCTGTCGAGACTTTCTTATTTGAAAAAGTTATACATGGTATATGTACATACAATTATATTGTTATTTTATATAAGTAATAAAAAATAATTTAACGAAGAACTAAAAAAAATTAATAGAGTTTTTTTTGTTACACAATAACCTCATTGCAGATGCACCATTTATAACGTATAATATTTCTCTGCTTATATAATAAATATAACACTAGTTAATTACCAAGTTTTGCGCACAAGACAACATCAAATTTCAGCCATAACGTCACTCTGACGGCGTCCAATAAAAAATACTTATTGCTTGTACACGTAATATCTCAGTGTCCGCTACACCGCAAACAATCACAAATAATTTTATAATTACAATAATTTGTTAAATAATATTATTATCATCTGATATGTACGATAGAACTGTATTATACAATTTCAATTGACTTACACAAAGCATTTTATCGATATCGATATTAATCATAACATAACAGAAACTACACTAGATGCCACCATACGTATGCGATAGTGCGAGAGTTTAATAGGGGTCTTATTTCGGTATTCATACAACCTGTGTAATATTTGTCTATCAAACATCAAAATCCTGTTTTGACATTATTGAAGGCAACGCAACAGTATTAAATTATGACACTCCGCGGTTTTTCATGCTGGTATTTTTTATTTATTTTTTTTTAAATGGAAAGAGATGTAAAAATATCTGATGGATAAAAAAGGCCGTAACCGCGTTCATTTGCCATTTCTTTTACCGATGACCATTTTGCTTTGTTTTATGTTAATAGAATTCTTTAATGTTAGCAATGTATAAATGACGAGAGAAGTGCCTATGAAGGCATAACCTCTAAATTAAATACTTATTTGACTCTTTGATTTCATTTTGGCCAATGCCATAATAAATAAAAAATAAAAAAACTGATTTCTTTGAACGTATTGTGAAAATTGTGTTATCTAGTCATAGTTTCTCTTACCTTTGATATTGTACGTCAATTTTGGAGATAAGTGAAATAGATACTTTAGCCTATAGGGTATTTGGGGTTATATAGGATTAAATACATTTTTACATTATATTCAACCGTCAACAACAATATTTAAACATTGTACATTAAACTTTCAAGTTTATATACTCATTATTTATATGTTTACAGGACATAACACGATTATTATTTATTTTCTCTGAATGTCTCATGAACAAATTGCTTCTTGACCGAAAAGACGAAAAAATTACATATAACCTCTATTTTTGTCTGTATCTGTTCTTCATTGTAATAATAGAAAATCATTATAACTCAATAAATACAGTTTTTATCAATGAAAAACAGATTATTCATTGGAAAATAAAGAATATAATAACGTATTAAGACCTAGGAACACAATATAAATAATGAATAATTAAACATTATTGTATTACCAAATATATACTTACAGAAATACACATTTTTGTGTGTGTGTCTGTGAATTATATAGTGAAATTTTAACAATCTATACCATACCTATCGTCTATTATTATAAAAAACAAAGTCGCTTCCCGCGTCTTTCTGTTCAATTATGGTGGTTAAGAATGGAGCAAAAATAATATCAAGTTTAAAATACTTTTCACACCTTTACTTGCAGCAATTTTCATCACAAAATAAAATGTAAATGTAAATTTAGTTTTTTCAAAATCCTATTAAAAGAGTTTCTTTTAAATGGAATCAAAATTTACTCTTCTTTACAAGCCGATTATTCGTTAACTCCTTCTAAACCACAAAACGGTTTTTGATAAAGATTATTCGAAACTGAGTGCTTAGTACGCGTTTTTTGTTCGTGTTTATCAAGTCGTCGATGTAAACTAACCGACTATATGGAGAGGACCCCTCATGTTTGTGAATTTATAAACATTATCAAAATTATGGTGGCTTACTTGCTCACATTTTAAATTGCAACCCGGCTAATTTCGATCACGCGTCTGTTAAATTCACAATATGAAACATTTTTTCAATTTGGTTGGCTTGTATATATATATATATATATGTCACCGTAAAATTGTAAAATCCGTTAGATTATAATTTATCGATAAATTGTCAGCGTAAAATTGTAATTACACTAAGTTGACGTAGCCCCGCTCCTATTTCTGGGTTTGTGACCACAAGATAAACCTAACGAACCTACTGTCACACTATGATGTTACGGTTGCAGATTAGCAGTACGTTACGGTTCACAATCTAACAGTTTTTACAATTTTACGGTGGCAATACGTTCTAATTTGTCCAAAAACACAGCACTTTGTTATAACGAAGTATAATAACATTATTGCACGGGTAAAGCGAACCTTTGTTAAGGATCACATAAGTACAATATCTTAACATAAAGTTTGAGATCCTAGAATAACCGATACTTTACGAGTATTTTGGAATCAGGTATTAGGTCTGGTATGTGAATATTATGATTGTTATAATTTCCCTCGTGTGTGATAATAATTTTATTATAATATCGATTTCTTTTTGAGATTTCGCATCACTATTTCGATAGCCAAATTAATTAGCAATACAACGCAGTAAATAATTTACAAAAATAACTGGCAAATAATATAATTTTTTATAAAATAGTGCTGTGAATAAACTTTTATTTATGTTACTTATCGATATTTTGAAACATAAATTTTTCAATAATAATTCTTAATAAACGGTTTTTTCTTTTTTGATTCTTTCTAAATACGATAATAACTTTATCTATGGAACCGTGATACATATAATCTCACTTGACTCCTCTCATTAACAATATTTTGGTCTATTCTACTAAATAGACGTGTTGGCATATGTTAAATCCGATCTCTCACTAGCTTAACTATGCGTTCTGAATTCTTACAATTTTTAACTTCACTAAACACTAAATAAATAATCGATCACGAGTAATTCGAGTTCAAAATATCGATAAAATGATTATTTTATTGTTATTCGATTTACATAATTTCAATTCAGTGAGAAAAATTATTTGCTTTAAAATTCTGTAGCAGTATTTCAAGTATTTGACAAATTTCAAGTTATTTAATAAAATTAAAGGCTTTTAATTATGATAAATAATTTATTGTTTGTAAAACAAAATATTATTATTTTCCATGTTAACATATTCTTTTAAAATAATTTCAATGTTATAAGTTACCATTTTAGTCATATATAACGAAAAATATTTAACTGGTAATGTTGAACTCGAATTATTCATGTTAAAAAAATAACATTACTCTTTTGAACCTCAAGTACATATCACAAGCAGGCGTTATTTAGCACAATTTCATCATCATCTCAGCCACAAGAAGTCCTGCATCCAGCGGCCTCCTGCAACTTTTCTTAGGTCGGGGTTTTTCATTGTTATTCTTGTAAATCACCATTTAACATGATATTTCGTATCGCTACTAAATCAGTATATTGAGAAAGATTTTTAAGTAAATTATGACTGCTTTTAAACAAATATTGTAGCACTATTTCTATCGCTGTGTGTCCTGCAGAATTAACTGCGACCACAAATTTACAATAAGCATTGAAGCTTATGACGCCCCGAAGGAAAAACTTTACAACGAATTTAATCAGAAGGTTGTAAGACAATTAAGATCTAATCAGAAAGATATATGAAGTATGAAAAAAGAAAATATAGAAAAGACTCTCTTAAGCAATGTCTTTATTATATTGCAAGTTAAGTTTTTTATGGAATATTTTCATGTATGAAATAAGATGAGATAGGATAGATCTCTTCAACAACGTCGTTATTTATGTTAAGTTTTGTATGGAATGTTTATATTTATGGCAATTTAATATCAGCGATGCAAAAATAACACCTGCCAAAACCAAAATTCAGAACGCACCCTAACCGGCTCACTCCATAGTGTCGTACTGTACCTTTTTAACTTTCAGATAGCGCCAAATAGCATAACCTACTAGTGTGCCTGCCGTTGCTATTGCCAATGCTGCTCCAACAGCGACTGGTGCTGCTTCAGATCGAGCCCTAGAGGAATCGGAGCAGTGCCAGGGTGGTCCAAACTCACCCTCACGCTTGTACATGAACGCTTGTAATCTCATCTGTCTTAGGTAGAGTTTTGCACGATGGCCTACTGTCGCACTGAAAATGATAAAAATTAATTTTAACTATCTTTGAAATGAATGTGATTCTCTGTTGTTTAGTTCACCATTTCCATTTTTATGAAAATACAATGGGAAAATTGTCTCACAGTTTGGCAGTCTGTTATAAGTGCAGTTTGTATTTTTTGTGTGGTAATAAATAAATAAAAAGCCGAAAAGGGTCCACCAAAAAAAAAAAATGTGTCACTTAAAAGTAGCCCCTTATTTTGTTCTTAGTAGTACATAAAAGACGGGGAAATTGTCAAGTGACAGAAAATGTTCACATGCATTCACATTTAGTGACTATTATACTAATTTCCACTCACCTTGCATCTTCCTCTGACAAATCAACAACAGTTTCTTCAGGACAATAAAAGGATTTTCCAACAGGAGTGGGGAAAAGCAGAAGTCTACTGTCAGTACTGAGTGTGACCCGTCTGCCTTGCTTCGCCGCATGTTCTAGTATCCTGGCACTCGAGTTGTACGTCAGTCTGAGGTTCTCCACGTACCAGCGTTCACCACCAGGCGTCTGAGGATAAGGAAATGACTGTCATTATATCGACGACAGACGGTATTGGAGATCATAATAATAAACAACGCCCGAATTTACTTCAACATGATTTCGTGTTCTTCATGCGAAAGATCACACTCCCACAGGTGATATGCCGTTTGTTCCATTCTGTTATTCGCGGTAGACCACTCACACATAGAAGATGGCACAGCCTTGGAAATAACTTTGCCTTTAAGTTTCCGTGTCCCGTTAAAAATTGAGCCACCTAGTGGTCGACCCCTTGCTAGGTTTATCATGGAGAGAAAGAACAGATACAGATGACGAGCTTCTTACGGAAGTCTCCAACCTTTTCTGCCATTCTGGTAGCAGAATCTCTAATACGTCATCTAAATAGGCTATCAATATAAATAAAATAGTCAACTACTTACCTAATAGTACTTACCTACTTACTTAATAGTAAATTACTTACCTTTGCAAAAGACCATTCTAATGCGAAATCTTTGAAGCTAAGTATAAGCGTTTCTGCGTCACCTTCCTTACATACTCCATTTACGTTAGCATTGTTCGGTACAAACGTATTGGCGTCCTGAAAATTATGATATAAAACCTTGATAACTATGTAAAAACCACCTGATGGAAAGGGGTCACCGCCGCCTATGGACATCAGTAACACCAGGGGCGCTACTAATGCGTTGTCCACCAAGGAAATAAAGGAGAAAGTGAGTTTAAGTGCAGTAACCCTCACAAACTCTGCGTAAGTTGTTTGTTTCAGATCTATCAGGTAAAACAACAATCGTGTTGCGAAACTTAATATTCGTCTTCGTACTTATTTGCTGTACCTAATAATCGCAGAAATAAAAAACTACAAAAACCATAAAATTTCGCAGATGCTGTAATAATTCGAAAAGCTGATAAGTTATTAATAATGGCAAGAAGAAAATTTAAGAAAGATTTAAAGTTAAATTTATATTTTTTAAAGTGCCTTAACTACACGTAGACTGTTTCGCTCGCAAAAACGATTTATAGGTGCAGCAGTAAGCCACTATAATTCTAACCTGTCAACAACAATTATATTTCAAAAGTAAAGCATTACTTACAGCCCGTTCATTCAGCTTGGTGACGTATGAGATGTCAAGCAAGGCATCGACAGTTAGCAGAATACACGTCTCACCAGACACTTGGAACCTGTAGGTGGCTGTCATAAGACTGCGCTCCGTTGCTGGCTCCTGAAATATATTTACACAATTTCTTATATTTAGCCAACCAGAAGTTGCTCCACCGTGTCTACATTTCTTTGGCACAGTCTGTCCTGGTGTATTGCATACCAGTATGGGGAAGGGCCACTAAGACCAAATTTCTTGAACTGGAGAGAGCCCAGAGATCCCTTATAAAAGTGATGTACTTCAAACCTTACAGATTTCCCACTGAAGAGTTATACTCGAACTACAAGGTCAGGAGGTCCCGGGTTCGATCCCCGGTCGGGTCATGATGAAAAACGAACTTTTTCTGATTGGCCTCGGGTCTTGGATGTTTATCTATATATGTATTTGTTATAAAATATAATATCGTTGAGTTAGTATCCCATAACACAAGTTTCGAACTTACTTTGGGGCTAGCTCAATCTGTATGAATTGTCCCTTTATCAATACTCTCACCGGCCGAAAATAATATATATTGCATACGGTACTTAAAAAGCACAAGCCATTGCCATATGATCCACACATAATAAGGGGAAGAAGAAAGCACAATATATCCCAAAGACCATCAGTACACTCTGCATATGCTAGGAGACAAATTAAAAATCAATCAGTCCATCTCTACAATAGTATAAATAAGATACTAAATATATACCCCTTGACCTATCACAGGTGCAAAAAAGCACTGATAATTTGGCTTGAATCGATTGGCTATGAGAGAACTGAGCAAATTATTTGTGGTTATAATTGAATTCAACATGGTACATACATGTACACACAAACCACACACACACACACACACACACACACACACAAACACACACACACGCGGTACAGATGATGGCAAACCTACAAGCTGAAGATATTACTTGCATAAAGTATGTTATTGTTTTTGATCTTGTGTTAATGTTATTCTTAATAATCATTTCGTAATATTGTATTATATTTCATGCTTCGTCCTCAAGATTGGTACCTAGGAGAAAATATTTATATTCACTTTAGTTACGCTCAGATGCCACCACTCCATGCACTTAGTTTAGAGTAACCTGTTTCTTTTTTTTTTTTTTTTTTTTTTTTAAGGGGGTAGGTCTCTTGTGCATTTCGGTCTCAACAGGCAGATTGCTCGTCATTCGCTTTTTAGTGCTCAACCACTCAGGTCGTCTCGCAATAAATTCGAAGTCTCCGTTTTTTGTCATAGTTACTTAATCATAAATTCATAATTGAGTGCCTAATTCGTAATAATTACCGAGATTTTTAAATACTTAATTAAAAATGCCTAAACGGAAACGCGAAATATCTCCAAATCTGGGAGATATTTTAAAAAAGATTAAATTGTTACAAAATCAAGTTAAAAAACAATGTAAAAAAGAGAAACATTATCCTCGTCGATCGAGGAAAAGGATCATCGAGTCCTCGTCCTCATCCTCATCGCGGGAATCATCGCCTGACTGCAGTTTACAACATCCAGGTACCCACATAATCATTTACATTTAGCTTACTTATCTGAAATTATAACAAAAAACGTATTTGTTAACATTTATACGTATAGGGAAGCCCGTGAGGCTATCTCGCCACGTATATTACACCGGTTTGCGTTCCATTCTTTGGGAATGTTACCTCACCGAAAACACGTTAACATTTTGTTCATTTATTAAAAATAATGAACACCACATGGTTTGCGTCTTATTCTTTGGGAATATTACCTTACCGAAACTATGTATGATATATACCTACTTTCGCTAAAACAGGGAAGCCTGCGAGGTTTTCTCGACGCGTTTTTTATATCGGTCTTGCGTTTTATTCCTTGGGAATCTTACCTAACCGATAAAATTCGAACTATTATCTCGAATTGATAAAAATATTATAATATTTTACAACCGATTTCATACATCGGGTTATGGCTCACCGGATGCGATATGTCGCATATTCACATGGTTTGCGTCTTATTCTTTGAGAATATTACCTTACCGAACTATGTATGATATGTACCTACTTTCGCTAAAACAAGGAAGCCTGCGAGGTTTTCTCGACGCGCTTTTTACATCGGTCTTGCGTTTTATTCCTTGGGAATCCTACCTAACCGATAAAAGTGATAAAAATAATTGCTAATATTTTACAACCGATTTACATCGGGCCATGGCTCACCGGATGCCATAATTATGTCGCATATTCATTATGTGTGATTACAACGGAATCGTCTATCTTGCTTCGGACAATCAGGCTACGATTGACGAAGAACTACGCGAGGTTCTCGCGTGCGGAGATCATCCCGTAACGAGGGTGGCGACCCCGCCAGGGACTATGCTTCCATCGGCCACTGCAACGAGCAGCAGCGCCGAGCCGGCAACCGCAGCCGCCTCAGCCCCGCCAATACAACCCACCTCGTCCACACAGCCTGCTGCTCCAGGGATGAACTCGGAAGCTCAAGTCGACTCTTTAGACATACTAGATGATGCTACGCTGGAAATATTAGGCGATGACCCTACGGCTAAAGTCGAATACGGCCCTTCGGTTCATAAAGAAATCGCGAATCGATTCGACCACCTCGCCGTGACCGGACTAGACAAAGACCTCCGAAAGGAATTGATGGATAAGTACCTTATCCCTGAAAACTGTGTCCGAACGGGAGCACCTATTCTTAACGAGGAAATACGCGCTGCTCTGCCGGATTCTGTCGTTAAAAAAGACAAGATATTATACGCAAAGCAGAAACAGCTTGCGTCGGTGATATCATGCGTAGCACGTACTATTACCGAAGAACTTCATTCGAAAGAGAAAAACAATGACAAACTCAAAAAATTAATGGACATGGGCCGTCTGCTCTGTGACATACAGCATACAGAGACAGTGGCCAGACGTAATTTCTGCCTTTTTTCGGTGAAAAAAGATATGAAAGACCACCTAACGAACACAAGCATCGACAAACATTTATTCGGTGAAAATTTAGCCGAAGCTCTAAAAAACAGCGAAAGCCGTTAATAGATCTGTCTCCGATTTGAAAATTACATCCAAAGTTCAAGAAAAGAACACTCGCACTGTGAAGACACAGCAACCACCAAAAAACTGGCGGCGCCCGGCCCCAGCTCGCCGGCCGCCGGGACCTCCGAGGGGCCGGGAGCCCCCCTCGCAGCGCGAGCAGCCCGCGGCCTCGGCGGAGCGATCGCAGCCACAGTCCAAGACAACCCGCTGGCGATAGACACGGTAAAACTTGCCAAGTCAATTGTCACTATTTTATAGACAGTGGTAAAAATCCACGACGAACCGAAAAAATATTAAAGATTTATTTGGAATTCAAAATTATTTGAATTCAATGGTTTGCCATTTGGTTTAAAAACCACATGCTTATTTTCCCTGACGCCTCAACTACGGGGTGGGGCGCGGCCTGTAACTGTCAGACTGGCGGTCTGGGGTCTCATGAGGAGAGTAGGCAACCAAATATTATTATATTGTTCGCTAGCAGATCAAACAAAAAATGTGACATGTATGTGTCACGGTAACCACTTCTTCCCTTTCTCAATAATACTGAAAGCATTGAGAAAACATATATTGAATAAGCGGGCATCGTGGTTGTGCTGGTTTGGCCAATACAACCTGGGTACCCATTATTAAAAATTAAAAAAAAAAAAACTGACTAATCTATCGGAATGCATAACATTTGCACCAAATGAACATGCTTTAAATTCTCATTCCAGCCACCGCAGCATTCATCGCAACCTTACCCTGGCGGTCGGAATATTGTCAGGGCGGCGCTGTTGAACAGAAGGGTCCCGGAACCCTCTGTTGAAATCATGATTGCATCAATATCCCGTAACTCAATGAAGCAATATGATACGTATTTTAGAAAGTGGTATGATTTTTGTGATAAAAACTGCCTCAACTAGTTCGACACACCAATACCTAAAGTAATCGAGTTTCTAACCTTTGTATTTCATAACGGCGGTCAATACGGCTCTTTGAACAGTTGCAGGTCTGCCCTGGCTCTCATATTAGGATCTGCTATCTCTGACGATGATCGCATACAGAGATTCCTCAAAGGAGTATTCCGGCTCCGTCCTCCAGCGCCAAAATACGACGTCACTTGGGATCCCAGCCAAGTACTCCAACTACTGGCTACTTGGTACCCAAATGAAAGTTTGTCCCTCGAGAAACTTGCGAGGAAGTCTTGCACTCTCTTGGCTCTTGTAACTGCACATAGAGTGCAAACATTGTCATTGATCAACATCAATAACGTTGAAATATTTCATTCTCAAATTAGAATAAAAATTCCCGAGCTGATAAAAACATCTCGGATTGGATCCAAACAGCCAACTCTCTGCATACCCTTTTTTGAGGAAAAACCCGAAGTATGTCCTGCCAAAGCATTGACCACATACATTAGTAAGACATCAACATTACGTAATTCATACAGCCTTTTCATCAGCTTCAAAAAGCCGTATAAAGCCGTCACCTCTCAAACATTGAGCCGTTGGATAAAACGTACTCTTAAAGACGGAGGTATTGATGTGTCGATATTCTCGGCACACAGCACGCGCCATGCATCGACATCCAGCGCCCTACGACAGGGCGTTAGCATTGATCAGATCCGGACCACTGCTGGATGGAGCAATAATTCCTCCACGTTTGCCAAGTTCTACAATAGAACAATAATAAGGGCAGATGATGAGGCACTGGCGCGAGCTATCGTTAATCCATTATTAAATTTATTTACATAATAGCTTTCAGTTATTGTTTTGTGTTATACATATTATTATATCAATTACACACCATAAGGACATAAACAAATATGCCTTTATAGAATTGCCACAATATAATTCTGATTTCGAAATCATACTGTGTTCTCATTTCACACCCAGAGTTCATAGGATATTTTCCAAAACACTCTCAAAGTCTACATATGTGAATATAAATATTTTCTCCTAGGTACCAATCTTGAGGACGAAGCATGAAATATAATTCATGATTAAACGAACTTACCAAGTGAAGTTCTATCATAATTATATGAATGCTTCGTCCGAAAAGATTGGTACCACCCTCCCACCCGGGACCCCATATCAAAGTTTTGGAAAATCACACTGATTGTGCACGAGTCATACCTACTCTAAACTAATGACGAGCAATCTGCCTGTTGAGACCGAAATGCACAAGAGACCTACCCCCTTAAAAAAAAAAAAAAAAGAAACAGGTTACTCTAAACTAAGTGCATGGAGTGGTGGCATCTGAGCGTAACTACATATGTGAATATAAATATTTTCTCCTAGGTACCAATCTTTTCGGACGAAGCATTCATATAATTATGATAGAACTTCACTTGGTAAGTTCGTTTAATCATGAATTATATGATTTCATTTGTAACAGTCAATAGAGGAAGAGCGGGATCTTCTAACACAGGTAGTATTTACTTAAAAGAAAATCCCTGCAACTATGTGTACCTAGACAGATAGATTTGGACTACTATATTCCTGTCCATTATGGCTGGCACAAGATTTCCACTGAATTAATGTGAAATAGCGGGTAATGGGAAAATACTTTAATTCCAAAAGAATAATTTTATAGTAAGAGAGGTAGGGCACAGCGGATAATCCGCTCAAATCGAAGCACGTCTGGGGAAGGACCTCCACCTTACAGAAGATCGTAGCCAAATAGCATTGGTCTCGGCTATGTTGTGTTCCTACGGTGAGTAAGGTCTCCAGAGCTCCACTTGCGGGGGGTTGGGAGGGTTGGCAACGCGTGAGTGATACGTGGTGATACCCTCTGTATTGTAAGCGTCTATAGGCTTTTGACGACCTCCGTGGCGTAATGGTTACCACGCCGGACTGCCACCCAGGAGGTTCCGGGTTCGAATCCCGGTCGGGTCATGATGAAAAACGAACTTTTTCTGATTGGCCTCGAGTCTTTGATTTTTGTTTATCTATATAAGTATTTGTTATAAAATATAGTATTGTTGAGTTAGTATCCCATAACACAAGTTTCGAACTTACTTTGGGGCTAGCTCAATCTGTGTGATTTGTCCCTATATATTTATTTATTATTTATAGGCTGCGGTGATGAAGTCAAAGAAAACATTGATAAAAAGAACATTGCATTGGGGATATTTATTGATTTGAAAAAGGCCTTTGACAGCGTTAGTCACAAATTGCTTTTAAAGAAACTGGAGGTCATTGGCATTACTGACAAAGCCTTAAATATTTTTAAATCTTACCTCACGAATAGACTGCAGATCGTTAAAATAGACAATAACTGCCAAAGCCCCCCACAAACGATTTCTTACGGAGTCCCACAGGGGTCTATTTTGGGTCCACTTCTTTTCTCAATTTACATAAATAATATGCACGAAATAGGCTTAAATGGTAATATTACTCTATACGCAGATGACACATGCCTTTTCTACTTTGGGTCATCAATTCATAACCTAATATCCCAAGCCCAGCAGGACCTCAATATTCTTCATGATTGGTTGCAATTCAATTTACTAACAATAAACGTCTCCAAAACTAGTTATATGATTTTCAATAAACCAATACCCATTTTTACACCTCTAACAATAAATAATACCCCATTGCAACAAAAAACCAGTGAAGAATACCTTGGTCTACTCATGGATACCAACCTAACATGGAATAATCATATAAAGAAATTATTAAATAAATTAATATCACTCCATGCCTCCCTACGGATTAATGTTCGATATGTACCGCGCAAATTACGTTATAAAATTTATAATTCTTTAATTAAACCGCACTTATTATATATTATTGAAATCTGGGGTAGTGCTGCCAAAACGAGATTAGCCAAATTACAAATACTGCAAAATAAAATAATAAAAATGCTATTTAATTATAACTATCGAACGGAAACTACAAAAATCTATCGCGAAACAAATTTAATGAATATAAAACAATTATACATTTACAACGTTTGCACATTCGTCCGCAAAACCATAAGCAACAAAATACGTACCAACATACATTTTACTAAACGTGAAAAAGTTGGGCGCCCCTGCACCCGACGCGCCAGCTACATTGTTTTGCCTAAGCCAAGAACAAAGTACGGCCAATCGATGGTAACATACGAAGGAGCGCGCCTTTTTAACAAGGTACCCTCGGAAATTAAAAATATTGACTCATTCGACGCATTTAAAAAGCGATTGGCCAAATATATAATTTTAAATTGTTAAAACTGTAATTTTTTTTTGTGAGTACTACTTTGTTGTCTGTACTGCTGTAATTGGTGTGTCAACGAATTTGTGCATTTAATTATTTTTAAAATATCTATGTTCTCATGTAAGTGATGTATTTTATGTCTTAATGAGAATAAAAGTCTTTAAACCTTAAACCTTTGATGCTTACCATCAGACGGGGGGCCGTATGCTTGTTTGCCACCATTGTATTATAAAAATATAAAAATATATACATAGATAACAAAGTTTTTATGTAACAGCATTGATGACCATCGGGTCTATTCTTATAGTAAAATTAATTAAAATCTAGTCTCTCAATACCCCTCGTTATATATTTTGTATGTGCAAGATAGCTCTTGAGATTGAGAATAGATTCTAACTGTTTTTATTACAAGAATAGACCAGCTGATAAATTAAATACATTAAATACTTTCATAAAATCCACTTACCGTAGAACCACCTGGCGCAACAGTCGTTTTACTGTACTTGGTCACTCTTGGTCTTCTTGTCGAAGCCTGGCTGTCAAGTTGCAGGCATTGAACTGAACATACGACCATCACTGCAACACACAACATAAGTGTGAACCCACTGCAAATGGGCATCGCGACGCATCTAAACAGTTGCAGTTAAATTGAAAGATTTGCGTAGTGTGGCTCAGTTAATAATTTATCGATAAATAATGTACTGGGAACATCACTTCATATAGGTTGAGATATTATTAAATTGCTGTGCCTGAAAAGGGCAACTAAGGGTTAACTCATACTAGCGCAAAGTCAGTAGTGTTGCTAAGTTAACAGTTTATCGATAAGACATTTTAAAATAATACAATACAAAACACTTTATTACAACAAAACAATAATATAATAAACTTAGGTAATACACGGTACAATAGGCGGTCTTATGGCTAAGCGACTTCTTCATTTCTATATGGCACTAGGAACATCACATAAGACATTATAATGTACTAGGAACAGCAGCACCTAATGCAGGTTTAGAAAACAAAAAACGTTCGGTGTGTGTTTTTCGTAATTTTAGGGTTCCGTAACCAAAGGTTGCCAACGGAACCCTATTACTAAGCCTACGCTGTCCGTCTGTCATTAGGACGTATCTCATGAACCGTGACAGCTAGACAGTGGAAATTGTCACAGATTATGTATTTCTAATAAAAAAAATATAAGTTAACCGTTTGATCTATTTAAAAAACAAGTTATGGTATTTCAAATTCAAGATGGAATAAATTTTGGTGAAAATATCAAATAGAAAGAAAAATAAACTAAGGCCCTAGGTCAAATCTTTTATTTCAGCAAGTAGCAGACCATCACACCTGTATGTTATCGTATTTTGTACCCTCTATCTACCAAACACCTTATATAAATATTTTTAAGAGACCAGTATAAATTATCATATTATCTATATTTATAAAAGGAGAAGCTGACTGACTGACTGACATATCAACGCAGGGCCTAAACTATAAGGGTTAGAAACTTGACATTTTGCACAGGGGTTCCTTTTATATAACGTAGGGGAGCATTATGAAAGGATTTTTCAAAATTCCCACGGGAAAGCGAGATATACGCAAACGAAGTAGCGCGGGTTTCGCTAGTCTTAAATAAGATAAAATTTGAAATACCTAATATCAATAAATTACAATAACATGTAATTCTATCGATAAATTACAATAATATGTAATTCTATCGATAAATTACAATAATATGTTTATTCTATCGATATTTTCGAAATTATGTCACGCGTCACATCACTAAGTTATTTATTTGTGAATGGAAAATTATTGGACGCTCACAACAGATCAAACCAGAGAGCAAAGATTAAAATGTTAATCCGATTTCTATTATATGGATGTTTTCCTTGTTTATTTTTTAGGTAATATAATAATATAACTATATATAATACTATAATCTATCTATACTTCTATACTAATATTATAAAGAGGAAAGATTTGATTGTTTGTTTGTTTGCATTGAATAGGCTCCGAAACTACTGGACCGATTTCAAAAATTCTTCTACCAGTAGAAAGCTACATTATCAGGGAGTGACATAGGCTATAGCTTTTTCCGAAATTCAACGTGTTTCCCACGGGGACGGGTGCGGAACTTCACGCGGACGAAGTCGCGGGCAAAAAAGCTAGTCTGTAAATATAATAAAGAGGAAAGATTTGTATATTTGTTTGTAGCCAATAAACTCAAAAACGAATGAACCGATTCCAAAAATTCTTTCAGCGTTAGGAAGCTAGTACACTATCATTTTATATCTAAAAAACCTACAACAGGCGCCAGCCTCTCACGTTTTATAGCACATGTCATATAATGTAAAAACAACAAATGTACTTTCTAGAATTAAGCTGTGAGAGGAAATAAAGATTTATTTATCTATACTAATATTATAAAGAGGTAAAGTTTGTGTATTTGTTAAATTGTAAGGGGTAATCTCGGGATCTACTGAACCGATTTTAAAAATTCTTTCACCAATAGAAAGCCACATTATTGCTGAGTGTCATAGGTTATATAAAAAACCAAAAAATAAAAAGGCTTTTAACATTATGCCCAACGAAGTGGGCACGGGTCAGCTAGTTTATTATATTTTGAATGAGCGTGATAGAGATTAACTTCTTTTTTTTCAGCCAAACAAGTTGATTTCACTCAACCCGAACTGATGTTGAGCAGTAGTGGTGTTGATGTTGATAGCTGATGACAAATTCCATCAGACCCACTTGCTTGTTTGTCAGGTAAAAAGAACTAAAAGTCCATTATGTAAGTTCCCAGACAGAAATAAATCTAGTCTAGGCAATTCTCGTTAGCGAAGTGCTAATGAAATCTGCCAATCGGAACAACTCGGTGGTACGTGACGAGGCAAATTGAGTTAGGCCATTCCAGGTATTAATCAAAAGGTACCTATGTATAACTTATGTATGTAGGTATGTATTATACCTATCTTACTTATAAACACGAAAGTTTGTCCGGATGGTTGGATGTTTGTTCTTTCACGCTAAAACGGCTGAACGGATTTGGCACACAGATACCTATACATAATATATTTTCCTTCCTTTCCAATATACTTACTTGTCACAAGTTTTTTTTAACCACAAAGTTGGCAAACAAGCATACGGCCCGCCTGATGGTAAGCATCGCCGTAGCCTATAGACGCTTGCTATCCCGGGGGTATCACTCACGCGTTGCCAACCTTCCCAACCCCCCCAAGTGGAGCTCTGGAGACCTTACTCACCGTAGGAACACAGCATGGCCGAGAGCAATGCTATTTGGCTACGATTTTCCCTACTTCTCTTATGTTAGATTTCCAGTGATATTCAACGATTGTGCTTGAATTAGCTTGTCATACCTTATTTGTGGTTACCCCACTTGATCTTTTCGGATTATGTTTTGTCAAAGTAAAATATTACAGAAACCTCTTTATTTTACGTTTAACGAGTTACATTATTTTAAAGCCCATATCTTTATGATGCTATTTGCGTCCGTGACAACTCGATAGGAACGTTCTTTTTCACTAAAAATACAAAAATAAAGCTATCTTACACCTAGCATTCTTAACTTTTCAAATGTCCGTTTTTATTTTCGATGTGGTGGTCATATTTGTGGCAGTAGCGACTTCTGTGTTTTAAATGGAGATATTAACAGTGTCCGCTTTATAACTAGTATATCAAAATAGAATAGGAAGGTGTACTTCTCGAGTTATCAGGCACTGGTAGTCTTGCCTTGGTAGTGGCCTTACCCCAACTGACCTTAACAATAATGTTGTGTACATTATCACAATAAAGTAATTTTATTTATACTCGGAACCCGCGAACTCCCGTTGTTCATATTCCCGGACTGACATCGGGGATAAAAACTATCTTATGTAATAATTCAGGTTATAAACTCCTCGCGTACCAAATGACAAGCAAATCTATCAAGCGGTTTTTGCGTGAAAAAATAACAAACATCTATACATCCTCACACAAATTTTCACATTTATAAAATTAGTAAGGATTTATGTTTATTTTATATCGATTTATTATTTTAAATCAGACCAATGTTTGGTGCTTTTGTTTGTAGTAAGTATATATATTAGTGAAATGAAATAGGACCCTTGAAATGTTCTTGGTTGCAAAAAGTTTTAAAGGGAAAAGGAAAATCCTTGTACTCATATTAAAATATTTTCATTCGTAACGCGTAATAAAAACATGAAATTATCCTCTTGGGTTTACGAAAGCGCGGGCCGCCATCCCGCCAATTCGTCAGTGATGCCAACATCCAAGTTTATTACACAAATTCATCAGTGTTGCCATTGCGCGGGTTTATTGCGAGATCTCGTCAATGTTGCCAACCGCCCTCGCCGACCCGCGGTATTTTACGACGGCCGCAGAAATCTACTTTGCAAATTGGTGGTTTTTGTTACGCATACGCTTTATGTAATTAATTAAAACATTGCGTTTAAAATTATTTAAGCTAGGGAATTACGTGATAGTTTATTTTTGGAGTGGCATAACAAAGAAATTAAATTGTCTTTCTATAAAATAAAAATCTGCAAGTTCATTTTGTAACTTTTTTTTTTAATCATCCATACTTAAATATTTAAACGATCTATGATTGGTTTTTTTTTAGGTTTTATTCAACTAGCCATTTTCATTTCGAAAATATTTATGAAAGAAAAATTTTCACCTCCCCGGCGAAGGTGGGATTCGAACCCACGTCCTTTCGATACCCATCCGACTTCCGACTTAGACGAGTGCTCTTAATATAAGCCAGCTACGCATATCCATATCCATCCGCGCAGGACGTCCGTGCACGATGCACGACGCAAAACGGCAGTGCGTAGGCTTGCTGTACAAAAACTCACTACCGTTTTGCGCCGTGCTTGCATCGTGCACGGACGTCCAGCGCGGATGGATAATGCTTAGCTGGCTTTACCTCCTGAGTGACTTTAAACCATCTAGTCTCAAATTAAGCAGAGGTTGTAAGCTTGTTTGCCACCATTGTAGCAAAAAAAAATATAAAAAAGGTTGCGAGTGGCAGTGGCTAGTGGCTAGCATTCGACCACCACCGCACCGGGCCTGTCGAGACTTCTCTTTGTTTTGATGTCTTTATCCCAATTACTTTAATAAGGTTTACTTCTGTGAAAAATAATGATTCTAGCATTATCGTTCTACATCTAAATAAAGGGATATAAATGAGAGTAGAGTAGGTACCATCCACGGACAGGTACCAGATGTTCTTCGCGATAAACTGGATTATATCAACCACATTACGTTAGACAGTCTATTCCATTTGTTAGCAAAATGGTTTTTGTAATAGTCACTTAAGTACATGTTTATGTTACTCATTTCTTTGTTATTTTACTTGTATTAATAATTTTGATGGCATCATTTGTTAGGTATGTCGTCCAAGAAATTTAGGGTTCCGTACACAAAGGGTGTCAACGAGACCCTATTACTGAGCCTCCGTTCTGTACGTTTGTCTGTATGTCACCTTGTATCTCATGAACCATGATAGCTAGACAGTCGAAATTTACTTAGAACTTCGCCAAAAAAAAATGGTGTAAGCTACTTACAAAAAGAAATTAAATCCCACCAAAAACATTTTCATGTAAATTGTTGCCAAGACGAGACCATATGACTCGCACTGTCAAAAAGTTATCAGTTCTCATGTAGAGCCAAGCTTCTAACTCTACACGCCCTATCACTACAAGGCCTAACTTCAGAAACTCTACCTTAATCAAAATATGTGTCTTGGCCGTTTCGTTACATACTACAAGAACTAATGTACTTATAACAGAAAAGTATGATGAATAGTTTATAAATTTTTCACCTTACGCCTATGTGTTTTTTTTATGTCATACAGTAGACAAACAAGCAAGCGGGCCACCTGATGGAAAGCGGTCACCGCCGCGTATGGACATCAGTAACTTCAGGGGCGCTACTAATGCGTTGTCCACCAAGGAGGTTGGAGAAAAGGAAGGAGGAAGGGAAGGGAAAGAAGGAGGGGGAAAGAGGGGATAGAGAAGGAGTCGGGCTTACGGACCTCTCACTCACCGAACGAAACTCATTGCTGCTTCACGTTGATATCTTTGATTCTATGAGATTTTATGTGAGGGTGGTACTTCCCCGGTCGAGCTAACCCATTTCATAATAATTGCTCTACCACTCCAATGGCCAAGCCACATGTTTTTGAAGTTTGTGGAGTTAGGCCTTGTAGAGGTAGGGCGTGTAGAGTTAGAAGCTTGGCTCTACATAAGATCTGATAACTTTTGAATAGTACTGGATAAGTAATGTTTTTCAAAATTCAAACAATAACCGTATTGTGATGACAATAAAATTCTGTTATTAAAATATGGCTTCAAGATTTTGTAAGTATTATTTAAGTTAAATGTGAAGTTTTTTAAAGCACTAATAAAAAAATCTTATCTTTATTGTAGCGTTATTGTTTTATTACTGGTAATACGCAGTTACCTTTTGATAAAAAAATAACTAAAACTACCTACTTAATTATACTATTAAAATAAATAAATAAAAATTAAATTAAATATTTACAAATACATAACAGTATTACTTGTAATCAATTGAAAATAATCATTATCAATGAACTATCGACTCATAGTCGATAATATCTATCGACTATCATAGGAATGCACTAAGAACGAGTTGTTGAATGAACGAGAACGCTCGCGGCGTCGAACCGGTCAGCCATCGAGGCGGCCGGCCTGCGACTCATTCCTCGAAATCACATATAACAGAACGCACGTCACTTTGCTCCCTAAAATTTAGCACACGTGTGCATTTTACATATTTTTCTTAAAATCATTAATTTATTGTGTTTATCCCCCACTAATTGGGGACTTCCATACTGCTTGGGTCCTGCCTGCAGATAAGGAACCTCGTCGCCTTAGAAGAAGAAGCCCTTGTTCAGCACCCGGCGACCTTCACAGGGCAGTACAGTTCGCCAGGCTCCAACGATCCAATTTATATTTATATACCTTCAATTTAATTACTTCTTATCACTGCAATCGGGTCGAACCCACGTACCCTTTACCTACCTATTAAAATATTGTCAACTAAAGGTGTTAAGAAATTATTCAGTAACCTGATACGGCCGACACTACATTATATAAATATTTTGCTTGTTTTCACCAACATTTCCTAAAATTTAAAAATCTCATAACAGAATTCTCTATGTCCAAATACTTGTTTTTGGTACATGTGTGACATATAAAATTATCGAATACCAAAAACCAGGGTTGGAACATTACATAGAGAAAGCTGTTAGGAGACTTTTCAATTTTAGGAATTTTTGGTGAAAACGGGCACTAAAATAGTCTTCTAGAACTAGCGTAGGTTGTAGGTATCTTATATTGGAATACCGCTCGCTAACAATGAAAGTCGATATTTCATATTTAGGCCGTCGAATTTAGAAACAAGTTTCATTAATGAATGCTATTTCCAGTAGACTGTGACGCGAATATTGGTGACGTGGCATCATGCAATCTCGAATCGAACTCCCACACGCTAATGTTAGGTCACGTAAACGATTCAGCTTTTGGAGAAATCGATAATTCATTCATAACTAGGATTACAGTGCCACAAACTAATCTGTCGCGGTGGCCAAAACTAGAACTAGTAAATAGGTATGTACATACGTAAAAACTTGACAATTTTTACCTTCGATAGATTCGATCCCAGCGCTCCCGCCATCGCATCGCACAGATACGTTCGTGACACTGTAAGATCTTACGACGCTCCCTAAAGGAAGCGACTCGATTGCGACTCGACTCGTCATTTGCCTATGTTCGCATACGGTGCTATCTAATTAGTTAATTTTTCCTTGAACTCTCACACGTTACTATGTCAACCGCATTTTGATACGATTCGAACGCAACTCTGTCGACTGGTATTCGTGTAGTAGATGCGTTGCGTCGTCGTGTGCGAAAATAGGCGAAATTGCATGAAAGCTACTCTCGAGCGACTAGAGAGAGAGCCATTACGCACATTTGGCTGGTCGCCAGCGGCGGTGACTGTGACTGTCTATCTTTAATTTAAATAAGTGTTTACGCACTTGGTCACCGGTTGCCCAATCGACTGAGCGTATACTACTCGAGTCGCTTGTGAATTGCGTCGTGGGCGAACGGGCTGTCGTGACATCCAAAGGTCGAGATTATGTTAAAATGTCATTCTTTCACCTTTGATTAACAATTTCAATGTGATTTACGTAAGGTTTTTAGTTTACCTTTTATTAAACTACTACTTAATCACCATTATGTTAAATGATTACAAGTTATTATTAATTAATCTACCCCGCTGCGAACAACTTGTATTTGTTCAAGTAAACAGAAACTACCACACGAATTCTCATACGATTTTCAATTAATTATAGGTAGATCTGGTTGAAGATTATAGTTTGCCTTCGAATTGATTGCTTTGCTACTATCAGAACCATTGCAGTTGTATAGTTTTTTGAAGTGAAAACTTCTTTAGCGGCGCTTGGCACTTTTTTTAGATGGATAAAAAATGTTAAACTCGCGTCAGAGTCTCAGAGTGCTTAGTACGAGTTTTTTGGTCACATTCGAACGTGTTAACGTTTACAAGCCGACCAAAATGTAAAACTGTATCATATTGTGAATTAATCAGACGAGTGTTACATATTCAAATTATCCGGGTTACTCACTTCGAAACATGAGCAAGTAAGCCGCATAATTTTGATATGTAGCACGCGTCTTATAAATTCGCAACATAAGAGTTCTTCTCTATTTGGTCAGTTTGTTAACGTTCGATCGATGTGACGATGATCGAATGTGAACAAAAAACCTCGTACGAAGCACTCAGATCCTAATCGAAAAAGCGTAAGATTCCCTAACCATTCCAAAATATTCGAAAATGCACAACGTTGATGTTTAAGTTTTCAGTTCTGCCGGCACTCCCGGAGAGCAACCCTTCCTTTTTTTTTCTAAATTATCTATCCGTAGTCCTGTACCGATCTACCCTAGGAACGGCAACTATGGAGCTTCCTGAATGGATTTCTTCGTCCATCGAATACCGAGTAATTTAAGCGTGATACTCGAACAAAGAAACAGTTATACAAATGTTATATACATAACAGTTGTTTATATGTATATCGTAGAAAAGAGAGAAGATCCTGACGCTTAACTGGTCGGAGTGGAGAACTGGGAAGGAATCGTAGCTATTTGTAACCCCGCCCCGGGTCAACAGTTCTCCCCTCTGTTAGGAATCGGAAGGAAACAGTTGAGAAAAATTGACACCCCAGGGGATAGTGCTAATGGGGAATAATCGAAAAAAAGAAGATTGGCGCAAACGAAATTAGGCTTATTTCCAGCAGTGAATCTATTGATAATAATTTCCAAGACGAAACGTGGAATAAATGTCCTTGACTAGTTTTGGATTGGAGTTTGAATGGAAATTGTTCATATTCTACATTATTATGAATTCCTTTGTGCTTGTCCATGAACTGAACTTAGATCTCGACAAAATAACAATAATATTTTCCTATTGAAAACATCAGAAGAAAAATAATATTCGCCCGCCCACATAATGGTACCGGTCGCTCACAGGTTTCTATGAAAAAATATGTCTAGATAAAGAAAAACTTACTCAAAAGGTATTCGTTTGATTACGAAAAATTTATGTCGGGAATAATGAAATGAAAAGAACCACGTCTGTAAAAAAAAACATACGTTCAATGAATCGGAAACCTTCAGTAAAATTAATAAACTAAAGAAATGTAAAATCCAATAAAACACGCCTACATAGATTATTTCAAAGAAAATTGTGGCGAAACCAAAACGCGAAGTTACGTTGTTAACCCTAACATAATGGGTGCTAAAAATATAAATATAATATTTAGCTGGTATTAAACACCTTTGCAGATAGATCCTTAGGGGGCTATGAAAATATACCTAAGTATCATAAATGGTTAAGTAGACTCAAATACTTTGCTGGAGAATATGTGGATTGTGACGATTAATAATTATAAAAAAAACACTACATACTATTTTTATCTGTGACAAAACTTAATCAAAATTGAGTTTGAGATTGAGATTTTGAGAGTAAGTACCTATATATATATATACACTTTGTATTTTTTTTTATACCACACAGGTGGCAAACAAGCATACGGTCGGCCTGATGGTAAGCCGTCACCGTAGCCTATAGACGTAAGCAATACCGGGGGTATCACTCACGCGTTGCCAACCCTCCCAACCCCCCCAAGTGGAGCTCTGGAGACCTTACTCACCGTAGGAACACAACATGGCCGAGACCAATGCTATTTGGCTACGATCTTTTGTAAGGTGGAGGTCCTTCCCCAGACGGGCTGCTCCGATTTGAGCGGATTATCCGCTGTGCCCTACCTCTCTTCTTATGTACATTATACATAAGTACCCAAGTACATAGTGTAACTTCAAAATTACGTTTAGTTTTCCATACTGACACAGAAATCTTAATCAAAGGAATACCGAAATGTACGGACATGAATACGAGAGTGGTTTTGTCCTCGAAAATATCTCCACAACCTAGGTTTAAATTCAAAACTAATTACTGGAAAGTCCTACATATTAAAACAATCTAGGTTTACTCCGGAGAGATTTTAGTCCTCTCCGTTCACATTTATTTTACCTCTGACAGATGTAAAAAAACCGGGCAAGTACGTGTCGGGCCACGCACAATGTAGGGTTCCGTATTTGCTGTGCTTTGCTTGCCTTCAGTTGAGATCAATATCAAATTCTATCACATTTGTAAGTTTTCATCAAAGAAATTTTATTTTATCAGTTCGTCGGCTATTACTCGTTAACTAGTATAGTAGAGCCTACTTTACCGTTATGGTTTTCATTGAAGGTTCAGCATATGGACTACTAAAATGATTTTTTTCAAATTTCTAAACATGATGGGGTGGTCCCCCGTGCAAAACGAAAATTAACACGATAAATGTAAATAATTCAGAAACGGATCATTGTATCCAATCTTCCCACACCCTCAATGTTTTGAAGAGACCTATCTAACGATACACCACAAGTCCCACAACATGGGGTGGGCGCGAAAAAAAAATTCATTTCCATTTTACATATAGGGGAAGCACCCCAAAAAAAATCTTTTTCAAAAATTTGTCCCAGCACTTTGATAACATTGTTAATATGTGTATACATACCAAATTACAGGTTTCTAGCAGTAAGCGTCTAGGCGCTAGACCGCGGACAGACAGACTAACAGACAGACGGACATGGCGAAACTATAAGGGTTCCTTGTTAGTTTACTACGGAACCCTAAAAAGTGTGAAAGCCAAAGTTGTAGAGAATTTTATATAGGTTTCATTATGTAGTACAACAAAATTTCATATAATGCACCGTTTTCGAGATATAAGCAAAAAACCTAAAAACAGGACCTTTTTTGTACTAACGAAAATAGGCAATTAAAATTATCATTCACACCCAAATAATAATAGTATAGTTAGAAATGGCATTTAACACAACACTCTTATTATTCTTGCGATTTATCGATTTTACACATGGATATTTGAATAAAAAGACACGCTAAGATTGTTTACTACATTGGTCAACTTAAAAGAAACAGGGTTTACGTAGTCGACGCACAAACAGCGACGAATTCTATCAAAAGTGTTGTTTACTATAAACTATCGACCAATGGGGCAATTCACGTCACAAAAACCGATTCTAGTTCGATTCAACGACACTCGCTGTCCCGTTCAATTCCTATTTTGTATGAGTGAGACAGTGAGTGTCGTTGAATCGAACTAGAATCGGTTCTTGTTACGTGAATTGCCCCACACATCCACTTATTTTGAGTGATTAATAAAACCTGTTTTTACATCTTGTCAGAGGTGAATTCAAATAACTATCGCCAAGATACCTTAACTATTAAACGAAATTGAAACTTCATTCATTGCAATACTCTTGAGACTGGATTTCTAGATATTAAGATTTTGGATTCTTGCCAATGTAATATATTTATACCTGTTTCGATTAAAAACACAAAAGTACTAACCGATGCCCGCAGTTTTACCCCCGAAATCTCGTTTTCCTGACTGATATTCGGTATAAAATCTATCCTGTGTTTATCCAGGCTTTATACTACCCCTGTACCAAATTTAAAGCAAATCTATCCAATAACTTTTGCTTGAAAGAGTACCCGTACATGTACATCCATCCTCAATCCTCATAAACTTTCACAATAATAAATAAGTAAGGATTCTGGAAAGTGTGAAAACGAGTAGGTACATAACATATGTACCTAACAATTATTATTTATTTATAACCTGTGCTGTATCCGATAAGTACTCGGTTACAATTTGGTACATCATTCAATATTCGAACCGAACTCGATCAATCGATCTATAGTGACGTAATCAGTACAGGAAATGTTGCCATTTTAGGGAATTTACCCATAAAATAGGTTTTGATAAATAATAACAACATTTTCTGTATCCATAATCCGTACTAATATTACAGTTTACTTCTATATTAATGTAAGTATCTATGTTACGTTTTCAACTTGTCTGTTGAATCCATTTTTTTTTGTGTTGTCATTAAATAGTCTGATTTAATTTCTTTTACTTTAATTTATGTTATTTTTAGTTTTATTTTAATTAAAAAATGTATTGTTATTATAATAATAAACACTTTTTTACTTTAGGTATTACAGATATAGTTCAAGGCTTAGAAAATATGAAGGTTTTAGTTTTATAAACATCCCGTTTTGCCTTCACTCCCCCGCATTGTGGATACCTCGGCAGCTATTTGCAAATAAACTTTCTCTTTTTTCAGATCAAAAATAATTCGCTCAACCCGTCGTTACATTGTAAAAGTAAATGCCTGTTGAACACGCTTCCTGATGTAATATTCCCACTAAGCCTTTCAGTATTATTTTTACCCTTCTCAAAATATGCTGAATCATCTGTAGAATAAAGAGGGTCCGTCGAGTTTTATTGATTGCCAAATTTAATATTCACACAGTGATGTTTTGTCTCTAGAGGACTAGATGTAGGGTGTGTACCGGTACCGGTTCAATAAAAGCTTAAATAAAAGCCTCATTATTATTTCAGATGTCTATAACAATATCATTTGTGTTACTGATAGATTCTCTATCTTTTATTATTGTGTTAGGAAGCATAATTGACAAATTGATATATGAATTTATTGATAGTATGCTTTATAAAATATATAAGATTAACATCAAAGAAGGTTTAAATGTCCCAAAGGTAAACTGGGGGTTACTTAGTTCGTCTTTTGTATACTTTTAAAATAATGCAAAAAAATAGTTTTTTCTACGAGGACTATCTTGTAAACTGATGAAATAGTAATTCGTAGATCTGCTATCTTTTATATAATCCTAAAATGCAACAAGATTGCTTTTAATTAATAAAAAGATAGACTTCATTGTTGATCTTATTATTGATTTTTACTTATTATACGATTGGATAGAAAACCCGATAGACTACCAGCAGTCTGTTTTCAAAAGCATTCTTGTCAAAACATTAACATATTTAATAGTGATAGTTTATATAAAAGATAATATACAACTTTACAGCAATCTCAATACAGATTAAGAGTTTTTGCAACGTTTTGTGATATTCTTCTCACATTTCCACAGTAATCTGGGAGATGAAAAGTTTCTTATATCGTCGTATCTAGAGCGTGATTTTCTTCAACTTTCCCTTCTCGGGGATCGCGTTGGTGTTATAAATGGTTCCCTTTTTCTTTGTATGAAAAACTATATTCGTATTGTTTTGCAAAAGTGCCATAATGTCGTTTTTGTGTTGATAACTTGATATTAAGTATATAGTTAGTAGTATTATAATAATACTTCTTCTTTTCCTGTCAATGACTCAAATAAAATTAAATTTCTACAGCCTACTGGCAAGATGTTCAGCCAGTAAGTTGGCATTGTCCGTGGCCTTCCACAAATCTGTTAAGGCACATACAGTAGGACAACCCGGGCAAGATAGGAGATGACCCATCGTCTGCGGCGCACCAGTGTTGCACAAATCACAGCTAATGTCGGATGATTCTCCTATGAAGCCCCATTTTCTGAGGTAGTGAGTAGTAGTAGAGGTACCTACTGCGGCCCACTTGCGACCGTAAACGGTTGAGCTATTTCCATAAAGTCCAAGGGAGGCTATGGAGAGAGGAGGTGCTCAGATGGTTCCGGGCAGTGTTGGGGGACAGGATGCCTTTCATGCCTAAGTTGCTTTTTAGCCTTTTTACAATACGAGTACATTTACATAAGATATGGAATGAGTATATAGTAGAGAGGGTGGAAATTCGAAAGTAGCACCAACAGTAGATAGGATGAGGACGACCTTCGTGGCGTAATGGTTACCACGCCAGACCGCCACCCAGGAGGTCCCGGGTTCGATCCCCGGTCGGGTCATGATGAAAAACGAACTTTTTCTGCTTGGCCTCGTTGAGTTAGTATCCCATAACACAAGTTTCGAACTTACTTTGGGGCTAGCTCAATCTGTATGAATTGTCCCTATACATTTATTTATTTATTTATTTATGAGGAGTTGTAGATTGGAATAATATGGGCAGGTTATAAGAAGGGAACAAGAGAATGTCGTCAAAACGATATTGGACATGAAAGTTGAAGGAGTAAGAAGTAGGGGAAGACCAAAGAAAATATGGATAGAGTGACTGATGATAATGTGAAGAAGCAGAGGAATGTGACGGTCGTGATGACAAATGGTAGAACGAAGTGGAAAAGATTAACATGCTGCACCGATCCCAAGTAAAGTTAAGAAGGTAATAGTAGGTATATCCTACAAAATTGTCCTTCAGAAGTGTCAATATTGTTCATGTCATCAATGTAAGCAAGGTGTTTGTAAAGTTTAAGATCGAATGGAGACAGATAAAGTTTATGAAGTTTCAATGTAATAATGTCATAATATGTGCTCAACCACATGTCAAAAATGATTACAGTAACAAAAAACATAATTCATGTGAAAAAAAGGTCTGCAAAGGTTGAAAAGATAGAGGATGTAAGTTTGTATGGAAATTACGTCATATTTAAAGCTAGAAGCTTGAAGCTTACGTTTTAGATTTTGGATTAGATCTAAATAAATAGAAAAATTCAAAATTCCTAAAAAAAAATACCTTAAAGGGGTAAAATAGGTGATTAACCTAAAAAAAATGCAAATGCTGTAGAAAGTCACTATTCCACGTCGTCGAAGTCGTGAGCAAAAGCTCGTCGGTTGATAAACTCGTTCCTTGTCCACTCACTGAGCAATCACTGCTATCCATTAAACATGACATTTTAATATAATTACAATGCTATTGTACTAACTTTGTACCTACCCTTTGTACCACCCACACACATACGTTGACCTTTACATCCAATGATACACCTACTAAAGCATTTAACGATTTTCAGTGTCATCTCTGTTCCATTACGTCGTCTGGATGTTCATGGAAACTGGACCACACAATACATTTCCATCGCTGTATAATCATTTCTTATTCTTATTCTTCCTTAATTAATGGCGTTTCTGTCGTGTCTTAACGACACATAGACAATTTCGCCAATGTCAAGTATTTTAAATGAACACTTTTTGACTAAAAAGTACACTTTAAAAAGGCAACGTGGTACGGTGAGGATCCGAGGTCGCCATCTTGACGACCTTCGTTGACAAGGCGGCGATCTCGAATCCCTGTATCATCATGTCATCTTGTATCGCCAAGATTACGTCAAAGCAACGGTGACTTCAGGTTGACAAGCAATCATCAAGCAATGAAGGAACCACGTTGACGCCTAACGGAAGAAATCTACAACTGTCTTTGAAATGACAATTAAATTTAGTGAAAATGACTAAACGTTAGAAGGATTAATAATTTACTCCATTGAAGTAATGCACTTATCGGTACTAAATATAAAAGTTAAAACCTTTGCAAAAACAATAATATCTGTGCCTGTAATGCCTAAATGTTGAAATCATTGAGTACGTATACGTGTTCCAGTTGAAATATTAATGATATTGTAAAGAATGAATTAGCAGACCGCCCCGGCTTTGCACGGGTTTTGGTAAGGCTGCCTATTTAACCCCATTTATCCCACGGGGGTAATGATCCTTCCCAACGGTGAAAGAATTTTTGAAATCCGTCCAGTAGTTTTTGAGTTTATTCGTCACAAACATTTATAATATTAGTATAGATAAATAGTTGTCACTTTTGTACCTATATCATTCCAATTACTGAAGAAGTTTAAATACTAACGTATTCTCTACATTTAAGCAATAGGCAATATACGTCGTAACAAAACACCACCAGTTTACGTAGGTACCTACTTACTACGTATTATAAACTACTTATATATCGAAGATATAAACTGCAGCTATTACATCAATAAGTACAAAAGTAGAAAAAAACATCAATAATAAAGTGATTAAAAACTTTCATGTTTCTGAAGGTGCAGAATGCAACAATAAGCATTCTTAAACAAGGCAAATCAAAACCCCAATCTTTTGTAACTTACTATAATTTGATTACTTAATAAAAAAACCTCAAACTGAAACAGTAATGAAAAGAATAATGAAAATTCGATGAAAAAATAATTTCCAATAAAAATACCTTGATGATGATCTACTGAACGACTGAGTACCGTAATGACTTTATATTAAAAAGTAAATTTGTATTTCATATTGAAACATTAATAATGGTTTTTTACACACGCAATCCGAACTAAACGGTTTATAATCTTCGTAAGTCAATTAAATACTTATAGGTATGCATTTGTTTTGTTTGCATTTTCCATTGTTTCAATGTTTTCTTAAAATATTGCGAATTTCCACCTTAAAAAACTATTTTTCAACTTAATTAAGCTTCTAAGCTTAAAAATATCTAAAACACGACTAAATAATGAAGGAAATAGTATTTATCTGAAGTTTCAATCAATGAAGACAACTGTTGGAATCGTACTAGACGCCTTTTCTCAGTTTTCAGATTTTAAAAAAACATTTGAAATTATAATTTACATTGCTTTTCTTGTTTATTTAAACATATAAATAAATGTTACTTACATAAACAGAGCAGCCTCATTGTCGCCAACACTGTCGCGTCTAACATTGTAAGAAAATTCTTTTGTACTGAACAACGAAATACCATTTCGATCTCCTTAGATACCACGATCTCTACTTTTTATATCATCTAAATTATTTAATTTTCTTTAAATCAAATCACCTTAGTATTTGGCTAAACTCAACATCTAGTCTATTGAGATAATAGTTGGAGAGTGTCTTGTATTTTTACTTTTTATACTGAGCGTTGGGAGCGAATGGTAGACATGTTGTGACGTCATAGGGTAAATCAATTCTTTGAGGCATGCGCAAAGTTTTCCCTTGGCCCATATCTCGTGGCGTCTCTCCGAGGGACATAGCTCTGCCTGTAGCCTTCATCAAAATGCTGGCACTTTTTTTTATGAATGAACCATTTGGTCCATTCATTTCTTATTTTAGGACGCCGATGTAATATAATTAAGGTACCGATAAGGTCCGCAATGTTTTTCTATATTCGTCGATGAGGTTTTCTTTCTATTATTAGATTGTAATTTGATATTACGCCTTGAAAACTTGCTTAATTAAGTAAAACATGATATACTTAGGTATGTTTTAAGAGTCTAGTTTGTTAAATACCTAACCTTAATAAAATATCTTTGCAACTAACGCTCGCCTGGGACTTTGCACACTCCTATGAAATATCTTATATTATCCTTTTTTAGTACTTTTGTCATCCGAAATTATAATGTCCTGCCAAAATGCAGTCATATTTCAACGTGGAGTTGGAATTCAATTAAAAAATCTGTTGTGCGTTGAATACATTTTTAATATATAAGTACCTACCTAAGTACTTTTTTGTAGCATTACTTTTTTTCATTTGTATTGCAAATAAAGCATATTCTATCTATCGTTTATCTTTATTATATTCTATTCTAAATAGAATAAGTGAATGAACACAATAACTCAAAGCAATTAAACTAGAAAACCTATTTAACTTTAGTAATGAATATAGTACATTCTTAAAAATGTTTCGGACTTTATTACGAAGATCGTGCAATTAAATATTTCAAGAGTTTGTTATCTTTACGAATTTATCAGTCAGTATCTGGAACGCATTGTAATTTTAATCCCACACATGACAGTCTTAAGCTATCCCTTTTTTCGTCTCTAGTTTGACAGTGGCAGCAATAATTTAATGAGTCATTAACTTTAAAAATACGTTTCAGAAACTGACTGTATGTTTAACAATGTGATTAGAGTACATTACGTTTTTAGAAGGTTGTGCGTGCACTCAAGTGTCTACTTAGATGCATAGTTCGTTTTAAGTTTAAGAAGTAAACCTGTTCTAAATGAATTAATAGTCGTATTAAATAATAACTATCTTTTATAATGATCGTTATTATTTTATGACATAGCTGCGAGGTTTCCGTCTTATAATGAATAGTCTTGGTTTTTGGCCTTGGAGTTTCCAATAGTTACTCTATGTGGTTTGCTTATATACACTTCCGGACACTTGAATCGAGCCACCCAGCAGTTTCAACTTTGATTGCTGGTAACTTAACAAAAGTATATGATCAACGAAAAAGTTTTTATGCAATTTGGAAGCTGGTACACTTTACATTAATAAGGTATACATAATTCCAAATTTAAATTTCAATAACTTGATAAAATTACAATTTTAAGTGAAACTTGTCCTGTATAACCTTTCTCAAAGACAAGACTCTGGTTGAATTTTTGAAAAAAAAAGGAATTATTGGAAAAAAAATTTATTCAGTAACTTGTATTGCCTCCGAGAGCGTTTATGATTGCAGTCATGCGATTTGGCATGGAGTTAATCAACGTCATTATGAAGTGTTGTGGAATGTTCTCCCATTCCTCCCCGATGGCAACTCTCAGCTCTTCCAAAGTTTGTGGTGCTGGTTGGTGAGCTCGAACACGCCTCTTTAATTCGTCCCATAGACGTTCGATGGGATGGGGCTCCTTGCTGGCCATTCCATTGTCGTGATTCCAACATCATGAAGGTATGCCCTGACGATTCCTACAGTGTGCGCTCTTGCATTATCATGCATAAAGATGAAGCCTTGGCCTACAAATCCAGCATATGGCATCACATGAGTCTCTAGGCAATGGTTAATGTATCGACGGGCATTTAGTGTTGGTAGACGTGTTCCTGTCACAACCTCTAGCCCAGTTTTACCATCGGCAGATATTCCTCCCCAGACTATCCACGACCTCCCGCCATAACTCACTCTCTCTTCAATACAACACTGAACAAAGCACTCTCCCCGCCTTCGGTAGACCTTCCTCCTTCCATCATTACCATAAAGCATAATCTTAGTCTCATCAGTAAAGAGTACCTTGCTCCATTGGCGTTGAGTAAAATGCAAATGTTAGCGTGCAAACTGTAAGCGCGCCATTCGGTGAGCTCTTGTCAGTTTCGGCCCGTTGGCTGGCTTATGTGGGCTCAGACCACGTTCTTTAAGTCTTCGTCTAATTGTTCGCGCGGAAACAGCCACTCCATGAAAGTCTCGAAGCTGTTCTTGGATCTGTACAGAGGTGAGGTGACGATTTCGTAAACTGGTTGTCGCGATAAATCGATCCTGTCTTTCTGAAGTTACCCGAAATCGCGGTCTTCCTGGACGGCGCACGTATCCACCAGTGTCGAGGTATCGATGGTATACCCTTTGTACAGCAGAACGGCTTAAAGCAAGCTGTGATGCTACATCGCGCTGACTTCGGCCCGACTGTAGAAGCGCCACAGCTTGCGCGGCTAGAAGAGGCGGTGTATCCATAATTTTAACGTTTAAATGGCTCAAATTAAAAAACAACAATTTTACGATGTCTTAATTTCAAAACAATCACGGTGAATTCAAAATTATGGAGTAAAATAAAAAATTATGTTAACTTAGATCAACTTTTCTTTTCAAAAGAATGCACTAATTTGGATTTTGTTTCGTTTTTCCATTTGATAAATTCAAAATTGGAACAACAGCACTTGAAAATCATTATGAATATACCAGCATCAAAACTGCATAAAAACTTTTTGATTAACTTAAGAATATTTTTATGTTCTATGTCATTACACATAAAAATGTAGGGTGGCTCGATTCATGTGTCCGGAAGTGTATATTCATCAACAGGTGACTAGGTGACTCTATAAGTGTTCAAATAAAAAAATATTTCGTTACTTGTTACCATTTCTATACATTTCGCAATGTTTCGTCTGTTATGGCAATCTCTGGATATTATATTTTCATTTTCGCGCCTGCCCAACAAAATAAAAATTTGTCGATAGTCGATAATAATATTTATAGGGTAATTTTGTTTTTTGTAATGGCAACATTTTAACCGTCAAATTATCAAGGAGGTTATATATATAGGGAGGGATTACTTGGAGTCGCGAATTCGGTCCGAGCAAGAGGTTCAACGTGAGGGAGTTTGTCTCTTTCTATGTAGGATGACCACCACAGGCATAACGGGATTGTCTTATTTTTTCTGTTAAAGTTTGTATCGGATGTACGTATGATGTTTAGTAAATAATATTTCTATGGTATGGATATTTCTTCTTTAAAAGAGTTATTAGACTTGGCTAAATTCAGGAATTAATTCAGAACGCAATTTAGAAAGTATGTAGAATTGTTTCATGGAATCCTACTGACTAAATGTAATTACACTTTACCGAATTTAGAAACTATTCAGCCGGCTGAATTTAGATTTTTTATGGCAGAGGAGAGCAAATGGTCTAGCGGGTCACCTGATGGTAAGGAATCACCGCTGCCCATGTACATACATCCACGACTCCTGTCTTGGATACGTACGTATCGTATCGTACGGTTTCGTACGTATGTATAAAGTGTGAAGGTGGTTGGTAGAAATAAAATTAGATGTTGTTTTAATAATCATTTATTAACATAAAAATAAAATATAAAAGAAAGATAAAAATAAAAAAAGACATTGATTGAATGCGGTTTTGAAAAAATTACGCCACGGAGGTCGTCCAAGTATATATATATATAATCACAATTACTTACTGGTATTAAGATGGAGGGCACAGCATCTTTTTTTAATCTAACTATAGAACCTCGTCTATCAAAATCTTGCTCCTTAAAATGCTTGGAACATACTCTCCTGTACTTTAATGAACCTTTTACAGGTATAACCTGAAGCCATTTCGCTTGGAGGTCCACATTGGAAGGAAAACTGAAACAAATTAAACAAGTTTTTATATAGTCTACAATATACATTTTTCAACGACATCCGAGTCCTAGACCCGCCACCTCAGATAGATGGTTACCCTAGTTGTTTTAGCACGTTTGCGATTTTGTAATTTTTACAAATAAATCGTGTTATTTTATTAGTTAAAATTAAGTTTAGGAGCACTATAACAAATCATAATGATTTTAAAATTAAAATAACACGTGTAACTACCTTCGAGAGCCCGTGATACAAAAAAACAATTTGAATTTTAATATCGGCATTTTATTACTTACCTATGGAATGAAATACCACAACCTAAACAGCTTTCGCTTTTACAACCACGTACACAACACGACAACACCATTTTTTTCAAAAATATTCAAAACTGCAGCAGATTAGAGGGTTAAACGGGGCTAAACAGTATCGAACTGAGACGTCGACGCCATTTTGTGAATGACATAAGATCTCAGTGTTGCCACTTTACACTACCCATGAGTTTATGGGTAAAACTGGTAAAGATGTTTATAACTGGATAAAACTTGGTGAGGTGACAGAACTCCGTATTATTATTTTATGTAATTGATTATGCAATTTCAAATTGATTTATTATAGACAAAATGAAATGTATGCCTAAAATTAATAACTTGTTACATAGGTTAGAAAAGGTTAGAGGATACCTTGTTTTATATAGCTATGCTACTATTATACATTTTCGCAATTCAGGTACCTATATTAAGGAATGAAATAGAATTTGTAATTTTATTCTAAGTATGATCCTACCTACAATGAAATATGATATTTTTAATATTTTTTAATACTTAACGGGGAAATTAAAATTTTATACGTCTATCTGAAAGCATGTGAGAAAGTGACACAATGCCGCCCTAAGTGCCTCTCCTTCTTTAGAAAATTAGGACCGGTTTTGATGTTCATAGTAATCTGTCCCTTTAGATATAAAGTCCTTGCAAATTATAGATTGTTCGCGTTTTGTTTATCGATTATATTGAACTCAATTTGTTTCATAAGCTGAAAAAAATAAAAATGCCATATAATTTCAGTCAAAAATAAATATGCTTAACACTATTATTTATTAATTCACCTACGAAATAACAGTAAATTTATCTATTGATTTTTATTTTAATGCGGAATATTTGATTTGATTGCACGATAGATAACACTCATCTGTCAAATCATTTTGTTTTGTGAAAACGAAACGCAAATAACAATAATAACATGCGCTATTCCATGTGTGTTATTAAAATGTTTTTTTAACTTAAATAAATCTATTGTTATATTTCTAATATTGCGTGAAAGTATAATTAAAAATGTCGATTAATCCTATAAATGGTAAGTGTACTAAAATATTAACATTAATGTACAAACTAACCTAAAAACTTTGTTGTATACTAATGAAATTCTTAATATTGCTATATATCCTTTGAATGTATAATACATATAGACGTTCCTCTTGAATCATTCTGTCTATTGCTGAAAACTGTATCAAAATCCATTGAGAAGTTTAAAAGATATAAGTAAACATCACATCGGAGGCAACTTCATTTATATATTCAAAACGTTAATTCATAGAATAGGTCTTTTTATTTTCTCTTGTCAGAGAGTAAATACAGGAATATTTATTCCTGGTTTGTGTAATAAATCTACTCTATACGCTACTACCATTTCAGAAAAGAAAAATGACCGCTGGTAAAAGAATTTTTTTATTTTATTAATTAGTCATAGACATTGGGTATTATGCTGATATGGCTATGTCACAGTGTTGAAAAAGTTCACTAATCACTTCACAAAGTTCCATGTCCATTTAAAACCGTGCTACGTATAATATAGTTAAAAATACCTCCTTTAATTTGACTACCTCCGTGGCATAATGGTCACCACGCCAGACCGCCACCCAGGAGGTCCCGGGTTCGATCCCCGTTCGGGTCATGATGAAAACCGAACTTTTTCTGATTGGCCTCGGGTCTTGGATGTTTATCTATATATGTATTTGTTATAAAATATAATAACGTTGAGTTAGTATCCCATAACACAAGTTCCGAACTTACTTTGGGGCTAGCTCAATCTGTGTGAATTGTCCCTAAATATTTATTTATTTATAGTTATTTATTATTATGTTATGTGAAATGGCAATAGTATACTATGTAATGATAGAACATCTCTATTTTCAGAACTAAAACGGCGATTAACAGACGAAGAGACACCTTTACCTAAAAGGTTATGTCTTGCAAAGAACGCTGTTAAGTCGCACCACTTTGCACCGGCCGCTAAGGAGCGTCTCATAGCAGAGTGGTTGCAAGAGTTGACAGACAAAAATGTACTCTCTGGCGAAGACTTTAGACTTGTTATCGGATGGGTTGGCGCTGTTGACGAGCTTACTAATGAGTTGAAACTAAAATTAGTACAGGTAATGTTTGTATTTATATTCCTTTCCTCGGTACAAGATTTCCAGTTATACTTGGCACAAAATTCTCATTTATACTTTTTTTTTGTAGATTTGCAATCAGTTTTTTTGTCACTATAAAAACTCAGGTATTCTTGGCACAAGATTTTCAGTAAATTTCAATGATGGTGTTTGAACTAGAATGTCATACCTTATTGTGGTAACATAATTTTGTTTTATTGCAGTAAAGTAGTTTGTGATTTATTTATTTACTAGCTGCCCGGCCCGGCTTCGCCCGGGTACTGTTTCGTTTTTTTTTCAATCTTTCTGAGAGATTTTCTTAATATTTTTTTCCGTAAGAACCTTGTACAGAGTATTAGAAAACTACAAAAAAAAAAACTGCCAAATCGGTCAAGCCGTTTTCATGTTATGTCGTGACAACGGAAAACGGGTTTCATTTTTATATATATAGATTTTGTTTTATTACAAATTGATGTCTATTTAACATTGATTTATATTTTAAATTAAATCAAACATTTTTAGTGTTTGGTGGTTTTACTCTAAGTGGAACGGAATATGGAATTAAGTTTTATTGTAATTATAATATAAAAAAATATTTCTCATTAAAATTTCAGATTGTCTCAAAATATCTGAAAAGAAATCCAATTCAAAAAGATGATTTAAAAACTATAATATCATTTATAGAAGACAGTAAAATTTATCCACAACTTATCATACAGATAAATGAATATCTACATGTAATGATAACTATACTACAGTATTTAAGACATGAAGAAAACAATTTATTAATGAGTGAGAGAATAATTAATAATTTCATTAAATATTATAAAGATTGTAAGAAAAAATATGAGTTCATACTCAAGTTTCTAGAAGAAGACAACATAGAGACTATATTCAGTTACTTGGATACAGAAATAAGAGGTCATGTGTTAACTCTATGCGAAGTTATACTCTTTCCTATAAACAAAAGATCATATTACATAACATTACTAAAGACTTATATAAGGAAAGATAATATCGATGAATTAATTACTGAAAAAGGTGATAACATGCAATCGGTATTAAAAATTATTGATGCCATCTTTAAATTTACAAACGGACAGACAAATTCTAAGTTTATAGCTAATTTTATAGATGCGTTCGTAAGTTGCTATCAGAAGGAAAGTCAACTTGTTTTTGCATTTTATATAATGGTCTCACATATTTTGGGTATGGAGCAGAATTATTTAAATCCCACAACAAATCTTACTCCTATAGACTTAGGAGAAAATGCAGATAAGATAAGAAGAAATCTATTTCTTGATATGATTGAAATATTATTAAAAAATGATGTAGATATTGGAGTACGACTAACTGATACTTTAGGTGAAAAAATATCTAAAGTGGAGACAAAGAAAACCTTTTTATTATTTATACAAGCAATAACGATGGGACAATTGAAATTGGAAGGCAAACTCGATGTTGCCACAATAAAAATAATAACTACATCATTAAAATTAGATCCTACATTGATTGAGCAGAAAATCAAAGATATACTACCATTTATAATGACAAGTAAGAAAAACAATAATGTTAAAGAAGCTTATGTAATTATGTTAAATTGTTTATTAGAAACATTATTTAAGCTTAGCAGAGGTGTAACATTTATAAAACAAATTCTACCAATGCTAAAATTAATTTTGGATGACGGCAACACAGAACAATCTCTTTTAAAAGAAAAATTAAAGGAGTTGGAGAATGAAGAAGATATTAAGATTAAGAATAAAATAATAAAAGGAGTAGATATATTTCCAGAAGAATGTATAGAATTGTATGGAAAATTAACATCTGAACTGATGTTTAGACAAAATAAAGAATTATTATTGTCCCTACAAGAAGATTTTGAGAATTATTCTTTATTGTTACTTGAAGAAGATGTTGTTAGTATGTATATGAATTTATATTACTTTTAGCTATAAGTAAAAGCAAATCTGACACTAAACAGACAGCTTCCTCTTTGAAATCCAAAGAATATTATTTCACATTATCAGGCCCACCACACATTCCGACTGGTTTCCTATACAGGAATTTAGTAGTTGGAATGTGTGGTGGGCCTGGAATATAGCTATACAGCTGAGCTTAAAAACGACAATCAATCAAGCAACGAAGCTCATTAACATCCCAAAACGGTAACGGTCTTGTAATTTACAATGAATTGATAAAGATTTAGACATTTTCGGAAGGATCCTAATTGAAGACAGTACTCGCGAGGGAGACACAGATTAAAGATAATTTTTATTGAAAATTATTTTATATTAATAAATATTTTCAGGTCCATCAACAGTCGTTCTAACTGAAGTGCTGTCCGCCATCTTGTCGACTTTCTTGTTGCATAACAAAATGGCGGATCATACTGTACCACAGAACATCGCTGAGGAATTCTGGTATTCATATCAAAATTTTGAAGATAAATGTTTAAAGAAATTCGGAAAATACGTTTTAAAGGATAATTGTGTAAGCATATTTTATATTAATGTCTTGGACTTAAGTGAATTCCAAGGTTATAATGTGTTTTAAAGTTTCCATCCTAATTTGGAACTAAGTTTAGTTTCTAACCTATCTTTCTTGCGTAGTAACTGCTAAGTTTCGGTGGGGGAATCAACAGAAATGTCTACAAATTCGATAACAAAATAAACAGGCCATTCACGTCGAAAGTGCTATTAGGATAAAGAACATTGACGAGCAAAAGTATTTCTTATAAATCTACTTGCAAAAATGATTTTATTTTTACAATTATTTTATTTTTAGAAATCACACCCTCTATATAAGACTTTTGATGTATATAGTATTCAATAAAAAAAAACAATAAAATTGTAAATTAACTTAAAGAAATGTATCTGTTGTATTTCGGGATGGTACATCAGAACATGCAATAATTATGTACAATTTATTTTTTAATTTATAAATTCCAGGATCCTTCATTAAAACTGTCGTTTCTAAAATTATGCCATAGATTCTCCCAATTAAAACTACTGAATATTCACTATGGCAACACTAAGATGAATATTGACGTTGGCAACACCTCGGATGTTTACGACTTTAGCACATTGCTTCCTTGTTTGAAAGCTGAGCAATGGATTACATTATGTTCTTCCATTCAAGATGAGGAAGCTATTATTATTTTGGTGAGTGTTTCTCTAATATATTTCTGTGGATAAAATCGTTATTATAATTTTACTACATTGTAATTACATTCGTTATCTATCAATACCATGTAAATAGAAAATTGTCTATTAATTATGGTGTACATGGTCAGGCATTCTGAAATTTGAATAACTGGAGAGAACTGACAACAGAAAGAGATAGTTGAAGAAGGAGAGAAGAAGCCTTACATATGTATTTTTTATGGGTAAACAAGCATGCGAGACTACTGATTGTAAGCGAGACCCTGACCTTTAACAGGAAGAAATGAGCGGTTTTATTAAAAAAAATTGCACTATAATGTTAGTTAATCGACGAAATATAATTAGAAACAAATTTTAATATTGTCATTAATAATTTCAGGGCAAACTCATCCTCACAAAAATTAAAGCCATCGAAATTTCAAATGAAACTGAACTCAAAAATGATACTGTTGCTCTAGCAAAAACACATCTCATTAAACGATTTTCTGAATATCCTCAAACAGTAGACACAGAATATACATCAAAAATATTATTTTCCAATTTGAATAAAAATCAACTAAAACAAACTGCGAAACATTTTGTAAAACTTTGTCTAAATAACGACGTTGACTTTAAAAATAACGTAATTTTAACAAACAGAGAATTATTAAATGCAATTGTTATTGAAACTGCTCGAAATATAATAAAATCTTTTGATAATAATGAAAAAATGCTAAAAGCATTAAACAAAAATGATTTTGATGTATCCGTGTTTGCAAAAGAAGTCGACATAAAAGAATATTTCGATGGATTGACAGTAGAAGATGATTCTAAAATAACAACTTACGTACAAATCCTAAAAGAATTACAAATCTACCATTTAGAAGAAAAATATCAGTTACTGGCAATATTTGTCTTGCTAGCGCTAAAAAAGTGTTGCCACAAGAAAATAAGACGGAACATTGATTATGTATTGCAAAGTATATTTGAATTGAGCTCACAATCGCCTGATTTGTACAAAATATTTAACGTTGATTTAATATTTTCGTTTGATGATAAAATGTTATTGGATTTGTTGACGTTGAAAATTAAAACTTCAAATAGTTTACTAATAATAAAAAGTATTTTGGAATCAGCCGTAAAAAGAGTGAAAATGGAGAGTGAATTAGTGAAAAATATCGTTGAACTATTATTGAATAAGCATACAGAAAATAGTTCTAATGTTGCCAGTATAGAATATTTTAGTGATCCAGCATTCCAAATAAGTTGTATTATATTGCCATTGATAGCTAAGCAGAAGAAGGCAATAACAGCCAGTGCGTATAGATCTGTATTGGCAGATTTACAAGAAAAACTACATATTGCTATGTTGGAATCATTTAAAAATATTAATTTTGCCGAAAATAGTAGTTTTTGTAAAAACAGTGGCAACACCGATGAGAGTATGGTAGAATCTGATGGTGACGTGGCAGCACTGAACGCTATGGCAGCGTATTCACTCACACTATCCAAATATTGTGAGACAACTGATACTGAAGAAATTAAAAAATTAGACTGCCTATGGTCGGGGCTGGAGTTCTTCATTCAAAACGCCGTAAGTATGAATTACTATCTTTATTTTATATTTTATGTTTTTAATTCTCCCATAATTGACGACCTCCGTGGCGTAATGGTTACCATGCCAGACCGCCACCCAGGAGGGTTCGATCCCTGGTCGGGTCATGATAAATAAATAAATATTTACGGACAATTCATACTGATTGAGCTAGCCCCAAAGTAAGTTCGAAACTTGTGTTATGGGATACTAACTCAACGATATTATATTTTATAACGAATACATATATAGATAAACATCCAAGACCCGAGGCCAATCAGAAAAAGTTCGTTTTTCATCATGACCCGACCGGGGATCGAACCCGGGACCTCCTGGGTTGGTGAAATGATGAAAATGCTGGAATGATGAAAAACGAACTTTTACTGATTGGCCTCGGGTCTTGGATTTTTATCTATATATGTATTTGTTATAAAATATAATATCGTTGAGTTAGTAGCCCATAACACAAGTTTCGAACTTACTTTGGGGCTAGCTCAATCTGTATGAATTGCCAATATATTTATTTATTTATTTATATTATAAACGGCAATTTAGTCCTAGGGGGCTGATTCTCGTAACAAAAACCGATTCTATTTCGATTCAAACACACTCGCTGTCTCGTTCAATTCCTAATTCGTGTGATTAAGACAGCAATTGAATTCGAATCGAAATAGAATCAATTTTTGTTACGAGAATAGGGGGGCAGGGTTTGCGACGAAACGATAGCGAAAAAGAAATATAATATTAAGTGGATGTTTCACTATTATGATTATTATTATCAGCCCACATTCACCTACTGCTTGGCCTACTTTTTCTCACAAGACGGTCTTCTGACTAACAGACCGCTGATCTGCCGATCGAACTCCATGAATTGTGAATAATTGTTTTTTATTTTTCCAGATTCGCGCTATACAAGATCCTGAAACAAAAATCCAACATGTTGACTCTTGCATACAATTATTAAATGTTATTTTACGCTACATTAAAAAACTAGACAGTCATTACATATTTGAGACCAGAGACAAGTTGTATCTACAAATATGGCAATGTATAAAGTCTAGATTGTTTATGGTCATAGAAAAACAAGATGGCGGATATAGTTTAGAAGATATAGCAGTTGTTTTGAAGTTTTTATGTGAAAACGCTTCTGTGGAGTGCTTTGTTAACAATTTTGTTGTTGATTTGAATAGTTTATTGATTTTAGAGGTAAGAAGTAAATTGTTTTTCTTCCTAGAATTATTCCATTTCGTAATACATATGATTGGGCCTAACTTGGTTATAACTTAGATTTTATTCTGGAAATCACGCTAAGCAACAGGAACAACTGGATTACAAGGGTATACTTAATCATGAGTATCCGCTAATATCCAATATTAGTAAAAAAAAAAAACATAAAAGAAAAAGTTTGTATGTAAACCCTATTTTTCTTAACTTGACCAATGTAGTAAACAATCTTAGCATGTCCTTTTACCGAAAATAGGCAAAAAAAATATCATTCACACCCAAATAATAATAATATTTAGAAATGGCATTTAACACAACACTCTTATTATTCTGGCGATTTATCTATTTTACACGTGGATAATTGAATAAAAAGACACGCTAAGATTATTTACTACATTGGTCAAGTTAAAATAAACAGAATTTACATTGGTCAAGTTAAGAAAAACATCCTATATGGATGTTTCTTTCACGCAAAAACAGCTGGACAGATTTGTCTGAAATTTTGGTACACAGTATATAACACCGATTAACACATATTTTCATCCTATATATAATCACGGGAACTGGATTTCGCGGCTAAAACTGCGGGCATCAGCTATTTTTACTCAATACTTTATTGCATCATAGTAAATTTAACAAACAATAAGTACTTACTTACCATAAACCCTGTTGGGCATTGCAATTTACAGGATTACAATCTAGAGGGCGCGTATTAATCTTACTTTCTAAAATCCACTTTATTGCATCATAGTAAATTTAACAAACAATAAGTACTTACTTACAATAAACCCTGTTGGGCATTGCAATTTACAGGATTACAATCTAGAGGGCGCGTATTAATCTTACTTTCTAAAATCCACTTTATTGCATCATAGTAAATTTAACAATCAATAAGTACTTACTTACAATAAACCCTGTTGGGCATTGCAATTTACAGGATTACAATCTAGAGGGCGCGTATGAATCTTACTTTCTAAAATCCACTTTATTGCATCATAGTAAATTTAACAATCAATAAGTACTTACTTACTATAAACCCTGTCGGGCATTGCAATTTGCAGGATTACAATCTAGAAGGCGCGTATTAATCTTACTTTCTAAAATCCACTTTATTGCATCATAGTAAATTTAACAAACAATAAGTACTTACTTACAATAAACCCTGTTGGGCATTGCAATTTACAGGATTACAATCTAGAGGGCGCGTATTAATCTTACTTTCTAAAATCCACTTTATTGCATCATAGTAAATTTAACAAACAATAAGTACTTACTTACAATAAACCCTGTTGGGCATTGCAATTTACAGGATTACAATCTAGAGGGCGCGTATTAATCTTACTTTCTAAAATCCACTTTATTGCATCATAGTAAATTTAACAAACAATAAGTACTTACTTACAATAAACCCTGTTGGGCATTGCAATTTACAGGATTACAATCTAGAGGGCGCGTATGAATCTTACTTTCTAAAATCCACTTTATTGCATCATAGTAAATTTAACAAACAATAAGTACTTACTTACAATAAACCCTGTTGGGCATTGCAATTTACAGGATTACAATCTAGAGGGCGCGTATTAATCTTACTTTCTAAAATCCACTTTATTGCATCATAGTAAATTTAACAATCAATAAGTACTTACTTACAATAAACCCTGTTGGGCATTGCAATTTACAGGATTACAATCTAGAGGGCGCGTATGAATCTTACTTTCTAAAATCCACTTTATTGCATCATAGTAAATTTAACAATCAATAAGTACTTACTTACTATAAACCCTATCGGGCATTGCAATTTGCAGGATTACAATCTAGAAGGCGCGTATTAATCTTACTTTCTAAAATCCACTTTATTGCATCATAGTAAATTTAACAAACAATAAGTACTTACTTACAATAAACCCTGTTGGGCATTGCAATTTACAGGATTACAATCTAGAGGGCGCGTATTAATCTTACTTTCTAAAATCCACTTTATTGCATCATAGTAAATTTAACAAACAATAAGTACTTACTTACAATAAACCCTGTTGGGCATTGCAATTTACAGGATTACAATCTAGAGGGCGCGTATTAATCTTACTTTCTAAAATCCACTTTATTGCATCATAGTAAATTTAACAAACAATAAGTACTTACTTACAATAAACCCTGTTGGGCATTGCAATTTACAGGATTACAATCTAGAGGGCGCGTATTAATCTTACTTTCTAAAATCCACTTTATTGCATCATAGTAAATTTAACAATCAATAAGTACTTACTTACAATAAACCCTGTTGGGCATTGCAATTTACAGGATTACAATCTAGAGGGCGCGTATGAATCTTACTTTCTAAAATCCACTTTATTGCATCATAGTAAATTTAACAATCAATAAGTACTTACTTACAATAAACCCTGTTGGGCATTGCAATTTACAGGATTACAATCTAGAGGGCGCGTATTAATCTTACTTTCTAAAATCCACTTTATTGCATCATAGTAAATTTAACAATCAATAAGTACTTACTTACTATAAACCCTGTCGGGCATTGCAATTTACAGGATTACAATCTAGAGGGCGCGTATGAATCTTACTTTCTAAAATCCACTTTATTGCATCATAGTAAATTTAACAATCAATAAGTACTTACTTACTATAAACCCTGTCGGGCATTGCAATTTACAGGATTACAATCTAGAGGGCGCGTATGAATCTTACTTTCTAAAATCCACTTTATTGCATCATAGTAAATTTAACAATCAATAAGTACTTACTTACTATAAACCCTGTCGGGCATTGCAATTTACAGGATTACAATCTAGAGGGCGCGTATGAATCTTACTTTCTAAAATCCACTTTATTGCATCATAGTAAATTTAACAATCAATAAGTACTTACTTACTATAAACCCTGTCGGGCATTGCAATTTACAGGATTACAATCTAGAGGGCGCGTATGAATCTTACTTTCTAAAATCCACTTTATTGCATCATAGTAAATTTAACAATCAATAAGTACTTACTTACTATAAACCCTGTCGGGCATTGCAATTTACAGGATTACAATCTAGAGGGCGCGTATTAATCTTACTTTCTAAAATCCACTTTATTGCATCATAGTAAATTTAACAATCAATAAGTACTTACTTACTATAAACCCTGTCGGGCATTGCAATTTACAGGATTACAATCTAGAGGGCGCGTATTAATCTTACTTTCTAAAATCCACTTTATTGCATCATAGTAAATTTAACAATCAATAAGTACTTACTTACTATAAACCCTGTCGGGCATTGCAATTTACAGGATTACAATCTAGAGGGCGCGTATTAATCTTACTTTCTAAAATCCACTTTATTGCATCATAGTAAATTTAACAATCAATAAGTACTTACTTACAATAAACCCTGTTGGGCATTGCAATTTACAGGATTACAATCTAGAGGGCGCGTATTAATCTTACTTTCTAAAATCCAATTATACAATAAATAAAATTATTTTAATAGCTATACAATCAATTACTTAGATAATATTTCTATTATTTCAATATACTATTAGCGTTTTATCAAAAATATTGTTGTATTTTCAGAAACCACAAACAAAACAAAAGGAAGAAGAACCGTACAATATTCTAGCATCACACAAAGTATCAAAATATCTTTGGGCGAACTGTTTGAAAGCGAATATAGTAGGACCAAAATGTGTTGCCATGACAAAAACAATCTACCAATCGTGTAGAAATGCTAGATCATTTATATGGCAACATTATGAACATGAACAATTCGGTGTTGTCATAAGAAATAAGAAGAAAAGAGTTTTTGTTGATTTACAAGAAGATAATGAAAATAAAATCATAAAAATAAATGACAATACGTGTGAATTGTTGAAAATGTACTTGGATACTTTAACTGAAGCTATTTTAGCCGCCAAAAAGGTATGTTGTGTCCTTGTTGCAACTACAGAACAGTGAATGGAGTTTTACTCCTCAGGAGAAATGTAGTTCGCTACAAATTGTATGAAAACCATGTCTGTAAGCTGGTAAACGTCAAAGAACTAGGCGCTCAAAGAGCCGAATCCCTTGATTTTATTTTAAGTTAGTGACAGTTTGAAAATAAGACGTTTTATATATCACACAAGCTGACCCGGTGAACTTTGTTCCGCCTTAGAGGCACTACCCTACCCCTATCCTACCCCTATCCTACCCTACCACTACCCTACCCTACCCCTACCCCTACCCCGTGGGAATCCTAAATTTTTCTCTCCGTAAGAACCATCCTCGTACTTCAAGGAATATTCTAAAAAAAGAATTAGCGAAATCGGTCGAGCCGTTCTTGAGATTTGCGCTTGGCAACACATTTAGCGATTCATTTTTATATTATATATATTATGTACAGATTCGTCAATATATTCATTTTTTTTTTTTTCAATTTCAGATATCCCTAGACTACAAATTTCTAGACGCAATTTTTCAGTTACAAAACTCGGTACATGTTATTTTGGGCTCGAATACTGGACGAATAAGCTGTGAAATATCTTGGCAGGCGTTTTTCAAGGTTTTCGAAGGGTCTATGGCTGTTTTAAATGGTTTGATCATGTCTAGGGAAGAGTTATTAGAAGACAGGTAAGTTATGTTGAGCAATAAGGCCGCCTATTTGCACATTAAAGTAGCATTATTCATACTTCATACTAATATTATAAATGAGAAAGTCAGTTTGTTTGTTTGTTATTCCTTCACGGCTTGACTAATCAGACGATCATTATGAAAATTTGTATACATATTGTCAGGGGTACAGACAGAGCCCAACATAGGCTACTTTTTATCCCGTGAAAGTATGCCATTCCAATGTGAAAATGTTTTTTCTACTATAGAGGGCGCTGTGCGGGATGGGCTATCGGCCAACAGATGGCGCCACAAGTCGCGCTATGGGTTGTTTTGTTGTCAAACGAGATCTATGTCATAAAATTAACGCGAGCGAAGCCCCGGGGAAAAGCTAGTATATATGGTATGGTTAATGTGGTTAGACTGCGAGCCCATCTTCATGCCCACGGCAGAGGTGACCTGCCCAGTGCCATTTTAGTCTAGCCGGTTTTTTTTCACATCCATAACTTTTAACAAAGAGCACAGCGTTGTTTTTCTAACCTGACCGGATTAGAAAACTAACTTAACACCTAAAATAATACATAAACTCTTTTTTAAAGGTGGCCGTGTTACATGCAGAGTTACAGAGCACTAGTTCGAAGTTTATGCGAACGGTCACTAAAAGTGACGGATGACAGAAATATAGAGCAAAAACTATCAGAAATTGCACACTCTGTTGAAAAGTAAGTTTATATTTAACCTCAAAAGATCCAAAACATAAACGGTGTCCCAGCCTTATTTTTCATAGTCCACCCCTCTCACAGAATATCGACGTGAAGCAGCAATGTGTTCAGTAAGTGAGAGATCCCCTCCTTCTTTCCCTTACTTTCCTCCAACTTCCTTGGTGGACAACGCATTGGTAGCGCCCCTGGTGTTACTGATGTCCATAGGCGGCGGTGACCGCTTTCCATTAGGTGGCCCACTTGCTTGTTTGTCTACTGTGTGACATAAAGAATAAAAAAGAAGTGATACGCCGCTTTGTTTCGTACGATGAGTGATAGAGCTGGAAGCCTAATGCACATCCTGCTACCTACTCCCTCTTTCACTTTCCTTCCCCGTCCTTCCTTTTTCGTTCCTTCATGGGTGGGCAACGCCTCCTAGACCTTGTAGTGGATGTCCATAAGCCACGGTGATTGCTTACCATCAGGTGATCCGCTCGATTGTCCTCCTCGTGTCATAAAAAAAAAAGTAACTTTTTTTTTTCAGATTAACCCAATCAATATCAAAACGCAAGGCCCACGTGTCCCGTATAGCTGCATACACAATAGCGGATGTCTGTTCGTTCATAGAGCGAACCGCGCCACCAAGAATAATAAGGCAGCATCTAGAAAATTCCGTCGCATTACTCATACAAGCCTCTGATACTAATTACTCTGTGGCGTTCTTGCGTAGAGCACTAGTTGGTGCTCCGGGACAAATGACTATGACTAATTTGTACACTATGTATAAGAGGTATCATAAATATGTTGGTAATGCTTAAGGTATATATGTAGGCGCGTTGACGTCGCATTTCGTGCTACATTGAGCTTTTTGTATAATAGTGACCTCACGATGAAATGATTGCAACATCGATGGATAAGGAAAAGCAACGAAAACACACGGCGAATTTGCCCTTTCTGGACAAGGTCTAACGTATAGCCAATAATATTTACTCTGTGACATTTTGGCGTTGAGCACTAATTAGTGCACCGACGCAAATGTTAAATATTGTATTCAATTGAAATAAAACTAAGTGTTAATTTTATTTATGGAATAAACGATTTATTTTTTATTATTGTGCATAATTTTCTGACCAAATGAACCTCGCACACTCAAATCCTTATTTCCATAGAGCCGAGACTTCCGCTTTTCCTGAACATTCATCAATCACACCTCCGATTTAGGTACTTAGAATCACACAAATAAAAAACAATGTTGACGCAACACACGTATAGACACATACACATTTTTGTTGAAGACTATTGAAAACATTGGATGGACTAAACCGCGACTCTGACCAAATAAGGCACATGTTGAAAGAGATAACGCTCAGATAATAGAGTTATTGTGTATGAAATAAGCTGTGCTATTACAGAGCAATTTAAAGTTTCCGTTTTTTAAATCCAACTTTTGTATTTTTAATGATGGCGCGATTTTTCAAAATAATGACTGCGATTTTCTGAGTTTCCGCCTGCCCGTATATGGGCATTTATTGAATAGTGGAACATGATTGGTTGACATACCGCTGTCATCAGTGAGTCACTTTTTGAGCACCACTCGGTGAAAAGCAGTCTTATCTATAACGTTGAAAAAGTCGATTGTATTATTTTATCTTATCTCAATAAGAACCGAGCAGTATTTATACATATACTTTTTGTTTATCATTCTAGTTTTACTGCGTAATGCAACGAAGCTGCTCCTTTATTTTTCTAAATGTTGTCATTCTTGTTTTGTGACGGTGACAATTGAAAATATCTCTTTAGTTTTGAATATTGAAAAAAGTGAAATATAATTGCGTATTTAGTTCCAGTATTTAAGTTTTAAATAAATCGAATAATTTTGGGCTAGTCATTTAATATATTAATTTAATAGAATAAAATCATATTTAATTCTTCCATTAAAAGACACCGTTTTGATTTGACACTCGGATTTTTTGACACATGCGCTGATTGGTTGACGCAAAATACACGTAGCCAACATTCCGAGCAGTGTCGTTCCGGTAGCCGCTGTCGTGTGTCGGTGAAATTAGTGGTGGAATTTTTACGTGTTTAACATCATAAAATGGTAAGTGAAGAAAATAAATTAAAGTGTTTAACATCTGTGCCGTGTTTTTGCGTTATCGGAGTGGTGTAATTGTGTTTGAAACGGCGCAATTGCAACGTATTTCGTGCAAATGTTGCCGGCGCCGCCATTATTCGCACAACCCTCTGTCGGGTTCGCACGCCTTTTACTTAAAAATTGTTGTCACCGTTCAGTGATTTTATGCCACGTGTTGTGTTTTCGACGTTATGTGGACGGTGTTTATCTCGGATGACGTGACCATGTGAAACGTTACAAAACGGAATGGGTGTGTATTGTAAAACGGTGTTAAATTTCACCAGTTGGAATGGTTATTCTTGCTTCTCCTTTTTTGACTGGCTCCCTATTACTCCATGATGATAATTTTGGGTTTGCAAGCGTCACTTGTCAGTTTTTAGTTATCATGTGAGTGGGGGCATCGAACTTGGGATTGCAACGCCGCGCAGTCGCAATGCCGTTTGCCCATATATGGCATAGAGAAGCTGTGCTACTGTCACAGACATTTGGTGTCTATTTTGGGTTGAAATGAGCCACTGGTGGGTCTAAGGCGCGCCCTCACTCGAAAACCCGTAATCTAACGGCTCAATGCCCCTAAAACTCAGAGTCAAGGTCGTATGTACAATATGTCACTCGCTTTTGTAAAAAAAAATGCCATTACTACAGCTACCGTCTGTATTTGGTAGAAAAATGTGACTGTTTGAAAGTGCTTGTAACATGCCAATTAGAAAATATATTTTTCAATTAAAAAATCAGAATACTAACGTAGGCTTTTTTTAGACCATTAAAAAATACCGAACTATTTCTTTTTTTTTTTGTAAAAAAAAAATGGTTTAGAATTATATTATTAATGATATTACTTTATTAATAAGTTCTTATCAGAGCATATAGCATATAGATTTCCTTATTTGTACATAAATATTGAAGCGTTCACCTCAATGATTCATCAATAGTATGAATCACCTTGCATTACAAGGCTTTGTCAATGTTACTTGGAACACTAAAATTGAGTAAATAGAATGAAATCAGTAATTTATACGCTAATTATAATATGTTATAGTGCCCTTATAATTAAAGGTTTTTCACCCATTTATTATATACTAGCTTTTTGCCCGCGTCTTCGTCGGCGAAGTTTCAGACCCGTTCCCGTGGGAACCACATTGCATTTCGGGAAAAGCTATAGCCTATGGCACTCCCTGTTAATGTAGCTTTCTAGTGGTGAAAGAATTTTTGAAATCGGTCCAGTAGTTTCGGAGCTTATTCAATGCAAACAAACAAACAATCAAATCTTTCCTTTTTATAATATTAGTATAGAAAAAAACAATGTAAATTGAACTTGTGCTGTAGAAATAAGGTTCAACACAAAAAGGAGTTCTTTTTAATTAAAAACTAAATACTTACATAGAAAACACCCAGATTTGGGAACACACACAAATGACATATTTTCCTCCATATAGTGATCTCCAATACAAATCATTTTCTCGTAAAGGATTCAAACTCACAACCTTTTGGATAAACCATTGCTAGCCACATATCCACTGAGCCACATTAGCCACAACAAACATGACCTCCAATTAATTAATATTTTAGTCACCAAAGGTCAAATAAAATTAATCATAAGTAATAATCTGAATAATCATTATAACAATACTGTGATAATGTTATCAGTGTTTGTGAGATATTCTCAGGTCCCGAAGATAAGACCCTATGTCCACAAAGTTCACATATACCAAATTTCACCTAAATTAAATAAATCAAGACACGCTGAAAACAGAACTGGAGAACAGCACCTTGTGTTGTTACAGACAACTTTTTTTTAGGGACAACTCATACAGATTGAGCTAGCCCCAAAGTAAGTTCGAAACTTGAACAGAAATCATTTGGAGCCACTTTTAACTTCCTCTTAACTCAAAAACTATGACAAACAATCAAATTCGGCTCATCTATATATATTAAAAGAAAGTCGTGTTAGCTACACCATTTATAACTCAACGGCTGAAACTATTTGGCTGAAAATTGGTGGAGAGGTAGCTTAGAACCAGGACCAGGACATAGGATACTTTTTATCCCGTTTGTAAACTTAGGTAGGGGTAGGGTAGGGTAGGAGTAGGGTAATGCCTCTAAGGCGCAACAAAGTTCACCAGGTCAGCTAGTATATTAATAAATTCTTTATAATTCACTCAGCGTCACCTATCTATAGTTAGGTTTAACCTTATGTAATGGGTACCAGACAGTGGATATATTATTGTAAATCCCACTAATATTATAAAGACGAAAGTTATGTGTATGTTTGTTACTTCCTCACGCTCAAATGGCTGAGCCAATATTTATGATATTTGGTATTTAGGTAGCCGATTCCTTGGATTAACACATAGGGTACTTTTTATCCCGAAGAGTACGCGATTCTCATAGGATTTCATCAAAAGTCTGATATAGATTGTGCTAGCGGGTTTCATTAGTAACTTACTACTAATTTATGCATAGAAAACACTCGGACTCAAAGGCCGTCACATAAATATTTGCCAGGGCAACACAGGTGTGGGAATCTGACCCCTCTGGTGCTGAAGGAAGGGTTTCTACACCAGCCCCCGTAGTCTTGACGATAACTCCGCTCGATCGCCATTGGATTGTTGCTTTTAGGTACTCTTTACAGCTAGACTAGCGCTAACTAAATACTAAATTAAATGAAATCAGATTGTATGCTAACAGATCAATGCTATTTGGCTACGATCTTCTGTAAGGTGGAGTTCCTTCCCCAGATGGGCTGCTCCGATTTGAGCAGATAATTTGTTAGTAAAGTCACAGAATCGATAATTGGTAAAGTATAGAATTTCAAGGATACAAATTAGGATTTGCTGTAATTTTGCATTGAGATTAAAATCGCGATTGCTATGCAGAGTAACTAATGACAACTATTATCTATTCTGTGCCTATGATCTATTCTATGCCAGGTTGTCTTAATATCACCCAATAAGAACTTTTGCAAGTGTATGACAGAGGTCCGTAATGTTTATAGATTGAAGATTTGTTATAGGTACTTCATGGAATATCAGTTTTTGTCTTATCTCTCAGTTGATAAATGTTACTACGAATAACTTTATCCCCCTATATTATGACTGATATCTTTTGATAAAACATAATTTAATCTGATAATTAAGGTGATTTCTGAAAGAAAAAACATATTAGTGCTTTCTCGGTGTCTCCAACTGTCCCTATATTATCCATCTGTCCCTATCTGTTATTATGAACTGTCCCTATATTGTCCATATATTATCTCAATCGGTTCGACAGTTTTTAATGTGAAGAAGTCACAGACAGAATTACTTTCACATTTATGATTAAACTAGCTGGTACCCGCTTCTTCGCCCGCGTAAAAATTTGCCTACGTTGGACTCTGTACCCCAGACAATATGTATACAAATTTTCATAATGATCCGCTGCTTATTCAAGCCGTGAAGAAATAACAAACAAATAAAGTTCCTTTCTCATTTATAATATTAGTATGATAAATTTTACATAATTCTCACAGCGCCATCTGGTCCCAAAGTAAGCCAAGTTTAACCTTCTTGTGTTATGGAAACCAGACAATGGATATATTATTATATATCTATACTTATTAACGCCCGACGCAAAAAGAGGGGTGTTATAAGTTTGACGTGTGCATTTGTGTATCTGTGGATCTGTCTGTGGCATCGTAGCAACCAAATGGATGCTCCGATTTTGATGCAGTTTTTTTTGTTTGAAAGGTGACCTGTGCGGGAGTGTTTTTAGCTGTGATTCATGAATATCTGTTCAGCCGTTTAAAGATCACCAGCTCTTTTTCTATAGAGTTTTTTGAGCCGGGGGATTTTTAAATTTAAGTTTTTTTTTAATATAATACATAAAAAACACACAGACTTGAGAACAAACAAATGGTATCACATAAAAAATATATCTAACTTACATCATATAAAAAAAACTTTTAAAAAATATTTGACAATAATCGGGTAACTAGATATAGGAGCTCGATGGCGTCGCTGTGTGTCGCACTCTAATATGAACACACAAGTTAAGCGACGTCGAACCTAGCCAGCGTTTGGATTTCGTTATCTCGAACTTCTCCGTGCTTCGGAGGGCACGTTAAGCCGTCGGTCCCGGCTGTAGTCGTGAAGCCAAATCGGCCTTCGGGCCGCTTTAAAACACCGGCCACTGCCAATCCGCGAGCAGCGTGACAGAGTACGTTCTAATCACCTCCGATTGAAGGGAGACCCGAATCCCTGCAGTGGTGCTCGGCAATCGAGCCTCACTTGATTGAATGCCTTTTGCTTCAAATTGCTGTTTCTCACGTAGTTGTTAAGGAGGGAAGTCCTTTCAATACTTCCTACTCCGACTATCTTCTTTCTGATTAAATTCGTTGTGAGTTCCAAGACAGCTGTAGTTTATTCCCCGGGACGTCAATAAGCTTCATTGCTTATTGTCTATCTGAGGTCGCCGTTGTTGATCCTGGCTACACAGGAGACACAGTGGTGGGAATGTGTGGTGGGCTTGTCCCGATCCCTGCAGTGGGATGATGATGGGTTTATATGATGAGGTGACTAGATCAGTACAAGAAAGTTAACAAATATTTTATGTAAGACTTGTGACCAGACATGCAACTGCACTACATTGTTGTCCACTTTAATGTCGAGTGGAAATCAAACACGCGCTGTGTGGTTGTGGTGCCGATTTGCCGAAGGTAGGATCATGATGCGGGAATCGAATTTCGAACTCAGTGGCCTTATTCACGTAACAAGAACCGATTCTAGTTCGATTCAACGACACTCGCTGTCCCGTTCAATTCCTATTTTGTATGAATGAGACAGCGAGTGTCGTTGAATCGAGCTAGAATCGGTTCTTGTTACATGAATAAGGCCACTGTCCACTATCCTTCACATATAATTTGATATTCTCTCATACAGATTATGTACCCACATCTCGGATTCTCTCGGTTAGCGAGAGGGTGCGGGTTAATGACCTTTCGTAGACTAATGTCGGATTCGCTACGATACATGACGTTATACGTGACTAAGTTTTAATACGAAAAAAGTGATGGCAGAAATTCGAAGGCAAAAAGTTTTTAGTCATATCATGCGATAAACAGCATTTTTTTTTGTGTAATGAAACACTGTGAAACGGTCAGTAAAAGTATGTCATTAGGTTTTGGTCAGTAAAGTCGGTAATTTTAGACCTTGATACGCTCCTCAATTATAATCCTTATCCTTACTGATATTTATAAACGCGATAGTTTGTATGTATGGATAATACATTTGTTACGCAAAAACAGCTGGGCAATTTGCTTAAAATTTAGTACATATTGTACGTATCTATGTACATATCATGTGCTAAATATAACGTCTCATTTGAAAATTGTCACTTCATGTCTCTGTACTTATATTTAAAAATTCACAATCAAAGGATTCGGTTCTTTGAGGGCATGGTTCTTTACCGTTTGACTAACAGACATGAATTGCATATAATTAGCAAACCGCATTTCTACTGAGTCTTCCCCAGTTCCCAGTTCTGTGGTTGAAACTGATAGTACTTACTCGTAAATCTCAATGGAAAATTTCATTGTCATACTATTCTAATGCAGATATTGACGTAAATAAGCGTCAAGGGCGGTCGTAAAAAGTTTAATAGACGAATGAAAACATCAATGTCAGCTGATTCAATTTAAATTCTCAAATGGCCGACTGGTTGATGATTGAGAGTCCATAGAATTTGAGAGTGATTGAGTTGTTAATTAAATTCGAGCGTGTGACGACTGGATAGTGACCAGGGATAAATGACTGTAGGAGTAGACAGACTTAGCAATATCTACCAACCAATCTACTTTAATTTCAGAAACTTGCTATCAATCTGTTTTCATCTTGACAATGACAACAATATGAATAAAAAATATAAAAAATGAGTTTGGCAAACTTCAAAACGTTCATAAAACCTTGTTAGAATGGAAACGTAAACTGTTTTAACTCCTCTAGCGGTTTCCAGTCATTTATCAAAACATTGTTCTTGTATTTAGGAATCGCGTAGGAGTCTTGGCGTCATTGCACAGCTATATTAATGTTGTCACTACTTTATCACAAAGCGTAGGACACAGCGAAATTACAGAGTGAGGCGAGGAGGTATTCCTCAAAGCGCATGGTATACATTTCATCCCTGATATCACCCCGGGAACGGGACTGTCATGAAATGAAATGATTTATTACATAGACTATAGGTATTTGCCGCCAACACAGCTGACTCGAGCGGACGTAAAACGAAGTTCGTAACTCATACTTATTGCTCAGTGCATAACGACAATCGATTTTCAATTGTTTTATAAACCGTGAGTCGCGTTGTTGACGCGTAAATGACCAGAGGAAGTGCTTGTGAAGGTCTAAACTGCCCGGTTTACATTGTTCCAGTCTGGATCCAGTGCGGTTTACATTATTTCAGTAGTAATCCAGCGCTGGATTCGATCGCTGGACTGGGATAATGTAAAAATAAGTGTCAGTTTGAACTTTCGCTTTATTACAGCGCGAGCTAGCCATGTTGGCGATTAGTACAACATATTTTTTCTGTGCTTCAGCTGGTATTTAATCATTTGTTCAAGTTTCCTTTCCTATTCTCAGCAAAATATTCCAACCTGCAATGGTCTTGTTAGAAATACACAACAGCTGTATTAATAATAAAACTGTTTGTTTGTTTCAACAACCAATATCTGGAACAATGCATACCGAAACTAACCTCTCGAAGTAAAAAAGAGTTTTTGGACTGGCATAAATGCAAATGAATGGGTTAACGCCCGAACCCAATATGTGATCTCAATCGGTTTTTTTTTTCAATGTCAGATTACAAAGTCACATCACGCGACTTTATAACCAATCAATGCATTGTGTATTATGACGAATCGAAGTACACGAACAATCATCGATTGAGAATAGAGATTGCATATTGGGTTCCGGCGTAAATCGATCACGGAAGGTCCTCTTACAGAATATTGACATGAAGCTGCAATGTTTTTCGTTCTGTGTATGAGAAATCCGGAACCACAAATCTTCCCACGGCTGGTCCCGCCTCTTGTATAAATTTCTTTTACCAGTGGTCATTTTGCTTTTGTTTCTGAAATGGTAGCAGTTTAAAATATAGATTAATTATTAATTACACAAAGCTGTAGTTTCTCCCCCGGGACGTCAATAAGCTTCATTACTTATTGTCAATCTGAGGTCGCCGCTGTTGATCCTGGCTACACAGGAGACACATCGGTGGGAATGTGCAGTGGGCTTGTCTTTTTTTTTAATTACAGAAATCATTTCTTATCGCATGTACTCTCTGTCAATAGAACGTATTTTTATAAACCTATCCTCTGAATAATAAAAGTTTGAACATTTTTATAAATTCTTGACAAATTCTACACTGCTTTCTTAGAGAATTCTTGATTTTTCCGATTAAAATTTTTTCATATAAACGATTATATCGAACCCGCGACCGGTTTGTAACCGTTGACTAAATTTGCATAATGACTAACGTGTAAATGTCGTCATGTTGTGAGTAAAGTTAAGTCATCATTAGTCTCGAAACTAGTTAATTTTATTTTTGGCTTATAAGCGTCATGCCTACTTGAGATTATCCTACTTCATCACTACATAGTATAAAACAAAGTCGCTTTTTCTGTCCCTATGTCCCTTTGTATGCTTAAATCTTTAAAACTACGCAACGGATTTTGATGCGTTTTTTTTTAATTGATAGAGTTCAAGGGGAAGGTTTTAAAGTATCATACATTCCAAAATTCCCACGGGAAAGCGGGATACACGCATACGAAGTTGCGCGGGTTTCGCTAGTATATTATAAGGCGAAAGTTGTGTGTTTGTTACTTCTTCACACTCAAATGGCTGGGCCAATATTTATGATATATGATATGATACGTAGGTAGCTGATACCTCGGAGGTACATAGGGTAATTTTTATCCCGATAAGTACGCAGAGAAGATGGAGCTGGCTGTGCGTAAAATTAAACGCGGGTAATACCGCGGACGGCATATAGTTGAATAAATAAATTCTCAATCAACCTGGGGCCCGATTCTACTAACACAAATGCACCAATGGACTCTCAATGGTGTAAGCTTTTGACATTTGTTATGGACTTAAACAATAAATATTATGTTATTGTTTAAGTCCAAATATTAAAAACTATTCCACTGATACACTATCGGCATTCTTTTGAGACACGATTGAGACACCATTGAGAGTTCATTGGTGCATTTGTGTTAGTAGAATCGGGCCCCTGGTCCCAAAGTAAGCTAGGCTTTGCTCGTGTTATGGGTAACACCTAGAGTCGGAAACAAAATGCTAGCACATGGTTTTCTTTCGCCATTTCTTTTACCAGTGGTCATTTTGCTTTTGTTCCCGAAATGGTAGTTTTATAACATTTATTACTGTACTAGCGAAACCCGCGCAACTTCATTTGCGTGTATCTTTCCCGTGGGAATTTTGGAATGTATTATATTTAAAAATCTTCCCCTTGAATCACTCTACCATCAATCTACCTATTTAACCCTTTCAGAACTGGCGTGCACAATTGTAGACATAAGATATAATTTAAAAAAAAATATTAAACTCTCAAGCTTTCCGATTGAAAACGGTTGTATTCATTTGTTCACTTATAAAACTACTCAATTTAGTACTACTAACGCCATCTTTTAGCATATTCTAGCCATTTTCGACAAGTTTCCACCAGTGCTCGTGCGTGATTTGAACTGTACAGGTGAGCTCTTTATTTTATTTCAAAAAAATATAAATTCGTGCAAGAAATCATCTGGAAAAATTATAATTGGATATCTAATATTATTGGGGTCATGTGTAACGTAATATTTGTGTTTTTTTTATCACCTTATATTGGTAATCTCGATTTTTATATTTGTGCTCAATTGTTCCCATCAGGACTCATCTGAGTTTTTTCCCATTGTTAACAGTTTTTTACGAAAATATGTTTTGTTTATAATTTTAACGTTTTGCCAATTATATTACTAAGATAAATATATAAAATTAATTATGATATTGTTTAGTTATATTTTCAGATGCAAAAACACCAATATGTTCTCACTGGAGGCGTTACAAGCATTAGATGAAGGAAATCTTTCTGACTAGTTGTTATCATCTGATGACGAAGATTATATTATAATTATATATAGATAATTACTTATTATGGAGATTCAATTCGTCCAGCACCCTTAGCTGCTAGAGTTGGCGCAGATGTCATTCACCAAAACCAAATGGAGTTATTTCCACCTGAATCTGATAACAATGAAAGACCAAGCGAATTGTATGACGGCGTACCTGATCAGGAACCAGAAAATTCAGTCAACTCCCGTGATATGTCGGAGATTTAACCAGAAATACCTTCCACAACTGAAGATATTTTACAGGACCTCACACCAAAACAGAGGATTGCATGTAGACACAGAGAATTGGTAAATATTATATCATCACGTTGGGTTTTATAGGGCCAGATATATATCCTATAGATAGGGCTTTAACTATCGGATCTAGAGATATTGGTGGAAGCCAACCTGATGATATAGTATTTACCAATTCTCTGTGTCTTCATGCAATCCTTTGTTTTGGTGTGAGGTCCTGTAAAATATCTTCAGTTGTGGAAGGTATTTCTGGTTGAGTCTCCGACATATCACGGGAGTTGACTGAATTTTCTGGTTCCTGATCGGGGACGCCGTCATACAATTTGCTAGGTCCTTCATTGTTATCAGATTCAGGTGGAAATAACTCCCTTTGGTTGGTGAATGACATCTGCGCCAACTCTAGCAGCTAAGGGTGCTGGACAAATTGAATCTCCATAATAATTATCTTCATCATCAGATGATAACAACATGTCATATCGCCAAAAGAGGTTGACCAAGTAGCAGTAGTAGCTCAACGATGCAAATTATCCCAAGAAGGCCAGGAGAGATTCGCCCTGCAGCTGAAATAACTCGTGACGGGCATTTCCCTACACATGACGATGGAACTGGGACTAGGTGTAAAATGGTGGGATGCAAGGCAAAATCTCATGTCAAATGCATAGTGCAAAGTTCATTTATAATTTTGTAATAAAAATGTTTCTAAATTAATATTATTTCATTTCATAACAACTTTGCATACCTTATTCTTATTACTATGTAGGACGGGAGTCCACATTTGTGCACATTAAGAAAAACTAGATTTTCCCGAAAAGTTTAAGGCTAAAATTTTTTTTTGTATTTTTTTAATAGTCTCCTTATTATACTTTAGACACATGGAATTTACCAAATCCATCGGATGAAAAAAAATAATTCAGGTCTGAAAGGGTTAAAAAATATTTATTAAAATCTGATGCGTAGTTTTAAAGATTTAAACATAATAGGGCATTAGGGACAGACAGACAGCAAAAGCTACTTCATTTTATACTAAGTAAAGATGTAAGCCGAGTGGCCATATGGCGGTTTGAAAACACCGACCTCTGCCAATCCGCATTGGAGCAGCGTGGCAGAGTACGCTCTAATCACCTTCGATTGAAGGGAGACCCGTATCCCAGCAGTGGGATGATTATGGGTTAATATGATGATGATGAGGAAAGATATACTCTGACGAGAGAACGTGTTTGTAAAAACTAGTGGTAAAAACCTATTCTCTGAATAAAAGTTTTGAATTTGAATAAATGTTTGCCCGGAGTTGCGCTCGAACCCGCGCCACTATGGTGACGAAGGTAGAATCCACCACCGGGCTATCAAAATAGGATAATGTTAGGTTGATGATGAAGCAAGAATCTTGGTGACTTGTTTTTGGAACCCGTAAACAAAATAACATTTGACTGACATCCTGAGCTCGTAAATATATTCTGTGAATAATGTATTTTGGCAAGACAAAGCAGCAATTATTCGGTACACAGACTTTAAGTACTTGCTAGAAATTAAATCTTTGGCCTTAGAACATTACTTCAAATCTAAATATTTCAAAATGTTTAACCACTAAGGTGGCAAACAAGCAAACGGCCCGCCTGATGGTAAGCATCACCGTAGCCTAAAGACGCTTGCAATACCGGGGGTATCATTCACGCGTTGCCAACCCTCCTAACACCCCCAAGTGGAGCTCTGGAGATCTTACTCACTATAGGAACACAACATGGCCGAGACCAATGCTATTTGGCTACGATCTTCTGTAAGGTGGAGGTCCTTCCCCAGACGGGCTGTTCCGATTTGAGCGGATTATCCGCTGTGCCCTACCTCTCTTAAAACTAAGTCTCTTAAGTAAGATAAAGTTAAAAAACTGCAGGTTTTTGAACGCTAAAATAGACAAAAACAGACGGGAACTGGACAAATCCCACCGCACTTTAACAGTTGTGTCTCCTTGAAACCCAGTATCAACAATGGCGACCTCACATGTTTCAGGGTTTCACGACGAAATTTCCATTCACGACCATATATTTTGCTTCGTTTCCGAAATAGTGGTAAAATATGAACTGCGGGTCTAAAAAGGCCATTACACTGAAATGAATTAATTTCCCGAATTCATAGCAGCTTAGCAACGCCTCTAATTTTCGTAAAATGGTCGTGTTTTTGTGACGTTTGACGTGAGGTTTGAAGAAAAAACTGAGTTTTCAACCTTATTTCAAGAGCAAGTGGTACCACGTAAATTAATTATAATTATTGCAAAAATATGAATTGCAAATGAATCATATAGTGTTAAAGTTACTATTTTACGATTTGAAAAGTGATTCCTATTAGGAATCTATATAAGATACATACTAAAGTGGCCTTTTTAGGTCTCCAGATAACTTGTTTGTGAAAGCCTACTCTCTGACTGAATAAAGGATTTCTTTCGAAACTATGGCGATTTAGCAGTCTCGATTTGACAACGGAGCTAATAAGCATTAAGGGGTGGTTTAAAAGATGCTTTATTTGACAAAACACAACTTCAAGTAATACAATAGAAAAAACTTCTTACCTCTGTTATTGCACCTCCACCTTACAGAAGATCGTATCCAAATAACATTGGTCCAATCTAAGGCCTAGGCCATGTTGTGTTCCTACGGTGAGCAAGGTCTCCAGAACTCCACTTGGTTGGGAAGCGTTGGCAACGCGTGAGTGATACCTCCGGTATTGCAAGCGTCTATAGGCTACGGTGACGGCTTACCATCACGCCGGCCGTATGCTTGTTTGCCGCCTTTGTGGTATAAAAAAATTAAAAAAAACTTATAGACTAAAGGCGGCCTTACTGCTATAAGCAATTTTTTCAATAAGTCTGCCGCTCGCCAAATGTTGTTATGCTATAAAAAGCACAATTCTATATCGGTCCCAGCACGTTTTATGTGCCATTGTATTTAATTTACAATCGTCCATTAAGAATAAAATTCTTTTGATCAAATACCGTCCCAAACATTGTAACGTCTATCAAAATGTATAAATAGCTCTCTAAGTGACTCACAGTCCACGAGTTAAAAGATGTATTTACTGTGTTGAATTGACATGTTTCGCGATCGAGGAATCGCGTATAACAGTAGGGCAATTCACGTAACAAGGACCAATTCTAGTTCGATTCAACGACACTCGCTGTCTCACTCATACAGAATAGGAATTGAACGGGACAGCAAGTGTCGTTGAATCGAACTAGAATCGGTTCTTGTTACGTGAAATGCCCCACAGTTATTACACCGTCATTCCAGTGGCCCGATTCTACTAACACAAATGCACCAATGGACTCTCAATGGTGTCTCAATCGTGTCTCAAAAGAATGCCGATAGTGTATCAGTGGAATAGTTTTTGACATTTGTTATGGACTTAAAAAATAACATAATGTTTTTCCCAATTTAAATAAATATTGTTTAAGTGCAAATGTCAAAAACTTTTCCGCTGATGCACTATCGGCATTCTTTTGAGACACGATCGAGACACCATTGAGAGTCCATTGGTGCATTTGTGTTAGTAGAATCGGGCCCCAAATCGAGATACCCTGATCCGTCAATCGGCTACCGTTAATCATGGATCTCGATTTAGATTGACCGTGTAATTTATGCTTATAGACATTGACACAAAACCAAGACAGCCTTCGTATTCTGTGCCATAACAGGTAGAGTTCTCGTGGTACAGTCAATAGCATGTCAACCTTTACATATCGGACTTTGTTCCACCATTCCAGACCATTCTTATGTTCTATTGTCATAAGAAATTGTACTTCAAGTGTAAAGCTTAACTTGCACCGGTACATAATTTAACTAGAAAAAAATATCGGGAAAATAGAAAATCTACACAAGAGGGACTAATGTTCGTATTTAATTGTTGTAGAGTTCATACTAAAGTTAACTTAAAATGTTTACCACCAATAATAATATATTGTTTCTAGGCCAATTCAATTTTAATATCATCATAAATTAATATTAAGTTTATAATACATAAGTTCTACTTACCTTGATTAGCAAATTCCCCACCGGGTGGCCTGAAGTCGACGTGCAAAAAATAGCCAGTGGCTATTTAATCCTCTTATGTCTCAAATGGAACGAATCTAGACGTTAATAAGGCCCCGTGGTGCTCACATGAAGTGCCATGTGATGGATTAAGGCCATATTAGATAGCCAATAGTATTACACAAAATATGTATATACTTGTTTTTATTAAATAAAGATTCTTGGACGAATCACACAACGCCATCTAGTCCCAAACTATAATTTAATTTGACTATTGGTACTAGATCTATAGAATACTATTTTTTTGTAAATAAATACTTATTATACATAGAAAACACCCAGACCAAGGCAAACATACATGTTCATGCACACAAATGTTTGCCTTGCGCAGGATTCGAACCCGCTTGTGCCAGCTGTTTCACTTCTTTAAAATACATCCCACTGCAACTGCAGGGATTCCGGTCTCCCTTCAATCGAAGGAGATTACACCGTACTCTGTCCTGTCACGCTAATTCAATGCACTTGGCAGAGGAACACGGCGCGTCTGATTTTGCCTTCACTTTATCAAGTTAGCTCTTCTCGGCTTTCCCTGCCAGTAGAGGCTCTGGGAATTAATATTTGAAGATCATCAGCTCTTTTATATTTGTCTAGGTTGTTGTACAGAGATTTCTGAGTGGTCATTTTGCTTTTCTTTCCGAAATGGTAGTATATAGAGTTGTTTAATTACATAAATAATTTATTACTGTAATGTATTGTAATCTTTGACGAGAACGTGTCTTTGAGGTCTCCTAATCTCTTATTATAACTCTAAAAATATTTAGTTTTTTTTTTTCGAGTCGAGGTTCTTTTTAAATATCATTAGGTACTTATGTAATTATAATGTGTATTACTGTTTTAGTATGTTCTTCGAAGCGCGCATGCGCATGAGGTAATCGTGACATTTGCCCATATAAGGAGCGTTAACGCTCGGCTGATTGCCGCCACATGAGGCGACAAATCGACTGTTTTGTTTTAGTCTCAGGAGGTAAATGAGCCAAGTCGCGTTTTGTTGATTATAGTATGGCCCATCTCAACGCTTAGCAATAAAGTAACAACTGAAAGAATGGTCTATTTTTTAATGAAAGTAAAGTAAAGATATGGTTAGTTTTATAACCTTAAAATCTTTCATTCGTACCTATAACATTTCGTTTATATTGATTGTACCCTGTAGCAACCGTTTGCGAACCATACCGAAAAAAAAATCCATTAAGTGGAAACATGTGTATGTGCGCTGTTGCTTCGTCTCCTCTGCTAACCTTCTGCCTTCCTGCCTGAAAGTGTTTTAGAAGTGAAACACCTCTAAAGGTCTTGACCTCTAAAACACTCTATTGAAGGCAGACCCATATCCTAGCAGTGGGATAAGTACGGGGTGATGATGACAAGTTATATCAAGAAAAACGTCAAAATTTCAATATCGACTGATCGTGATTGTTGTTAATGTGGTGTATTTCCAGTACCTAGTTCCAGTAGAGTAGTTTCCATGATGTGATACTACTGGTAATAATAAAGGTTTGTAGGAAAAATTGTTAATGACCCTCTGGGAAAAAAATACCGGAACTCCTAATCCTGATTTGATTTCATTTGATTTGGGATCACTCCTCTGACACTACTGGGAATACACCATTCATGCTAATTAATACGATTTCTCCATGAAGCAAAAAAAAAAACTGTAGAATACTTTGAATAATATGAGCGTCGCGCACGTGTTCTATAATGCTCTAATAATACACCAGCGGCCAATGTCTTGGCTATTTTCGAAAGATGCGGGAGATGCGTATGTGTCGACACTTTCACTAATATTTTTTAAAGTATGATACGTTTTTGGAATTATATTTTTGTAGGAAGGTATTGCGTCAACGCGGGCAATGAATACCCGAGTCTTTGCAGTTTTGAAAATCAATTGCTTTTCGTAGAGTAGGACAGGTTGCGATACTGACAGCTGTCCCATCTTTTGTCAGATATAATTATTCAATTCAAATGGGACTTTTTTATACCACAAAGGTGCCAAACAAGCATACGGTCGGCCTGGTAAGCCGTCACCATAGCCTATAGACGCTTGCAATACCGGGGCTATCACTCGCGCGTTGCCAACCCTCCCAAGTGGAGCTCTGGTCTTATTACAAGCTCTTTCGAATCGTCACAATTTTTTCCTACCACCAGTTCAGACGGCAGAAAGTACACTTAAGTAATCAAAAATACCCTATACGGTTGTTGTTCAACTACTTAGTTCACTTGGGTAGATAGATCACTGGCACTTTTTTTCAGGTAAAACGGACGAATTCGTTGAAACACTGTTATGAAGCTACAACATCCTCGGGCGACATAAGCTATTATATTATATTTAAAAAAATGGGATTCTTACTAATCAGTGAAATGATGAAAGAAACAAACCATTCATTCGCTCTTAATGACTCTCTGGACGAGATTAACTCATTCACGGGCCACCTGTTCAAATAAAAGATCTCTTTGATTAATCTAGACGTTACATTAATGTCTAAGGTTTATCTGATGACATTCTTATAGTGTCGCGCATTGACATTTCACGCTATTATCCAAATGGCAGTATTTCTTATATTTGCAATACTTTCAGATCATCATGTGATTGATGTCTTTGACGTAGTTGCTAGGTCCTTTCAATACTTTTTTGATCTATTTTTTTTCGATTAAATTATTTTAATAGTTCGTAGAATTCTAACCATGAAATGCCTTGTCCGTTTTTTATACCACAGAGTTGGCAATCAAGCATACGGGCTGCCTGATGGTAAGCATCACCGTAGCCTATAGACGCTTGCAATACCAGGGGTATCACTCACGCGTTGCCAACTATCCGAACCCCCCAAGTGGAGGTGGGGAGACCTTACTCACCGTGGGAACATAGCATGGTCGAGACCAATGCTATTTGGCTACGATCTTCTGTAAGGTGGAGGTCCTTCCCCAGACGGGCTGCTCCGATTTGAGCGGATTATCCTCTCTTAAACTTCATGGTTATTTTAATAGTTTCTTCGTTTCATGTGGTAAACCTACTGATATTTGAGAGGTGTGTTCTGACTTCCGTGCAAGATGAAAACATCCGATAAGAAAAGATTTTTGGAGTTTCCAACTTACATACGTAGTTGGTAATTTCCGCGTTAGAAAAAAAGTTCCTAATTTTAAGTGTTTTTGCAAAACAATTAAAATAAATACATCCACTATTCGAAAGAATTTAAAATCTATAATAAAGATATGTATATGATTCGAAATAGTCCAAATAAAATTTGGAAAGAATATGTGTAGGTATGTACATTGAGAAATAAAATAATGCAGAGCGAGTACTAGCGAGTAACAGCATGCAAGTCACATTAGCTAATAAAAATTATAACAAAAAGTACCTATATATTAAATTGTTTAGTATACGGGTTTAAATTTAATTGAAGTATGACGGCAGCTGCGGTACATTTAGAGATGACGCCTCGTCATGTAGACCGGAGGCCGAACCACGTTTTACATACCAGTCGTATCTTGAGAGAATAATAACTTTGAACTTTCGCGTTGCATTATTATAAATTAATGATAAAACGGGAATTAACGCGATCATACCTTGATAAGTCCTGAAAATTCCGAACTTCTCTTTCCTTCTATCTATTCTTCTTATTTATATCTTTCCTTCTAAGATGTTTCTGATAAATTCGTCGTGTAAATATTTCGAAAATACTAGTGGTAGTCTTATGCTACCACTAGTATTTCCGCACTAGATATTTTCTTTCGAGCTAGCTAATCAATTGTGGAAATTAAGGCACAACATCTTTTAATTATTACCGTTTATAAATATTTTACCTTTAAAAAACTCGGATAGTAGTCGAGTGACTAGCAATGGCTACTTTTCCCCCACGGCCTGTGAGTTTAAGGCCAATATGTTTGTTTTTTGTTTAGATCTGAATGTTTTCTCTATAGACTTGAATTGTCCACATTTCTTTCTTTTATTGACCGTACGAAAAATGAGGTTGGGACTCTGGTCTATTACAAACCCGTATTCCATCTACAAAACCGTTTTGGCAGACTTATAGGACGCCCGACCTATATGAAAATGTTACATTTAACAACTTTCCCAGAGTTATTAAATGCATAACCTATTTATGTTGACATTCGAGGTCAATAGTCGTAATATGATAAAATAAATCATGATACATCATTTTATGATATTTATCCTACCCGTTTTATAATATACTAGCTTTTTGCCCGCGACTTAGTGCGCGTGAAGTTCCCGGCCCGTGCGAACCATATAACGACCTCCGTGGCGTAATGGTTACCACGCCAGACCGCCACCCAGGAGGTCCCGGGTTCGATCCCCGGTCGGGTCATGATGAAAAACGAAATTTTTCTGATTGGCCTCGGGTCTTGGATGTTTATCTATATATATATGTATTTGTTATAAAATATAATATCGTTGAGTTAGTATCCCATAACACAAGTTTCGAACTTACTTTGGGGCTAGCTCAATCTGTATGAATTGTCCCTATAAATTTATTTTATTTATTTATTTATATTGAATTTCGGGAAAAGTAATAGCCTGTGTATAGCCACTCCCTGATAATGTAGCTTTCCACTGGTGAAATAATTTTTGAAATCGGCCCAGTAGTTTCGGAGCCTATTCAATGCAAACAAACAAACAATCAAATCTTTCCTCTTTATATTATTAGTATAGATCGTTTGCGTGTATTTATTTATGCATAGTAGCGCCATCTATATTAGACTTTTGTTCAAATCCTACGGGAAGCGCGTACTTTTTGGGATAAAAAGTACCCTATGTGTTAATCCAAGGTATCAGCTACCTAGCTATCAAATATAAATATTGGCCAAGCCATTTGAGCGTGAAGAAGTAACTTTCGCCTTTATAATAATAGTAGGCAGAATCTACTACCAAATAATAGCCCCATTTATATTTACTCTCATGAGTTGAGGAATTCAGGAGCCCGATGGCGTTTGCAGTGTGTCTCTAATAAACACGCAAGTTAAGCAACGTAGACCTCAGCCAGTGTTTGGATGAGTTTACCTTGAGCTTCGGAAAGCACGATAAGCCAGTGCGGCGGTCCCGGCTGTTATCGATGGCTGACAGGCGTTAAGCCAAGTCGGTTTTCAGGCTGACTTCAGTCGTATCTGGAGCAGCGTGGCAGAGTACGCTCAAATTTTTTAACCCCTTCGATTGAATGGGTTGGGATTGGTTGATATTTGATACGAATGAAATAATAACAATATGAAATTTCTCTCTTTTCCAGGCGTCTGGAGTGACAGTATCGGACGCGTGCAAAACGACGTACGAGGAGATAAAAAAGGACAAGAAACACCGCTACGTCGTGTTCTACATCCGAGATGAGAAGCAGATTGATGTGGAGACCGTCGGCGAGCGCAACGCCGAGTATGACGGCTTCCTTGAGGACCTGCAGAAGGGCGGCACCGGCGAATGCAGGTAAATATATACTGTCGGCAACGCGCTAGTGATACCCCCGGTGTCGCAAGCGTCCATAGGCTGCGGCGACCGTTTACCATCAGGCTGGCCGCAAGCTTGTTTGCCACCTTAGTGGTTTAAAGAAAATGTGTGTGTGAAAAATTGTCCTTGTGTGCAGTCCTGGATCTTTACAAGACTGGGAAATAAATTATTAATTTATTATAACTATTACAGCAAGTTTCTGAAACGAATTTTAATTCTACATCAAGTCTCACTTAAGATATCTGTTTTCTTCTTCTTTATTTTGCGTTAACAGCCATAATATAATGTGTCATTAACTTTAAAATGCGTTTCGGAAACTGGCTGTTAATCCCATATGACAGTACAGTAGTGAAAACAAAACTAAAAAGCAACCAGGATATTAAATAAATAAATATATAGGGACAATTCACACAGATTGCACTAGCCCCAAAGTAAGTTCGAAACTTGTGTTATGGGATACTAACTCAACGATATTATATTTTATAACAAATACATATATAGATAAACATCCAAGACCCGAGGTCAATCATAAAAAGTTAGTTTTTCATCATGACCCGACCGGGATTCGAACCCGGGACCTCCTGGGTGGCGGTCTGGCGTGGTAACCACGGAGGTCGTCAAATTAAGATTAAAAGGATATCAAAAATATAAATTCAATAAAATATAAAAGAGAGAAATACACCTAAATGTCGGTAGCCATACTTTTTTTCACTACATCCGAACGGACAAAAACAACTATACATAGACATTTGTCTTATTATACATAGAGAAGACCCCGACCAGGTCAAAAATATTTATTTATTGCCACATTCGACCACCAGAGCTGTCTAAAAGAAATACATAAATAATAATTCAATTTTTTATATTTTTTTCAGATATGGCCTCTTTGATTTCGAATACACGCACCAGTGTCAAGGCACGTCGGAGGCCAGCAAGAAACAGAAGTTGTTCCTGATGTCGTGGTGCCCCGACACCGCCAAGGTTAAGAAGAAGATGTTGTACTCTAGGTAAGCATATAAGGTATACTGTAGGTATAAGCAATAAGTCTATTATAGTGTAGACCACATTGGGCAGTTCTGAGAGAGAAATTAAGTTCAAATCTCCACGGTCGCAGACATGGAAAGAAAAAAAAAGATCATTCATAATCTATACATATAAAAGAAAGTCGTGTTACACCATTTATAACTCAAGAACGGCTGAAGCGATTTGGCCGAAAATTGGTGGAGAGGTAGCCAGGAGCAGGACATAGGATACTTTTTATCCCGTTAGGGTAGGGTAGGGTAGGGTATAGTGCCGCTAAGGCGGAACAAAGTTTGCCGGGTTAGCTAGCACCGAACCCCGCACCGTATCGCGTTACCTACCCCACGCGGGTATCGAGGCGGGTGCAGTCGCAAAGGTGTGCGTTTAGTGAACGAATATGTATACGTGTGCGCATACGTGTGCGCGTGTACAGACGACATTGGCATATGTAGTAGAAATAGGTAATTATTTCACGCGCGTTGCATTGAGTGTCCGGGGTGTGCTATTGGTATTTCAGTTTTGTTTATTTGGTGGTGAATGATACGCTTTAGTTGATTTAAGTTTTGTAAGTATTATTTATCGATTATTTCCAATTTATCTACTGTTGATGTCACCCTGTTATCGATATAGTAAAATTAATCTGTCACTGATAGTAAGGAGTCATACGATTTATTGTTCAATACGGAAAAGTAGATAATATAAAATTGGCATTCATTGGTGCAGAATTCGACTCTGTACACAATACAATTTTATTAAGAAATATAATGTATTAGGCCCTGTGGTCGAGTGGCTAGCAATGATCACTTTATCTCAAGGGCCGCGGGTTCGAATCCTGCGCAAGGCAAACATTTGTGTGCATGCACATGTCTGTTTGCCTTGGTCTGGGTGATTTCTATGCAGGTATAATAAGTATTTATTTCCAAAAAAAAAAAAATAAGTATATTTATCAGCATTCTAGTACCCATAGTACAAGCTTTGTTTGGGACTAGATGGCGTTGTGTAATTCGTCCAAGAATATTTATTATTATTATTGTTAAATGACAAAAAAGGTCGCAACTGGTTTTCTTTCCCCATTTCTTTTACCAGCGGTAATTTTGCTTTTGTTACCAAAATGGTAGGAACTTAGTAGATTAATTGCATAAATAGTTTGTTACTGTATGTACGTATGTATCTATGACGAGAGAATGTGTCTGTGTAAAGACCTACTCTCAAAATAAACTAGCCTAGCCTTATTTTTATCACTAGCTTTTCCCTGCGACTTCGCTTGCGGTTAATTTTATGACATAGATCTCGTTTGACAACAAAACAACCCATAGCGCGACTTGTGGCGCCATCTGTTGGCCGATAGACCATTCCATACAGCGCCCTCTATTGTAGAAAAAATATTTTCCCATTGGGATAAAAAAGTAAGCCTATGTTGGGCTCTGTACCCCTGACAATATTATGTATACAAATTTTCATAATGATCGGCTGATTAGTCAAGCCGTGAATGAATAACAAACAAACTCACATTCTCATTTATAATATTAGTATGATATTTTAACCATTATATGTTGTTAATTGCAGCTCCTTCGACGCGCTGAAGAAATCCCTCGTCGGCGTACAGAAGTATATTCAAGCGACCGACTTGTCAGAAGCTTCGCAAGAAGCGGTCGAAGAGAAGCTACGCGCCACTGACCGCCAGTAAAAACAGCATTTCTAATATCCCACGTTGAAGCGAGCACAACACTAATATTACAACGAAAAACCTTACCGACCCATCATAAACGGGTATGCATGGGCATTGCTTACCATCAGGCTAAAAAGAGATGAGGAACGTAATTCTCCTCTCTTCTACAGTTCTATTCGGTAACCCATCATAAAGACGTCTGAGATTTGTGTGTTTAATATCGGACCAGCAAGAGAAAGAGGTTGCAAGATCTACCCTTACTTGCTATAGAAAAGACCCTTTATGGGATTACATGGGCATGGTAACTTTAGCCTATAAGATTAGCCCAAATACGATGGGATATTTATTGTATGTAGTCGAATTTTATTGTTATAAGGATCCCAGTAAATTATAGAGTAATCTTAGTGTAAAATATGAACAAAATGTCTTAATATCTGTATTATTAACATTTACACGTCATTTATAATGTATTTACGTGGAATGAATACGTGTAAACGGGTGTAATATGGTGTTGTGCACGTAAATACGTGCGGGTAAACATTTTATATCGTTTTTATCCTTGAGCTTTGCAGTCGAGCCGACCCTATGGCGGCCTTATACAAAAATAAAGTATTACGACCGCCATCGACGTCACTAGCTATAAGGATCTTATGTAATATTTTAAATTATACTGAGTAATTATATATTTTTTCCTATAAACTAAAGGTAAGCTCAAAGTAAATTTAATAGGGCGACGCGCGTTTGATTTCAAAATACAGGTTTTGCGACCGCTTTTATACTATTTAAATTTATAAATGTAATATAAAGGGAACGTTTTTGTACGATCGCCTATATTTGCGTTTGTGGTTTCTCGATGCCGTAAGCTTAAAATGGCTCTGTAACAATGCGGGCGTTGGATAGATATTTTGTAACCAATTTATCCAGAAATACACTCGATATAAGTATATCAGTTGTTTTATTTGATATAAAACCGATACATCCCTTTTCTTTCTACAATATTAATTTTTCTAAGGCTTTCTGTAGACGACACCGGAGACGCGCCGCATGAAAGGTCGCTGTATACGTAACGTGTTTTTTCCCGGACGGGACGGGAAGTTAAATATAGTCCATACAAAATTTATGTGAATGTGCTTAAGTCGCGGATACACGGACGGGACGGGAACGTGGCCGTTTCGAACAAAAAGTCACGTCCCCGTCCCGTCCGAGGTATTATCCCGTTGCGTATGCAGAGGCCTTAAGCCGCCGTAGATGCAGATTATATGCGATTATTCCTCATTTATGCGACGCCACTGTGATTTTTCTTCGTTTACACCATTTTGCGTTCCGGTGCCGCAGTGCGGTTTCGGCGCTTCTACGGCGTCGTCTACAGGAAGCCTTATTTTATAATTTAAGAATAAATTTATTCATTTTCATATTGTTTATTGGAACAATTTTTAGCATTGTATTTGTTAAATAAATAAATATATAGGGACAATTCATACAGATTGAGCTAGCCCCAAAGTAAGTTCGAAACTTGTGTTATGGGATACTAACTCAATGATATTATATTTTATAACAAATACATATATAGGTAAACATCCAAGACCCGAGGCCAATCGGAAAAGGATCGTTTTTTCATCATGACCCGACCGGGGATCGAACCCGGGACCTCCTGGGTGACGGTCTGGCGTGGTAACCATTACGCCACGGAGGTCGCGGAGGTTTGTTGCTTGATTACAATGTGTAACTTGACAGTATTTTAAATTAAATTCACTGTTTACGAATAAGTATCTTGTATTAGGAATACGAGTACAAATTAAACAAAAAATAATGGTTTAAAACATTTATTAAAACAACAGTAATTGCTATCACACCAAAACTATCACAAAACCGTAATAAACTACAAAACACAGATTTACCAAAACCAATCGATGCTTTAAATCAGTGAACTAGACCCAGGCCAAACAGAAATATGTAGTCCGTTTTTCATCATGACCTGACCGGGATAAGAACCTGGGACCTCCTGGAAGGCAGCGTGGTAACCATTACGCCACGGAGGTTGTCGATTAGGTATGAGCAAGATAGCGCTAGAGTTTTAAACTAGATTGTAGCTGTTTTTATCACCTACGAGAGAGAACAGACTGGAACTTTACTGACGTCGACTGATCATTCATACCATCGATTGTTTGGTTTGGTTTACACATGAAATCGTTCTGGTGTTCAACATGTAATGGAAGGAACACACGAGAAATTGAACAGTACAATAATATAAACGATTCTCATAATGTTGTAGGTATATAATTTGTATAATTTTCGTGAGAACAAATATGTATTTATAATTTTTCCCGAAGATAAAGTTATGGATGGAAGACAATAATAATCGCGCTGATCACCAGAACGTTACAATGTATGTAGGTTATTCCATTCCAATATATTTGGTACAAAAGTTCCAGACAATTTGATTTAAACATAGATCGATATGAGATAAACATAGATCGATTTATAAATCATTTTATTGCGTTATAGCCCACATTATGTTACCAAAGGTATGACAAGCTAATTCAAACACAATAGTTGAATTTCACTGGAAATCTTGTCAAAGTTAAATATTTTTATTCAAATAGACCTCTCTCTCTCTCTGGTCGGTCCTTCATGTCTGAAGATCGTGGTCATGGTGGGATCTTATTCGAGAATGGACTGTCTCCATCGACCTCTATCGTTGGCAATTTTGGCGATTTGGTAGAAACATGCTGGTTTTTGATCATCCTTCAGTTGATTTGCTTGGTCTTTTGCCTTCTGTGTTGCCAACGTGCCAATGATGATCAGCTTCTCGAGACAGTCCTCCCCGCGCCTATCACATGACCAAATAATAGACCTAGGAAAAACAAGCTATTTCGAATCGTCACATTTTTTCCTACCACCAGATCAAATGGTAGATTTGTGCTAAGAACACTGATGGGAATTTGGGTCTAATAAAAGTTACAATGTATATGTGCCAAGTATATTGCAATGGAATGTAATTTATGTAGAGAACTCTGTTCTCGCTCAAGAATGTCAGGAACTATGTTCATTTTCATCCTGAACTATAAAATCTCTAGGTTTTACATGGATTAAATGAGATGACGAACAAAGTAGAATTTTTCTACACTAAAAGTTTTTTATTTATCTCACTACCCGCGGCTCCGCCCGCGTGGTCAAGGGAAAATGTCCATAATTTTTCCCATGGGAATATATTTATCCCGTGGGAAAAAGTAGCCTTATGTCACTCTCCAGACCTTAAGTTATCCCCGTTAAAAAATAATGTCATATTTTTTTTCCCGTGGGAATGAGATGTTTATCCAGGATAAAAAATAGCCTATGTCACTCTCCTGACCTTAATCTATCCCCAATAAAAAAATCCTATCAATCCGTTCATTACTTTCGACGTGACAAACAAACAAACACACTTTCACATTTATTATATTAGTATGGATTACATTAGTTACCTACCTCACCATAAAATTTCATCTCTCTCGCTCGCTCTCTCCCTATCTCACTCATCGGACAAGTCCGCATTTGATCGTCAGCTCCTCAAATAATATTAGTGATAGGTATTTTTGTTAATATGCAGTTTTCCTAGTGATTAGAGAAAAGTAGTTGAAAGATCCCCCTACTGTAGACCTGCAGGCTTATTGATCGTTTTAATCATCAAACAAATAACGTCATCTTAGGCACAAGAAGTCCGCTCTTGGTAATACATATTTATTTATTGCAAATAGGTACTAATAATAAGTACAACACAAAAATACACATGAAGCTTTTCAGGCACAGCGCACAGCAATGGAAAAGAGAGGCAGACTTGTTGTAATAGTTTATCTTGACGACCTCCGTGGCGTAATGGTTACCACGCCAGACCGCCACCCAGGAGGTCCCGGGTTCGATCCCCGGTCGGGTCATGATGAGAAACGAACTTTTTCTGATTGGCCTCGGGTCTTGAAGGTTTATCTATATATGTATTTGTTATAAAATATAATATCGTTGAGGTAGTATCCCATAACACAAGTTTCGAACTTACTTTGGGGCTAGCTCAATCTGTATGAATTGTCCCTATACATTATCTTCCAAATAATCCATATTATTCTTTGATGAGGTTAATAATGGGCCTTTCCGAAACGCTTCCAGTATACCAACTTCTCAAAATGCCAACCGCTCGCAATAGCCTCTCGGAATGCCAACTTCCTGAAACTCTCTATGCCAACTTCTCAAAGTTGGCATTCCGACTATTCCGAGATGTTGGCTATTTGCTAAAGGATTGTATTGTATTAATTAGCTGAAAGTAAATTAATTACCTATATTTTTTTATAGTTAATGCCAACCTAGACTGGCGAGTGTGTAAAGAGGATCGTCAAGTCTAAAGAAGTGCCAAGTTTTCCCCTTGTATTTTAATTTTGCCTCAATCAACTTGAGTGTAGTTTAGATAGGTTCTAAAACAACCGGTTTCTTCTTGCACAATTACTGCATTAATCCTGTCGGGTCTACGCTAGTAAATTAGATTAAATCCCGAACTACATTTAAAAACTGCTAGGCAAACGTTTTGCATTAAATCCAAAAATAGTCTATAAATTCTTTGACTTTGTTACATTATAGGTATATTTTTAAAAATCATCCATTTATTTATATTTCTCTATTTGTGCGAATATTGACATGGATTATTATATTTTCGTGAAATATTTTTTTCTATCTTTTGTTTAAAATACATTTTGTAATATAACGTGAATTTCATACAAAGTCACTATTGGTACTTAAACTGCCCGTTTCTGAAACGTATTTTTAAAGTTAAAATATAGCTGTCACTGTCGAACTAAAGAAGAAAAAAGAGATAGCTTGAGACGTGGAATCAAAATTTAAATGCGTTTCAGAAACCGGCTGTTAATGTTAGAATAAAGTGTACCTATTTCCTTTATGCCCGGTAACTCGCCATAATGGAGATTTGCGGATAGTCACAAGAACTGAGACGTAATTGCTTATAACTATTTCGTTTAAAACTTTTAAAACATCCAAATTGATTAAAATAGGCCTATTATAACGGGTTAACTATTCTGATAATAAATACATTTAAAATCTAGTCTAATTGTCAAGCGCTAACTAATTTTATACCTTGTATGAGCACTAATGAGCAGGATAGCGCTTGACATTGAGACTAGATTTTAACTGTTTTTATCATGGACCTAGAAAAAAGGCGGACACCATCACTGAAACTAAAAAGTGAAGCACCCATAGTAAGCCACCTCGCGTATACATACGAACCGGCCGGCTTACTATGGTGTGAATGTGTGCGTGCCGGTCAGCCATTTCACACTCACACATAGTTACGCCGCCGCCATTACGGTGCTTCAATTCTGTCTTTTTTTTTCTACGTCCATGGTTTTTATTTTATTACATGAATAAATCCGCTTATATACCTAATTATATTTGACAAAAAAATGGCACATCATATGTTTTGTTATACAAAAAGTGCCATTTAACTTTTTGAGCGTTACAATTTTAAATAAGTACCTACGAGTAGGAAGATTAGAAAAATTTCATGCATATTCAATTTTCGAAAAAAAATGTGTAGGTACTTTGTTTGTTTGAGATACCGTGATACGAAAATCTTATATCTCTACACTCACGAGAAGTTGACCGCAGTGAAATGGTAGTAAAACGACGAGCTTCCACGCTCTCGTTTTCGCTCTTTTGCGAGAATGTAGAGCTTGCATTAAACACATCTGCGTGTGGCGCTCAAAAAGTTGTTAGAAGTTTCCGTGCGACAGAGTAGGCATCAATAAGCTTCGGAAAGATAATTAAAACTACTGTTTACGATTTTAAAATATTTTCTACACACTAATATAAAACACATTTAAGTTGAAATCACAATTTGAGTACCTAATAACTGGCAAGGATCAAACAACAAAAAGTTAAAGATATAGATTCAAAAATCCCGCCAAAAATTTTCGTGTTTTTTTATTGTGTATCCTTGCCATAATATAAAATTATTGATTATGGTAGATATGTAGTAATGTTATTATTTTTTTTACGGGGTCATAATTTATTTTTCATAAAATATTAACTATACTTAGTGAAAAGATATTATTTTCTTTTAATTTTGAAAGTTTTTAAAGAATTCATAAATCTACATAGGCTCCTCATTTCCATTTGGCCACGGAACCTATAAAACCTTTTTAAAAATCTGGACTCATGCTCATTGAGCTTAAAAACACTACAATGTTGCAGAAGTATCGATAGTTAATCAATATCGAATGGTATTACAATAGATATTAATATTATTCGCCCGTTCGCCCACGACGCAATTCACAAGCGCATCGAGTTGCATACGCGTATCGTACTAGTCGCTCGACAGTAGCTCTCATACAAATTCGCCAATCTCCGCACACGCCGCAACGCGTCTACTACCCGTCGGATAACACATACCGAGTTGCACACGAATCGTATCAAAATGACGGTTGACATAGAATCGTGTGAGTTCAGGAAAAATGAACCAATGTAGACATATGTAACGCCATATGAAAACACAGGCAAATGAGAGTTGTGTCGCAGTCGAGTTGCTTTATTGGGGTCGTGGGCGGTCCTCTATGAGCGGTGCCACAGGTGCTTTCACTTTTCTTCAGTTATGCAACAACGTTGCTTGGTGGACCCCAGTGGACCCCCATCGTTGTCCACTTAAAGTACATAATATCACCCTCTGACAGTAACGTACTGTTTTAAATATTTAAAAATTCTCAAATTTTAACCGTATTTTAGAGACGTTTAAATGCTAATAGTGCTGATGGTGTCCGATGGTGCCTGGGTGACGATGGGCTGCTGTACCGTGGGATCCAGAAGTGGGATGCTGTCTGTAGTCCTATGAAATCATAAATAATATCGATATGCAATAGGAATGTGAAACATAATCAAATGAACTTCTTTTGACAAAATCAGTATCGGTGTGGTATCGGGCGCGAGTTCAGAGTGCAGTACGAGTATTTTGTTCGTGTTCGATCTAAAATCTAAAGTAAACCGACCGAGAAAAACTCATGTTGTGAGTATTAAAGGACGCTTGTAACATATCAAAACGACGTAGCTAGTTTTAAAGTGAGCAACCCGGCTTATTTGAATATGTTACACGCGTCTGATAAATTCGCAATATGAAACTTTTATTTATTTGATCGGTACACGTTAACACGTTCTGATGTGACCAAAAAACTCCAACTAAGCACCCTGTATCCAGTCCCAGAAGGTGCCCATATCAATCTTTGCTTGATCACGTTGTTGTGCAATTCGTCACGGAATATCTGTTTATTTTGTCTAAAGATTCTGTAAAGCTAAATACATACCTGGCCCTCGTTATGGTGGGTTCAGTAACTACCTCCTCGCAGCACGGGGTCGACGTCTTGTTACGAACGATCGGAAGCGTCGTACAAATCGTAGCCGTCAAGTAAATGTACTAAAAATAAATAATAAATGTGAAATATTATCTTCCGTGAGTACCTACAAAAACTGAAAACAATTTACCAAGTATTAACGTAAAGACTAGACACCTAATCTCTTGTTAGAAAGGCAAAAATATCATCACAAATGGATAGTGAAATAAATGAACAAGACAAGGTGAGACTAATCGGTGACTGCGCTCCCTGTCCGCGGTGCCAATGGGTCTCACTTCTGAACTTCACTACTGCTCAATATCAAGTGGGGCGGAGAGGCTTTTTTTATATTATACAGCAGACCACAGACAGCAGACAAACAGGCAAGTGGGCCACCTGATGGAAAAAGGTCACCGCCGCCGCCTAGGGACATCAGTAACACTGGGGGCACTACCAATGCGTTGCCCACCTCTGACGAGACCTCTAACCTCTAATATGCCTCTTAAATAGTCCCATACCCATATATAAATAAGAATAGATTGAATTTTTAACTTACCATCGACAAAACAAGTATCAAGTAGATAGTAGGCGTGGACCAATGAGTAGCGTTTTCTATTGCCACCACTCCCATCACCCAGTTGATCGCGAAAAATGGCTCCAGCACCAGACACAGGTTCAGGTAACTCTTTAGTTCATTACCTTCGGTATTCCAACTCCATTTCCAAGACAAATTGTCCAAATACAGCATGTTAAGTACGCCTCTGTCTTGGATTGTTTTTACTGCAGTTACCTAGATTTTTTAAATATAATAAGTTTATTACATTCAGTTTTAATTCCACCCACATTAAGTCTAAAGATATCTCGTTTTTTTTTGTTTGACTGTGACAGCTATAATATAATGTGTCATTAACTTTAAAAATGCGTTTCAGAAACTGTGAGCATTGATTATTAGCTAATAGTCAATGGGTGAGTACCTGGTGAGTACAGACAGAACGTTTCACAGACATGAAAAGGTAACTAGATAGACAGAATGACAGAATGCTTTATTTGCAATACACAACTATTAGTAACACAATAGACGGAACACGTACAGACTAGCATATACGCAACAAGGCGGCCTTATTGCTAAAAGCAATTTTTAAATAAATTTTATCTAGTTTTACTCCTAACACAATTTATACATAAAACTACCAAAACTACATTATTTTTGAACATGGCAACACTTACCTCATTACCGTCGTTAACATCACCGTTTCCAATGTTAACATAATCTTCATCGTTAAATTCCTTCTCCAATGTATCAGAACTGTCTGTATTCTTCCTGCTACTTCCTGGTGAATAAATGTCAAGGGTGTCGATGCTCGCATTTTTATTATCTTCAATTATTGACTCGTTTTTAGGCCAATTAGCAATGTGATGGTCAACTAATTCTTGTATTTTCGCTGTTAACATCTCAGCTTGCTTTCTGTTAACGCACTGCAATCCTATTATAACAATTCCTGTGTTTATCAATATAAGTATCATCGCTGGGACCATGAAACCCATTACCATTCCTTTTTCGATCGACATCCAGCAGTAGTGCTTTGTTTCATACTGTTCCATTGATAAAGCGTAGTTAAACTAAAAATATAGCTTAGTTAATAAAAAAACTCATCATCCTAATCTTTATAAGAGCCACCACACTTGTGATTTTTTAATCGGCTGATAGTTTAGTCGCAGTTATTTTCGATAGTTTGAAAGGCAGATTTTTAATCGTCAAATGGGCGCACTGCCATGTAGCTCCATACTGAATCCCAGAACGATCAAACTATCGGCCGATTTAAAAATCACAAGTGCGTGGCTCTAAAATATCAAATGAAGCCGCTTCCGCTCGTAGTTCGCTTAGATCTTTTAAACTACTCAACGGATTTTAATGCAGTTTTCGGCAATGGATAGAGTGATTCCAGAGGAAAGTTTTACCATGTATAATAGATAGCAGGTTTTTTGGAAATTCCCACGTGGAAAGCTACACGCAAACGCAGTTGCGCGGGTTTCTCTGGTGTATAATAAAACGACTAAGAGAAAAGAAGAAAGTTATGAATGACATCACAAGTTGTGGTGATTGCTTACCACCTGTCTTAGCTCGTTTGTATGTAATAAAAACATATTTAAAAGGTGTAACAAAAAATATGAATTTCATCAAATTTCTTACCATCACAACAATTGCAGGCACACCATAGGACAGCAAATAGATATATTTTAATGGTAGCAATGTATCACAAACGCAGTATTCAGTGACGGCAGCAGCTAGTGCTACTATCCACATTGCACAGGATATGTGAGTGTAGTGAAGGAGAAGTGCGATTCTCTCACATTGTGATTGAGATGACGCACCCTGATGAAACAGAATGGCAATTATGACGACAGGATTTGGTAAACGCTAGTATGTACGATTGTATATATTGTATGGTTGATTAACCAACGAAAGGTATGAGCAGGACCGTAACTATGTTTCTAATTTTCTAAATATTGTAGGGAATTTACTTGAATTTTTATTTATCAATAGTTTTATTTATTAAGAATTTACACAGTTTTATACAATAGTTGATTCTTTTACATCAGTGTGTCAAAAACCACTGCTGGTTTGTCCGCACACCGGTACTCATTTTCGCTCGCCCGTCACCGCGTCGCTGCCGTCGCTCTTCGCCGCACGCGCAAGTACGCACGCAATTTTCATACTGCACATTGCAACGCTTACATAAATAGCGTAAAACCTTCGTTCTTAGTAATCTACCCTGGTCACCTCATTCATTGGTTGACTGTACACGAAATATTCAAGAGGACGGATGTGGTGCAGACTCTACGGACTCTCCAAAATTATAGGGACGTCAGTAAACCTGCCCTGTAGCTGTACACACATTGTATGCGTTGACATTCATTTTTAAACCAGACGTAAAAATGCTGCAGCCTAAACACCCCTTGCCCAAACCGCACACACGTTTTAGTTATTCATCATCATCACCTCAGTCACAAGAAGTCCACTGCTGGTATTTTAGTTATTGATTAGAGGCAAACTTATTGTTTTGTCAATAAAATCGTAAAGCAACATTTTTTTAAAAAACTACTCAACACCACAAATTCGGAGTGAGCATTTTTTTAAATTAAATTAACATGTTTTTGTAATAAATATTAAGCTATGGATGGTTGTTTTAATACTTACAAGAACAGCTTGCGTGTATATCAATGTGCAGATACAGAGACTGCAACACAGGTTTATATTGATCGGGAATAGTTTACTATTGCGTCGAAACTCAGAAGCGTAATCGCTTGCCAGCAACCAGAGTATTGTTAACACCAGTAGACATACGGCGATGACGCCTGTTATCAAGATCTGTTGAGCAAAAATTACAATTATGCTTTATTTGCAATACACAAACAAGTGATATAGTAAAAGTTACAGACTATACAGACTGTGGTGGATGTATATGCAACAAGGCGCTTTATTGCTGAAGGCAACTAAGCCCTTGTTGCTTATACACCTACTGTATTACAAATAAATGTAGTATAAGTAATACAATGTTTCACTGTCACTTTCACACTTCATATAATTCTCATCAAGAAAGACAGTGCCACAACAGTGGATAACGTATACCTACTACGTTTATTTGTAACACAGCTAGTCTATAATGCAACAATTCTTCATCTTTTCAGGGCAACGTTACGGTAATGATTGTTTGTATGGATTGGTTCAAAAGTTCTAGTGAAACGATTATGAAGGTAATTTTTCAACCATTCAACAAGTAGTTTAATCCTTCATTGAATAGTAAAGATGAATATAGAAGATAGAAGAAAGCGTATAGAAGAAAAATAGGCCGCATGTGCATGAATCTTATAAAAAGTGTAAGCTTCCATGGACTAGCCGTGTGCTGTAATATTTTGAAGAGCTAAAGAAAGACCAAAAGCTCGCAAAAGATTGTTTTTTAATTATTTGTGTGCTTTTTTATAACTAGCTATTTTAATTTGAAAGAGCGCTAAAGTCTAAACTATTAATGATAATGAGAAAATTGTTATTATAATTACCAAAACAGTCCATTCGTTCTTAACGTGGCATCCATGAAAACCATATAAGTATGTGACACTGTCGATGATATTATGTTCTTTGAGATCAGCATCAGCCAGCGAATCATCAGGGAGATCAACTTCAGGCTCTTGAGGTTTAATGTCTTGCATTTTGTTCGCCACTATTACCAAATAAATTAAAATGTGAAAACTACAATTGGATTTGCTACTGGAGTCACTCTAATCAAATTTTTACCGGTGGATTTATATGAAATGACTAAAACTATAGCATTTGAAGTACCCGTAAAGATTTTTAAGAAAAAATCTTCAATAAAGTGCGGGTAGCGGGACTCCACTGGATGAGACTGGCACAGGACCGAGTAGTGTCGTGAGAAATAATTACAAGAACTATTACAAGTAACCTGTTGAATTAGAGTAAATTCTCATTACCATCACTTTAATATCATAGATACATTGTCAAAATAAACTTCTGAAACATCTACTGAACAAACACAGAATCGTTTAACATAAACTTACAACTCAAATATTTGTTATACCTGTAGCTGAACAAAAATCTATCAAACTGTTATGACCTATATCGATCATCATCCTTAAACATGTAAACGCCCTAGGACGAATCTAGGTCATCGGGAAATAGGTTACCTACAGTTCAGTTATACAGTTCAATTTTATTATGTTGTGTTTATTTATAAATAAATAGTACTTTTTGTGAATAATTTTCAAAAATTGTAAAACCTTAAATTATTATCTAATTTATAATAATTAGTTAAACTAAACAACGTAATATAAGTGTCGAATTATTACTATAGATGCTTTCTACAACATGATGCCATGAAAATTTTAAATAAGAGTTTAATCATATTATTTGTTGCAAGCGTCCATAGGCTACGGTGACCGCTTACCATCAGCGGGTCGTAGGCTTGTTTGCCACCTTATTGGAATAAAAAAGAATGCAAATACAAATATATATAATTATCGTTTATGTCTTACCTTGATTATTTTTATAAACAAACTCAGGATTGGGATAAAGTGGTGGATTGTCATCGTAAATTGAAGACGTGAAGTTGGATACGACTCCACCGTACTCCGTATCATACGATGTTATATCATAATCAGTCCGTTCTTCCTGTCTCGGATACAAAGATTTGTGATACTTAATAGAAACTGGCTGAAAGGACCTATATGCGGGTAGTTTTTGATTTTTGTTGAAGAAACCATCGTCAATGCTGGAACGACGCACGTGATGGGTACGGTTAGGTGGCGATGCTGGAAAAAAATTGGTCTTTATTAACTCTTGAACCAAAATGGTCGCGTACTGCGCAGTTTCAGAGTTTCCTCCCGCGAACTCTGAAGTTGTGGATCCTCCCCACCGAGGTCTTTTCGACTTCAATGTGGTTCTTTAAAAGCGGCATTAAAAGATTTTTACAGGATCGGCGAGTGATAGGTGTTGCTAGCGTCCATAGGCTACGGTGATTGCTTACCATCAGACGGGCCGGATGCTTGTTTGCTACCTTAGTGGTATAAAAAAATATTTGTTACAAGTACATTATTTCAGATAAAATCTAAGTTGATCATCTGTTCATTATATTATGTGTATAATATCATACAATATTTACATTATTGAAAATAATAACTATTTGCTCTACATTGATTATAGTTAAACTGTCATACTAAATTAAAATTACTTAAGTTATATATCGTAGATAAGTTAATAAATAATACATGTTTATCAATTTAAACTGTTAAAAATATACTCACCAGTGATATTAGCAATAAAACATTGTAATAATATACCAATAACAAAATACGCAATTTTCTTATTACATGTTTTCATTTTATCGTCAATGACTTTCTAGTTTCTGAAGCAATCAGCGTTCTTTGAATATATTATCCAAGCACATAACGCACAATACAATAGTTAATTCCAGTTGACTGGTTTGTTTACTTTATTTACAAAAAGTAAGCAATTTTAACATACCCCGCGGAAAATCGATATATCGCACTGCGTTCCATTCTACTCAACATTTTACTGTCTCTAAATACATAGGTACCATATCCGAATATTATTTAATAAGTAATGCTAAAAAATGTGAATTAAAAATATTTACAATTTATATGTAACACAAAGAAAATTGATAGGTATAAATTTTTTTTGTTGTAAATAATTTTGCTTATAATTTTCTTGGTAGATATTTAAATGCATATTCTGGCAACATTATTTATTATCTGTCAGTGTCAGACCCTCAGTATAGTATAGACCGTTCACAGTTGTTTTACCTCTGACAGATGTAAATACGAAATTCCGAAAATATACGGACTGACGAAATATACGGTTTCGTTGAATTCTAACCTTTTAAACCTTATTCCTAGGACCAAGTATAAGAATGGACAGATTAAATTTTAGAACGACAATGAAACTGTCTTTGCTCTCTGTCTTGCTTATAGCAACATTCAGTGTGAAAAAAAGAAACAAACATAGACAAACATCACCGTCTAGAACTAGGACCAAGTATAAGAATGGACAGATTAAATTTTAGAACGACAATGAAACTGTCTTTGCTCTCTGTCTTGCTTATAGCAACATTCAGTGTGAAAAAAAGAAACAAACATAGACAAACATCACCGTCTAGAACGTCAGCGTGTCAACTTTTGAGACATTTGGTAGCCGCTTGGATATCAAAGCTCGTGTTGGATTTTTTGTGTTTTGAGGTGATAATTGGACTTTTTATAGAGAAAAATTGTGATATGGATTTTCGTTTTGAACCATAGCTTGCGTAGCCATTGGTTGTAAGAGTAGAATGGGTGTTACAACGGAAAGCGATCAAAGGATATCTTTTCATAGGTAAGTTATCGACTACATGATTTATATTTTTTGTGCAGGAAATACATTACATGATCGGTTTTTGTAAAGTTAATTGAACCCTAAAGACGATGCAGACGCATAATTTCAACAAACCCATTACTTTTATACAAAGATTTGATTTTATACATTACGTTTATTGAGCTTTGACAGATGATGTACCTTAAATATTGTAAGTAGAGTTGTCACATTGTATCGATAAAATAATAAATTGTATGCGTTTTTATTAAGGTTTAATTTATTCCTAGTTCTCTTGCCCATTGGGATGAGGGTTAGTTAGATAAGAGTAATCAAAGTAATATAGATCTTGTGTTTTTCAGGTTTCCTGACACTAATATAAGAAACAAGTGGATTAAGAACATAAAACGAGATAATTGGACACCTTCGCCATATTCTCGCCTGTGCTCATTACATTTCGATGTATCTTGCTATCGGGCAGGTAATTTAGATGAACACGCTACGGAGTATTATGTGACGTTTAATCATAAACATATTAGAAATCATTTTAATAAACTAGTCTTATTTAGTGGTCAGTAGATTCAGTAAATAACTAAGCATCAAGCACTTTAAGTAAATTCCTGTAAGTCTTTGTTTATTGTTTTTTGATCCCTAGTTGATTTTTTTAAAATAAGAATTGTTAAATTGGTGACATTATACGGATTATTTAACAATTCCTATTAGATATTATAATTATTATTACATGTGTGTATAATGATTACAAAATGATCATGATTATGATGTATGATTTTATTTAATTTAAATATTTTGAATAAAAACCTTATAAGTACCTATTTGCTTTATTTATTCTTCACCCGCATTGAGTGTAGGTAATCTTTTTATTTGGCATATTTAAAAAAAACAAATACCTAAAGTTACTGATAGATGAGTATTTGACATTCCTATCGATAGGTGTCGATAGTGTGTATTTAATTGTTAAAGAATATTTCTGTCAGCAATATTGATTTATAGCTGGACTGGGACTGAATAAAAAACATAGACCAACCCTTTGAGCTGCTTATCTTCCCAGGGTATGATGTCGTAAAAGCCGACGTGATCATACCCACTCCAACATCGGACTGTCTATGGGGGACAACGATAGGAATGTTCGTCATTGGTAATCTTGGAACGAATATCAGGTTGCTGTGGTTTGACTAAATGACTTATGGTTCTACTCACCCCGATAGGGAAACTAGGGGGTTATGCATCTGTTTCTGTCTTTAATCATTTGATTTGTCAAGTGTTCTCAGATCTTAAAAATGAACATTAAATATTAAATCGATATTAGTCGATAAAGACACGGCACATCTCTAGTGATCCTATATAAAAAAACAAAAGTTTATATAGCATACTGGCTTCATGAGCACAAAAGACGTTATAGACAATGATATATCTATCTCTTTTTTACTTAAGACGGCACATATTAGTGTGAAAGACAATACCCATGTATTTCTTTCGTCTAAAATACAATCCGTCCATTCTTATACTTGGTCCTAGGTCTAGAACGTCAGCGTGTCAACTTTTGAGACATTTGGTAGCCGCTTGGATATCAAAGCTCGTGTTGGATTTTTTGTGTTTTGAGGTGATAATTGGACTTTTTATAAAGAAAAATTGTGATACGGATTTTCATTTTGAACCATAGCTTGCGTAGCCATTGGTTGTAAGAGTAGAATGGGTGTTACAACGGAAAGCGATCAAAGGATATCTTTTCATAGGTAAGTTATCGACTACATGATTTATATTTTTTGTGCAGGAAATACATTACATGATCGGTTTTTGTAAAGTTAATTGAACCCTAAAGACGATGCAGACGCATAATTTCAACAAACCCATTACTTTTATACAAAGATTTGATTTTATACATTACGTTTATTGAGCTTTGACAGATGAAGTACCTTAAATATTGTAAGTAGAGTTGTCACATTGTATCGATAAAATAATAAATTGTATGCGTTTTTATTAAGGTTTAATTTATTCCTAGTTCTCTTGCCCATTGGGATGAGGGTTAGTTAGATAAGAGTAATCAAAGTAATATAGATCTTGTGTTTTTCAGGTTTCCTGACACTAATTTAAGAAACAAGTGGATTAAGAACATAAAACGAGATAATTGGGACACCTTCGCCATATTCTCGCCTGTGCTCATTACATTTCGATGTATCTTGCTATCGGGCAGGTAATTTAGATGAACACGCTACGTAGTATTATGTGACGTTTAATCATAAACATATTAGAAATCATTTTAATAAACTAGTCTTATTTAGTGGTCAGTAGATGCAGTAAATAACTAAGCATCAAGCACTTTAAGTAAATTCCTGTAAGTCTTTGTTTATTGTTTTTTGATCCCTAGTTGATTTTTTTAAAATAAGAATTGTTAAATTGGTGACATTATACGGATTATTTAACAATTCCTATTAGATATTATAATTATTATTACATGTGTGTATAATGATTACAAAATGATCATGATTATGATGTATGATTTTATTTAATTTAAATATTTTGAATAAAAACCTTATAAGTACCTATTTGCTTTATTTATTCTTCACCCGCATTGAGTGCAGGTAATCTTTTTATTTGGCATATTTAAAAAAAAACGTATAAATACCTAAAGTTACTGATAGATGAGTATTTGACATTCCTATCGATAGGTGTCGATAGTGTGTATTTAATTGTTAAAGAATATTTCTGTCAGCAATATTGATTTATAGCTGGACTGGGACTGAATAAAAAACATAGAACCCTTTGAGCTGCTTATCTTCCCAGGGTATGTCGTAAAAGCCGACGTGATCATACCCACTCCAACATCAGACTGTCTATGGGGGATAACGATAGGAATGTTCGTCATTGGTAATCTTGGAACGAATATCAGGTTGCTGTGGTTTGACTAAATGACTTATGGTTCTACTCACCCCGATAGGGATACTAGGGGGTTATGCATCTGTTTCTGTCTTTAATCATTTGATTTGTCAAGTGTTCTCAGATCTTAAAATGAACATTAAATATTAAATCGATATTAGTCGATAAAGACACGGCACATCTCTAGTGATCCTGTATAAAAAAACAAAAGTTTATATAGCATACTGGCTTCATGAGCACAAAAGACGTTATAGACAATAATATATCTATCTCTTTTTTACTTAAGACGGCACATATTAGTGTGAAAGACAATACCCATGTATTTCTTTCGTCTAAAATACAATCCGTCCATTCTTATACTTGGTCCTAGCCTTATTCTAACTAAAATGTCTTTTTTGACAGGTCTATGTGTTCCGTTGTTTTGGATGGACACTTTCATGGTTGCCCGGCGCGTACATTACTTCTGGTTGTAAACGTGTTTAAACTTGGTCTAAACTAGTGTTCAAAAAATCTGTCAGAGGTAAAATAACTGTGAACGGAGTTGTTTTCGTCTTTTCTACCTATTTCTGTTTGTATATAAAATATATATGTTGTTGTTTGTTTTTCTATTTTATCTTATCCCAATACAAAGAATTGGCTTTTCTATCTCTCTTTTTCTGTTTTTATTCAAATTACATTAGACTTGGCTGTGTGGGCTCATAGCTCTTTGCCTTCCCGTGGGCGAAAAAAACAAAAAAAATATGTCATGTTTACATCAAAGTTCAGTTCATACACAAAACGCAATAATGTCTCTAATGTAACAAAAAATCATAAAAAAAATGAGTGCAATACTAAAATTTATCCGTGAAAACCACATATTGGCCCTCATAGAACAGGCTATAGTCAAAAAGAAGTCTCGATTAAGTCTAAATGCGTTCGAAATTAATGAAATACCATCGCTTTTATACACCTGTTTGGAAGTGCAACACTTATATCTTCATAGAAACAAAATTGTGACGATCCCAGTGCAACTGACCGAACTGGTCAACTTAACAACGTTGACTTTAGATTATAATAACATAAATGCGCTGCCATCTGAAATAGGTAACTTGAAAAATTTGGTGAATTTGAACATAAGTTACAATCCATTGCATATTTTGATACCTGAAATTGGGGAATTGGAGAATTTGGAGGCTTTCTGGTGTAACAAGATAGGTCTTAGGGAGATCCCGAAGGAGATAGGGAAGTTGAAGAAGCTGGACACTTTTGGTGCGAGAGGGAATGAGCTTAAAACTATACCTGAAGAAATGACCACTTTGTCAAAATTAAGGTGAGTTACTTATATAATAAATAATAAGGAAATATTATCGGGCGAATCACACAACGCCATCTAGTCTCAAACTAAGCAAAGATTGTACTTGTACTACATTGTTGATAAAATTATACATAGGCACTTGTAAATAAATACATACAATGAAAAAACTATTTGAATAAATATAGGGTAAATTACACAAATCGAGCGGCTAAAATATAGAATATGGCCCGTCGAGTTCGATGCCCCTGATTTTTTTGCAATTAGATAACAGTATTTAGAGTCACTGTGCGAAGTTTCAAGTTGCGGAACAATATAGTTTTTTTGAAAAAAAATAAATAAATTTGTATTATTTTCGAGTATTATGGAGGTGTCAGACGTATTTTGACAGCTATAGATTACGTTCACTGGCATTATCAAACGTTTTGTTACGCATGTTGATTTCATTCATACACATTTTTTAATTTTTTTATTATTATTTTGACACAATTTACTTAAAAACAAATTATACTTTGATTATTACCTTAAATATGCTAAATCATTTATTAAAATATGCTAAATTATTTATTGTAACATCACTTTTGATTTTATCAAATTATAAAATGTGACATAACAAAACGCAAGTACGGCCGCCATTTTGTTGCGTCACTTGCGTCAGTCAATTTGATTTTAGATGAATGGGATATGGTGGTGGGTTAGGTTAGGGTTAGCTTGTGATCATAACACCGCCGAGCGAGCGAAGCGAGCGAGGCGCGACTGTTTCGGTAGTCAACTTTGAAATCCTTCCAATTGATGAAATAGTCACTTTTAGTACAGTCATAACCTCAAACTTCAACCTTGAATATCTCGAAAACTATACATATTCGCAATACCCCGCCGCCGGAGGTGGTATTGGGGAGTAGCCCCCCCCTCATCACCTCTAAAATCGACGGTTCTTAATGTATATGGGCCAGAAAAGTCACTTTCAGTACAGTCCTAACCTCAAACTTCAACCTTGAATATCTCGAAAACTAGGCATTTGCGCAGTGGGGGAGTGGTATTGGGGGGAAGCCCCCCCCCCCCCCCCCCCCCCCCCCCCCCCCCCCCCTTAAAATTCGACGGGCCATATTCTATATTTTTACCACAAATACATATACATATAGATAAACATCCAAGACCCAGGCCAATCAGAAAAAGTTTGTTTTTTGTCATGGCCCGACCGGGCTTTGAATCTGGGACATCCTGGGTGGCCGTCCGGCATGGTAACCATTACTCCACAGAAGTCGTGAATAATAAATATCTATGAATAAAATAATTGGAATGTATATTTAAATGTTCTTTTAAAACTGTTATTTAGTGAATAGTTTTGTGATAAAAAAATTACCTTGAAAGTCTTGCTTCAATGTATTTTTTTTATCAAGCATGGCATAAATTAGAGCAATGAAAATATGCTAAAAGAGATTCTTAAAACCCGTAGACTGCTTTTATGCAACCATGCGGAAATGGTGTGCTTCCCTGGTGCGCAGGGTGCTGGCTAGCCCCAACGGCATCCTGAGTAAGTTTTCTAACAGGTTTGATCTTCAAGCTGAAGAACAAAACTATGTAGATAATACTGTAAAGATGTAATTGTTACAGTCAACAAAGAAATGGGCTGACACCTGTATCCCCCCCGTCTGTATATATTATGTTGAGTGTACTAACACATTTTGATGCCAGTTGGTTGAAAAATAAAAATTTAAGAAATATTTTAAAACAATTACAGATGGTTAACATTAGAAAACAATCATATAGAGAGCCTGCCTGATTCGTTGGACAAGATGGAGGCCCTCGTGCATTGCAACCTGAGGAACAACAGGATCCGAGAGTTCCCTAATTCAATTCTCAAGTGCATTGATCTTATGTTCTTACAGTTGAATAATAATGAGGTGAGTATGTAATATTGTCACATTTCATTCAATTAACAACAATTTACACAATAGATGCTAGATTATTAATCACAATGCCGGATTAATCACATTGTCCATAACATAATATAAACCTTTCTCAAGAACCACTCTATCCCTTGGTGGAAATCACATGAAAATTGGTTCAATCGTTTTTGAGTTTATTGTGAAGACAGACAGATGTCGCGGAGGACTTTGTTTTATAATAAGTAAGGATAAATTCTCACCTACCTATCTCACCTTCATGTGACAACATGAATGGGTGAGCTCCACACTGAGCGACCACCTTCGTGAGGCATTTGTCGGATGATCAGCTTGACCTATGCCTAAAGAGCCAAAAATGCCTTGGTCTAGCTAGCCACTGAGTGTTGATTTTTATTTTGCTTAAAGGAGACTCTATGCCTGCCCCTGCTGTTTCGTTTAAGCGGCCCAAAAATACACAGCGGTAATGTTCATAAGTTTTCACTTCTGCCGGCACTCTCGATGCAACCCCATTTTTGTGCCTTCTTCAAACACATTTCAATAAAAATTAAAATCTGTAACAAATAATCATACAAACAAACATTTATATATTAAGTAATAGAATTGTGATATCATTTTCAGATATCTTCATTGCCGGAGGATTTTGACACGACATTCCTGTCGGTTCTAGAGATGATTGACTTGCGCGCAAACCCCATTTGTGAATTGTCACATCCAGTAAGTACTTTAAATAGATATTCATATACATATTTTAGGGTAGGAATCTGATCCTGAAGAACTACTATGTACCACTGCAAAAATTGTAAAAAACGTTAGATTAAAATTTGCGTATATGTTTGTTACTTCTTCACACTCAAATGGCTGGGTCAATTTTTATGATATTTCGTACGTAGGTAGCTGATACCTTAGTTAGATTAGACATCCATACTCTTTATCCCGACAAGTACGCGATTTCCGTAGGATTTAGTCAAAAATCTGATATAGATGACGTTGCTGTGCATAAAGTTAAACGCAGGTAACGCCACGGGCAGCAGCTAGTTGAGAAATAAAGCGTTAAATTGGAAAAACACAATTTCTGGGTGTGGGGTCACAAGGTAAACCTAACGGACCTACTGTCACACTATGATGACCAAAGTAAAATCTGTCCAACTAAACCAATTTAACGCTAAATTATAATCTAAAGCCCACCATTCACACGCAGATTGGTCCGGTGGATTGGTCGGCCATCGGACTAATCCGCCTGTGTATGGAAGCGATGAACCGGTACGCCAGACTGTCAAATGGGTTGGCGTCGGGATCGCAGATCCGCGCGAGCGCCTGTCGAACCCCACATGCCATACTTCGAGTGGAGGGTTCGTGGAGGGTTCGTGCAGTGTATGGGCAACGCGGGATTGGTCCGCGGTCGGGTCCGGGGTCGTGTAGTGAATGGAGGGCTTAATACAATTTCACGGTGACGTATATAATTTATTTTATAGGAGTTATGTTTGCTCGATGCTGGGCACCTCTGTGACAATACGTTGTCCACAAAAAACCAGCGTCGTGGTACTACTGCCATGACATTCATGCTGAGTGTACACCAACTTGATTAGATTTAAATAATTTTTTTTCAATGTCTATATTATGTAATTCATACTTTTTTTTATTATTTCCTTACAGGATCATCCACTTATCCGTTATACAGAAGAACTGCCTGCACCAGACGCCGAACTCTCTCAAGCATCTGGCAGCAATCGTCATGCTACTCAAGCACTAGCGCTCAACGCTACAGCACTCAGACTTCCCGCTGTACCTGTACCTAGGCACAACGAACCATTACTGTTAGGTAAGTTAAAGAAAATGTAAAATAGTGTAGAACAGTATTATTTCGCAGCCTAGCTGAAATAACCTAGCGTCTAGCATTTTCATGTTAATCTGTGGCGCAATTATGCTTTGAAAAGATGATGTCGCTTTGATGTCAATATGATGTAGATCCCAAGTTAGACATGGTTTTTAAATGGTATTATGCTATATCAATTCTGTATCTCATTTTTGACATTTACGTGACACTGTTTTATGTCAAAAAGTGGAGTGTATTACGCGTATAAGTTGATGTCAAGTTGATATCATTTTTATCGCATATTTCGGAGAGCATAATACGAAATAGTCTGTAATGAAGTTGACATCATAACGACATCATAATTACACCACTGCTCTCGTGTGCTTGAGTCTGTAAAAAAGCGAGTAGAGTGAAACCCCCAATTGTCAGCATCGTGATTTTTTTTTGTTTGCTATTTTTATATTTTCAATATTTGTTTTCTTTATTTTATAAATAAATATTATAAGCTTAACCCCTTTTAAAATTACTGCTGATAATCGGTGCTGAAAATTGGGTGTTTCCGTATTTGTATTTGCACGTTAAAGTGTACATTGTTTTACATTACTAATAAACATACTTAAGTTTAGTATACTAACACCTAACAAACGCACAGACATGTCGTCAGAGCAACCTACAGGCCGCAGCAGTCCAGGACTGGCCGTCAATGGGACCGCTATTCGAATCCCGGCGCAAGTCGCGAGAGCAGATCCTTTAGCTTTTGGTAAGATTATACTCTTCTACAGGTTCCTGATAAGCTTCAGTTAGCCTACCAGTCAGGTAACTTGTCCGAAAGTCATACAAATTATTTTGTTATTGAATGATGATCTTTATCCGTCCCCGAACAGATATTAGAGATAAAAACTATCCTGTGTTAATCCATGTTATACTATTCGTGTACCCAATTTCAAGAAAATCTATGATCATTGGTCTCGGCCATGTTGTGTTCCTACGGTGAGTAAGGTCTCCAGAGCTCCAGTTGGGAGGGTTGTCAACGCGTGAATGATACCCCCGGTATTGCAAGCGTCTATACTCTACGGTGATGCTTACCATCAGACGGGCAGACACCATATGCTTGTTTGCCACATATGTGGCATAAAAAAAATATATGTTTATTAAAATTTAATAACAGATATTGACATGGATGCGTCGTCAGTGGAATCGTCCGAGGACTGGGAGAATAGTGTGAACAGCTCCGAAATTGATGTGCAGTACCAGAGCGAAGACGAGAGGGCTGAGAACGAGGTATATTTTCTTCTTTTTAATGTCCTATACAGAGTGACTTTTCAAGGGGTTGGCATTATTAAAAAACTAGCTTTTCCACGCGGCTTCGCTCGCGGTTAATTTTATGACATAGATCTCGTTTAACAACAAAACAACCCATAGCGCCATCTGTTGGCCGGTACAGCGCCCTCTATAGTAGAAAAAATATTTTCCCATTGGAATGACATACTTTCACAGGATAAAAAGTAGCCTATCTTGGGCTCTGTATCTCTGACAATATATATAAAATTTTTCATAATGATCGGCTGATTAATCAAGCCGTGAAGGAATAACAAATAAACTCACTTTCTCATTTATAATATTAAGTATGATAAACTCTATAGAACAATATAAAAATATGACTTTATCGTAATTATATTTATACTTAGTATTTTTGACGACCTCCGTGGCGTAATGGTTACCACGCCAGACCGCCACGTAGGAGGTCCCGGGTTCGATCCCCGGTCGGGTCATGATGAAAAACGAACTTTTTCTGATTGGCCTCGGGTCTTGGATGTTTATCTAAATATGTATTTGTTATAAAAATGTAATATCGTTGAGTTAGTATCCCATAACACAAGTTTCGAACTTACTTTGGGGCTAGCTCAATCTGTATGAATTGTCCCAAAAAAAAAAATTGACTTGAAACAGTGGCGGTCCTTCCAATAAAGCCGAAAAGCCGGGCTTGCCCTACTAAAATACGCTATATAATATAAAAATTTTTTTTTTTGCTGCTTACGCCCATCGATTAAGCTCGATTCTTAGTCCCTCCTCAAAAAATGACAATCCCTTGAAAAGTCACTCTGTATATAAAATTCAAAGTCTGATTTAACTATATATCAACGCACAGCCCAAAGCGCTGGGTCTAGTGATTCCAAATTTGGAATGTAGGTTCCTAGGGGCACCTTCCCTTTTTTGAGGGTACTATATTTTGTTTGTTTTTTGCACTCTATTATATTTTGCTATCATATAACTACAGAAACTATATTGTACCATTGTCCTTAAAATCTATCCCTGTTGCCATTAAAATCTATACCCCCCCCCCCCCCTCCATCCTAAATTCCCGTCAAGCTTCCAACCCGCGGACGGTAGTGTTAATAATCTAAGACGCAGATCGCTCAATTCTTGCAGGCCGTCGGGATGGTACTACCGGAGCTGTCTAGATACGCGTCGACAGCCAGTTGAATTACTAGCACATAAAGGTTTTAAGGTAACTATTACAATCCATTCCACAATACTTGGCACAAAAGCTCTAAAAACGTTTGATTTAAAATAAGAATCGATTTGAAACAAACATGAATCCACACAACATTATGTTACCACAATTATGATTGACCAATACTATTTCAAATCGAATTTCTCTGGAAACCTTGTGCCAAATATAATGAAATGGATATTACATGCGGGTAAATGATATAATGTATACAACAGAACGGCGCAGACGCATCCAAATTATATTTATATAAACAATTTCACAAAAAAAAAACACGGGGTGTGACTCGCGGTTATATAACTTGAAGCGACCGAAACATTCAGAAAATTTCATGAAAAACAAAGAGAAGTTTGGCAAAGTGGTTTTATTGCCAAAAGCTTTAACGTTCTCAGACTGTTTGTTACATCTACGCTTATATGTATTATAACATCATTGAATACAAATATATATAAAAAAGCAAATTGTCACTTACATATGTTCATAAATACATAATTATAGTCCGGCAATCTCGTGCGCGACCGTCCCGCGGGGTGACAGACGGTGGCGGGGACGAGGTACCTAAGATGTCAGCGGGTAGCGGGTGGTGTAGCGGGGAGGGAAACGCGTGCATCGCGCGTCAAATACGGCAGTCTCGGCTACGCTACCTCGTCCCCGCCACCGTCTGTCACCCCGTGGGACGGTCGCGCACGAGATTGCCGGACTATAGTCTTTTTGTTTATCAAAAGAGTACCAAAAATGTTTACTACATTGCCATTGGTCCATATTGATACACGTAATCATCGCTATTGGTTGTATTGCGAGCGTTGTTATTGGATGATGATCCATCTCGTCAATATCGAAAATGTGCGAGGGACGTACTTAGTACTCTTTTCTTTAAAAAAAATGATTACCAGCCAGTTTCTGATACACATTTTTAAAGTTAATGACGCATTAAAATATAGCAGACTGCTGTCGGATCAGAAATACTTTATTTGGAATTTAAATGGGTTGCACAAACTGGCTGTGTAGGTCTAAATGGACGTTAGAATTTAAAAACTGTAAACTTATTCTAAATTTCATATTACACAGACCAAAAAACCGCTCATACATACGTAGCGTTTTTTAAACGTAAGTTTGGAATGAATTTGTGATACAACATTAGTGTCGCACAAAAACATAAATGTATGCATGCATTACGTATTTGCCTCTTTTTCTCTCTTTAATTGTTCCCTCTCTATTTTGGCAAATATGTTCAATAAACATAATACCGAACCGACGGCCACTGCTCTATTATATGTATATAGTGAAATTAAATGGTTAAAAGTTCCAGTTAACCTGGGGCCCGATTCTACTAACACAAATGCACCAATGGACTCTCAATGGTGTCTCAATCGTGTCTCAAAAGAATCCCCATAGTGTATCAGTGGAATATTTTTTGACATTTGTTATGGACTTAAACAATAACAAAATGTTTAACTTATTGTTTAAGTCCATAACAAATGTCAAAAACTATTCCTGATATGTCTGATTATTTGACGCACTTTTGCGTATGGATCATAATAGTTCCAAAAAGTAATTTTTTGGTCTGTGTTCAGAAGGTTTATTGACTTAACTTTGTAGCTTTAAAAATCCATGGGCCAACAGCCAATTTCTAAATTTTACAATGTATGCCCTTATACATTTTATTGTAAATAATAAATATTAAAAATTTTCGTGATTTTATTATCGATGATGATGATGAATAAATATAAGAAATATTCAATTATACAATATAATCATAATTATTAAAAAATATAAATATTTTTTTTTATTATCAAATTATTGTTTCAAATAAATTTTGATTTAATATTACGGGCGTATACTATGTACTGGTAAGTTCTAAATAGCCTATCTGTCAGATAACTGACTTTTAGATAATGGAACTTACAACTACATTGTGTATTACAGCCCTACTTGTAGCAGATTTCCTTCTTTAGTCTGCTTAAAATTCGATATTTTAACTGCGGAAACACACTACGCGTTTTTCATATTGTACAGTGAGCCAATGAAAGAGATGAGCAGGGTAAATATGATTGAAGTTTTTTAAATATTGCAAGGGATTTACTCGAATTATTATTTATCAATACTACAGTATAAATAACAGTATTTTATCTTCAAACAAAATGGTCAAAACGATACATATTAAATTTCGGGGTGTCTCGCGGTGCAACAATCTGGAGTGCCCCACAAACGTAAATATCACACAAGTTCTGTTACCACAATAAGGTGCACACAAACTAATCTACTTAATTCACAAATACATACATTAATAATAAATATATTACATAATTTCACTAAAAACCACTATAAATAAACATTAAAACTTAATTATTTAACGAAAATCACAATTTTTACGAACGTCAGTTTTTAAATTAAAATAACTAATGTCAGTTTGGCATTGCATTAAAGGGATGTTAAGTGAAGGATTCGAGTCAACGAAGGTCGTCAAGATGGCGACCTCGGATCCTCACCGTACCACGTTGCCCTTTTAAAGTGTACTTTTTTGGTTAAAAAGTGTTCATTTAAAATACACGACATTGGCGAAATTGTCTATGTGTAGTTAAGACACGACAGAAACGCCATTAATTAAGAAAGATTTAAGAATTAAGATGTTAAGCGAATGAAAGAATAATACGGCACTTTAATTTTCATGTACCATATAACCCAAGGGAGGCAGTCCTAGACCCGAACGCGTATCTACTCAGCAGTAGGTAATTATTTCAAGGACACAGCTGAGATAAAATACTGTTCTTATTTACACTGTGATAATACTACTCATATTGTACAGTCAAGTGCACGTCGAGCTTTACACTTGAAGTACAATTTTGCTTCTTATGACATAGAACTTAAGAATGGTAGAAAGTCCAATATGTAATGGTCGACCTGCTCTTGACTGTACTATGTTATTACAAAGTTTCATAACGATACTTAAATTAGCATAAACATCTTTGTTGTTATCTCTCCTGGTCACGTCTTTCATTGGTCGACTGTAAAATTAACAAATGCGTGATGTGATTTCCGGAGTCAATATGTTAAATATATATTTATATAATCCCTCTATACAATGGGCACATATAAACCCTGTTTTTCTTAACTTGACCCATATAGTAGACAATCTTAGCACGTCTTTTTAACGAAAATAGGAAATTAAAATTATCATTCACACCCAAATAATAATAATATAGGTAGAAATGGCATTTAACACAACACTCTTATTATTCTGGCGATTTGTCGATTTTACACATGGATAATTGCATAAAAAGACATGCTAAGATTGTTTACTTTATGGGTCAAGTTAAGAAAAACGGGCTATAGTTATTATATCTCGTAATAATAAAAGGGTAAATACATAAAGGCCAAAGTAAGGCATTAATTAAATTAGCACAATTATTATTTTATAATTAATTATATAGCACAAATAAATATTATGTTAATGTCGAGCATTTCATTATATATTTAAACGTCTATAAATGTCGGTAAATGTGGCCATTTCTAAACTATACGCTTAAAAATAGTGACCATTTACCTGAGCCGTAAGCGTAACCGGTCAACGTGATCGGTCGGCGTTGACATGACAAAATTTATTCAACAAATGATTTAGTTATTTATATATAAATTCTTTATCATGTCAGCCATGTCATGTCATGTCGACAATTTAGTCATGTGAACACGCGCTTTACGTGTTATGATCAGTCAATTTCGTAGTTTAAAGTAGTAATGGTCGGTAAATGGTGGTAATTTTTAATCATAAAGGATTTGGTTATGGCTACCATTTTTTAAATAGGCCTATTGCAAATGTTTATTGTGGAATGTGCGCCATCTATTGATGTTTTTTAATACTGTAATGGTCAGCTTCTCAGGTTGTTAGCAGCCTGTGATTCTAGGCCTAAATATTGTTAATATTTTTTTATAAATTCATTAATTAAATCGTCCTATGTACATTTTATGTACAACAATGTATACTTATATAGTATTATATATTTTTTCTTTTAAATTATTGCTCATTGTCAATTTATAGCCGTTCGAACGCCAGTATATTTTTTATCAAAAGATACATATATATCTTTACAAAAGATATAAAACACATATATGTTAAGTTCGTGACGCAGTAATCCTAATCCTAATAATTTTATAAAGGCGAAAGTTGTGTTTGTTACTTCTTCACGCTCAAATGTGTTGGCCAATATTTACGAATTAATTACAAACATACACATAACTTTTGCCTTCGTAATATTACTAGCATTTCCCCGCGGCTTCGCTCGCGTTAATTTTATGACATAGATCTCGTTTGACAACAAAACAACCCATAGAGCGACTGTTGGCCGATAGCATCCGATACAGCGCCCTCTATAGTAGAAAATATATTTTCACGGGATAAAAAGTAGCCTATGTTGGGCTCTGTACCCCTGACAATATGTATACAAATTTTCAAAATGATCGGCTGATTAGTCAAGCCGTGAAGGAATAACAAACAAACAAACTTACTTTCTCATTTATAATATTTAATATTATATTTCAGATAAAAATTGTTAAGGTGCGTACAGACTGTGTAACATATTATATAACTTGTGTTTTATAACACGTCCACATTATGTAACCTTGTTATTCAACATTGCAACATAAAACAATACTGTACACATTAGAATAACAATGCAATATAACAATGTTATATAACCATTGTCGTTTGTCGTTCTTCAGTGCTATCCAATTGTTGCACATATCAATAACTAGTTATAAAAAATTATTATAACATGTTTTATAACATTCAGTGTTCACATTATCTGAAACATGTTATGAAGCAATGTTGTATAACATGTTATGTTATATAGTCTGTACGCACCTGCTTATCTAAAGAAAGGACTATTAAACACCTATCAGTTTGTTTGACAGATAAGTATATTGTCTGCAAGAGTATGATTATGCTTCGAACGCGTCACGACACAACACAACACAATATTTAATTAAAATGTCCCTTACTATACGACGTTCGTAAGTTCGAATAATTTAAAGAGTATTAATGGACAATACATAATTTTTTAAACTTGGTTTTGGATGGTTGAGGTTATTAAAATATAAATGTTTATTAAATTTTAACGAAGCCAAATGTTTTTGATGTTCTAGGATAATAAAATGTAGTTCATGTTTGTTATGCAGTTAAGAGAATATTAAATTATTATGTAAATTACTTTCAGCCAGTTGCAAAATTCCGTTTTAATTCCACTTTTTTCTTCTTATATGACAGTGAGTTAAAGTGTCAATAACTTTAAAATGAGTTCTGCAACTCATCATTTATAAACCAACGCCAGATTCAAGATTAAAAACGTTTATTCAGAGAGTCGGTCTTTACAGGCACTTTTTTTTTTACGAATCAAACAACGCCATCTAGTCCCAAACTAAGCAACTAAGCTTGTACTATGGGTACTAGATTTCTGATAAATATATCACCAAATTAAATACCTTTTTTTGTAAATAAATACTTATTATACATAGAAAACAACCAGACCAAGGCAAACAGACATGATGTGTTGCATGAGCACACAAATGTTTGCCTTGCGCAGGAATCGAACCCGCGGCCCTTGGGATAAAGTGACTATTGCTAGCCACTCGACCACCGGGCCTGTCACTCTAGTCTAAGAGTACATACAGTAATAAATGATTTAGTAAATTACTCTATAAACTAATACCTACCATTTTGGAAACAAAGCAAAATGGCCACTGGGAAATGTATTTGTAAATGCAGTTACAGACTTTTTTGTCATTCATTAATCTTTTAATTTTTTATTCTTTTTGTTAATAAAAAAAAAACATGGTCAACACACACTGACCGAGGTCGCGATGCCGCGCCGCCGCTTAGTATGATTTCGTTCACACAAGTATATATATGAGATACAAAATACCCATAATTTGCTATTCTCTTGACTGTATTAAAAATTATCTTAACGTTAACAGCCAAAAATAGATAATACTTATAAAGATTGTGTTGTTTTGTTGGGTTTTTGGTTTATATTCATTATCGAATGTAAAATGAATCTCTGTAGATATATTTTTTATTATTCAATAGGAAAATTGCAGGCCACACACGAAGCGTAAAAAATATAGAAAGAAATAAAAGAAAATTGTTTATTTGGTAGAAAATAAAATACAAAAACAAATGTTAAAGGTAGGTACCTAATAGTATAAAAAAAAAGGTAATAACATTTTGTACTAATAAGGTCTTCGCTTAGCATGTACAATGTATTAAAAGACCCAGCTAATCTAAACGAACTTAAAGAAAGAAATAATGTTTAGTTATTTGGAATACTATTTCCATACAATTTTAACTTCTCAACTAAGTTGTTCACCTTTGTACACTACAACTTTCACTGTAATTTGGTTTAATTTATGTGCAATAAAGAATATATCTATCTACATATATCTAAGTTTCAAACATATTTTAACTTAAAATTACTTAAACGAATCAATTTCGTTTATTCCCAGTTACCCCCTCGAGATCTGCCGCCGGTGGCAGATGGGAATAAAATTCCCAAGTGGGGGCAAGGACTTCCCATTTGCCACCGGTGGCAACTGGGAATTTTATTCCCATCTGCCACCGGTGGCAGATCTCGCGGCCTTAAATGCCGTGGCACGAGTACCATCCGCGTCACGAGAGAACCTGGCGTATCACGTGATCGGCCAGCGCAGTAGACGATTTCTATACAATTTTATCTACTGCGCAAGTCAAATCAGCAATCAATCAGTGTACAGGTACCTACTTACACGTAGACCTGTCAAAAACAACGTTACTAGTTAGAATAAGGTTCAAAACTGGTTAGAATTCGACGAAACGTCAGTCCCTATTTCGGAATATCGTTTCATGGTACTGGTCTCATCACTCGTGGCGCGGATTGTACCACGACGACGTAAGTTTTCTGTGGACACCGTCGTTTTTCGTATGTAAAATTTCGGTTTGCTTCGCTTCCCTGTGTGGCCTGCACTTTATGTTTACTAATCTCTGGTTGTGTTTAGTTTTTAATATTTTTTTCTCAAATTAACTTTTATAATTTGCTTCTATGAAATTTTTTAATATTAAAAACGTGTTTGATTTGTTGATTTGAACATTTTGAGCAGGATATTTAGGTCCCACACATCTAAAATCTAACTATAAGTGCTATATCAAAGACCACAGGGTTATCACCGTGTGTTTTGTCATGTTAATGGTTATTGCATTCATGGTTGTAAATAAATATATAAATGTAATAAAAAAATGGAAATAAATGATTTTTATAAAAAAATAAATTTTTTATCTTATTTTGGTTCCCAAGGGTGCCAACGGAACCCTATTACATACGATTTCGCTCTCCCGTCTATCACCAGGCTGTACTTATCTCATTTTATTATTAATCAGTCAAATAAAGTCATCAGTCAAAATTCTAGTTAAACATTTAACAACATATTTAAATTCTTCCTAAAGTCGCTCGGCTCTCGCTCGTTTGCGAAATTTAAAAAGCCTAACAAAAGCCGGACACCGTTAATTTTCAGACTAAACATAATTTTACATACACATAGACACGAGCTGAAAATATCGCTGTCACTTTCCAGCTAATCAAATTCGGTATAACCTTGTCCCTTTCTTTCATCCATAGCAACACTAACGCACACTTACACAATTTGACAGCCGTGCCTTGTTCTGGTAGACGGAATTTGTAGCATACGTAAAGGTAAACGGAAGATGGCGATTTGTATTCGTTTAAAAAGTTGTAAAGTTAAAACTTAGGAAATATAATATCAAATAGACAAAAATATGGGTGTAAAGTGCTGTGTAAATTGTAATACATTTTAAAAACTCTTCGTACAAAAGCAGCCAAGCAAGCAGTACAAAAGTACCCATTTGTGTCTGTGTGAGTGGCATTTGATAGTGTGCGTTTTTGCCACGATTTCTGTTATGGAATTTTACGTCTGCTTCTTTGTCTGTGGGCCAGATACGCAATCAAAAAGCCTAACTTTATCCGGACGCCTGGCAACCCTATGTAATATTATGACAAAATTAATAATTAATATAGTTACATATGATAGAATTTTTGGGCATTTTTGAAAAATTGTACTGTAATTTTCTATAGTATCTACAATAGGGGATCGACCAAATTTTCAGAAAGTGTTTTAAATTAATCTGGATACTTGCTCATGAAAAATAAAATTTTATTTATTTACCTATAGCCTATAGGGTACCTACTCAAAATCATGTTTTAATAGTTTGTTTAAAAATCCCGCCAAAACGCCACGTTCTGTCACCTGAGAGCGCTTGCGTGACGTCATTTGTGGTCATCATAACAAACAAAACAGTTTTGTTTCGTGGGGTAGATTTTTTATTTGGGTTATGGAACGAAAGAAATATCGTTGGTGTGCAGTACCTCAATGTAGGAACACATCAAAAACTACTCCAAATAAAATATTCATTGATGTGCCCAGAAAAGCAGATATACGAAAAAAGTGGTTAGACTCAGCGAGAAGAAAGTGCGACGGAATGTCTGTAACTTCACCAATTTACTTTTGTGAAGATCATTTTGACGTAAGTGTACCTACAGTAAATTATTACTGAAAATAAATACAATGAAATGTGCTTAAATTAATTTGTAGTAAATATAACTGTAAGTAACATTACACAATATACCTATATTGTGTAATGTTACAGGTTATATTTACGAGTTTAGTTTTTAAATTGATCACCGTATCCTAATTTATCAGTAATCTTTTGGCAACTTTTAAAATTTCAACAAAATTATGGAAATAGGTAACTGAGTGAATTAAATAGTTGACCCGTGGCACCCACACCTGTGCAGTCAAGCCACCAAGCCAGCTGTCCATAAATAACGTCACGCACTGTGATGGTGTTTCAGTACAGATTAAAAATATTGTAAATAACATTTTATTTTTTCATTTAAAAACATTTAAATGCATTATATTAAATTATTATTCGATAAATAATCGTAAAACAGTACATTCAATTTATAAGTACATTTTAGATTTTAATCGTTTTAATCTGATTACTGTCCGATCCCCTGAAACAATAGCTTACCTAGGCGTACCTATTTTAGTAGTTTAAAATAGGCATGCATGATGACTGATTTTGAAAAATGCACTGTAATATTCTATAGTATCTACAATTTCAAAAAAATATATTATTTCTACACGAAACAATAGTTTTTTTTTTAGAAATAAAAGGTATTTTAGTTTGAAATTTAAAATTCACGCCAAAACGAACGCTGGTGTCATGGCGTCAGCTTGTAACGTCACGTCCACACAAATAGACTCTAATGAAGACGTAAACAATACGAGCTTAAGCAATAAATCCGATATTTTGCGTGTTAAATATGAATTCTAAAGTGTATAAGTGCTGTGCGGTCCCTCAATGCGTTAATACGTCTATAAAAACTCCTAAAAAGTTATTTGTTTACGTACCACACTCTAAAAAAATGCGAAATAAGTGGCTTAATCTTGCACGGCGCGATCCAACTGCTGTAAATGTAAATTCTCATATTTATTTCTGTGAAGATCATTTTGACGTAAGTTTATACTTGATTTAGTAGGTAATATTCTATAATGATACTTATATGTGATTTAGTTAAATTTTTGTTTTTCTTTTTGAGGTTATGTGGATAACATAATGAATATGACACGTATAATATGTAGGTACATTATGTATTTCCTAGTACCAAACGATATTGAAACATGGAGTATCATGTGATGGGTTCGGTGTCACAGGTCCGCATGAAACCAGGGTGTATTCTTACAAAATTTCAATGCCAGCCAGATAGAAGAAAACGAACATACAATACTTTAGAACGACCATAATATATTCTTAAAAAACAGAGAAAGTTGCTTATTGAAGAATGTGAAAATGTTTTAAAAGAAAGAACCATTAGTATTAGTAGGTAATACCACATCAGAAATGCTATGGCATGTTTGCAACCTCCTTGCGAAGCAACACAGTCGTGGCATTCTACTGACATAACAGCTTCATCTACTTCATTAACTATTAATGTCACTCCATATAATTTTGCATGGACCTTATGTTCAGGGCAAATTTTAGCTTTTACTTTGCACAGATTTCCGTCACGTTTAAGCTGAACATAGCTAACAGCGTCATCCCCATAAGATGGTCGGGAAGATCTAAAACAAAATAATATAAGCATCATTAATATGTAATTAGACTTTTAGACAATATTTTATTGTACATAACCTAACCTTTATCATTAGCATAGGTATTATAATTACATTATTATTAATAATAAACCTCTGTTATTTAGACTCAATAATGGTTTAAAACAATATTTTAGTAGATAACCTAACCTCTAAAAGTAAAATAATTAGTGCTTCATAACATTGATTTTACGAAGCATTTTAACTTCACAATTTTATAAGTTATTGTCTTTAATACATATAGATAATGATAATACTTACATTGCAGTTTTAACATTTCTAAATTCTGCTGAACAAAAGTCTGTGTATGACGCCAGAAACTTCCCCAGCATTAACAAATCAACTTTAGGTAAATTAGAACTATTTGCCTTGGAAAATCCTTGTTCCATTGTTATAATTAGTTTTAATAACAAAACAACTTATGGATGAAAATCACAAAATTACTGTTAAACACACGTAGAAAGTTATTCAAGTTTGTACGGAACAAAGCTCGAACAAAGTGACGCTTAGGTGGAAGTGACGTAACTCATTCTGATTGGCGTTCAACTTATCATGGCGGAGTGCTCTATTTTGCAGTTTTATTTTATTAAACAAATAATCAATCTCGCCCTAATTTAAAAATTAAAAACATTTATTTAAATCTTTTAAACCTATTTTATTAGATAAACTCATTATTTTAGTGATTCTAGATTACTGTCATCATGCCTATTCACGCCTAAACGAACACCGGTCTGGTGTCATGGCGTCAGCTTGTAATTGTAACGTCACGCCTATGTAAATACCTAGACTATAAACAATAAGACCCTAAACAAATCCGATATTTTGCGTGCTAAATATGAATTCTAAAGTGTATAAGTGGTGTGCGGTCCCTCAATGCCGTAATACGTCAATAAAAACTCCCAAAAAGGTATTTGTTCACGTTCCAAACAATAAAACAATGCGAAATAAGTGGTTTTGTCTTGCACGGCGCGATCCAACTGCTGTAAAAGTAAATTCTACTATTTATTTCTGTGAAGATCATTTTGACGTAAGTTTATACTTGATTTATATTCTAAAATTAAATGCGATTTAGTTTGTTTCACTAAAAATAGATTTTTGTTCTGTTCCTTTTGAGGTTAGCTAAAGCAAATACTATAGAAGACTTAATACGCACAGCTCTTGACGTTTCTCATACAATGACTTGGCAACCTCCGTTCAACTCATGCCGCTAGGGGCGCTATAACATTTTGCATACAAAACGCACAAAAGTTTTGAAATCGTTCACCTCATGCCGCCCTCATGCCGTAGCGGCGCTAGTGTCGCGTCTTGCCCGAATTCTTCCGAAGCTGTGCGTATTAGTCTTTTATAGTATTTGGTTAAAGCCACGTTAAAGCTTAGAGAAAGGATGAATAGAGTTGTCATTTGGCGTATACCCTGGGAGAGAAACAAAGTACATTGATTACGCAGTGTTACCAGAAAAGAGAATATTACCCCATGATTTACCCCATGTTTTTTTTATATTTTTATATACGATAAACTAATAGGACTATTGATGATTTGCGATGTATTTTTTCTTATAATCATCAATATATTGAGACTTCGATTTATACTTGTATAAATAAATCGAAGTCGCTGTCCGCGCCTGTTTGTCTGTATCTCCGCTAACTCCTATTGTCTCCTATAGTAGTATGGGAAGGTTGGTGTGACTACAGATCTCTCTCAGCTTGTATTAAATAGGTAGATATTATTTTTAATTTAGGTTGTCACTATTTTACCTCATTTGTGGGTAATATTGCATGGGTAAATTCAAGTAAATTGCTGGTATCCCCAATACGCGTGGTACCCGACTAAATTCAGGAGACACCACAGGAAAGTGGCCGCCTGGCTTCATTTTACTTACCTACTTAATTTGGGTGCATAATACTACAAAATACGATTATTTTCTTGACCATTTACGTTTTATTTCTTTATTTCTGTACATTGAAGCCGTCATTTGAGTCTTAATAAATATAATCTGTATTCATTTTTATCAATAGGGTATTCTACTCTGTTTGGCAAAGTACTATAATATGTTCGTTTCATCGTTAAAAGACACCAAAAAAAAATATTTCGGCGAAATAAACCCGCTTTCATGCCATAAAAATACTTCAAAATTTTAAATATATTTATTCCCGCGAAAACAGGCTTCTGCGCTGTCCGCCATGTTTATGACGTCATTTCGGCATGTAAACAAAGCTTGACGTTTACAATTTGTTGTAGGTACGAGTTGTTGTATCTACACAAAAGTTATTACATTCCATATATAAATTGTTGTTTTTTGAAAAAAAATATGAATTACACTCGCTATCGGTGGTGTGTAGTGTCTAGTTGTAAAAATACTAGCGTAAAATCCCCGGAAAAACTGTTTATCCAAGTGCCGGACGACCATAAAATGAGAAATGTTTGGTTGGAACTCGCTAAACGTGATCCTATGACATTGTCAACTAAAAGTAGATTATATATATGCGAAGATCATTTCAATGTAAGTACAACCCATATTCTTAAACATAACCTATAACTTTCCGATATTTTTCTACAAATTAGCTGTTATTTCATTAAAAACAACATAATAAAGGTAATACGTACAAAGATGTTTTCACATTCCGGAATTCGGCAGAACAGAAATCTGTATTACGTGCAAAGAACTTTGCAACCATCATCGTGTCGATTTTTGGTAAGTTCGTACTATCTGCTTTTACGAAACCGGCTTCCATTTCGTGTTTTTAATAGTATTTAGCTTCTTTTAATTTAGTATTTATCAACTGAATAATTTTGACGAAGAGCACTGACCAGCTATGCGATTCTCTAAGCGCAAACGTCGTGACAGCTTTGTTCGCAGCGGCTGTAACAGCGGTGAACGCACGATTGGTATTCTCTTAATCACATTTCTGCGCTGTTCGACAGTAGCGCCGCACGGCTGTAGACGGCGTGACACGGAATTACTTATTTGACATTTCGTGTATGAAATTGGTATTCTGTAAGCAAAACAGCTATAACTTTGACAACAGCCTCGACGTACGCTATGTCAAATCCAAAAGCTTCCTTTTAGTGGCTGTCGGCAAGGATTTTGTAATAAATTAAATTGTGTGAATTAAGTTTCAAGTGCTAAATATTGGATTTTATTATTAAATATATATAATTATATAAAATATGTAAGTACACACCGTTTTCATTAACTATTTTGTGTACAAACACTTTCCTAAAATTCGGCGTCAACTTAAGTTTTTAAGTAAACAGTGGTATTAAGTTAGTTTTTTTTTCACAAATTATTATTTTTACAGGGCTGCAAGAGTCTCGTGTATGTTGTTCCTTTTAGAAGAAGCTAAGAGACAAGACGAGTTACGTAAAATACGTCAAGGTCGTAGAATACGAAACCTAGTCTCCTAACAGACATGGACTACATACGCGCTTTCAGACTCACATAGGAGTTGATAGCCATGTTAGAAGGCGAATTGTGCCGTTAATGCCTGAACAAACACGGCGAGGTGGGCTCAGTCATCACACCAAGATAATTCAAAAAGAAATTTACTTACTTACAGTCTTACCAGTGTCTAGTGTCTATCAAGGTATTTATGTACTAAAACTTTAATAATTTCAATTACAACAATAAAAATCATTTTCTGTTCCAGATACTATGTACGGGAGAGACAGCACGTTTATTAGATACTAGCTGACCCGTGCCCACTTCGTTGAGCATAATGTTAAAAGCCTTTTTATTTTTTGGTTTTTTATATAACCTATGACACTTAGCAATAATGTGGCTTTCTATTGGTGAAAGAATTTTTAAAATCGGTTCAGTAGATCCCGAGATTACCCCTTACTATTTAACAAATACACAAACCTCTTTATAATATTAGTATAGATGGAAAATATTAGAAGCTTTTGTGGTGTTTTATTGAAAACATTCAAATTTAGGTGGTGGAAGGGTGGTAATTCATATGTTTTCAGGTGATTCCGCCTACGGGCAGAGGTCCTACATGATGACCCCATACATTAATCCTGAGCCTGGTTCTTCAGAGGAATAGTGTTGACAGAACCATTGGGATTCTAAAGGGCAGATTTAAAAGTCTTCTGGTTCACAGAGTTTTGCACTATGATCCAGAAATGGTATCTAAAATTGTCATTGCTTGCTGTGTGTTGCACAATATATGTAATCGAGCTGGAGTACCATTCTTAGAATTAACAAATAATTTGCAAGAAGAAGAAAGTCGGATTCATCAACTTTTGCGGCGAGGGATTCATCAGGTGGAGCCCGATGCGGTACTATAGGTGCCCTAGAATATGGTCGGACTTGTCGACGCCAACTTATAAATATGTTATGGCGGGTAAGGCGGTAAATTTCAAAATAAGTAAAACCACGATATAAATTTTATTTTTATATACAGACTTATACTATGACAATAAAAACTAAATAACATTTGAGTATTTATTTTATCCCTACTTACATATAATAAAACAAAGTCCTCCCGCGCGTCTGTCTGTCTTTTGAAATAGATTTTAAAATTTCACCTCCCCCAGGTGGGATTCGAACCCACGACCCCTCGATATCCGGCCGAGTGCTCTAAACACTGAGCTACCGGGAAGGTTAGTAATGGTGGTAAAATTTCTCATTCCTTTTAAAACTGCGTGAGTTGCAGAGCTGTCTGTCGGTCTGTTTATAATTCAAAACAACCCCTCAATAAACACCATAATTACATTGGAGCTCTATCTCTATGTTGTTGAATGGCTTCAATTATCTGTGGCGCGACATTGTCTACAGTGTTGGTGAATCTGCTTCTGGCCTCTGCCATCATGTGGTGTCCCTGTCTGGAGGTGTGGGACTGCAATTTCTTGTTCCTGAAATAACAACAGACATTAAAACAAGCACTAAATTCATATGAATACAGAAAACTATCACTAAAATGTATTTAAATTGTGTAGTTTATATTCCTTTTTGTGGCAGCTTTTTTATCTTTTCAATACCACACATATAACAAAAAGCAAAGAGCTCAATTTAGTACCTATAATGTAAGGGTACACCGGTTCCCTGGCTAGTGGCTTCTTTGCTCTAAGGGGTACACACATTTAAACACAAACTGCAGCATGTAAACATGTCATTTATTACATACCTTAGTCCACTGTTTCCAATCTTTTACACACCGTTGCCAACACTGTTCAAGACCCTAGCGATTTCTGACCATCCGTTTCACATCCGGGCCCTGACATTGGCTGTACGGGCATGTCCAGTGGTAAGATCAGATCTTGTCTCCATCAGCCCAATCAACTTCTTTGCCTGGGCTAGAGTCCTGTGTTACGAGCCACTGCAAGCAATAAGTTAGGTATATTATAAGTTGTCAGTGAAGTAAGCACGTATGTATTTCATCATCATCATCATCTCAGCTCGTTTCTGCCGACTGTTGAGCATAGGCCTCTTTTAGTAGGTACGCCAACCAACTCGGTCCTGTGCCATTCTAATCCAGGTACGACCTGCGACTTTATGTATTTACTTTCAATATTTTTATTAATTTTTTAAACAACTTTAGTTAAGGATAGGTAGGTATTACTTACTTTTGGTTCAATTCACTATGCACTGCACCACAGTATTTATTACACAGTTACCACAACAACGTATTGACGTAGAGTGTACAAAATAATGTTCTACATTTCGTAGTAAAAAATTTCAAGTGGCTGGCGTGGGTCGGTCTACCCAAAATTTTATATTTGAACTGGAATTTATTTTTTGTTTACCAATAAACTTCTAGGTTAGGTTATTTGTAGTTAATTTTGACAACCACTCAGACAGTCGGGCGAGTGCTTAGAGAAAGGATAAATAGAGTTGTCATCAGGCGTATACCCGTAAGGGAGAGAAACAAAGTACATTGATTACGTAGTGTTACCAGAAAAGAGAATATTACCCCATGATTTACCCCATGTTTTTTTTATATTTTTATATACGATAAACTAATAGGACTATTGATGATTTGCGATGTATTTTTTCTTATAATCATCAATATATTGAGACTTCGATTTATACTTGTTTGTTGTTAACATTGATACGAATTCAGGCGTAAATACATGAACAGCTTACGAAAACATAAGTAAAGTAACACATTGTACGTGCCTATCAAATTTTAGAGTTGCCCTCGATCATCTGGGATCCCATCATCAGATTCTGACTTTGTGACAAGTGATGATGGAAAAAAAAACAAATGGTCTAATCCATACCTACAATACTTAAAGAATTATGCTCTAACTCCTATCCGTTTAGGAGTTGTACCTTCCATCATCACCACACCAACATGGGATGATGACTTCCAGACGTAAATAAATAAATAGCTTACGAAAACATAAGTAACGCGTTGTACATGCTTATAGAATCTGAGGGTTGCCCACGATTTACCTGGGATCCCATCATCAGATCCTGATTTGGTGACAATGGGACCAAGTTGGGATATGCACTTTCGAAAAAAAAAAGATTAAGAAAATCGGTAAAAAATCGACGGAGTAATCGGCGGACATACAAAAAAAATACACAGTGAAACTTAGAACCTCCTCTTTTTTTGAAGTCGGTTAAAAACTATATGTGTGGGGGGGGTTTCTCGTCTGTACAAGCTTGTTTTAAATAGATATTATTTTTAATTTAAGTTGTCACTATTTTACCTCAATTGTGGGTAATATTGCATGGGTAAATTCAAGTAAATTGCTGGTATCCCCAATACGCGTGGTACCCGACTAAATTTAGGAGACACAGGAAAGTGGCCGCCTGGCTTCATTTTACTTACCTACTTAATTTGGGTGTATAATACTACAAAATACGATTATTTTCTTGAACATTTACGTTTTATTTCGTTATTTCTGTACATTGAAGCCGTCATTTGAGCCTTAATAAATATTATCTGTATTCATTTTTATCAATTAGGGCCGAAATAAAGTCTAAATAGTGTACTTACGAATGAAAGGTTATGTTGTCGATTTTACGTTCACTGCGGCTATTGCAGCCTAAAACACTACAATGCACCATAGTCTATGAACGCAAAAACACATAAAGTCAATCACAGATTACAGTTTTCACCTTGTTTTCACCCTGAAAATTCAGATTTTGAGAATTATAGAAAACCGCTCTCGTTAGCTGGGCACAGTTAGCGACTGTGCCCAGCAAAAAAATAGTATACGTCGATAACGACAAAAAATGTTTCTCTAGCTCTTTTTGGCCTTGGGAATATTGTATTTACTCATCTCGCTCACTCCTACCGTGTCGCCTCTATTCTTCCTTTCTCTAAGGGCGAGTGACATTTTTTTTTCACAAAAGACATTTTATTTTATTTATTTCGTGATAAAAATACATTCAAGTAATTACTACATGTTGCATTTAGGTGAAAATGTGATTATCATAATTTTAATTACAAAGAAATAGCCAATATCTACTAATCGAGAATTTATCGATTGTGCAAGTAGGAATACAACACCGCTCTAGCACAGCCTTGCGAACAGTCATGCGTTCACGCAGCCGAGAGATCGACGATGAGCTAAAAGAGCTTAGGGAATACCAAACAAAACGCCGTGACCACAGCGAACGATGTAAAGGCTGTGACATCCGTGATCACAGCCAAGGCGCAGCGACAAACCTTTCGCTTAGAGAATCGCACTACAGAGAGAAAAATAAGACATATCTATAGAAAGCACCAAAGAGTATATAATCACTACGAAAGCACTGACGAATCGAAAATATAAAGTTTACGACTGGGTTGACAGGTGACAGCAAATTATTATTGCCAATATGACGTCACAGCATGGCGGCTCGTGTTTTTAGTCACGTGATATACAGATTTAAAATATCAATTTTTAATTTTAATATTATAAATCAATCATGTAAATTTATGACTCAAAATCAGTTTAACTATGTTTATTTTTACATAGAGTTCATTTTGTACCGATTTGTATATTTTTTCATTAACCACCGAGAGTGCCCTAATTCTAAATAGTGTACTTACGAATGAAAGGTTATGTTGTCGATTTTACGTTCACTGCGGCTATTGCAGCTACAATTAGGCCATGGACACCGGTATTTGGTAATACCGAAAAACCGGTATACCGGATGATATTTTCGGTATTTGTATACCGGTATTTATGGATTTAATACCGATTTTTCGGTATTTTGAATCAGACCTAAATTTTTTTATTGGATGGCTGGCATTTACTTAATCTTCATTTTATACCAAAATAACTAACTAACAAACGAAGCTGTGGGTTGTCCTGTAAATTGTATAGTGTACACACATACGTACGAAGTACGAAGATCTTCCCTTGACGATGAAAGTTTAGATGCATTGTGTTTTTTACGCTCAATTTTTCAACAGCAGTGTGTGTCTGCTACTGGTGCTGACTGATTTATGTCTTGTTTTTCATGATGATGTTATGTAACTGTGGTAAGGTGGTATTTATATTATATAGACACAAAATGGATGAAATAAATTGAGCTTATATTTATTATAATTCTCACGATAACATTTTTATCTCTAACTGACATAATAAGATAGACAGTCTTATTTAGGGGACGGCACGCGCCAGGCCAGACATAGGCTGGACGCGCACCGACCGCACAGCCACACTACTCCCCCCAGGAGACCGTCCTACGGGCGATACATCCTGGGAAACCTTACGGTCCTCCCTGAGCGGGTTTTCCTTTCAGTTCCTTCATCGCACCTTCTTTATGTTGGCGGCGATGGAAGCGGCGGCTGAATGTCATCGGGTTTCTGTTTGCTGTCATCATGTTGTGTGAGAATGTACGCAGGTTTTAATCTCTCTATTGTTACAGATACTGGTTTTCCCTTTATCTGGATTTTGAAGGTTTTGTCATTTCTTTCAAGTACCTTGTGAGGCCCGGTATATGCTGGCTGTAGAGGACCTTTGACAGGACCTTCTCTGAGATAGACGTGTGTGGTTGAGGCGAGATCTTTAAAAATGAATACTGCTTTCTTGTAGTGTCTGGACGCTGGCTGTGGTTGAATTTCCTTGGCTATTAACCTTAGTCTTGCCATGAAGTCAGTCATGTCTGTTGTTCTGTTCGTGGATGAGTTAAACAGTTCTCCGGGTAGTCTCAGCGGTTCTCCGTATACCAACTCAGCTGAAGAGGCTTGAATATCATCCTTAAAGGCGCTCCGAATGCCGAGTAACACTAATGGCAGTGCTTCTGTCCAGCTAGGATTGGAGTGACAAACTAAGGCGGCTTTAAGTTGTCTATGCAATCTTTCTACCATCCCATTTGATGCGGGGTGGTAAGCCGTTGTCCTTTTATGTTCAAAGCCAATCATTTCGGAGAGGTGTTTAAAGAGCGCAGATTGGAACTGGCTTCCTCTATCTGTGATAATAGCAGTTGGAGTTCCGAAGCGTGCTATCCATCCGGACATCAGGGCTTTGGCAACTGTTTCTGCTGTTATATCGGCTATAGGGATCGCTTCGGGCCATCTAGTAAATCTGTCAGATCTGTCATCTAGTAGATAGACAGTCTTATTTAGAGGACGGCACGCGCCAGGCCAGACATAGGCTGGACGCGCACCGACCGCACAGCCACATAACAACATAATATCAAAACGGATCGTTAACGTTGTTGAATTTGTTGAGTTGTTGATTATGTTTAGTTTTATTAGTGACTAGTAAAATACTCGCAACTTCGTTTGCGTATATCTCGCTTTCCCGTGGGAATTATGAAAAATCCTTTCTTACGACGTCGAGGGGTGTACACCCCTCGACGTCGTAAGGAACCTACATTCCAAATTTGGAATCTCTAGACCCAGCGGTTTGGGCTGTGCGTTGATATATAGTTAAGTCAGTCAGGACTTTGAATTTTATATATACTATAGATGTAGCAATAATTGTTTTTATTTTCAATTATAATATGTGTAAGATTTAACAACATAATATGAAAACGTATCGTTAACGTTGTTGAATTTGTTCAGTTGTGGATTATGTTTAATTTTATTAGTGGTTTAGCAATAATTGTTTTTTATTTTCAATTATAATAATGTGTAAGATTTACACTGATTTGATTTTATTTGATTTATGACAAAGGCTGATTTAAACTGATTGTGATATTTGGGAAAGTGAGACCAGAATGAATGATTAATATATATTTGAATCAAAATTACTTTTTTTTGCATGGATGATGGAATCCATAGTTGTTGTTTCCTTTCTTACCTTAACTTTACCCTATGCAGTACTGTTAATTTTACTTTAACATGTCCTTAAACGTTTCGTAACCAGTCGTCAAAGAAAATAACGATGAAAAATAGAGTAATTTATATTTATGAAAGAAAATTTAAAAAATACCGAAATAATACCGAAATACCGGTATACCGGTATTTAAAATAAAAATACCGAATCAATACCGGTATTTTTAAAAGGATACCGACATGCCCTAGCTACAATGCACCATAGTCTATGAACGCAAAAACACATCAACTCAACCACAGAACACAGTTTTCGCCTTGTTTTCACCCTGAAAATTCAGATTTTGAGAAATAAAGAAAACCGCTTTCGTTTGCTGGGCACAGTTAGCGAATGTGCCCAACAAAAAAATAGTATACGTCGATAAGGACAAAAAATGTTTCTCTAGCTCTTTTTGGCCTTGGGAATATTGTATTTACTCATCTCGCTCACTGCTACCGTGTCGCCTCTATTCATCCTTTCTCTAAGGGTTAAAGATAACCTAACTAAACCTAGGTGTCACAAACAAATGTCACAATAAAATAGGATTAAGGCTAAGTTTAAATGACCGGTAGGGGCATTCACATGATGGCATATGTATGGCGCCATACGCGCGGTATTCAGTATTTCCGGGTTCCGCGCGGTGCCGCGCCGCGGATATGAACTTAGCCTAAAGGTCCGTTTTGTCACCGACCGTTGGGAAGGTACGTACGTACCTACCTACGGGTTGGGAAGGTACGTACCTACGTACATACATTCCCCGCCCGGGTAGAGGCTATATTATATTTTCAAAAAATTAGGGTTCCTTAGTAAAACCCCTACGAAGCCGTCCGGTCCGCTAGTTTAAATATATAGCGAGGCTAGCTCGCAGAGGGGGGTTCGATGGCGTGGCGGTTAAGTGAAACGCGTGAAAACTTCAAAATTGCTATATTGTTCACACAAAACACAATAACATAAAACAGTGTGACGTGACGCGAAGGAAAGAATACAAAAAACTTATACTTTAGGTTATAAGATTAAGGTAGCGAATAATAAATATGTCCGTGCGCAAGTACAACATGGCACGCTCTCAAACGACGACTGACTGACGACTGACTCCGGCGCGGGCTCACTAACGATACCGCGCCGGTTTGCGTGTCGCGCGGGATGCGCGGGTAATGGCGCGATCGGCGGGAGCCAATAGCGAGGCCGGGGACACATCACGTGTTCCCGGCTCGAGCGCAGGCGATGGCGCCTGAATGTTGGCAGCGGTGCGTAGGGTTGCCGTATTATTGAGGGTTGAATCGGGCCGCGCTACATCCTCCTCCTCCAAATCGCCATCTCGCCCCGAGGGCGGATTTGGTAAAAATGACAAAAGCGGGTCCGAAACGCGTGGCGGGTCTACGTTACGGGGACGACCTCGTAAGCGACGAGGTTGTACTGGCTGAACATTGTCGTCCTGCTGCCCCACATACGCACTGATGTCAGACGAATGAAATTTACCTAAAACCTACCCACGGTCATCAATAACCTCATAAGTAGTGGGACTAACAACGCGATTGATGAGGTATGGACCGTCACGGAGGGGCATAAACTTGCGGGTGAGCCCTCTCGGAGCGTTGCTCAATACGTGAGTGGTCAATAGAACCAAGTCTCCTACGCTATAAGTTGCCGCAGGTCGCCGAGACGTATCGGCAGAGTCCTTTCTGGCATCCTGCTGCCTCTCTACGCGATCGCGCGTCTCTTGGAGAGATCGAATAAACTGTTTAAGATAAGGCGTCACCTGAGGTACATAATTATCCTTTTCTAAGACCGACCGAAGGTCGAGGTGCGCATCAAAAGGAGTTCGCATCTGCCGTGCGAACATCATATAAGCGGGGCTGGAACCCGTCGTAGCACATCGAGATGAATTCATCGCAAACCTAACTTGTGCGAGGTATTTGGGCCAAGCCCTATGTTCGTGCTTAACGAGCATGGAAAGCTGCGACTTTAAGTCTCTGTTCTTCCGCTCTGCGGGATTAGCTTGGGGGTGATACAAAGGAATAAGATTTTGTTTGATTCCCATAACATGCATAACTTGCTGCATAGTAGCAGAAATGAATTGGACACCGTTGTCAGAAATAATGCGACGAGGGAAACCATACCGGAGGAAGTATTGATCTATTAACGTGATGGCACAGGCTTCAGCTGTTGCATCGTTTAAAGAATAAAGCTCAACCCACCTGGTTGCGGTATCTTCGACTAGAAGTATCCAACGTTCACCATTCTCGCCTTCAGGCAGGGGACCGAATAGATCCACAGCAAGGACTTCCCCTCTCTGGTTGAGTACCGGCGTCTGGAGCAGGCCGGCTGGTTTCATGTTTGGTGTTTTATAGCGCTGACACTCTAAGCAGCTTTTCAAATAATCAGTTACATACTTACGCATTCCGTTGAAATAGTACCGCTGCCGAATGCGGTCGAGGGTGCGTTCGACACCCTGATGTCCAGCTGTCGGAGCATCGTGGAACTCTTTAAGAATAGACTCTACCATGTGTACAGGGATTACGAGTTGTGGATCATCGGAATCCGAATCAGGCCCAAGACGATAGAGTATACCATTATTCAAAAGGTATCCTCGTTCTGACCAGTGGGATGACGTGAGGGCATCAGAATCCTCGAGATCATTAATAATTTTACTTACCTCAGGGTCGTCAAGCTGAGACGCTCGGAGTGCCTCCGGATTTTCTTTCGGCAGGTCAACGATCACGGTGCAGACACCACAGCTATCACGAGACGCCACGTCGCAGGCAGGACGGCTCAATGTGTCGGCAACCACATTGATCTTGCCTGGGGCGTACTCGTATTTAATATCATAGGCCTGTAATTTAAGGGCCCATCTCATGAGACGACCACTGGGAGACTTCAACGTGAACAACCAACGTAAGGGTTGATGGTCACTCTTAACAGTGACGGGGTATCCGTCAATATAAGGCCGGAACTTTTCTACGGCCCAGACCACTGCTAAGGCTTCACGTTCCGTTGTACTATACCGTCTTTCCGCAGGAATGAGCAGATGGCTGGCGTACTCGATGGGGTGCTCATCGTAGCCCTCGCCCTGGAGGAGTACAGCACCTAAGGCGTAGTCGCTTGCATCGGTACGTATAACGAACGGCTTGGAATGATCTGCCTGAACCAATACTGGAGCGCTTGTTAATTTATTTTTGAGCTCGTTGAAAGCGTTGCGCTGTTCATCACCCCAGGACCAGGGCTCATTCTTCTTGGTGAGCCTAGTCAGAGGGTGGGATATAGAAGAAAAATTAGGGACAAACTTACGGAACCATGCACAGGTCTGTAGGAAGGTTCGAAGGTGTTTCAGGTTACTCGGCTCCTTCATCTCCTGGACCGCTGTTACTTTAGCATCATCTGGCCTTATCCTCTCAGGCGTTATTAGATGTCCTAGGTACTTTACCTGGCTACAAGCAAAGACACACTTCTCGCGGTTAGCGCGAAGTCCAAATGTCCTTAAGCGATCGAACACAGCTTCGAGATCCTGTAAATGTTTGTCATATCCATCTGATAGGACTAAGAGATCGTCCAAATAAACAAGGAGAGTAATGTCTCTCATGGTTGACCCAGAACGGAAACGGTCCATCAACCTCTGAAAGGTGGCCGGGGCGTTCTTGAGGCCAAACGGCATACGCGTGAACCGAAAAGTGCCGTAAGGGCAAACGAAAGCAGTTTTATCACGATGATCACCATCGGAAGACACATTTACCTGCCAGTAACTGGATCGTAAGTCGATCGTGCTGATATAACCTTCCCGCCTAGTTGCATGCAGCAGATCGTCAATGACGGGTAAGGGGTAAGTATCAGACTTGGTAATGGCGTTGAGGCGTCGGTAATCAACGCAGAAACGATACGTACCATCCTTTTTAGGAACTAAAAGAGCGGGAGCGGCCCAAGCGGACTCGCACTCCTCTATGATGCCGTCGCGCAGCATTTTACTGACCTCAGCTTCCATAGCAGCCTTCTTGGCCGGCGTGAGGCGGTACGGGGGCACTGCTATAGGGGCATGCTCACCCGTGTCGATACGATGCTCGGCGTATGGAGTTGCATCTCCTCCTGGCCGGAAGATATCTGAATTGCGCCGGAGGACGCTCGCGAGCTGCTGGCGCTGGTCGCAGGTAAGCATCGTAGCCTCGTCGTCTCTGAGCTCCATCGAAGACACACCGATGGGTGGAGTACTAATACATACCTCATACTCCAGGGGGTAAGAACGTCGGCTCCCCGAAAGACGCCATCTAGATGCACCGAAGTCCATGACCATGCCTGCAGCGGTCAGGAAGTCCATTCCTAACAGGGTCTCATTATCAACAGCCTCCGGGAAAATGACAAAAGTCGTGACGACTGGTGGTCTATCAAAAGTGACAGCGACATCTAGTGTCACTAAAAGGACATCGCGAGTTTGGGTGATACCATCAGCAAGTTTTACATCCAACCTATGCGGTGTCAAAGGACAGTTCAACTGTCTTATTAATTTATATAAACTATGACTGGCTACGCTACATTTCGCAGCAGTATCTAAAAGAGCAGTACCTGTAATACCTAATATTTTAATTGTAAGTGTAGGCCGTGGCATGACGTGTAACGTGCTCATAGAAGAGTCATGCCATTCGCCGAGGTCTTTCCCATTAATACTTCCCACATGAAGAGGTCCGACAGGTGCGGACATATGGGTAGGACCATCAGGTAACGTCTTATCCAAATCAGGAACGCGGGGCAAATTATGATGAAACGGGCCGCGCGCTTGGACAGCAGGAGACGTAACACAATTAATATTACATTCACAAAAATCGGGACTAAAATTATTATTATTAACCCGTCGTCGCTCACTATAATCAAAACCGTAACTTACAGAATCGCGCGTAGCTAACGGAATTACTGTAGACACAGCTGTAGTGACCGTAGGCTCACTGCTACGCGGTCGTAGCGTCGTAGACTTAGTATTACGCGGTCGTAGCGGCGGCGTAGCATACGCGTGTTATGACGTAGACTTAGTGCTACGCGGTCGCTCGGAACTACGCGGTTGTAGCGGCGGCGACGTAGCGTACGTCGAGCCGCGCTGTGGTACACAATGCGCCGAGCTGTGTGGAGCGGAGTGATGCTGTGTAGGTATAGACATGAAATTTTGCGTACGTGACCTCGCCATGAATTTCGGACATTTCGAACGCGATGAGCAAAATTTATTATTACTAATATCACGACTATATTTATTATTATTATAAACTCGAGCGGGATGACGACTTGAAGTAGAAAAATTAAAATCACTTACCAGTGGTCTCTGCGCTGTGTGAATGGCACTAAAACTTAAGTTATTATTTTTACACGGACATTGCGATCTGATTACGCCCTGCGCACCGCAACCATAACAATATACTGAACGTGCACTCTCACCATCTACTACATTATTACTATTATGAGCTAACTTATCATTATTACGCAACTTTCGGCACTGCTCACGGGTATGGCCGTGATTTTTACAATAAACACAGAATTTACCGGCACTATTAACACTTTTAGAGGATACCGGTGTATCAAACGAGTTCGGTCGCGTCGCTGCTGGCTGACGCGCTGTTGTAGTAGGCGGTCGCGGCGCGCTCATCAGCGCTGCCGCTGGGTGAGGTGACGAAGAGGCCGCGGCGCGCGGCGCGGCGGGGCGCGCGGCGCGGCGGGGCGCGCGGCGCGGCGGGGCGCGCGGGCGCGCGCTCACCGCGGGCGCCGGCGCTGGTATTCCCGGGCGTTGTCGACGTAGTCTCGGCGGTCGGTCGCCTCGCCGATGGACTCTTCAATCGCTCGGGCGAGACGCAGAATATCAGCAAAGGAGGCTACCTCCTCCCGCCTTATGCGTTTTCGGATGCGTCTATCTAGCAATCCGTATATCATATCGACTTGCGCCCTCGAAGAGAGGTCTCCCTCTGGAATTCTTGAGAGGAGGGCCCTCGCGCGGGAGACAAAGAGGTCCGTTCTTGTCTCTCCTTGTTGTAATTTGAAGAGGTCTAAATATACCTTATAGGGAGGGCGGTGGTCGCCGTAAGCGCCCCTCAATCGAAGGACGACATCGCGCCAACTGGAAACTTCTAGTTTGGCGGTCTGCCACCATATGGCCGCTGAGCCGGTCAGCAGCATCGTCATGCCTCTTATGGCATTGTCGTCGGTGACGTTGCCGCAGACGCGGTAACTTTCCACGGCGTCAATAAATGCGTCGATGTTTTGGTCATCGTCGCCGGAGAATCGGGCGGTGCACTGAGAGAAGTTGCTGTTGCTTGCTGCCGCTGATGGGCCTGGAGAATGGCGTCCCATGACCCGTTCGATCAGTTTCTCGAAGGCGTCGGTTTGGGCACGCTGCAGCGCGGAAAACATGGCCGCCATATTTGCGGCGTCGGCGCTGCGATCTTCGGCATCGGCACCGGACGGTTGACTATGAGTTCGCGTACGAGGCATTTTCGATATTTTCACTTTTAATGTTCACAATTATGTTGCCACGCCCCCGAGTTGGTGCGCCATTTATAGCGAGGCTAGCTCGCAGAGGGGGGTTCGATGGCGTGGCGGTTAAGTGAAACGCGTGAAAACTTCAAAATTGCTATATTGTTCACACAAAACACAATAACATAAAACAGTGTGACGTGACGCGAAGGAAAGAATACAAAAAACTTATACTTTAGGTTATAAGATTAAGGTAGCGAATAATAAATATGTCCGTGCGCAAGTACAACATGGCACGCTCTCAAACGACGACTGACTGACGACTGCGGACTGACTCCGGCGCGGGCTCACTAACGATACCGCGCCGGTTTGCGTGTCGCGCGGGATGCGCGGGTAATGGCGCGATCGGCGGGAGCCAATAGCGAGGCCGGGGACACATCACGTGTTCCCGGCTCGAGCGCAGGCGATGGCGCCTGAATGTTGGCAGCGGTGCGTAGGGTTGCCGTATTATTGAGGGTTGAATCGGGCCGCACTACAAATATAATTTTGATAAAACATTTTCAAATAAAACAATATATAAAATAATATGAACTGGTTTTATTTCGTACTTTTATACACTGACTGGTAGAGAACTACAGAATGCCTTTAGGCATTGCCCCTTCGTCCACGCGTCCGTCAATAAGTCCGCCAATAGTACTTTTCTTTGTGCGTGCAAAGAATAAATATGCTTTTTTCCTATTTTTTTTATACCACAAAGTTGGCAAACAGGCATACGGCCTGTAAATTGACTTGATTGTTTACTTTTATTTTTCTAGTTGCCAAATGACATGGAAAACTTTATGCAGTATCATGTGATGGGGTTCGTATCACAAGTACGTATGAAACCAGGGTGTTTGCCTACAAAATTTCAATGCCAACCAGATAGAAGAAAACGAACATCTAAAATCACAAAACGACCAAATATTTTAAGAAAACAAAGACAGACATTAATTGAAGAAGCTATAAAAGATCTAGAAGAAAAAAGTATCTCTGTTAAACACTTGGAGATGGTAGAGACATCATCTGGAAGTACAGGTATGTAACTTCATAATTCGTCGAAGTTCACTGCGTGAGGACCAGACGTTATACTTAAGTATGAGGTCTTTGGAAATTTTACAAAATGAAATCTCATGGTAATGTCTTTGGCTGTATGGGCTTGATATGCCTGCCCGGGGGCGAAAAAAAAAGTTGCTGTCATTTGTCAACGTTATGTCATTGTTGACTGACATTCGTTCGATCAAAATTAACAGCAGTTTGCTTGTCATACAGCTACTATAATGTGATTATTTGTATGTTATCATATTAATATTCTATTTGCTTGTCTGGATATTGTAATAAGAATATTTAGACATAAACTTAACAACTTTATAAAGTCTTGTTTCAAAAATTTTGCGTTACGATACGAGCGAGCTATAGCGATGGAGTACCTACTTTACCTTTTAATGGGTAAGATTTCAGAATAAAAGAGATCATTAAATTTTATTTTTTACCACAAACAAATCCACTCTCTGACCAAACATTTCTATAAAGGAAATTCAAAAACTCAAAAATTTTCCTCTTCATGCCTTAGGAATCTCTATTTGTATGTCAAATTATTACTTACTTTAAAATAAAAAAATAAAATATTCTTGGACGAATCACACAACGCTATCTAGTCCCAAACTAAGCAACTAAGCTTGTACTATGGGTACTAGATTGCTGATAAATATACTTAAATACTTTTTTTTTGTAAATAAATGCTTATTATACATAGAAAACACCCAGACCAAGGCAAACAGACATGTTCATGCACACAAATGTTTACCTTGATCAGGAATCGAACCCGCGGCCCTCGAGATAAAGTGACCATTGCTAGCCACTCGACCACCAGGCCTGTCAACTATATTGCTAGGGTTCTCCATTAACTACCACATTGTAAGACGTTTCCTCCAAACTTCTGTGACTCAGCTCAACCTCCATCATTGAAATCGATATGCTAAGTTGAATAAAAAACCTTGACTCAACATTTTTCCTCAGTTGAGGAAGCAACTTAACTCAAGGTACCTCGCTAAGTCACATCCTCCTAAGAACACTTGAGAACTCTTAACGCATCTAAACATGTACCAGATCAAAATATTTGATACCGGAATGGACTTTCAAGACTATAGATTACATTTACGATAATTCGTATAATTACCCATTGGATCCAATGGCGTATGACAAATGTGAGTTCCAAAGATTCCGATTTGGTAAACAATTCTTTATTACACCATAGTAACTTGTACAGTAGTAAACTTAAGACTGGGGCCTAGAATAGATGGTTTATGGTAATATTGTCTTTTATTACTTAGGCCCAGAATAGATAGTGAAACCCAAATGCAACAAAACTGTAACTTGTAGTATAGTTAAAACGCACCCTTAAAACTAGTTTGCAATGCGCTATGAGTCAAACGAATTTCAAAAAGGTGCGTTGCATGTGTCATAGACTCCTTTAACAGACCCATCAAAGGAGTCGATGACAAAAACTCAAACGCAACTCTAAAGTAACCACAAGTTGCAGTTTTGTTGCATTTGGGTTTCACTATCTATTCTGGGCCTAAGTATTAAAAGACAATATTACCATAAACCCTGCTGGGCATTGCAATTTACGAGGATTACAATATTTATAATCTAGACCGCACAAATTAATTGTACTTTGTACAGACAAGAGCATGTCAACCTTTACATATCGGACTTGTACGATTTTTTAGTTCTATGTCATAAGAGCCAAAATTGCACTGCATGTGTAAAGCTCAACTTTTACTGACTGTATTCAATTCCTCTTCTATTTGACATATTTGTAAATAATAGAGCTTTGCCTATACCACTTACATCCAAAATTTAAAATAAGATTAAAAATTCAATCCATTTTTTGACTAGTGTGCCAATATCGTATCCGAGGATTGAAAATGCAATCCCACAAAGTAATCTAGATAGGGCTTGGTCTGTAGATTGGTCCTCTGTTCGCAATTGACAGATTGTCCGTACCAATTAATAACCTATCTGTCATATTTGACGTTTACAAAGATAGCTGTCAACAATCTCAGATTTCTATCCTAGGAGTTCGGCAGATTACTTTTCAATTCGTATTAAAACCGCGCCGTAGCGCCGTAAAATGATATTTTCAAGTGATACGAGTAGTGACATGGAAGACTTAGCTCAGTTATCAGATTGGGATACTGATAGTGAAGCAGATGAAGTTACAATAAGTGAAGAATTTTTAAACCTAAACTAAGATCACATATGCCTCTATAATTTGTGTGTCAGTTGTTAAATCAACAACATTCCATTACACAAAAATTCTATTTTTACATTTAAAAGTATGGACAGATCCTATAATACCGTAACAAATATTTTATACATTTTTTTAATAATTTAAGTTTAAAAATATACTATTATAGTTTAATGTATTGACACATATATCGAGTATTTATTTTTTACAAGTAAACTATTCATAATTTATTATTATTATTCATTTATTATCAGAAAACAGGTTCCATAGATTAATTACATCACAATTATTTATAAGATTAATTTTAAAATAATAAAATAAAATTTCCATTACAACTAATAAATAAATAAATTACAATTAAATTTTTGAATAAATTAGAATTGAATCAATTACAACAAAAAAATAAATAAATTAAAGATTTCATCTAAGGTATCTTCACCGAACCAGGACAGTCGTCCAGTGATGGTTGATAGGACACTCGGCCTTACCTGCCACAGCTCTCAAGATACTGTTGCGGCTGCTGCACACTCTGTTCATAATAGAACCTACTTTTTTGCGCATAATGGCGTAGAAATCGTTAGTTCGTGCCTCGGCAAACATGCCGGAGGCACTACAGCGCCACGGCAGCCCCAACAGCATCCTGAAAGCATTGTTGTACTGCACACGCAGAGCGCTGTAGGCCTTCTGCGTATATCTTACCCATAGGCTGCCAGAGTAAAATGATTGACAATAAGATTTAAATAGAAATATTTTTACAATTTAAAAGCGTGCGTTCTGCTAAAAAGGAACGATAAGGAGAGAAAAGATAGGGCAAAAGATTTTGGGACTATAATACGTAGAAAAAATATAAATAGGCTTGAAAATAGTCAAATTCTTCTTCAAAGTGCAATTGAAAACATTAAATATATTTGAGCTGTGCATGCAAACGCAACCATTTTGCGCGCGCTTTTGATGACGTCATTGGCCAAGTCCCGTGTTTTTTTAATAAGCGTGTCAGTTACATAGGTACTTCATACATATGAATTCTCAGTTCTAAAGAAATCATGGAAGTCAAAAAACCTTCATACAAGTGTTGTATGGTACCAAAATGTAAAAACACAACTTTTAGTACACCCGATAAAGTGTTTTTTCGTATTCCACGCGATGCGAACTTACGAAAACGATGGTGTAAGATGATGAGGAAAGATAATGTTTTTCCATTATCGGTTTTATATTGTTGTGAAGATCATTTTAACGTAAGTATGCTACATTTATGTATTTTTTTTGCAAAAGTTGGTTAAAAATATCCCTGTAGCGCTTATTGCTATTTTAGTTTTACAAACATTTTGACGATTTATTATGATTTCAGGTTAAAGAAGATACAGTTAATTACATTGAATATAATATAATGAAGCAGAAAGGAGAAAAACGTAGTCTACGATTAAAGAAAGGAGTTGTTCCTCATATATTTATGTGTCAAAACCGAAATATGCCACCAACAGTTGAAAGAATGGCTGTAGTTAAAAGGCTAAGACTGGTAAATGAAGCTCTTTCAGAGTACACTAGCAAAAGTAATATTTTAGAAATTGGAGAACCTCCACAAAGAAGTGATTACGAAACAAGTTCCTGTACCTACCATGCTAATGAATATAATGTTAATCAAGCAGGACCCACTTCTCATATTGAAGATAAATTGCAGAGTGAAAAAGCTGACATCATAAATGCATCTATTTTCGGTAGATTATGATTGGCTCTTACAAAATCAGTTTCTGTCATAGTCTTATATTGATTACAAATATTGTTCACAAGTAATCACACAGAAATACAGTTTTAAACAATTTTCCTACTAAACACTACTATCACTGTACGAAACGACGCCGATGAATGAAATGACAATGTCCATTGACGTCACATTTCGTCCAGTGGTGACATCTGGATTAAAATAATAAATAAATAAAAGTAACCTTTTAAATATAATGTAAAGACATTAAAGAATCTATAAAAAAATATATTTTATACTAATTTAAATTTTATGCATATTCCCTATTGTACAGTCAGGTGCACGTCGAGCTTTACACTTGCTGTTCAATTTTGGCTCTTATGATATAGTACATAAGAACGGTACAAAGTCCAATATGTAAAGGTCGACCTGCTCTTGACTGAACTATTATTTCCTGTTCCATTGACCTATAAACTATTACAAAAATTGTGGAAATGTAGTAATAAAAGTATTAACTTTTTTACAGCCGAGGCCGAAGATGTAGAAAGATCTAAAAGAAGACCATTGAAGAGAAGAAAAATATATAGACCAATACAAAGTAAAAAGACGAGAAATGAAGAAAGAAAAAATAACAATCCTCAAATATCAGATGATGAAACCAAATCGTCTTCTGAGGGGACAACAAGCGATCGAGATTTTCAGGCACAAATTCAGGCAAAACAAGTGTATTACGAGCATAGATATCATAAAGAAAGTAATAAAAATGATTCACAATCAATAACGGAAGAATTAAAACAGAATATAAATGTCTCTACTACAAAAACGGCACATCAGCTACCGGTCTCTACTTTTGCAGATCAGCTGCCTATTTGCAGCCCGCAAGACAATGCAAATGTATCCACAAATTATAGACAAACAAATATGACAGAACATGATCAATGTAATAAACAAGATGACGCAGATACAAATGAAGATTCAATAACAGTTAAAATGGAGGTACTTGATGACCTAACTGTTGAGCCTATAGAAGAACCTATGGTGTACTTCGAGAATGAAACGAATGACGAACCAAAAACGGAATTAGATCCGTTACAAAATTCAGCAATTGAAGAATGTAGTACGTTAGTTAATCAAACTACAACAGATATAGAGAACATAAGAAAGGTTTCAAAATATGATGAAGGAATATCAAAAAAGCTAGATAATATTATTAAAAATCAAGAGACGATAATTAAGTTATTGCACAGTGTTTTAAATAAAAATTAATTATTTTTACTAAATAAAAAGAAGCAAGTAGCCGCTTTATGCAGACCGCTGCCAACCACCGGTCATACTGGAAGCGTGTAGGGGAGGCATAGGGCTCACACACGCTGTTCATATTACTGATGCAAACGAAGTGAACCTCACCCAATTTTTTTCTGGTTTTGGAGGTATAGTGTCTCACTGCTGAGCAAATTCCTAAACTATTTAGATGGGGTAAATAATACTTAGCTCCATGCTTCAGAGTAGATGTTAAGTTGTAAATCACAAAATGTCGTTAAGAGGTGTTGTTGATTATATTGTGATACTCTCCTTTGTGTTCTCTTTAATTTCTAATGTATGTTCTGAATTGTGTATAAGCTATGATAAGCTAGTTCCAAAACTATCATCAAATTTCACTGGAAAACTTGTGCAAAGTATAGTGAAATGTGATATAGGTACACTCTAGTAGTTGATTATCGTCACCTCCTAGTCATGGAGGTGTTAATTTTAAAACATTTGTACGAATAAAACATTTTTTCTATAAAAACATTTTATTTTCTAATCCCAAAATAAATAGCACTTATAATTCTAAACTAAACATTTTACTAGCACAAGTTGCAACAAAGTCGCGCGAAATTGTCGGAAAATGCATACTCGCGTTCTGAACAATATGACACGAAAATTTTCTCTAAAAGGCCTGTATTCACTTTGATTTACCCTCAATTACTAATCACCTGCATTAGTGCGAGTGCAGGTGATTAGTAATTGAAAGTGATTAGTCTCAATCAAAGTGAAGTCAGCTTAGCAACATGAACCAACAGCCAGTTATTCTTTTTTAGTTTGACTTTGACAGGACTTAAGAGTGCGCATGCGGTCCACTAGCGCCGCCATTTGAACGAGAGTGATAACTGGTAAACGTAGATAAAAAAGTAAAATAGGTATGTTCTACTTACGCATTAGAATAGATGATGAAGTATATTTAGATCACTGTTAACATTTCAAATGTTGCCGGTTCCATAAATAACGCATTGAAAATAAAAACGGCCGTTTTGCGTTATGGCGGCGCTAGTGGACGGAATGCGCGCTCTTAGACTAAACTATAATGATTTTATTTTATTTTCTAACAACAGAATTAGCACCAATGACGGCTATATTTTAATGCGTCATTAACTTTAAAAGTGCGTTTCAGAAACGGCTGTTTGAGTCGCTACAATAAAATTAATTGTACAAAATGCTAAAAGTCCAATTCGATAATAAATAAATTATTTGCTTATTAATTAAAATTTACATTATAAAAATCTTATTAAATAGATAATTTTATGCGATTTTAAAATCACCATTGTTCGAAATTCTTAGAAATTAATATGGCAATTTGGAATGTCGAATTCAAGCCAAAATATTGATATAAATATAAAGGCACAATTTTTTAATAAATTGAACTTAATTAGGCCCGTCGTCCACAAAGGCGGAGACATAAGGGACCATCTCCACTCTAATAGAATGTGTCTCCACATAGTGATTTCATCGCGGCGATTTGCATTCGAACTCGTCGCGGTTCTCTCGTTCGTGGAGATGGTCCCTTATAAGCATAAATAATTACACAGTGCTTACATACTTATGGATTTTTTCAAAAATGATTGCAGTCTCCCCACATTTAAATACATGTCATGTCATTAGAATGAACAAATTTTTCAAAGTCACAATATCGCAATGCGACGTCGCATATAAGAATATAGTATACTGTAAATTCATATCCTATAGCTATTTGGATGCGTTTTTAACTATAGTAAATTCCTATAATCAAATAGAGATTCACTATTAGCTCTATCCACAGAGTGTATCAAGTTGGGACAAGTCATTTGAGTCCTTTCCTGCACGATTCTCTGGGTTGCTGTCATACAATAAAATAATGCTCACAATGAAGATCTTTCTAGCTGTGTGGTGACGGTAGATTAGAATTATTACCACCCCTTCTCGTAGTATCGTATAAGTGTCGTAAAAGGCGACTAAGGGATTATAGTAAAAAACAATGGGCAGCAGCATTTTCCTTAACTTGCACTACCAACATAACTGCGCTCGCCAACACGCCTGCCAAGCCTGGCGGGTATTGGCAAAACTCCCCAAATTCTTTGTTTCGTTCGGGGGAGGCCTATATACAGCAGTGGACTTCTTGTGGCCGAGATGATGATTGAAGACCTTTCAAAATGACATTATGTGTCGACTTGATATACTGAGGATGAAAGTGCTCATTCCCATTTACGACGTTTATGTCAACGATGCGATATCGCATCACAATATTGTGGCATATTTATCACACAACTAGCCTCACAATAATTTAAAGTGTCATGCTTTTTTTGCATTATATGCTAAATAATAAATATTTTAAGTAACTTTGGTATATGTAGTATTTTAGTTTCAGTTTTGAATAAATAACTAAGTTTTCGCTTTGGGCTCTTCGATGCGCTGCAACTCTTCTAGAAGAATGTCCCCTTCGAAGAACGAAGAGGAATCTACGAAAGAATTGGGAAATAAAATTAGGTACTTATTAAAAAATTTAGGTAATAAGTATCTAAAAAAAAATCTAAAATGATCATAAAGAAGTCCCTAGTAGTTAAGTATAAATTCAACACTTTACTGTCATTTTTGGGAAAATTGAAAAAAAGAGTCTTAAAAATAACACTTTACTGACTTTTTTTTGTGAAAATTGAAAAAAAGAGTCGTAAAAATATATGATGGACAAAAAAGGCCGTAACCGATTTTCTTTTACTGTGTGGTTATTTTGCTTTGTTTCCGAAATGGTGGTAGAGTAGTTTCTAATAAAGTATTTCATATTACATATTATAATTATTTAATGTTAAAGATGTACAGTCATGACATTGTTGACATGTTCACTCAAATGTCTTAAGTAATTGAAATGATATACGAAAGTGACAAGGTACAAAAGTGATTATATATTTATGGAGGTGACTGTACAGTCAAGAGCACGTCGATCTTTACATATCGGACTTCGTACCATCCTTAAGTTCTATGTCATAAGAGCCAAAATTGTACTGCAAGTGTAAAGCTCGACGTGCTCCTGGCTGTACATGACAAGTAAAAGTGCCTGTGACGGTCTCGTCTTTTCTTAGAACAAAATAATTGTTTAGATTTTGTATAAAATAAAATATTTTTCGATGACACAAAATAAAACACTGAAAAGAAAATTTACCTTCTCTTTCGAGTTTGATTTTTCCAATTGACTCTTTGATGTCCTCGTTCTTCGTGTCAGCACCAAATTTATTCTAAAAGGAAATTTATGATTTTTTATTTAATATCGAATCAAAGGCTTGTAAAGTGATGCATGAAATTTAGGAAGTTTCAAAGCGATGCTTATGGCGGAAACACACTACCGTGTCGGGGCGTGTCGTGTCGCGCTCTGTCGTGACGGTGGGTGTGCACACTTACGTGTCGTGTCGGGGCGCGATTCTGTTCAGAATGAACGAAATAAACGCCAGACGTTTATTTCTTTCATTTCTGAACAGAAGCTCGCAGTGTTTGCCTTTGTCTGGGTGTTTTCTATAATGTATAATGGTATTTATTTACAAAAAAATGTATTTAAGTATATTTATCAGGAATCTACTACCTAGTAACTCATTATCACGCTGCAAAAACAAATAAAAAAAAAAGCGTCCACTTGCTCGCGACACGAGCCGCGCGCGGGATATACAAACACATTTGCAGGGCGTGTCGTGTCGCGTCATAGTCCGGTCCAGGTTGTGGCTTAGGTACCTACAATATGCGCCACGAGAGATGAGTGAGACCATCATGAGACCATCTCGCATATCACGTGATTCGACCTGCGCTGTGATTTCGACCTATACAGAGGCACAAGTCAAATCAGCAAACAATCAGGTCGTCATCTCTATTGGCGCATTATACCATTATACATTATTTTAATTCCAAAAAAAATTGGTCAGTAAATTGGATGAAGGAGGTTCACTTACCTTCACAAAATCTGGAAGTCCGTCTTGCAGATGATACCAGCTGAGGATGAAGATCAGAGACACGAAGAATAAGTTGGTGCTGATACCTGAATAAAGAAAAGAAAATGTATTATATAAAAATAAACTTAATCTTCATATAGTAGGTAATATCCTGACGGTCACTAAATCGCTTCCAGTCTGTTCTATGATCTCATAAACTACTGAATTGATCTTAATGCAGTTTTCACCTAGGTATAGATAAAGTGGTACAAGAGGAAGGAAGGAAGGAAGGAAGGTCTATAATTTGACGACCTCCGTCGCGTAATGGTTACCACGCCAGACCGCCACCCAGGAGGTCCCGGGTTCGATCCCCGGTCGGGTCATGATGAAAAATGAACTTTTTCTGATTGGCCTCGGGTCTTGGATGTTTATCTATATATGTATTTGTTATAAAATATAGTATCGTTGAGTCAGTATCCCAAAACACAAGTTTCGAACTTTCTTTGGGGCTAGCTCAATCTGTATGTTGTATACCTATATTAATTATTATTATTTATTAATACATGCAAGGATTTACCGAAATTCTCACGGGAAAGCGAGATACATAAGGAAGTTGCGCGGATTTCAATAAATCAATCAAAAACCATTTATTATTCCCACACAATACAAGTATCAATAGTTTCGCTTGTTGTCCATAAAGTTAAATCATTTCAACCCACTGGTTATATCCGCGCAACTTCGTTTGCGTGTATTTATTTATGCACAGCAGCGCCATCTACATCGGACTTTGGTCAAATCCTATGGAAATCGCGTACCTACTTTTCGGAATAAAAAGTACCTCATGTGTCAGCTACCTATATACTAAATTAGCTGACCCGTGCCCACTTCGTTGGGCATAATGTTAAAAGCCTTTTTATTTTTTGGTTTTTTATATAACCTACTAGCTGACCCGGCGAACTTCGTATCGCCTAAAGACCGAATCGAAGAAAGTTTAACCCCCTAAGGGATAATTTTTGAGAAAAATATTTTACTCGTGTTTCAAGCCTTTGAATAAAGAACCTTCATGCTGAATTTCATTTAAATAACTTCAAAAACGGCAAAGTTTCATACGAAATTTGCGCCCCCGTTTAACCTTCTAAGGGATGATTTTTGAGAAAAATATTTTACTCGTGTCTCATGCCTTTTAATATAAAACCTTCATGCTGAATTTCATTTAAATAACTTCGAAAACGGCAAAGTTTCATACGAAATTTGCGCCCCCGTTTAACCCCCTAAGGGATGATATTTGAGAAAAATATTTTACTCGTGTTTCGTGCCTCTTAATAAAGAACCTACATGCTGAATTTCATTCGAATAACTTCAAAATTGGCAAAGTTTCATACTATCTTTGCACCCCCGTTAAACCCCCTCAGGGATAATTTTTGAGAAAAATATTTTACTCGTGTTTCATGCCTTTCAATAAAGAACCTACATGCTGAATTTCATTCGAATAACTTCAAAATCGGCAAAGTTTCATACTATCTTTGCACCCCCGTTTAACCCCCTAAGGGATGAATTTTGTAAAAAATATTTTACTCATGTTTCATGCTTTTCAGTAAAGAACCTTAATGCTGAATTTCATTTGAATAACTTTAAATACGACAAAGTTTCATACTAACTTTGCGCCCCCGTTTAACCCCATAGGGGATGTTTTTTGAGAAAAATATTTTATTCGTGTTTCATGCCTTTCTATAAAGAACCTTCATGCTGAATTTCATTCGAATAACTTTAAAAAACGGCAAAGTTTCATACTATCTTTGCACCCCCGTTTAACCCCCTAAGGGATGAATTTAAAAAAATATATTTACTCATGCTTCATGCTTTTCAGTAAAGAACCTTCATGCTGAATTTCATTCGAATAACTTCAAAAACGGCAAAGTTTCATACTAACTTTGCACCCCCGTTTTACCCCCTTAGGGGATGAATTTCCAAAAATCCTTTCTTAGTGAGCACCTACGCCCCAAAAGGAACCCCCATGCAAAATTTGAGACTCCTGGCACTTGTGGTTTCGGAGATTTCGTGATGAATCAGTCAGTGATTTTCTCTTTTATATATATAGATGACACTCAGCAATGATGTGGCTTTCTATTGGTGAAAGAATTTTTAAAATCGGTTCAGTAGGTCCCGAGATTACCCCTTACAATTTAACAAATACACAAACTTTACCTCTTTATAATATTAGTATAGAAGTATAGATATCATAAATATTGGCCCAGCCCATTTGAGCGTGAAGAAGTAACAAACATACACATAACTTTCGCCTTTATAATATTAGTAGGAAGTAGACAATAAATTCCCACTTGCCACCGGTGGCAAATGGGAAGTCCTTGCCCCACTTGGGAATCTTATTCCCATCTGCCACCGGTGGCAGATCTCGCGGGGGCAACTGGGAATAAACAAATCATCCCACTGCAGGGATACGAGCCTCTCCAATCGAAGTGAATTATAACGTACTCAGCCACGCTGTGCAAAGGACGGATTGGTCAAGCTGTTCAGTAATAATTATAAATAATCGGAACCTACCCATAACAGCGGACACCCTGGGCCAGTGGAACATGTAATATCTTATGCCAGTGAAGTGTGCTTGTATGTGCAACTCGCACGAATAGATTTGAGCGTAGCGAGATTGAAGTTCTACGTACGCATCGGTCACTGGGAGATTCTAAACAAAAAAATATTCTATATAAAGGTACATAGTATAAAATATAGTCGCTTCCGTTGTCTGTTCGCTTAAATCTGGAGGAGTCCCTTCATGTGAATTGAGAAACATTACATTTAAAGTTAATTTTTTCATTTAATACCATCCCATAGCTTCTAAAGTATTGATCGGTAGTAATTGTATTCAAAAACTTTTGTCAGAAGTAATCATTATGCTATTTTTGAGAAATAAGTTAAAATCAGAAAAAGGCACCTGTCTGGTCTGGATATGTACATGATAATGGAGTTTTCGGGACAAGCCCACCACACATTCCCACCACTGTGTCTCCTGTGTAGCCAGGATCAACAACGGCGACCTCAGATAGACAATAAGCAATGAAGCTTATTGACGTCCCGGGGAATAAACTACAGCTGTCTTGGTACTCACAACGAATTTAATCAAAAAGAAGATAGTCGGAGTAGGAAGTATTATGATAATGGAGTTTACCTGATCATCTTCAAAGTCGCTGAACAGCTCGACTTGCAGTTGCTGTTTCTCTTCATCGATCCCAGAGAGAAGGAGAGGGAAGAACATAAATGTTCTTAGCACTTGGTGAAGTTTCGATCTGTAAAAAAAAACAAATTGAACAATACGAGTCCATTTACATTTTCATACTAACTACTAACTCTACTAAAAGTCTCTACGTCCTACTTTGTCTAACTTTAAATTTTTATTTTAACTTCTAATAAATGTACCTACTAAAAACTAATTAAAAGAGTTTCTGTATAAGAAAATACATGCTTTAGAACATTTTATTAAAGACTAACCTAACTCACACGCACGCTGTGTCGTAGAAAAAAGGGGGGCGATCCTTCCCTACTCAAAACTTACTTTCTTAAGAGTAGGTAAGGATCTTCTCTTCCTATCCTGGTTAGGAACACCCCCAGAATCACAGGTGACAATTGAGAGAAAAAAAAATAGGAGGGTTACAGTTGGGAAAAATTATCGCCAGGGTGACAACTGGGAAGAAAATTCTGTGCTGGGACACCTGAGAATAATAAAATTGTCAAGTAACGGACCACCCTGAATTTGAAGAATGGAGGAGGGTCAGAGCGTCAAGGCAGCCTATGTGGGGAGGGTGTCGGGCAGACGTCCGGTTGGCCGCCCCAGGTATCACTGGAGCGATGAAGTGTTGGCTGATCTGCACGAGATGGAAGCAGTGGGCTGGCGGGACATCGTGCAGAACAGAAAACTCTGGCGCTCTCTATTTTCAGAGGCCAAGATCCACTTCGAGTCACTGAGCGAAGTAAGTAAACGGACCAACAGTAGCATGGATTATGAAAGTGATAACGCTATGAAGAAGGATGTTAAGAAAACTACAAGTTCATATTATTTTGTTTATTACAATCACTAATCACGTAACAAATCTTAATAATTATTATCACAATCATCAATCACAATTTTGGTTAATTTCTTAAAGTGTCATCTTTGACACACTAAACAAAAATAATTTCTAATTTCAGCCTGTCTGTTATCATAATTGAAACAGTTAAGATCTAGTCTCAAATCTCACCATCTCACTCGTTTTATTGTATGAGCAAGATAGCGCATGAGACTGACTAGATTAAACTGTTTTTATTACAATAGACCAGCTGATAAAAACAAAAAAACTAATTATTTTCCATACTAACGATTGTCCTTAATCAAAAAGTTAAATAAAAATATACGCTGTCATAGGACTCCTATAGCTTATTGCGAACTTAAAGCGCTGCTCGCAAAGACTTCTAACAATGTATCGGCGAATTCAATCTCGGATAGTTACGTATAAAAATGACTTTATGTCAAAAAATGTACTGAACTTTTAATCTTAGATAGCAAAAAGTCTATCCGGATCGATTATTAATTTTCGCCGTAAGATCTTGCGTCTCGACCAAAGACTGCATCTATTACGCAGGTTTACTATAGTTTTCTTATCACTAGACTGCATAACATATACACACGCATAGTTCGCGGAACAAAAATTAAAGGCTGCAACTTTAATCCAAAAAGTAAACATTTGAAAATATCTACGTAATTTTATTCTGGACCTAAGACTACATCGTTTTATAATTAAATGCAGATTTAATTACATAACGTTCAATTAAATTCTATTTCTAGTTGACTCCTTAAAATCGCGAGCATAGCGTAGCTAAGAAAGTATTTATTTAGCCACATCTAATTTTAGTTAATATACTGGTGCTAATTCTGTTGTACATTTAACTAGACTAATCTAATTTTGACAGGACCAAAGGTGTTGTTGTCCTTCGTTGGTTTACAACTAGTGACAAGGATAGCAACACTTCTAGTCCTGTCAAAATTAGTTAAGTCTAGTTAAATATACAACAGAATTTGCAATGTAACAAAAAATATTACTATTTATTTTATGTAACAGGTTTTAAGTTTGCTTGTTGAAAATGCATATTTTCAAAGAAATTGTTCAGCTAATTATGCCGGTGTACATTACGCAGTCTCTAGACTAGTAAAAACTACGCCTAGACTCTGTGACTAGGTCTAACTACAAGTTATACTGTGTATAATCTGTGTAGTTTATTATATAATTAACTTTTGCACGCCTTTTAATACTCCTCAAAAATATTGCACATGATCTACAGTGGGCACCACAAAATATTATAAACGTCTTAAGACGTGAGCATAACAAAAATACTTACTTATATCAAACAAAACAAAAATACAAAATTAAAAAAAAACATACTCTTTTTAACAAGCGGTACAAAAAAAATCCAGCCAATACTATTATGTTGGCTGTACAAGTTTAAAACATAATATCTTTTTTATAGGTGATATTCTAATTCACGAAGTGCGTTCGGTTATGAATTTTGTAAGGCGTGCATATACACATAAATTTAGTGTGCGTGATCGATTTTCCGAACGTTTCCGACGTTACGCACACTAAAGCAATGTGCATATGAACGTTACAACATAGCCGAACGTCTTCGTGAAATATAATATATGTAACAGAACTGAAACTTTCTAAATAAACATAATTATATCAAAACAATATCGTAAATAATTTAGAAAGTCCTTCAAATGTCAATCTTAATGCCATTGTTGTTACACTCATATACAATATGGATTGAGCGGTAGCGATTGAGATTGATTTGATCGTTTTGTTACAAGAATATAGAGCCGCTGATTACCGACTGATGGCCGATCCCAATAAGCGATCTCAATTCTCTATCGATGATTGTCATAAGTATTGATTCGTTACTTCCATAGATTAAAAGTACAATGCATCGATCGGTTAAAGAGACGTGTAATGTGACATTTTCAATCTGACACAGGCAAAAAAGGATTGAAATTGCACATTGGGTTCGGACGTGAGTGAATATAAACCATAATGTCTTTCAACATTGATATTATAAATCCTTGATTACTTATAGCAGTATTTATATCCTTTTCTATAATTTCTAATTTGTTCATAATTTCACGATGATCAAGATCGTTTCCTGAATTCTCCTGAGTTTGATTCAACTTTGTATTTATTACATTTTGATCATAAATAGTTTGGGCAAATCTTGTAGCGTCAAATTCACCTAAAGTTGCCTGAGAAATGTTTTCCTTCATATCTTGAATATTTCGATCATAGACACCTGCGCCCAATTCAACTGAAGTTACCTGACACCTTTTTTCCTGAGTTTGATCCATATCAAATTCTTCTACGTTTTTCTCAATGGATTGTAGCATTTTAGATTCTGATTCAATCGATTCCTGATTATTTTTCTGATACTGATTCATATATTCATTCAATTCTGTTTTTATATTCATCAATTTTTCTTTGTTGACTGGCGTAAGTGCTAACTCAGGTATGGTATTGGAATCATTATTGATAGTCTCTGATTGGACATTTTCCTGCGATGGACCATTAGGTATATTCTTATTGTCTGGTGTTTGTTGGTTATCTTTGATCTCATTCAGTCGTGCAGACTGTCTTCTGTTCACTGGTGTATTTTTGTGTGATTTTGGGGTTTTAACTGTAAAAAAAAAAGGTTTTTAGGAATCTTCCGATGTATTCGTTACATGCTACCCTGATAGCATGGTATGGTCTACATTATACCTACTTTTTGGTAGTAGGTATAATGTAGACTTGTAAATATATTATATTTATTTTTTTTAAATTGGAAAATACGTAAGTAATCAAAAATAATAAATAGGTATTTTTTCATTCAAATTATTAAACCAAATTTTTCTCCAGGCAGTTACCGATGGATAACAGTTTAGCAGAGTCGGTTTCAAAGATTCAAAATTATTCAGAGAATAAGTTTTTATAAACACGTTCTCTTGTCAGAGAATACAGATAGTGGTGGCTTTCAGGCAGCTTGAAAACTGGCCCCTGCCAATCTGCATTGCAACAACGTGGCAGAGTATGCTGTAGTCCCCTTCGGTAGAAGAGTATGCAGTGTCATTCAATTAAATTTATTTATTGCAAAGTTATAATCTTAATTCTAAGCTCTTAGAGCTAAGGTAACATTGGACCATGTTGGGCACTACAACATTATTTTGTGCACAAGAGGGCGCTATTTACATAAAAGTAATGATTATGAGATGGATTGATAATATCATCATCATCTCAGCCACAAGAAGTCCACTGCTGGACATAGGCCTCCCCCAAATGCCTCCAATGCGACCTGCTGGCAGCGGCCTGCATCCAGTGGCTTCCTGCAACCGTCCTTAGGTCGTCTGATCACCTTGTAGGTGGGCGTCCTACGCTGCGCTTTCCGGTACGTGGTCGCAATTCCAGAACCCTTTTGCCCCATTGATAATATCATGATGACATAACAAAAGGTAAAATAACATGTACAATGGTACAGGATCACTGCCTATATATGCCTGCCAGTCATGGGCATCATCACGGGCCACTGCAGACTTAACCAACATATGTCCCTCATAGACAACAGCATAGACCCCGCTTGTCCCGAATGCGGTGAACCAGAGACCAGCCAGCATTTCCTGGCTGAATGCTTACACTACAGCAGGCTCAGGTGGGAAGACTATGCGACCTGGACACTAGTTGCATTGCGGAGTTCTGCAGAAGGAGTTCAAGGTTTTCTGGTCATCTGGGCCACAGTAACAACCGTACCCACACGGGAATAGGGTGTAATGAGTCCAACAAGCGACTTGAACACCCGCCTGTGCCCCGCAGGCGTTCCACCCTATAATAATAATAATAATAATAAAGGTAAAATACCTTTATCAGCCTTGTTCAATATAACTAAATTCTTAATTTTAGGCTTTCCCCTCATCATTATATTGAAGATCCTCAATTCAGCGTCAGTAAAGTATACAACTGGGTTCAAGCTGTATTTGAGCCTAGCTGCCCTAATAGCTTGTGAGACTTTTGAGCCGGTTTTCTTTTTGAGTTGCGACCAAATCTGCAAACAAACAGTACAATTTTTGATTATTTTGATAGTTAACCATTCTTGTTTTGAAAAACGTTTGAAGGAAAAATTACATCTTCCTGCCCCAGGTGGGATTACCCACGTCCTCTCGATATCCGGCCGAGTGCTCTTAATCACTGAGCTACTGGGAAGGATAGTAATGGTGGTGAACTTTTTTATTCCTTTAAACCACTGCTACTGCGACTTGCACAGTTTTTCTTTCAAACATTTTTCAAACAATACACTTATAAAAAAATATTAAAAGTAATGAAATATGATAATGCTGATATTTTATGAGGGTGGTACTTGTCTGTCAAGCTAGGCTAGCCCATTAAATAAATGCTTTACCATGTGTATCTAATTAGCAGACAGTTTCTGAATAGCATTTTAATTTAAGAGAGGTAGGGCACAGCGGATAATCCGCTCCGCATCTTTCGCAGCCAGTCTGGGGAAGGACCTCTACAGAAGATCGTAGCCGAAGAGCATTGGTCTCGGCCATGTTGTGTTCCTACGGTGAGTAAGGTCTCCAGAGCTCTACTTGGGGGGGTTCGGAGGGTTGGCAACGAGTGAGTTATGCCCCCGGTATTGCAAGCGTCTATAGGCTACGGTAATGGCTTACCATCAGGCCGGCCGTATGCCTGTTTGCCACCTTTGTGGTATAAAAAAGAATTAAAATACAAATTAAGTTTCAAGCTTAATCTCTTTTTCTTCTATAGTTTGACAGACCCGCATACATTTAAAAAAAAATGTGTCATTAAGTTGAAGTGTTGTTTCAGAAACTGGCAGTAAGTTAGAAATTGTTGACGGCCTATTTGAATAAAAATAATTGACATGGAAATTTCTCAAATGCCACTATTTCAGGACTCTAGGATGATCATAGATTGAAATTACAAATGGAACACTTACTCTTTGCCACTCAATAGCAGGTTTATAATTGCTCTCATCTCCCATATAGTTTAAGTCCTTCGCTACTTCGTTCCATAGAACGTAATACTCATATTGAGATGCCTGATCACCGGATACATGACCAAATGCTAAATGCCTATACTCCTCTGCAAAATTTATTAAACCATGTATTTGCTCCTCAGATATTTCTCGAGACATCTACAAAAATTATCACTTCGAATTAAGTAATGAAACATCTGTCTTGTTGTGTTGCATAAAAATATGACATTAATTAACATTATGGCCGTTAATGTTAACTAATAAAAGTAAATGTAAAAAAAAATTGTTTGAGATTTTGAAAATAAATAAATACATACATACATAGGGACAAATCACACAGATTGAGCTAGCCCCAAAGTAATTACGAAACTTTAGGACACTAACTCGAGGATACTATATTTTATAACAAATACTTATAAATAAACATCCAAGACCCGAGGCCAATCAGAAAAAGTTTGTTTTTCATCATGATCCGACCGGGATTCAAACCCAGGACCTCCTCGGAGGCGGTCTGGAGCAGCCCGTCTGGGAAAGGACCTCAACCTTACAGAAGATCATAGCCAAATAGCATTGGTCTCGGCCATGTTATGTTCCTACGCGCTACAGTAAGGTCTCCAGGGGGGGGGAAGGGTTGGGAGGGTTGGCACCGCGTGAGTGATACTCCGGTATATAAAAATAATGCTGTGACTGCAGATAAAATTGCCTATCTGCAACTGACTGTCTCAGTTCTTCAATACTGCCTACTCCATCTGTTTTAATAAGATAATAATAATATTATGTTGCTTAGTTTAGTTTTTAGTTAAGTTTAATTTGTTAATGTCTATATCTCTCTGCGTTATGTATTGGTGTTTAACTGTAAGCGAGATAGAATGTGTGAAATTAATAAATAAAAATAAATAAATACTAATTAAATTCATTGTGAGTTCCAAGACAGATGTGGTTTCTCCACCAGGATGTCAATAAGCTTCATTGCTAATTGTCAATCTGTGATCGCCATTGTTGATCAACTGAGGGAATGTGTGGCCTTGTCCTGATATGTCTCAGTAATTTTGATTCATTATTTGGAATTTATCTAACAGGCTAGCAAACTCCCACCCAAAAGGGTCTTATGGGGGGGCATAAGCTATGGGACATGCAGTCATGAAATTTCAATAAAAAAAAAAAATAAATAGACATGTTTTTATGTTACCCTGCCTCTAAAACAACTTTCTGACCTACCTACTTTACACAAGTACAAATTATTGTTGTAGGATTGGATTACATATCTAAATAAACTATTGAATAACTCTTGTGTCACCTTATCAATTACTACTACATTGAAAGTATACAGCCTTATCCCATGCATTTTTTTTTATATCAAACATATAAGAATAGGTATTGGCTACATTTATGCGAGAAAATGTAAATGGTCTTTTGAATCAAAATAGTTTTATATTAAGATTTATCAACTGTATGTTTTCCGAATTTAAAAAAAAAACAGACTTACACAAGAGAGGGGACTAAATAAAGTAGGAGAACCCTTATGAGGGCTCAGACAGAAAAGATTGAAGTGTCAGGATCTCTTTGATCCACCCCACACACAAAGATAACATACAGCCTTAGATCCATTCCAAAAATGATAAAATGACAATACCAACCACATTTGGTCAGTCGCGTTAGGGGCATTTGCGCGCCCAATCCTGTTGCTTTTTTTTATACCACAAAGGTGGCAAACAGGCATACGGTCGGCCTGATGATAAGCAGTAGCCTTTAGACGCTTGCAATACCGGGGGTATCACTCACGCGTTGCCAACCCTCCCAACCCCTCCAAGAGGAGCTCTGGAGATCTTACTCACCGTAGGAACACAACATGGCCGAGCGAGACCAATGCTATTTGGCTACGATCTTCTGTAAGGTGGAGGGCCTTCCCCAGACGGGCTGCTCCGATTTGAGCGGATTATCCGCTGTGCCCTACCTCTCTTTGTCGAGATAAAATCTAGGTATTCTACATATTACGTAGATCTCAAACTATCTTTTTACATGGATTACTTATCACTTCAGTGGTTGGTTGGTAACAAACAAACAGGATTACTTTCGCATTGTAAAGTTTGAAATCACTATTCCCTGTTTTGCTGTGCTGTAGGTAAATACTATTTCAAAACTTGTAAAAACTGGATAGGTATGTAAGTACTTACTGTAACAATCCTTGAATTTTTTTTGTTTGTTATTCGTTTCGTATAACTGAATATTACCCAGGGTCCACACTTGCAAATTAAAATGAATAGTACCTACGATAAAAGCGCGAAAACGAAAGAAAAGTCAGTCGGGTGAACGAATTGAACAATTTGAAAGAAAAGTCGGTAGGTCGGGTTTCGGTAGCTATTATTTTATTGAATCAGAGTGACCAACATAAAAAACTTACGAACAAAAAACAAAAAAAAATACGAGTTGCAACAATAGTTTTTTTATTACTTTTATAATTAAAATATGTTTTTTTTTTAATTCTTATGTATGAATTAAGTAATCCGAGTAATAAAATATAAGTTAAATTTTAATTTCTATTAACAGTATTATCATTGTTATAGAACAAGATAAAAAGTAATTGTTGTGCGTCATTTTTAGAGCGGAAAATCCATTTTTAAACCATGTTTCAATGGTTTCAAACCAATACGATTGTAATCGTAATTTACATAGATATTTCCAAATTTATACACCAAAGTGGATGTTAAACTGATTGTAAATTTATTACCCATACTTATTTCCTTTTGTTTAGATCAGTTATAGTTTTTGATAAACTAAACGCGTTTAGTTTAAACTGTTTATATCACTTACCGATGTCGAAGAATAGCCGATCGACACGAGGACGAAACGAGAACACCACCTTTTGCCCGCATTTGAGCACACACCATAAACATACCTGATGGAAAATTTATTAGTATAAATATTGCATAAAGAGGGAAGATAGTGACCAAAACATACAAATATAGGCTTGCCGCTTCACACCTATATTCTGCAAGAGGGTGGTACATCCCAGGACGAGACAGAGCATTTCCTAACTGTACCAACTACCGTGCATCCACAGTTTAGTTACTTTTTGTGAAGTAACATTTCCAAGTGGTAGTTGGCATAGTTCGATAACAAAAAATATTGAAGTCTTAATTGAAAAGTCTTATAAGTTGAAGAATATTACTAACCCGTCCGCCTCAAGTTTGCCGTTACCTCCCGCCGCGCTACACCCCACCGCACCTCAAGGCAGATCCGCAGTTGCTCAGTACCGGCATCTCCTTGAGGTGCGGTGGGGTGTGGCGCGGCGTGGGCGGTAACGGCAATCTTGAGGCGGACGGGTAGTACCAGTTACCAACTATGGTGTGGATGTACCGAAGTCATTACTGGTTTTTATTCAAATATGAAATGTTAAAATATAGAACAGAAAAGAAATGCATACATACCTAAATCTTTATTGATCTGAGACTCCGGCATGTCAAGCATTAGCTTGATACGATAAGGTTGTGTTGACATCAGCATGTGACTGCGTTTAGTTAGCTGGACGTGCGCTGAAGGGAATGAACAGACGCCCATCTGTTCATCGCATGATCTGTTGGTCAATCATTTGTTTTATTATGGGTCAATCAGAAAAAATTTAAATGGCTAAAAAGTCAAAACGTTTATTCAGAGAGTAGGTCTTTAATTCTTCACAGGGACTCCCCCGGTGTCTCTGAGCTTCATGGGTGGGGGTGATCACTTAACATCAGGTGACCAGCATGCTTGTCTGCCAACCGTTTTTTTTTTTTTTTTTTTTCTCTATTTTTCTTTGAGGCTTTTAGCCATGCCTGACCATGTCAGCCTCATAGGGAAGTTCGTTGGACAAACTACTCCATGTCCCTCATTGCAAGTGTTGCAAAGATGTACAACTTCTTTGCAACACCCGAAAGAGGGTTACTTAATATTTCGTTAATGTTCCCACCACCCAGCCTCATTTGTGGAAGCCAACCGTTTACATTTAAAAAAAAATCTCTAATCCATACAAAAATAAATGATTTGTGTTATTAATCTACTCTTTAAACGACTACTATTTCGCTAAGATCAACTTGTAAAAGACAAAAAGGCTAGACAGATATAGCGGTGCGTAGATGATATCATTCAGATGTTTGTCACCGACTGGATAAAAATAATGAGATGTTTTTTTTCTTTAAATTTTTTGCAGAAGCTTTATTTTATGACTAGCTGACCTGGAAAACTTTGTACCGCTTAAGAGGCACTACCCTACTCCTAACGGGATAAAAAGTATCCCATGTATTTCTCCTTGTTCTAAGCTACCTCTCCACCAATTTTCAGCCAAATGGCTTCAGCCGTTCTTGAGCTATAAATGGTGTAACTAACACGACTTTCTTTTATATATATAACTAGCTGACCCGGCAAACTTTGTTCCGCCTTAGAGGCACTACCCTACCCTACCCCTACTCTACGCCTACCCCTACCCCTACCCTACCCAACCCTACCCCACCGCTACCCTACCCTACCCCTACCCTACCCTAACCCTACCCTACCCCTACCCTACCCCACCCCTACCCTACCCTACCCCTACCCCTAATCGAGTTTTCATTGTTTTTAAGATGTATTCTGCTATTCGGGACGGAAGCAATCGGTCCAGCCGTTCTCGAGTTATAAGTGTTGTAACAAACACGACTTTCTTTTATATATATAGATAATATATCGATTCTCGTTGACTGACTATATCATTGGCAAATCCACTAGTTATCTACTTTAAAATTTGATTAAGTAGTTACCAAGATAAGTATGCACAAGTACATACTTAACGGAAACGATAGTTCAAATCGGAATTTCAAAAGTGAAAATAAAAGTTCAAAATAGAATTTAAATAAGTCCTAATTTATATAAGGAATTTAAATAAGTACTTACTTGAATTGCAGATGCACAGGCCTCACATGAGTAACATTCGGCATATATGTATAATAAAACACAACATACATAAATATTGAAATCCAAATTATGGCTGTAAGAAACACAGTTATAATTCCGGCTCTGTATAAAAGCTCTTTGGCGCTGCTAATACCATCTTCAGTCTTTTTTTTATAGCCCAAATACTGTCGGGAAACGAAGGTTTCCACTGGCGTACGAATATAATTTCTAAATATAGAGAATGGATTCAAAATATTTAGATAACCTAAAAGTGACATGTTTCTAGTTCGTAATACGTTTTCCGTCTGTTGTAACCGTTCAACGGTCAAATAACCGGACCTTACAATTTATGGGGGTAGATAAATCATCGGATTTTATGATAAGTTCTGTCCTTAAGAGATAACACGTAGGGTTGAGCAGGAACTAATAGAAAACTTAAGTTTTAAACAATACTACGCTGTTATTATACTGTTAATTAGGCAATGTAGGTTTCTAATGTGTTATTTAATTATTGTGGACTCGGTTCATTTAATATTTTCTAAATTCAAATCCTTGTAACTTGCTTGAAACACAAAATTTGTAAACAAAAGCCAAATTTCAAGGTCAATGACACAATGACGTTTAAATCCGTTCAGATCCGTTGCATGCATATATAATCAATGAATTACAAAATGTATTCATTAAAAACATTGCAATAGTGACCATTGCTTTCCTAACTATATACACTTATTAGAAATAATTCATTCTAAGCTATCCTGAATTTATACTTAATATTTCAATAATGAAATTTCAGAATTGGCTTTTGCATCATAATATTTTGCGATACCTATCTGTTAAAATGGAACGTGCAGAACGGGGTCATTGACTAAGGTCGAATCTGTCAAACGCGATCGGATATACGCAGATCACTCACAACAACAACAACATTTTATAGAGGTCTCACTCTTTTTTTAATTTACTTCAAAGGTGATATAGAAAACTAAAAACCTAAATGTTTCTTAGTTTTTTTTTCCAAAAGCAATCTTTTTAATATTATTTTAATTGTAATTATTATTTTAGTAAAAATAACAGACTTCGTTAAAGAGGATGATTCGTATAACGGAATATGTACTTTTTTGACATAATATTATTTTTGACAATCGTAAATTTTAGTTTTAGGTTATGAAAACTGATTTCAGGATTTTCAGGGAGGGAAATTTTGTTATTGAAAATTACAAAAAATGAAATCTCACTTACAAAATTCTATTGTGCGATGTATGAAACAGCATAAAAGATTTTTGTCGAACACAACTCATATAGTTTTGAAGGAAGAAAATTTACCGGCACCAGCTTACAGGCCAGATATTGTTGAAAAAAATAAATATGATGTATGGGAGAAAAGAGGACATTTCGTTGCCGGGAACGATAGTGGCAAAATTTGTTTCAGTATGATATTACCTCCTCCAAATATTACTGGAAAACTACACTTAGGTATTGTTAATTTTTCGTTGTACTGTATTACTCAGAGACGGCTTAACCTGGGACCCAGGTGAAGACGGTCAAAGAGTCGCGTAAACGTCTGGCCGTAGGAACCTACTGATAGTAAAATTTTAGTCAGAGAGTAACCATAAGGCAAACAAAAATAAAATATTGTCGCCAAAATTTTCTTTTTTTCTTTTATAAGGCATCTCTCTGATTGGTGTATCAAATTTTTTACAGGTCACGCATTGGCTTGCACCATTCAAGACGTGATCTCCAGAAAAAAACGTGCAGAAGGTTGCAATGTCCTCTGGTTGCCTGGTACAGACCATGCGGGTATTGCTACACAGGTAAATATATTTTGAAATGGTACTTTGTTTTATACAAACAATCTATGACTAAAACTTCTGGTTATATAGGCCTGATGGTCAAGTGGCTAGCAATGGTCACTTTATCTCGAGGGCCGTGGGTTCGAATCCTGCGCAAGGCAAACATTTGTTAACATGAACATGTCTGTTTGCCTTGGTCTGGATGTTTTCTATGTATAATAAGTATTTATTTCCAAAAAAAAAGTATTTAAGTATATTTATCAGCAATCTAGTACCCATACAAGCTTAGTTGCATAGTTTGGGACTAGATGGCGTTGTGTGATAAGTCCAAAAAAAAAATATTTTTTATACATTTCAAAGTTTGAATCTTGAGGCAGGCTATTTAACACATAGATCCAGTGTGGTCAATACTTGGTTATAAATATGTATAATTGAATTTTTCTCTCATAATTTAAATTCACATAATAGACACCATTTCACACATATCTGTAACTGTGCAAAATGATATCATGGCATGCAAAGGTCTTATAAAAAAAAATATTTAATTATTGTTTACATAAATTTTTTTTCATTTGCCATATTGGGTATTTATTGATTAAAAATAAAAAAAATAATGAACTCAAAGAAGGAAGTGCTAAAATAATAAATAATTCAATTTTTTAGGGTGTCGTAGAAAAATATTTGAAGAGCACGCAAAACATTGACAGACAGAATATAGGCAGAGAGAAATTTGTGCAACACGTTTGGAACTGGAAGGAGAAGTATCGCAATAATATTTGTGACCAGTTGAGGGCGTTAGGCTGTTCTTTGGACTGGTCTAGACAGGTCTTTACGATGGATCCTAGGCATTCGGATGCTGTAAACGCTGCATTTACAGTTTTATTCAATAGAGGTTTTTATGTTTTTTTTTACTTGTAATTTTTTTTTTTTAATATCTTATCCTTATTTCTGTTTACCCTTAAAGGGACCATACTAACAACAAACTAACATTATAACAACAAACTAACCTAGATGTTATGTTAGTTTGTTGTTTGTATGGTCAAACATACATGTAATGCAAACTAACATACTAACTTCAATGGTACGGAAATAAAAGGCTTAAATTAATAAATGAAAAACCTGCTTGTATTATGGGTACCAGACAATTCTTGGGTTTTGTCTGAAACAAACTAAACTTTTTTATTTGAATAGGCTTAATAACAAGCTTAATAACAAGTAGAAAAAGGACGATTCAAATCGTCCTTTTTCTACCACAAGTTCAGACGGCAGAATCGTACTAGGAACTGGTAAGAAACTACAGAATAAATCATTTTTTAATTGTTTTTCAGGTCTGATATACAGAAAAAAGACTTTAGTGAATTGGTGTAATAAACTAAAATCTACCGTTTCTGATATTGAAGTTGAAAATATCAATATAAAGAAACCGACGGAGCTTTTTGTACCAAGTTATGATCATCCTGTAAAATTTGGACTATTATACAGTTTTGCATATAAAGTATTTGATAGTACTGAAGAGATTGTTGTGTCTACAACAATGCCTGAAACTATGATGGGTGATATGGCTGTTGCTGTTCATTCTAATGATGAGAGGTGAGATTTTTAGTATTTATTTCATGATGCATGTTATCCAACTTCATAATGATATGCTGTGGTCGTAATGGTTACTTTATTCCGAGGGCTGCAGGTTTGAATCACCAAGACAAACATTTGTATGCATGAATATGCCTGTTTGCTTTGGTTTGGATGTTTTCTAGTCACAGTCAGAAAATGAAAAATTTTGCCACCGTTAAGTAATCTAAATAGCCTATTCAGGCATTTATTAGCAAGCTGTGCTACCAGCACTAAATAAAATTGACAATGCAATAACAAAATATCATAAATTCATTCCAGATACACACACCTAGTTGGCAAAAGAGTATTTCATCCATTCAGACGAACAACCATACCGATAATAGCTGATAACTTTGTAGACATGGCATTCGGTACTGGTGCAGTTAAAATAACTCCGGCTCACAGCAAAGTTGACTACAATATAGGAAAAAATCATAAAATACCTATGCTTCAAATTATAAATGAGGACGGTCTTATGATAAACTCTGATCAATTCAACAAAATGAATCAATATGAATGTAGGGATGTAATAGTAAGAATTCTCAATGAGCAAGGACTATTGAGGGATATCAAAGAACACGAAATGACCTTACCACTTTGCAGTAGAACTGGTGATGTTATACAATACTTACCTAAGGAACAGTGGTTCTTATCATGTGGTGAATTGAACAGAAAAGTTGTAGATTATGTTAAAAGTGGACAATTGAAGATATCACCAGAGAGATTTCAAAAAACATGGCTCCAATGGGCAGATGATGATCGAGACTGGTGTATATCTCGACAATTATGGTGGGGACACCAAGTTCCAGCTTACAAATGCAGTGTTGGCAATGGCAAAGATATAGTATGGGTTGCTACTTCCAACGCTAAGAAAGCTAAAAATGAAGCATCAAAATATTTGAGGGCTCTGCCAGCTGACGTACATGCAGAAAGAGATTCAGATGTCCTAGATACTTGGTTTTCATCAGCTATCTATCCATTTGCTGCTTTAGGCTGGCCTGAAAATATCTTCAAAGGGGATTATGGGGATTTTTACCCGTTAAGCCTTATGGCTACTGCTCATGATATTTTAGGTTTTTGGGTACATAGGATGGCAATGCTAGGCCTGGAACTAACTGGGTCACTTCCATTTGAAGAGCTGCTATTACATGGAGTAATTTGTGATAACAAAGGATCTAAAATGTCTAAGAGTAAAGGAAATGTTATCGATCCTATTGATGTTATAAATGGTATATCTTTGGAGAAATTAAAAGAAAAAACTGAAGAGATGCATAAGCATGGGGTTTTGAGTGCAAAAGAGAAATATATGGCGTTAAGTTATCATAAATCTAATTATACTAATACTAAAGGAATTCCCGAATGTGGTGTAGACGCGTTGAGGTTTACATTGCTGTCACAAGATGTGAAATCACATTTCGTCAGCTTTGACGTCCATCAATGTAACGCAAATAAATTGTTCTGCAATAAAATATGGCAGAGCTTAAAATATACTCAACGTTCGTTTGATAAATTGAGAAAGACACAGAATAATATTACACTAAACGATTTGACTTTCTTTGATAAGTGGATACTTAGCAGGTTGTCTGATATGGTTGATAATGTTAATAAGTCTATGGAGAATTATAATTTTCATCTAGCCACCAGAGATATAAGAAGGTTTTTGCATAATGAATTCTGCGATGTTTATTTAGAGTCAACAAAACCAGGGTTTGAAGATAAGGACGTCAAAGTAGGATATGCTCACGCACATACACTATCTTCCGTCTTAAATATTTCTTTGCGATGTTTAGCACCATTCATGGTATACTTAACAGCTGAACTTATACCTAAAATACCATCTTTCGACACAAGTGTCATTTACAATTTCAAGGATGCAAATAAGGCATGTTTGGATTTCCCTCCATACGAATGTTTAAGGGAATTCAGAAATGAACACATAGAAAAAGAAGCAAGCAAATTGTTAGGCGCAATTAATCTAATTAGAGAGATAAAGGGGCTTTATGGTATTTCCAATAAATATAGACCTTCTGTGTCAGTTAAAACAGAAGATGGCAATTTGAAATCTCATATAGTAGGTAATGAAAGAGTGGTTATGAATCTAACTCGTTGCGGATCGTTATTTTTCGATTTACCTAATAATACTAATTATGTAAAAGCAAATTTGGATAATGTTACTGAAATAGGAGTGGAAGTAATAGGAGAGAATATTGATGCGACAATCTCAGCTGCTAGAACTACAATAGAGAAGAAAATCAAGAAATTAGAGGATTCATTAAATAAATTAGAAGACAAATTCTCTAGTCATGATTATTTGCACTCTGTGCCGGAATGGACTAAAGTTCTGGATAGGGAGAGACTAATGGTCAAAAAGGAGGAACTGAAAAATCTGCAGAAATTAATTGTAGATTAGAATAGTTTGTACATTTCATTTCATTATACTTGACGTAAAAATCCAGTAAAATTCAACGAAAGCGTTTGAATTAGCTTGTCATTATTATTATGGTAACATAATGTTGTCTGCTCTATTGGATTCATATTTATTTATATTTAAATCAGGACGATCGTTTATAACTTTTATGCTAAGTATAGTGAAATGGAATATAACATTGTTTTGAATTTAAAAGACTGATCTATAGTATGGCTCAACTGTGTCCTCCATTCACATGTAACCCAACGTCTACCCTCCCTGACATTAGCATAATTATTAAATTGGTTACCGTTAAATTAATAATTTATTATGTGCCTGTCAAATTGTACAATGAAAAAACGAAAAATTCGAAATCAGTATTTATTTTTTAAATTAATAAAACTTTAATTTACAACAAACATGTTTTAATTTAAAAATCTATAATTGACTAACACGTGGCCCCTTTCAAATGAAAAGAACAATACTTTTGTTGTTTCTCTTATACGCCCATATATTATAGTCTATTTTTTAAATAAACGTGTACCGGAAGTTTTTACTGCGTTGCTATTGGGCCATTTTGGTCCACGTAAATTGCTATTGGTTGCGTTGCGATTGCGAGCGTTGCTATTAGTTGGCACAATCCGCGCTCCCAGAGATGAGATCGTATCACGTGATTTGACTTGCGCAGTAAACTATTTCTATACGATTTTAGTAGAAATTGTCTACTGCGCAAGTCAAATCAGCAATCAATCAGGTCTCATCTCCCGCGGCGCGGACAATAACCCATCTCACTCTGTCAATATCGGAAATGTGCGAGGGACATACTCGGTCGGTACTCGTTTTAAAAAAAAAACAGACTAACAGCCAGCTTTTGAAACGCATTTTAAGTCCACATTAAAGTCTAAAGCTATCTCTATTTTTCTTCTTTAGTTTGACAGTTTTTTTTTTATACCACAAAGTTGGCAAACAAGCATACGGCCCGCCTGATAGTAAGCATCACCGTAGCCTATAGACGCTTGCAATACCGGGGGCAACACTCACGCGTTGCCAACCCTCCCAACCCCCCAAGTGGAGCTCTGGAGACCTTACTCACCGTAGGAACACAACATGGCAGAGACCAATGCTATTTGGCTACGATCTTCTGTAAGGTGGAGGTCCTTCCCCAGACGGGCTGCTTCGATTTGAACGGATTATCCGCTGTGCCCTAAGCTGTGGTGTAATTACGTGTCATTGACTTTAAAAATGCGTTTTTGAAACTGGCAGTATATAAAATGCTACGTGGCTATTTTGAGAAAACTTTTTAAATATAAACAATTTTAAAATAATCACTTTTGATGGCATAAAACACAAATCCTTATTACAGAACTGCTCATAAAACTTACTATATTATTAACAATTGCATTATTTACATCAAATGTCACTACGACTTTAGCCCAGCAGTGGGTCATAATATGCTAATAATAAAATCAATAGGTTATCAATAGTTAAGTCTATATCGTTTAGTTATCTTACCTCTGACAGGATGTAAAAACAGATTTAAAACACTCAAAAGAGCGGTTTGTGTATGTTGATCAAAGGTTAACTGCTTTCATTCTTGATGTTTTCATCTTTGAATTTCAGTCTATGATGGCTCACACATTAATTCACTATAGAATTATTCCTATAAAGGTCTATTCAGACATAAGCCGCTGTCGCGCTCGGTAGCGATACCGAATCGGTACGCGATATCGCTGTCGCCTGACAGCGCGGGGGGGTGGGAGGGTGCGCGGCAAACGAATCGGTACGCGATATCGCGACATGCGCGATATCCGTGTCCGAGCCGACCGAGCGCGACAGCGATATCGCTTATGTCTGAATAGACCTTTTATTTTGAATGTTTTAAACCTGTCAGAGGTTAAATAACTGTGAATGGTAAAGCCTTGTCTTCGCCTGTCTATTGTAAGACTGGGTAGACATTTGAAAGGTAGTTTATGTAACATATTATGTAAATAATGCTATACAACAACACTCATAAAATTTAGATATGCACACACATTAGAACACTTAAATTTCATAACACCCTTAAATATAAATCTAGAACTTATAAAATTCATAGAAATAAAACGATGATAAATAAAAATCTTTTATAATAATGTATTTCTGGCTTTCTGCCAATTGAACATGTGGAATAAGTAAAACTTTTTGTCTTTTTTGGCGTATCTATTTCTAAACACTCAACATAAAACAGTACCGTTGACCGCTATTGTCTCTTAAAGAAGACAAAATAATTACAGCCAATTTTTGAAACGAATTTTATTCTACATTAAATCTCAAGCTATATTTTTTCTTCATAACTAATTTATTAATAACTAGCTGTGCCTGCGACTGTCCGCGTGAACTTGTGCGTTTCAGAAAGTGGCTGTTAGTGTTCCAAGTTAGTACGTCTTAACTGGAAGACAAGAAATATGGATAATATCTTTATTTAATGTGTCTTTAAAAGTGCTTTTCAGAAATTGGCTGTTGGTGTTCTTTTTTTTAAATAACATTTTTGTTTATTTTAAATAACATTTTGAGTATCACAGTCTTCTATAGAAGACAAAAACATTTCTTGCTTTATGAGTCATATCTTTATTTATACAATTAAAGCTACATTTTGTTTCCTTTAGAAAACTGAGGCACTCAAATAACTTCTTGTCTTCTTTATAAGACTTTAGCGCTCAAAAGATTAGGTACGAAACACACAGACGCGCACAAAGTTGTTTGCGCTTATACTAATTAAATTCGACAATAGATTTCTCTAACAACCAACAACTGGTACAAATATACAGGGTGTTTGGTAGAGGATTGAACATGGGATAATGGCAGAAAGGTGTGATGGTCTGCTACATGCTGAGCGAAAGAAATTTGACCTAGGGCCCATAGTTTTTCTTTAATGATTTTTTTAAAATTTTCACCAAACTTTCTTCCTTCGTGAATTTGAAGTTCTATAACTTTTTTTTTATTGAATCAATCGTCCAGCTTATTTTTTTATTCTTATCTTAACTGAATGTAGCTTACTTTTAAATTGATATTTGTTGGTTAGAGTTACCAGGAAAAAAAATATAAGCATCAAACATCAAAAAGGCGAAAAGTCCATGCCGAGCGTTCAACTTTGGACTGCAGTTTAAAAAAAAACTAAAAGTGGTACAGCAGTTCTAATCATAGTAAAACAGCTCTAGTTCATGCCCTTTCGAATGGTATGTAATTTGTATAGTTTATTTTTTTCTAAGTAGTCTTTCTCGTACTTTCTACATGAAATTGAACATTTCTGACAAAAATACTTTAATGAAAATAAATCAAAAAAATGTTACGAAACATGGAGCGGGATGGTTACGGTTCATCATTATCAGCATCCGTTCTTCCTTTTTCAATCTTCATAGGTGGGCAATGCATCCAAGACCTTGTAGTGGTGAAGAGTGGTAGAGCGTAGCCACTACTATGAACTAGTAGTAGCTCGTAAACGGGGCAGTACCTCGTATGTCCCCCGTGTTTTGTAGGATGAGTGAGAGAGCCGGAAGCCTGATACACCTCCTGTTTCCTACTCCCTTATTAACTTTCCTTCCCCAGTCTTTCCTTTTTCATTCCGTCATAGGTGGGCAACGCATCCAAGATTTTGTAGTCGGTGATTGCTTACCATAAGGTGCTTGTTTGTCCTCCTCGTGTCAAAAAAAAAGTTGTGCATGTCTATGGGCAGCGGTGATTGCTTACCATCAGGTGATCCTCTAGTTCGTCGTGGATGCCTATGGGCAGCGGTGATTGCTTACCATCAGGTGACTTGCTAGCTAGTTCGTCCTCTTCGTGTCATAAAAAAATCGTAGATGTCAATAGGCAGCGGTGATTGCTTACCACATACCACTCTTCACCACTACAAGGTCTTGGATGCATTGCCCACCTATGAAGAGTGAAAAAGGAAGAATGGATGCTGATATTGATTAAGAGAAACGTTAACGTTTCTACCTGCCTTGTGTAACCATCCCGCTCTAGGTTTCGTAACAATATTTTGATTTATTTTCTTTAAAAGATTTTTGTCAATTTCATGTAGAATGTACGAAAAAGACTACTTAGAAAAAAAAAACTCTGTAAATTGAATACCATTCCAAAGGGCATGAACTAGAGCTGTTTTCCTAGAATGAGAACTGCAGTACCACTTTTAGTTTTTTTTTTACAGCAGTCCAAAGTTGAACGCTCGGCGTGTACTTTTCGTCTTTTTGATGTTTGAGGACTCGTATCATTTTTTGTGGTAACTCTAACCGACAAATATCAATTTAAAAGTAAGCTACATACAGTTAAGATAAGAATTTTAAAAAAAGCTGGCCGATTGATCCAATAAAAAAAAAGTTATAGAACTTCAAATTCACGAAGGAAGAAAGTTTGGTGAAATTTAAAAAAAATCATTTAAAAAAAACTATGGGCCCTAGGTCAAATTTTTTTCGCTCAGCATGTGGCAGACCATCTCACCTTTCTGCCATTATCCCATGTTCAATCCTCTACCAAACACCCTGTATACAACAGACTGACCTCATATATCAAAGCAATGGCATATTTTAACATTTGCTTCAGGAAAGTTGAGACAGATAGACCCCAATGCTTTCCCTAACCGTATGACATGCAGTATTTCATTTTGCTAACTTACGTCCGAACCCAACATGCACTGACAATCCGGTTTTTCCTATGTCAGATTGAAAAAGTCACTTTGTGCGTCTCTTTAACCAATCGATGCATTGTATTTTTAATATATGGAAGTAACCAAATCAATACTTCCTTCAATCATCGATAGAGAATTGAGATCGCAAATTGGGTTCGGCCTTCAAAAAAAAGTTGTGTTAAACAATTGGTATTCAGCTTCAGCTCAATGAATAGTAAAAATGATACTGAAACTGTAGAAATAGTAGCATTCCTATGAAATACGCCATTGCTTTTTAGAATAACTATATTAACCTAAAGATGCCTAAAGCAATGATTTAGTTTTCTTTGGTGCTATCCTTTTGTTTTTCTTTGACATAACTTTGCTTTTTATTGTATGTAAACATGTGTATTTATCATGGTCTCTAACTGAAAATAAAAAAACAACATATAATTATCTATATATATAAAAATGAAACCCGTTTTCCGTTGTCACGACATAACATGAAAACGGCTTGACCGATTTGGCTGATTTTTTTTTGTAGTTTCTAATACAAGGTTCTTACGGAAAAAATTTAGGGGTAGGGTAGGGGTAGGTTAGGGTAGGGGTAGGGTAGGGTAGGGATACACGCAAACGAAGTTGCGCGGGTTTCGCTAGTATATAATAAAATGCAATAGCGAGAGATGGAGGAGGCCCTTTACAAAAAGGCACACAGAAGCAAGAAATATGTATATAATAAAAATATGCGTTCAACTCTAAACTTACATCATTTAAAAGAAACACTTCAGAATATATTTTATCAATAACAGTTGTCTACATAAACATCGGTTGAGATTTCTTCACAATGTGAGGAATTCATCTAACTTTATATCTGATTAATTATCTATATCTGTTTTTAACACACGTCTCGATTTAAAATATACATTTGTATCAGTTGTAATCTGTCTTGTGTGATAATAAATAAATACAGCTACATTGCAGGCGCGTTTTGACGAAGCCAACATTTTTCTTGCGGCAAAAACATATACGGTATATGTTTTCATAGCAAATTAAACTTTATTTAAACTTCGCGCGGGCAATACGAGGTAGTAGCGTGGGTACCTCGCATTTAGGTAACTATAAGGAATTTGTATGTTGTGGACTAGTCAATACTGTTTTTTTTTTTTTTCATTTATTTACCAATAAAAAATATATATACAATTTTTTTTCACTTATTAGAACATATAGAAACCACGCAGGTTTGTGCTTATGTTATTAGGGAGTCCAAATAAAATTTCTTCAGTTTAACTTTAATGTTGGTTGGTAGGTTTAATTTGATCTCGTAAATTAATCTCGTAGGATTAATTTGCTATGTTTTTTTTTCGAAGAATTTTGGATAGGTACTCAATTTTTTGAGGAGCTCAATGGCGCCGCTGTGTGTCGCACTCTAATATGAACACGCAAGTCAAGCGACGTCAACCCTAGCCAGTGTTTCGATGGGTTTCGTTATCTCGAGCTTTTCCGTGCTTCGGAGGGCACATTAAGCTGTTGGTCCCGGCTGTTATCGGTAGATGACGAGTCGGTGGCCTTCGGGCGGCTTGGAAAACACCGGCCTCTGCCTGTCTGCATTGGAGCAGCGTGGCAGAGTACGCTCTAGTCCCCTTCGATTGAAGGGAGGCCCGTATCCCTGCAGTGGGATGATTATGGGTTGATATGATGATGACTTAATATTTTATTATTTTATGGCTTCATAAGCATACAATCACAATTAAATACCGCCAATGTTTATTGGTTAAAGAGACACAACAATGTATAGGTAATACTTACAAAATTTCGAGATTTCCATTTTTTTCTGCTCTGTTTCGTGCCACTTAACATGTTTTACTAGACAGAAAAGATATTTGAAACTTTGCGAGCATTTAGCGCATTCATACATGTTCTCTCTGAAGTCCTCTGTGGTACTATTGATACATTTCTCGGCGTGTTTTATGATACCACCGGGTAATATTTCCAAAGTTGGCCAGCTTTCCGGTTTCTCTATATTCGATTTTAGATCTATTTCCTGAATAAAAATATTAATCACAATATTAGATATCTTTTTTTTAAGCCTTAGGCTTATACCCTAAATGGGTCCATGTCACAGAATTCACAGAAACTAACCGTACTAAACTAGACTAAGGCAAACAACTAACTAACGGTCTAGCGCCCAGACGCTTGATGCTGGAAAGCTGTAATTTGGTACTATAACGGTTAAGTAGGCACTACTAGTTACGGAGTAATAGCCGAATTTCTTTGACGAAAACGTCAAATGTCATAAAAAATGGCATTGTTCTCATCTGCAAGCAATAAATGCATAGCCAATACGGAACTCTACATTGTGAGTGGCCCGACACGTACTTGCCCAGTTTTTTTATCTACAATCAGTACTCTACTATAAGCAGATATTTTATGAGATGATGTTAGGTCATGTGCATCCTCCATAGAAGACAGCTACAGAATATCTTTTATCCTATATTTTTTAATTTCGAATAAAATAATATTATCCTTCCAGTGCATAAGGTCCATAGTGTAATTAAATGTGTGTATTTTTTATTTTTCTTTTATCTTTAAAATATCAGTCTCATTGAATAACTGATTAAATATCACACAATAATTTACAATTTAAAAACAAAGTATATAATTATTTTAATTAAAACTAGAAAGTTTCTAGGATTTCACAGGCACTTTCTTTGGTCATTACAACTTGTTTACTTAATTAAATGAATATAAAAAAAAACAACTATCATTTCGTAAAACAATAAAAGAAATGGCGAAAGACCTCTCTCTGACCCCTAAGGTGCCTGGTTTCATGAAATTCTTATAAGTTTATCTGTCAGATATAGGTTTTCAATGAGTTTTTGACTATTAATATGATAGATATCCTATCTGGATATTATTAACACATTATGAAAGGAAAAATGTAATAAAAAAAACTCACAACTGGTACTTCATAGTGTTCTAACACATCTGGTACTATTAATTCAACATCCTCCTCCTCATTGGAGCTTTCAGATCGTATCACCTCCTCAAATTCAACGACTCCACCATGAGGAACCTCATTTTCCACCACACATTCACCATAGTCAACACTATCTACGACACACGTCTCCAACTCCTCGTAAACCTCACAATTCCTGTCCCTGACGGGCTGAACGTCCTCCATACGCACAAGAGGTACATTTTCTATATCCTCACTGCTTAAATTCGATGACATATCGAAATATTATTGCAAAACAAAGTATCATAACAATAGCAAATAAATTATTGACATAGAAGCAAAGAGCTACTGTTAATATCTATGTAATGGTAAAATTTTGTAAGATTAACGTTTATATATATATCTGTAAAATGTGTGTAATAATGTTGAAACTCTTCTTTTAGTTTTGTTTTTACCTAAAATCTAAAATACACACAATAGACGTAGGTATATGACATGACAGTTGGTTGACAGACATTTTACTTTTTTATTACTGACATTTCATGTTAGTATTGCCATAATAAAAATTAAAATAAATGTTTTGTTAAAATTCTTGAAAGTTTAGTTTTATTAGTTGTTCATTGAATATGCTTTCAATTTATACTATACATATTCTAAGAATATTAAAAAAAAGCAGAAATAGCATATACTTTGATGCCAAAGTTACGTCGAAATAGTAAGAAGATGAAAAATGCCACGTAGGCAACGATGACAATACAATATTCCACGTATACTTAAATGACGATAGCTAAATCAACGCTGGCTATTTACTCTACCTCAAACTCGATGACCTCAATAATAAAATTTTAGATTAGCCTATATTATAGCAACATAGATACTTTTATAGATTAGCCAATCCTATTGAATTTTCAGGATAAAATACTTTGTATGACATAAATTATGAAAGTTTAGTGTCATTAAATGTTTCGGGATTTAAGTCTTGGGTAAAGATTTTAACACTGTATCTTTTAGATTTCACTTTTAAATTTGCAAAACTTGGCTTTATTAGCTGTTTACCGGCTCCCTCGCTCACATCGTCGAAGTTGTATCTAGTTAGTTTCTTTTCCCCGTTTGAAACTTTTTTGCATTGGGATTAAGATGTTTTTCGGGAATTTTGTAGGTAATACGTATTACAGTCACTTACCTTGTACGTATACCTTGGACAAACCATCCAATTAGGTAGGGTCAACTTGGAGAAAGAGGTCAATCGAATCCGACTCGGCTGGGCAGCTTTCGGGAAATTAAGGCACATCTTCTCGTCCAAAATTCCTCCGTGCTTGAAACGAAAAACTTTCGAGCAAAACTAAATACTGACATAGCCAAATGGATCAGCTAGCTGAAATGGCAGTGGGCAGGGCACATAACGCACAGAAGCAATGGCCGGTGGGACTGGAGTGGCGACCGCGTACCGGAAAGGGCAGCGTAGGACGCCACCTACAAGGTGGTCAGACGATCTAAGGAAAGTCGCAGGAAGCCGCTGGATGCTGGCTGCTGCCAGCAAGTCGCATTGGAGGTGTTTGGGGGAGGCCTATGTCCAGCAGTGGACTTCTTGTGGCTGAGATGATGGTAATGATGAGTAGGTAATAGCTTAAAATATCCATAAATTCAGATCTCTGAGCTCCAGACCTTAAACCATCCCCAAAAAAAAATGATGATCCATATAATTTTGATGATGATGGAAATACGAGGCGGATACCGCTTTTCTATTTTCGATTAATTCTTTTCTGTACATCTTATAGTGAATCTGTGAAAGTGATACAAAATTTTTAGTTTTGTCCTAGTTTTGACTTTTCCAACTGTGTCCCATTCCCTTAGAGAAAGGATGAATAGAGGCGACACGGTAGGAGTGAGCGAGATGAGTAAATACAATATTCCCAAGGCCAAAAAGAGCTAGAGAAACATTTTTTGTCCTTATCGACGTATACTATTTTTTTGCTGGGCACAGTCGCTAACTGTGCCCAGCTAACGAGAGCGGTTTTCTATAATTCTCAAAATCTGAATTTTCAGGGTGAAAACAAGGTGAAAACTGTAATCTGTGATTGACTTTATGTGTTTTTGCGTTCATAGACTATGGTGCATTGTAGTGTTTTAGGCTGCAATAGCCGCAGTGAACGTAAAATCGACAACATAACCTTTCATTCGTAAGTACACTATTTAGACCTTATTTCGGCCCTAATTGATAAAAATGAATACAGATAATATTTATTAAGGCTCAAATGACGGCTTCAATGTACAGAAATAACGAAATAAAACGTAAATGTTCAAGAAAATAATCGTATTTTGTAGTATTATACACCCAAATTAAGTAGGTAAGTAAAATGAAGCCAGGCGGCCACTTTCCTGTGTCTCCTAAATTTAGTCGGGTACCACGCGTATTGGGGATACCAGCAATTTACTTGAATTTACCCATGCAATATTACCCACAATTGAGGTAAAATAGTGACAACTTAAATTAAAAATAATATCGATTTAAAACAAGCTTGTACAGACGAGAAACCCCCCCCCCCACACATATAGTTTTTAACCGACTTCAAAAAAAGAGGAGGTTCTAAGTTTCACTGTGTATTTTTTTGTATGTCCGCCGATTACTCCGTCGATTTTTTACCGATTTTCTTAATCTTTTTTTTTTCGAAAGTGCATATCCCAACTTGGTCCCATTGTCACCAAATCAGGATCTGATGATGGGATCCCAGGTAAATCGAGGGCAACCCTCAGATTCTATAAGCATGTACAACGCGTTACTTATGTTTTCGTAAGCTATTTATTTATTTACGTCTGGAAGTCATCATCCCATGTTGGTGAGGTGATGATGGAAGGTACAACTCCTAAACGGATAGGAGTTAGAGCATAATTCTTTAAGTATTGTAGGTATGGATTAGACCATTTGTTTTTTTTCCATCATCACTTATCACAAAGTCAGAATCTGATGATGGGATCCCAGATGATCGAGGGCAACTCTAAAATTTGATAGGCACGTACAATGTGTTACTTTACTTATGTTTTCGTAAGCTGTTCATGTATTTACGCCTGAATTCGTATCAATGTTAACAACAAACAAGTATAAATCGAAGTCTCAATATATTGATGATTATAAGAAAAAATACATCGCAAATCATCAATAGTCCTATTAGTTTATCGTATATAAAAATATAAAAAAAACATGGGGTAAATCATGGGGTAATATTCTCTTTTCTGGTAACACTACGTAATCAATGTACTTTGTTTCTCTCCCTTACGGGTATACGCCTGATGACAACTCTATTTATCCTTTCTCTAAGCCCATTCCCAATACTTGGTCCTAGCATTCCCATGATTCCCCCATGTTTTTCAAGGAACACATAGAATATGACAAAGGAAAAGGGAACTTAAAGTTTCATGGCAACACTGTCTATTCTCTTTAGAGATGTAAACTCTCACATTTCTAAAATATCGATAAGTTTAATTGGTTTAAAAACTTAAATATGTTATAAAATTAGATGATCATACGCAACAATAATAAAAATCTTCATGCAGGCTCTTTGATCTTGCTACATTCACTCCACAATAAACTTTTTTGTCATTGAGGCCGAAAGGCCGATTCTACTGGCATCACAAATTAATTTATTCTATTATATTTGCTTTTATCTATTAATGTACAATTAAACAAGCCATCGCAAACAGTTCTTAATTAATGAATACAGTACGAAAAAGTATCCTGTAGCATTTTTCTTTTTAGTAGGTAGGTAGGTAAAGTTTATCTTATTTTTATGTTCCAATAAAAAGAGATCGGAAGATGCATCGATGGGAAGATGATATTCGCGAATTTTAAGAAAGATTAGATGATTTTAGAAAGAAAGAATTATTTAAAGAGATTAAAGAGAAGAAATTAACTGATTTTAAATATCTAAAAAGATCTCACAAGAGAAGAATTCTGATTAGGTACCTATTTAAAACATTTTTATTAGTCACATTTCAAAATTGCCTATTTTTCAAATTAATTGTTAAGTTATCGTATTATTTTTGTTTTTTTTAAATAATAAGCCCTAGAATTTTGATAAAGATCAAAAGATAATCCACTCTAAAAAAACAGATAACAGAAATCCTTTCCTTTCTCGATACAATATAAATCTGGCATGTCCCAACCTTTTATCAGTCAAACGGATTTTTCCACGTAATGCGTACCAGCGTGTATTCAATCAAAAAATACGATTAAAATAATTAAAAATACGATATTTGTTGAAATGGTTTTATAGAAAACCGTTTAAAAACATTCTTACAGGTGATTACCGTTGAAAAATATAATAAATCGACCAGGTATGAAGCAAAAATATCATATAACATCGCTTTTATTTCAAGGGTGACCGGCCTTTGTTAGAATTAAATCGAATTATTTTTGTTCTAAATTAAATTTCATCTGTAACATTTATTTCAGAATGAAGACCTTATATGGTCTTCTGGTCGTTGTTTTGGCCTTAAGCGGTAGCTTTGGCGTGGACAGGAATAATTTCAAGACTTGTGATCAGTCTGGTTTCTGTAAAAGATTGCGTGGTTTTAAACCGGAGAAATCTCAGTATGTGTTAAATGTGGACTCGGTTGTGGTTCAGGGCAACTCATTGTCGGCTAATGTGGAGACCATCGATTCGGGATCAGAGAAAAGAAGTGTATTGGTAAGGAATTCATAGTATTTTTTAGATCTAATGAAATGATGTCTTTTATTCAGAGAGTAGACCTTCGCAGTCGCATTCTCAAGGTCATATTTTACATATTATTTCAGTTATATTCATAATATTTTGAATATTGACGACCTCCGTGGCGTAATGGTTACCACGCCAGACCGCCACCCAGGAGGTCCCGGGTTCGATCCCCGGTCGGGTCATGATGAAAAACGAACTTTTTCTGATTGGCCTCGGGTCTTGGATGTTTATCTATATATGTATTTGTTATAAAATATAATATCGTTGAGTTAGTATCCCATAACACAAGTTTCGAACTTACTTTGGGGCTAGCTCAATCTGTATGAATTGTCCCTATATATTTATTTATTTATTATTTAATATTATATAAATACCTACTTGGCAAACAAGCTTAAACCTGATTGTGTTAAAAATATTCTTACATATTGTGGCGTATACAACAATACTGCATAATATGAATAAAATGTAATCATTATTTGTGTCTCCTCAAAACTTGATAAATTTTACTTGAACGGTATTGTTGTATAGTTTCATATACAACAATACCGCATAAGTGATTTTAGACACTTTACAAGGATGAATAAAATACAAACAATATTTTGTCTCTTCTTACAAACTACTTGCGCGGTATTGTTGTATAAGCGACGATATAATACAAAATACCCACACTTGAGACAAACATAAATGTTTGCCCCGAGTTAAAACTGAACCCTCGGTCTCTGGTGCTGAAGCTGGAATCACTACCACCACCGGCACCGGTTGATTGTGTTGAAAAACATCATTATTCTTACTAGTTCATCAAGGCCCTGATCGATGAGCGAGTAAAACCTCTCGGTAACAGCTCGGCAGTAAAGCTCGCCGGTGTATTACTGCGAAACCGCGGTTTTAAACACCAACGAGCCTGGCTCGCTGCTCGTCATGTTTTTATTTGGCTCGTCATGTAAAATTGTAATGGCGAGATAACACAAAGCTTCAGATTCGGAACAAGACATGTTACCTCCCTCATTCAGGCGCGACTGTTTTGATCGCTAGTCGATCAGCATTAATGAGCCGCGAGTAAAACCGTCGGTTATTTAAAACCGCAGTATAGGCTCGTACGTGGAACGTGGCCTTTATTCTCACTACAGTTCGATTCATCAGAGTGCTTAGTACGAGTTTTTTGGTCACATGCGAACGAGTTAATGTTTACAAGCCGAGCTCGTACATACTAAGCACTCAGTTCAATTATTGTTTTTCGTATATTATATTATTACTATCTATTTATAATAACTACTGACGATGATTACATTTAATGACTTCATAACTATGTTTATTAATATATTTGTGGAGCATTGAAACTGGAGTAAAGCCAAGTTTTATATAATTTTCTCTGTGCATCAGTGAATTGTATATACTTTACTAATAATTATTGCATAATGAGTGTAGGTTTGAAGACCTCCGTGGCGTAATGGTTACCACGCCAGACCGCCACCCAGGAGGTCCCGGTTTCGATCCCCGGTCGGGTCATGATGAAAAACGAACTTTTTCTGATTGGCCTCGGGTCTTGGATGTTTATCTATAATATGTATTTGTTATAAAATATAATATCGTTGAGTTAGTATCCCATAACACAAGTTTCGAACTTACTTTGGGGCTAGCTCAATCTGTATGAATTGTCTCTATTTATTTATTATTTATTTAGTATGTTTTGTCCCTCTCACACTTCATTTAATCATAAACTAGTTCAATCCAGAGATGTTTTGTTCCGGGAAGATAAATTTCCCCGGTGTCTACAGCATGTGGTTCTAAAGATAAAGGGCAATAGTATCTTCTCAACAGGGTCGGCAGCATGTAAAGCCCTCCATTCATACGCAGATTGGTCCGGCGGATTGGTCGGCCATCGGACTAATCCGCCTGTGTATGGAAGCGACGAACCGGTACGCCAGACTGTCAAATGGGTTGGCGTCGGGCTCGCAGGTCCGCGGTTGTGAGCTGCGAGCGCCTGTCGAACCCCACATGCCATACTTCGAGTGGAGGGTTCGTGCAGTGTATGGGCAACGCCGGATTGGTCCGCGGTCGGGTCCGGGTTGCGAGTCGGGTCCGGGATCGTGTAGTGAATGGTGGGCTTTAGTTATGCCTGTCCATAGGCTGCGACTGCTTACCGTCAGGCAGTCATATGCTTGCCCGCAATCTTAATGTCTAAAAAAAAACCTGGTCCTTTTTTGTTGAAATGAATGCGTCATAACATCTCATTTGGTGTTGCCAATCTGGACTTTACTTAATCTTATGCATTTTCCCACAGTGGGAGTATACATTCAAGCTGTCATCTTTAGAAGATGGTACATTCAGAGTGGAAATGAATGAGGCGCAGCCCATCTACCCACGCTACGTACCAATCGTAGTATTGGATGGAAACCCAGTTGCTGATTCGTAAGTATCTATGCCTCGATAATGTGATATGTAATCCTAACTAATGTTATAAATGAGAAAGTGAGTTTGTTTGTTATTCCTTCACGGCTTGACTAAGCAGCCGATCTTACAAATATTGTCAGTGGTACAGAGCCCAACATAGGCTACTTTTTATCCCGTGAAAGTATGTCATTCCAATGAGAAAATGTTTTTACTACTATAGATGGCGCTGCAATTCTCAATTGCCGGCCAACAGATGGCGCCACAAATCGCGCTATGGGTTTTGTTGTCATCATAAAATTTAATGCGAGCGAAGCCGCGGGGAAGAGCTAGTAAAGCATATTCATGTACTGTAATCTATAATCCATAATCTTTATTGGTACATACATAAAGTTAAGTTTCTGGTGTCCCCTTGTAAGCTGGTAAGCTTGTGTTAGGGGCCACCGCTCTTCTATAAAACATTGTTTAGTTTACTTAAATATTATTAGTTTCAAACAAAACAATTTTTTTACAGTTTTACAATTTTTCTTTTAGGAAAAATTGTACAACTGTTTAATAACTTAAAGGCCGTAGCTGGTTTAGTTTTCCATTTGCAAAATTACAAAACCGTTATCAAAATACAGACTAATTAAAAATATAAAAAATAACGTCATCAACAATATCAGGCATGAAAATAAAGCCTGGAGATAACTGGTGCCCGTGATAGCCATAAATACCACCTGTATCACAGGTCACCAGACCCCTCGCCCCTGACAGAAGACTATAACAATGTGATGTGTGTTGTGAAAAAAAAAACACAACATTAACAAGACAATAATTTTTTATTTCCTATGGTCATTTTGCTTTTGTTTGCGAAATGGATAGCTTATAGAGTAAATTAAATTACCCAATTATGTACTCTTTACCGAGATAAAGTGTCTGTGAAGTGAACACCTATTTTCTAAATAAACTATTTGAATCTCTGAGTAGCATATAGTGAGTCATCTTAAACTTTTGGATGCAAAAGAGTAAAATTTGTATGTGTGTTACGATTTGTATACTCTTTATTGCACCGAGAAATATAAAAAATTTTAGAGAAATTAATTAAAAAATATACCAATAATTGACGGCCTTATCGCAAAGCAATTTCATTCTTTTACGATTGTAATTATGTTGAATTATGTGTGTGCGTAAAAGTGCTGCTAGACCGTTTATAATGATTTTGGTCCGGTACCGCACCACGGGCGCCGTCCGGTACTACATTATTTCCAATCGTATTTATGCGATTGACGACCTCCGTGGCGTAATGGTTACCACGCCAGACCGCCACCCAGGAGGTCCCGGGTTCCAATCCCGGTCGGGTCATGATAAAAAACGAACTTTTTCTGTTTGGCCTCGGGTATTGGATATTGGTATCTACATAATGTATTTGTTATAAAATATAGTATCGTTGAGTTAGTATCCCATAACACAAGTTTCGAATTTTAGAGCTAGCTCAATCTGTGTGATTTGTCCCTAAATATAAAATGATATTTATATATTAAAATAGCGCACTGTGCGCCGCACATTTATGAAAATAAAATAAATAAATATTCTTGGACGAATCACACAACGCCATCTAGTCCCAAACTAAGCAACTAAGTTTGTACTATGGGTACTGAGATTGCTGATATTAAATACTTGAATACTTTTTTTTGTAAATAAATACTTATTATACATATAAAACACCCAGACCAAGGCAAACAGACATGTTCATGCACACAAATGTTTGCCTTGCGCAGGATTCGAACCCGCGGCCCTTGAGATAAAGTCTTAGTGACCATTCGACCACCGGGCCTGTCAAAAATAAAATAGCAAATACGTTTTTTTTTCAGCTTAACACTAGTGTCAAAGGACACCAGTAAAGTGGTGGTGAGCAACGGCCAAGGTCACAAAGTAGTTGTGACAGTAGAACCGTTGAAATTGGAATTCTTCGATAAGAACGGTGAAGTTGCTGTGGTGTTGAACGAGAACTCACAGTTGCTCATTGAACCGTTGAGAAAGCGAGGAGAGAAGGTTGAAGATGATAATGGTGATGTTATTGAGACGGTGAGTACATTTGTTTTTCTTTAATAACGGTATCAAATATTCAAAACTTTTATTCAGAGAATAGATTTTTACAAACAAGTTCTCATAACTGAACAGAAAGTACATACAATAATAAATACAAATAACGATACAAAACAAGATGGGGTCTATGTGCGAAAAAAAAGATTTCATTCCCACTTTACCTTTGCCACCCCAAAAAAAAATATATTTCAATATTTTGTTCTACCACTTTGTTAGCATTGTTAATATGAGTATACATACCAAATTACAGCTTTCTAGCATCAAGCGTCTAGGCGCTAGACGGACAGACGGACATGACGAAACTATAAGGGTTCCTTGTAGTTTACTACGGAACCCTAAAAACATGGATGGATTACATATCATAAACCACAGATAACTGCAGTTTTGTTATATTGTAAATGAGATACCTACCTAGAAACTTATGAACATTATGATTAACTATTATTATTAACATTATGAAATGAACGGGTTTCTTGTTTGTCATATTCCAATCAGTATTCTACCACTAGGAGCTCGATTACGTCGTTGTGTTGCCACTCTAAACGTGCACGCAGATTAAGTACCGTTGGCTCTAGTCAGTGTTTGCTGCGTTGTGGGCCCGAAGAAGCTTAAAATCTCTAAAAGGATAAACTATGAAAACCTTCATCATCATCATATCAACCTATAATTATCCCACTGTATGGATACGAGTCTCCCTTCAATCGAAGGGGACTAGAGCGTACTCTGCCACGCTGCTCCAATGCGGATTGGCAGAGGCGGGTGTTTTCATGCCGCCCGAAGACCACCGACTTGGCTTAACGACTGTCATCTATTGACAACAGCCGGGACCGACGGCTCAACGTGCCCCCCGAAGCACGGAGAAGGTCGGGATAACGAAACTCATCTGGCTAGGGTCGACGTCGCTTGACTTGCGAATTCATATTAGAGTGCGACACACAGCGACGCTAACGAACTCCACTAAGCATGAACACCTTATCTCTTTAAAATTATGGTAGTGTAGCGTAGATAAATAGAGGTTAAAGAATAACGCAGAACCCACAATTGTTAACATAGGTACTCCAATCTGTCAGGTCAGTGACAGGTGTTACATTATAAAATGTTATTTATCCGCGATAACAATTTGTAAACAGTATTTTATGAATGTCATACGATTGAAGTAAGGGTAGACGCTGACTTATGACGGTAATAATAATAAAAAAGCGATGTGCGTATATTTATACGCGCAGAGGACGCACGTTTTCGCGCGCCGTAGTTCGTGTTTATAAATGTAGGCGAGTTGGCGTCGCAACATACAAAGACCTCAATAGATATGAGCTCTTGTATGTTAGATCTCACGATGAAATTATTGCAATTCACGATGGATAATGAAACGACGAGAACACGCGCCGAATTCGTCTTCTTTGGACAAGATCTAAAACTAATAAGTAAAATTTCAACCATTAATTTCAATATGATTGACATAAAAACATACTTACATACAAATAAGTCAGAATGGCCTCAATTAAGGGCAGGGAATGAAAGAAGTACCTATATAGGAAGCAGGAGGTGTTAGGATTCTGGCTCTCTCACTTATCGTAGGAAACATGTCACCGCATTTATAAATTCCAGTTTTTCTGTCTATTAGAGAAACTGACAGATGTTGTTGTTGGTAGAATTGAATCGGAACCTAATTAGTTCGTTTGATCCGCCACCGGTCTGGTGGCGCTCTGTTCGCGCTCTCTCTTGCCCATGATATTGTAAACGCGTGTGCTAAATAACGAAAATAAAACTAATTCTGTATACATATTTACACATATCTTTATTTGCTCAAAAACCTTTCCGTTCTATTTGTCATGATTACTAAACGAGAAAACAATAGTACATTCTATTTATGAACGTGGCCGAAATTGGAACTACAACTCCCGTCATATTGTATGTCACTTTTCGACAGTTCGCCTTTGACAAAATGTATGAAAATATGCCACAGTAACGCCCTCGCACAACTGTCACTCACGTTTATAAATATCCTTGTAGGTCTGTACCGTTGTCAGCGTTGACCCTTGAGATAAGAAATCCGATGATCTCCTGACACACTATAGCCAAGATATGTCAATGATCTCTCATTGTTCGTAATCTCACTACGTGACAGATAAAGTACATTTTTGACTTTTATCTGTACCACAAGTAGACATGATGACGTCATCGGAAATTATTACTAAGCAGCTTCACCCGAAAAATCTTAATTCGTCGATAGAAAAAAAAACAAAGTTGCAATAATTGGTATAAAATGTATTCTTGGGAATACATTTGTATCTACCTCACGGAACTTTACTTCACGGAAGATCGCCACTTTTAAAATAATAACAGAAACACATGTTCTTTTTGGGATATCCGAGTCACATTTCCTCAATTTATTATTGTTTGAATAATATAATAATAGGAAATTAATAAATTCAAGCGGTTTTCGACCATTCTAACTTACTTCAGGCGCCATGTTTCCCTCTTGTCCGCTTTAGTTATCTTACTGCTTCGGCTGTCACACATACTTAAGCCCTGTTTTTCTTAACTTGACCAATGCATGTAGTAAATAATCTTATCGTGTCTTTTTATTCAATTATCTATGCGTAAAATCGATAAATCGCCTGAATAATACGGGTTTTGTGTTAAATGCCATTTCTAACTATATTGTTATTAAATAATAACGGTGTGTATGATAATTTTAATTGCCTATTTTCGTTGAAAAGACGTGCTAAGATTGTTTACTACATTTGCCAAGTTAAGAAAAACAGGGTTTACGTATTAATTTGTCGCGTGTCAAAGTAGGTGATAGGGCCTTAAACTTTATGGCTCAAAATGTCTAATGGGGATAGTGAAAAAATAAATAAATAAATAGGAACAAATCACACAGATTGAGCTAGCCCCAAAGTAAGTGAGAGGCTTGTATTACTAATTCAACGATACTACATAAAATATATTTTATAACAAATTAATTATATAGATAAACATCCAAGACCCAGGCTAATCAGAAAAAGTTCGTTTTTCATCATGACCCGACCGGGATTCGAACCTGGGACCACCTGGGCGGCTCTCCGACGACGTGGTAACTAACCATTACGTTACGGAGCTCGTAAAAAAAACCACAATCTCCATTAATGGAGAATGAAGATTCATAATAGGGATAGTGAACCGATAGATATAACGCAACATAGCTAGAAATAGTAAATAACATTTATCCGCAAACAAATGTTAACATAACAACCAATTATTATGAATACGTGAGGTCAGTATGTTTAGTTAACGTCCTTATAATGATACATTAATTAATATTATGAGTTGGTATAGATAACGAATGATTCATTAACACGTGCCGTTTTGTTTGAAATAGAATATTGTTCCAAATTATAATGTTACTAACTTTTTCCCGCGCCTGCGCTCGCGTTAATTTTATGACATAGATCTCGTTTGACAACAAAACAATCCATAGCGCGACTTGTGGCGCTATCTCTTGGCCGATAACATCCCATACAGCGCCCGCTATAATAGAAAAAAAAAATCCTATTGGAATGACATACTTTCACGGAATAAAAAGTAGCCTGTTGTTGGGCTCTGTACCCCTGACAATATACATATTATATACAAATTTTCATAATGATCGGCTGATTAGTCAAGCCGTGAAGGAATAACAAACAAACTCACTTTCTCATTTATAATATTAGTGTGATATTAAGACTTTAATGATTTCGGACAAAAGATTCTACATAAAATTTCCTACCGACTTGCTCATATTGGTTTTTATTCTACGATCAATACTTTAAGAGCTACGGAACCACTGTGTAAAAAAATGTACATAAAATTGTAAATTCGTAAACGGATAATTGCATCTAAAAATCATCCACACCCTCAATGTTTAAGAGACTTATCCAACGACACACCATATCTCTTTGAACGATTGGCTCGATGACGTCACTGTGTGTTTAAACAAACTTCGACTCTAGACAGTATTTTAATAGGATATGTGAAAAAAAGAAGGGTCCTTAAAAACCAAATATCTTCTAAACTACTAAAATTTAGACTTAGATTTTTGGATATGTATTAATTCATCATATAATCGAGATTTTGGAAAGAGCCAAAACACGATTGTGACACATTTCCTCGATAGAAAAAAAATCCGAAGTAACCTCTGTTTTTTTTTCAGAACTCTTGTAACTTCTAAACGGTAATTAATATACATTTTAAACTTCATATAAAGAAAGACATTAACGTTTTCTAGATATTGTAAAAACAAATATAAAAAAACTCAATTAATGAATTTTAAATAAGCCTAAATGTGTTTTGGCGCTTACGGTGTTAAAAATTCGCCGGGTTCACGGTGTCCCATCTCTGTCTCTCGAAACAGGGATTGATATATGCGTCGCACGACTCGCACGGGCGGGGCGGGCTCAGTCGGCCGCAATTATTTATGACGTAGGCCCTTAATGGGTTTCGTTATCTCGACTTTCCTCGTGATTTGGCACGTCAACACAATATACCATAACATCTTACTAATATTATAAATGTGAAAGTTTGTGTGTACGTTTGTTACTTCTTCTTCACGCTTAAATGGCTAGGCTAATGTTTATGATATTTAGTACGTAGGTAGCTGATACTTTAGATTAACACATAGGATACTTTTTATCCCGAAAAGATCGCGATTTCCGTAGGATTTGGTAGAAATTCTGATATACACTTCCGGACACATGAATCGAGCCACCCTACATTTTTATGTGTAATGACATAGAACATAAAAATATTCTTAAGTTAATCAATAAGTTTTTATGCAGTTTTGATGCTGGTATATTCATAATGATTTTGAAGTGCTGTTGTTCCAATTTTGAATTTATCAAATGGAAAAACGAAACAAAATCCAAATTAGTGCATTCTTTTGAAAAGAAAAGTTGATCTAAATTAACATATTTTTTTTATTTAACTCCATAATTTTGAATTCACCGTAATTGTTTTGAAATTAAGACATCGTAAAATTGTTGCTTTTTTTAATTTGAGCCATTTAAACGTTAAAATTATGGATACACCGCCTCTTCTAGCCGCGCAAGCTGTGGCGCTTCTATAGTCGGGCCGAAGTCAGCGCGATGTAGCATCACAGCTTGCTTTAAGCCGTTCTGCTGTGCAAAGGGTATATCATCGATACCTCGACACTGGTGGATATGTGCGCCGTCCAGGAAGACCGCGATTTCGGGTAACTTCAGAAAGACAGGATCGATTTATCGCGACAACCAGTTTACGAAATCGTCACCTCACCTCTGTACAGATCCAAGAACAGCTTCGAGACTTTCATGGAGTGGCTGTTTCCGCGCGAACAATTAGACGAAGACTTAAAGAACGTGGTCTGAGCCCACATAAGCCAGCCAACGGGCCGAAACTGACAAGAGCTCACCGAATGGCGCGCTTACAGTTTGCACGCGAACATTTGCATTGGACTCGACGCCAATGGAGCAAGGTACTCTTTACTGATGAGACTAAGATTATGCTTTATGGTAATGATGGAAGGAGGAAGGTCTACCGAAGGCTGGGAGAGCGCTTTGTTCAGTGTTGTATGAAAGAGAGAGTGAGTTATGGCGGGAGCTCGTGGATAGTCTGGGGAGGAATATCTGCCGATGGTAAAACTGGGCTAGAGGTTGTGACAGGACCACGTCTACCAACACTAAATGCCCGTCGATACATTAACCATTGCCTAGAGACTCATGTGATGCCATATGCTGGATTTGTAGGCCAAGGCTTCATCTTTATGCATGATAATGCAAGAGCGCACACTGCAGGAATCGTCAGAGCATACCTTCATGATGTTGGAATCACGACAATGGAATGGCCAGCAAGGAGCCATGATATGAATCCCATCGAACGTCTATGGGACGAATTAAAGAGGCGTGTTCGAGCTCACCAACCAGCACCACAAACTTTGGTAGAGCTGAGAGTTGCCATCAAGGAGGAATGGGAGAACATTCCACAACACTTCATAATGACGTTGATTAACTCCATGCCAAATCGCATGACTGCAATCATAAACGCTCTCGGAGGCAATACAAGTTACTGAATAATTTTTTTTTCCAATATTTCCTTTTTTTTTTCAAAAATTCAACCCGAGTCTTGTCTTTGAGAAAGGTTATACAGGACAAGTTTCACTTAAAATTGTAATTTTATCAAGTTACTAAAATTTAAATTTGGAATTAAGTATACCTTATTAATGTAAAGTGTAGCAGCTTCCAAATTGCATAAAAACTTTTTCGTTGATCATATACTTTTGTTAAGTTACCAGCAATCAAAGTTGAAACTGCTGGGTGGCTCGATTCAAGTGTCCGGAAGTGTAGATGGCGCTGCTGTGCATAAAATTGAACGCGGGTAACGCCGCGGGCAGCAGCTAGTCTGTTTAAATACTCACATTTTCTTCAAATATTTTTTTTTAAGGAGGAAGAGGGTATGTGGGCTGAGAACTTCAAATCGCACCATGACAGCAAACCGCGTGGCAACGAGGCTATTTCCTTGGACATATCCTTCCCTGATGCTGATCAAGCTTATGGTGAGTATTCCCATGATTTATACTAATGGGATTCCGAAAATAATTACGGACATTCTTAATTTAAAAAAAATGTGTATGAATTATGTACAATTTAAGAGAGGTAGGGCACAGCGGATAATCCGGTCAAATCGGAGCAGCCCGTCTGGGGAAGGACCTCCTTACAGAAGATCGTAGCCAAATAGCATTGGTCTCGGCCATGTTGTGTTCCTACAATTTATTTATATTCCATTTCACTATACTTTGCACAAGACTTTTAGTGAAATTCGATGTTGTTGTTTGAACTAGCTTGTCAACATTGTGGTAACAATGTTGTGTGGTTTACCGCGACAAAATTATTGTCGTTCGATACGTGTTTATTTCATATCGGTTTTTTATTTTAAATCAAATCATTTGGTGATTTTTGTGCCATTATAGTGGAATTTATGGACACTACACACAACACAATAAGAGCTAGTCGTAATTTCGCACACTTACTATAAATAATCTCAATTTTTATGTACCGTTTACAATATTTGACGAACTTCGTGGCGTAATGGTTACCACGCCAGACCACCCTGGAGGTCCCGGGTTCCAATCCCGGTCGGGTCATGATGATAAACCAACTTTTTCTGATTGGCTTCGGGTCTTGGATGTTTATCTATATATGTATTTGTTATAAAATATAGTATCGTTGAGTTAGTATCCCAAAACACAAGTTTCGAACATACTTTGGGGCTAGCTCAATCTATGTGTGATTTGTCCCTATATATTTATTAATGGTTCTTCAAAAGGATACACAAAAAAAAATATTTTTTTTTCGTTTTTTTAAAGACAATTTGTGGCGATTGGTTTAGACTTTAGTAATTAGTTTAATTGGCTTTTTCTAAATTTTTTTTGTTTTTTATTTTATCATTATAGGTATCCCAGAGCATACGGATAAATTGAACCTTGCTACCACGACATCTGGTGAACCCTACAGACTCTTTAACCTGGATGTGTTTGAGTACGAGCTGGACAGTCGCATGGCGATTTATGGAGCTATCCCAGTGCTGTATGCTCATAGGTATGATCATAAATTGATAATCATGTAGCGGGAGCGATGGCGATGTGCTCGACCGCCACAAAGGGAAGATCTTCCGGCCAGGCTGGGTGTCATGCCTGGGGAACCGCGGCTCCGACAATGTATGTGTCGGAGGTTGTATATATATCTCCATATCGTAGAAACTTCGATAGCGTGATTTAGGATTCTAAGTGGCGCCGTCATGTTCGCATTGTGAACTTTTTCTTCACTCTGTAGTTCTTCTGTATGGCGATAGCTGTCGCCACAATCAATTCCATTTCAAGACAATAAGCAATAAAATAATACCAATTGCTTATTGTCAATCTTCGATCACATATACAACTAGATACCGGATCAGCACATATAAAAGGATGCTTCACGTTAACACGAACAAAATAAGATGAGCTGTTATTCGCCGAGACGGTTTAAGGATGCTTCACGTTACACGTTAAGACTGGTTCATTCCACACCATTGTGTATAACATTCCGCGTATTCTTCTTATAAATTTTAATGTACTTATACCTACATTGTAACTAATGAGTGGAAAAAAAAGGAGAAAAAAAAAAAGAAAAAGTACAAAATGACAAAAAAGGCCGTAACCGGTTTTCTTCCGCCACTTCTTTTTACCGGTTGCCATTTTGCTTGTGTTCGAAATGGTGGTAGTATATAACGTAGTTTATTTTCTTTATTTAAACAAGTTGTAAATGATAAGAAAAAGTGCCTGTGAAGGTCTAATTTCTGAAATTAACGATTTCATTTCATTTCACACCGTGCCGTGCCGGACCGGGCACTTTTTGTATGAATTGAAACAATTGAATCATGTTGACCGTGTCTCGGCCGATGTCAATTCATCCTTAAACCGTCTCGGCGAATAACAGCTCACCTTATTTTATTTGTTCGCTTAAAAGACAGCCAATGTCAACACGTGTCACAGATAAAATTCACAATGCCGCAATGTGTATTCAATAGTTGTATTCGGTCGCAGTTGTCGGCCTGCGAGTCTGTCGTAGGTCTGCGGGTCAGTCCTGGTCGTCTTCCAGTTTCAGGGTTCAGGTCCGTCCCGTATGTTGATCGATAGTCATCTGTCTGTATGTGTCATCCCTGTCATCATAATTATGTCTGTCAGTCTGTCAGTCATTAGTCGAAGGAGGCTGGACGCCGCGACAAGTTGCAAAAAATAATGCCCGAAATAACAATTTCCCAACCTGAGTGTCTTACTTTCAGAAGTACATGCAGAATACGTTATATTTTAAGCTTTAAATTAACTTATTATCATATTTTGATCAAAATTGCCGATTTTGACACAACAAGCCAACATTTGATACCGCTTCAAACGCTCCGTGGCGTAATGGTTACCACGCCGGACCGCCACCCGAGGTCCCGGATTCGATCCACGGTCGGGTCATGATGAAAAACTAACTTTTTCTGATTGGCCTTCGGGTCTTGGATGTTTATCTATATATTTGTTATAAATTATAGTATCGTTGAGTTAGTATCCCATGACACAAGTTTCGAACTTACTTTGGGGCTAGCTCAATCTGTGTGATTTGTCCCTGTTTATTTATTTATATATTCAAATGTTGGATGACGCAGGTTGGCGCAAACTTTTCTGTTAACAGAACACCTAGATGCAAACTCCTGTCATAATATTTATATTGTCCATATGTCAGTTTGACATGACATAATATTTGACTTGATCAGAAATGACATTTTATAGCGCCAAACGCACAGTGGGCGTGTTCTGGCACAACGCCGCCGAGACGTGGGTGGACGTGGTGAACCATGGAGCCGGCACCGTGGTCTCGTCGCTGGTCAACCTCGTGACTGGCGGGCAGCAGCGGAAGGTCGACACCAGGTGAGTTGACAACTATTTATTTTTATTTTTTTATTGCACCAAAACCAAAAAATAAAAATATAAACAAAGCAATCAAAGAAAACAATTACAATATGCAATAGGCGGCCTTATCGCAGAGCAATTTCTTCCAGGCAACCTGAGAGATATGAACAGACACTCAAAGTAGGTTAAGGTATTTGACAAATTTGGGAAAATAAGAAAGAAAAAAAAAATTAATAATAATATTAATACCGACTCTTCGACTCTTCACTAGACGAAGAAAACCTTAGTAACTTAACCTACCATACTTTTTGTGTCACGGCCAAAATGTATTTTGTTTAAAAAATTACATAGTTAAAAATTTAGTGACATGTATGTATGTTACACTAATTGTCTGGTAGGATGACCACAATATGGTATATTTTTAACTAGCTATTACTCGCGGCTTCGCCCGCGTAAAAATTACCCTATGTTGGGCTCCGTACCCCTGACAATATGTATACAAATTTTCATAATGTTCGGCCTGCTTAATCAAGCCGCGAAGGAATAACAAACAAACTCACTTTCTCATTTATAATATTAGTATGAGGTTGTCAAAAAGCGTTAAAATCGAAGTGGTAGACTGTGTCCCCTCTTTTTAACCCCCCTTCTAAAAGTCCATGTTGGTTTAAATGTGTATTTTTATTTTTAGATTTATGAGCGAGGCCGGCGTGCTGGACGTGTTTGTCCTGATGGGCAGCAAACCGGCTGACGTGTTCAGGCAGTATACCAAATTGACTGGCGTTTCTCCTGTACCACCTGTAAGTATGCGTTTGATTCAAATAAAACGGCCAAGTGCGTGTCGGGCCACGCACTATGTAGGATTCAGTGCTTGCTACGCTTTGCGTGCTTGCAGATGAGTGTAATGCCATATTCAATGACTATGAGGTTTATGGACTTTATTTCTCATAAAAGAATTTACATTCACTAAGAGACTAATCTAAATTACATATAAACTACTAGATGACCCGGCGAACTTTGTACAAAAAAAAATTCAATATTCATAATATTTTTATTCAAATAGGCCTAATATAAGCTCTTTCGAATCGTCACAATTTTTTCCTACCACCAGTTCAGACGGCAGATTTGTGCTAAGAAGAATCTGGCAAGAAACTTAGCACTTGCTCTTTTAAAATGGTATTAATAAGATACAAATTACAATGACAGAAAATATAAAATTAACACAAAATATATATATATATTCTTTATTGCACATAAATTAAACCTAATTACAGTGAGAGTTGTAGTGTACAAAGGTGAGCTTATCTCTTTAAGAGATCTCTTCCAGCCAACCCTAACTGGAGTAATAAACTATTGTACAAGGGCGGTATGCAATAATTAAAAAATACAAAATGTGCAGAGGTTCATTGCAAATAATTACTGACATCTGCAATTTCTGATGACAAAAAAAATTATACACCACCGTTCCCCCTTAGAGGCACTGCCCTACCCTTACCCTACCCCTACCCTTACCCTACTACTACCCTACCCTACCCCATGCCCTACCCTACCCTACCCCTACCCTACCCGTACCCTACCCCGTGGGAATCCTTAATTTTTCTCTCGGTAAGAACCAGGAAATATTCTAAAAAGGAGTTAGCGAAATCGGTCCAGCCGTACTCGAGATTTGTGCTTATCAACACATTTGGCGATTCACTTAGTTCCGATGTTTAATTCCCATGGCATTCCAGAAATTCTCGCTGGGCTACCACCAGTGCCGCTGGAACTACGTGGACGAGGACGACGTCAGAGGCGTCGACGACAACTTCGACGTGCACGACATCCCCGCGGACTCCATCTGGCTGGACATCGAGTACACCGCCGGCAAGAAGTCAGTTCCAACAACTATTTTTATGCCTATTTTAGCTCCAAATGAAGTGTAATATGTATTACTAGCTGTGCCCACGGCTTCGACCGCGTGGAATCGGAGTCAGTGACATCTAGTGAAATTTCGAGGAACTTAATTTTCATAATTTCGGGCCACTTTGTTCACGTAAATGATGATAACCTTTTTTCCTGATATCCGATTTAAATTAAATATAGCCTATTTTGCTCCAAGTCAAGCTCTATCTTACTGTGTAAACAGCATTAAAATCCGTTCAGTATCCGTTTGAGGGTGGAATAAGTGACATTTGTTTTATATATAAAGATAAATAATCATTCAATGTTTGATATAGATGGCGCTACTGTGCATGAATAATACACAGAAACGAAGTTGCGTGGGTTGCACTAATTTACCATATTTTCTCAAATAAATTATTTTATCATAATAAACAGATACTTCACATGGGACACAGAGAAGTTCCGTCACCCAGCAGACATGGTTGCCAACCTAACGGCCAAAGGACGGAAGTTGATAGTGATCATCGACCCTCACATCAAAAGAGAGGCTGGCTATTTCCTGCATGAAGACGCCACCGAAAATGGATATTACGTGAAAAATAAGGACGACAAGGATTATGAAGGTATGTTTTTAGGGTTCCGTCCGTACATACAAATAATAAAATTTCGAAATAACATTGTAATAAATTAAATAATATTTTTAACCACAAAGTTGGCAAACAAACAAACGGCCCGCCTGATGGTAACTTACCATCAGGCAGGCCGTAAGCTTGATGCTTTCCGTAAGCGTGATGCTTACCACATCTTATAGACGCTTGCAATACCAGGGGTATCACTCACGCGTTGGCATTATCAACCCTCCCAACCCCCCCAAGTGGAGCTCTGGAGACCTTACTCACCTTATGAACACAACATGGCCGAGACCAATGCTATTTGGCTACGATACGATGTACTCAAACTCAAACTCAAAGCGTAAGGTGGAGGCGATGTAAGGTGGAGGTCCTTCCCCAGACGGGCTTCTCCGATTAGAGCGAATTATCCGCTATGCCTTACCTCTCTTAACCGCTGTGCCCTACGTCTCTAATATAAATGAAATTAAAATCAATACAAATCTATTACGGACTCTGTTATTTATCCTCCGTTGTTCGTCCGTCCCTGTGTCTGTCACCAGGCCGTATCTCATTAACCGTGATAGATAGGCAGTCGAAATTTTTACAGATTATGTCTTTCTGTTTATAAAAGATAGTGTCCTGTAATTTGACAAATTAATGATCATTTAAAAAAACGTTTAGTGAATCTTTACATGATATACTAAACTATTCTTTTTGTAAATCTATACTAATATTATAAAGAGGAAAGATTTTGTTGTTTGTTTGTTTGTTTGCATTGAATAGGCTCCGAAACTACTGAACCGATTTCAAAAATTCTTTCACCAGTAGAAAGCCACATTATCAGGGAGTGACATAGGCTATAGCTTTTCCCGAAATTCAATGTGGTCCCCATAGGAACGGGCCCGGAACTTCACGCGGACGAAATCGGGCAAAAAAGCTTGTAAATAATAATTTATTTAAATTTTTTGGTGCAATAAAGTTGTGTGTATGTTTGTTACTTCTTCACGCTCAAATGGCTGGGCCAATATTTATGTGCTGTGCATAAATAAATACATGCAAGCGAAGTTGTGCGGGTTGCACTGGTTGTAAATAATTTTACAACGAATTTGTCAGATCGGTGGTGTGTTTTGAAACATTTGTGTGAGAAACGAGAAGTAACCGACCCGTGCCGAAAGTGGGATCTGATAGTGATCCCATTTGCGTTTGTTTTCGAGTCTGGGTATTTTCTATATATTAAATAAAAAATAAAATATATAGGGCAAAATTCATACAGATTAAGCTAGCCCCAAAGTAAGTTCGAAACTTGTGTTATGGGATACTAACTCAACGATATATATTTTTTTAAACAAATACATATATAGATAAACATCCAAGACTCGAGGCCAATCAGAAAAAGTTAGTTTTTCATCATGACCCGACCGGGGATCGAACCCGGGACCTCCTGGGTGGTAGTCCGGCGTGGTAACCATTACGCCACGGAGGTTGTCAAAACCGTACGATGACCCGCTGTCAAAATCCACGCACAAGTCCACGAGCGTCACGCTGGCACAAACGCGATGACCTCCTAGTAATTGCATCTATGCGAGCAGGACGGCAATATAATCACGCGGGAGTAACAGAGATAGTCAACCACATGTCAACGCACAAATTTCCTGCTGTGCTCCGCGACCCAACTTTAGTATGCACAGAGAGTGAAACTGACCTTAAGTTGTATTATATTCTTTTTATTAGGTTGGTGCTGGCCAGGAGCGTCTTCCTACCTCGATTGGTACAATCCAGAAGCGTTCAAGTACTACTCCGATAGATACAAGTATGAAAACTTCGTTGGAACGAGCAAGGACGTACACATTTGGAATGACATGAACGAGCCCAGTGTAAGTAAATGTTTTGTTCGTAAAATGACATTAGGGTGAAACGACCGTTATCAGCACCCTAGTGCCAATAATCAGCACTAATAGAGGATAAAAATTAAAAAAAAAAATTCTAATCTTTTATTCAGAGAATAGGTTTTCACAAACACGTTCTCTTGTCAGAGTATACAGTAATAAATGATTTGTATAAATTAATCTACTCTATAAACTACTACCATTTCGGAAACAAAAGCAAAATGACCACTGGTAAAAAGAAATGGCGAAAGAAAACCAGTTACGGCCTTTTTTGTCATTTAAAAATATATCGTACTTTTCTTTTTTCTTTTCTTTTTCAACATAAAATTTAAAACTAGGTACATACATACAACATTACGTACGCGGAATGTCAATAAATAGTGCCATTAATTTGTCTCAACATAAAATTAAATCTAAAATATAAAATGCTAAATCGGTGTTAAAGATAGGAGCAGACCGCAAGGCAGCAACCGTTTAAGCAAATAAAAAACGTTTTAATTACGAATAATACTTATTTATAAAAAAAATACACAAGCAAGTTAATGTGGTTGCCCGCTAGGCGCGCGAAATATAAATTTTCTGCCTTTTTTTAACAAATTGCAACTCATCATCAGCATCTTTCGTTGCCCATTCGAATGCCAACTATAAACACCATATTCTCAAATTTTCTCTATAGAAAAAAATGCATTTTTATTTTTTATGCAATAGGCAAACAAGCATAATACCCGTCTGATGGTAAACATCACCGTAGCCTATAGAAGCTTGCGATACCGGGGGTATCACTCACGCGTTGCTAAAAAGTGGAGTTCTGGAGACCTTACTCACCGTAGGAACACAACATGGCCGAGACCAATGCTATTTGGCTACGATCTTCTGTAAGGAGGAGGTCCTTCCCCAGACGGGCTGCTCCGATTTGAGCGGATTATCCGCTGTGCCCTACCTCTCTGCATTTGTCACAAATACAAAGAGAAGCGCTGCTATTTATAATTTATGTAAAAATGCGCTTTTCGCCATTTCTTTAACCGGTGGACATTTTGCTTTGTTCCAGAAATTTTTGTAGTTTACAGAGTAGCTTATCTATTTTATGGTTATCATGTTGTAAAAGACGTGTCTAAGTGCCCGCGAATAAGAAATACATACAGAATAAAATATTTTTTAATTTGACTTTAGCCTTGCTTACTTTAGGACCAGGAGGCACTGTGGAAATTGTGTGGAATTTATTTATGTGCCTCGAAGATAGGAGAACCATTTTAGAAAAAAATCTCTTGCACATCATGTAAGCGGATTTTTTGTCAGCTCCGTCCTTTTCTTTGTTACCATACAGGGTTTTTGTTTATTATGAGGATCACAGCATGAGGAGGGCTCAAAGAAAAACCGAAATTAATTAATTATCAAATTTAGTTTAGTAATCTAATTTCAAAACTATTGACAACGTTCGATGTGTGAACCGAAGTGTGGCCGTGCGCGGTCGCCGCCCCGTCTCGCCGTCGCCGCGGGCGCAAGTGCTGCATTTCGACACTGCAGGCATTTACTTAATTTCATTAAATTATGCGCGGCATATAACTAGAGCCACATGTGTCCACTAGGATGTTGGATGTTGCAACCAAAAATCATCCTAAAGATTGTCCTGCTATCCTCGAGGCGACTGTACACTTATAATCCTTGAAAAACATTGTACAGGTATTCAATGGCCCCGAAGTGACGATGCCCAAGGATTGCCGCCACTACAAACAGCCGGAGACCGGTGTCGAGGGCGTCGCATCATTCTGGGAACACAGGTCAATCATTTATATATAAATTTAAATTGCTTTGTCCTGAATGACTGACTGACTGACTGAATCAACGCACAGCCTAAACTGTTGATCGTTGAGATCTGAAACTCGGATGGTGTGGCTCATAGATTTAGTATATACTAGCGAAACCCGCGCAACTTCGTTTGCGTGTATCCCGCTTTCCCGTGGGAATTTTGGAATGTATGATACTTTAAAACCTTCCCCTTGAATCACTCTATCAATTTAAAAAAACCGCATCATAATCCGTTGCGTAGTTTCAAAGATTTAAGCATACAAAGGGACATAGGGACAGAGAAAGCGACTTTGTTTTATACTATGTAGTGACTAGCGTACCTATAGATCGGCTTTGTTTGATTGAGGCGAGACCAAAAACAAAATACACTAGTGTGCGTGGAATGTACAAGCAAGATATATAATTTTGTGGATTTTCCTTTTAGTTTGAGTTATCCTGGCACTGCATAAGTAACGATATTTAATCACGTCGAATTAACACCAAAACTACACTTAAAAACCATAAATTTTGTCAAAATAAGTGGGATTGGTTTTAACATGACTGACGTTAGGGCGATACAAGCCCATAGCTTGTATAGGAAAAATGGTCTCGCCTATCTATCTCGCTCTAACAAACGCGTATGCTATGATCTATCTCTTTTGCATTGCCAATCTTCTTACGCTAGTAAGTTATAATAAATTTATGGTGTGGCTAGTATTACTGTATAAATGTAACAAAGTTACTTATCTTTCTGTCTGTTTATTCCGAACTCCTAAAGTACTGAATGGATTTTGATTCAGTTTTTAATGTTTATTGAAAAACAAACATTCTACCATGATTATGAGAACAAGAATTCTAACCATGAAATAGAAATTCAAGGAACTATTAAAGTTGAGGTTGAGGCGCTTGTTATGGGTTTGAAGAATAGATGTGCTAACGGTTGGGACAATATATCCAATCTTTTTATTAAGGAATTTAGAAACTACATCGTACCACCACTAACTTATATATGCAATTTATGTCTTAATAATGGTATATTTCCTCGAATTTTTAAATACTCTGTAATTCATCCGATTTATAAGTCCGGTGACAGAGACAGTGTCAGCAATTATCGTCCAATTTCTCTTCTTCCGACCTTTTCAAAAATATTGGAAAAAATTATAAATAAGCAACTAGTGAACTATCTTGAAAATAAAAAACTATTAGCTGACAATCAATACGGTTTTCGTAGGGGTTTGTCTACTGACGATGCAGTACATGAACTTACAGACTATTTAGCAACTAATCTAGATAAATCTAATAAAGTAATAGGAATATTTTTGGATTTAGCGAAGGCTTTTGACACGGTCTCTGTTCCAATATTGATTAATAAACTGGAGTCGTATGGTATAAGAGGGAAACAACTTGACCTCTTCAATGATTACCTCACAGGTAGAAGGCAGAGCACCAAAATAGGAGATTATACAAGTAATGAAACCTCTATCTTCTACGGAGTTCCACAGGGTAGCATCCTGGGTCCTACTCTCTTCTTAATTTATATTAATGATCTCTCTTCAATACGGCTAACCAATGGTACAATCATCTCATACGCTGACGACACATGTCTACTTTTTTCACACAGTACTTGGGAAGCTGTCCAGGATGCTGCTCAGTCTGGATTTAATATAATTAATAAATGGCTACAGGCTAATGTTCTAACTTTAAATGCAGATAAAACTAAATATTTAGCTTTCTCAATTCGTAAATTAAGATCAACTCCCTCAATACTAAATAAACCACTTATCTCACACACTTGTAATGACAATTTAAATAAAACCCTATGTTCATGTAGTAGAATTGAATTAGTTGATACAATTAAGTACCTTGGTATTGTTATCGACAACAACTTATCTTTTAAAAATCATGTTGCAACACTTACAAAGAGATTGCGCAAACTCATTTATGTTTTCAAAATTTTGAGAAATGTTATGGATAAACACTCCCTCAAAGTAGTCTATTTCGCCCTCGTTCAGAGTCTTGTTTCATACTGTGTTACCTCTTGGGGTGGGGCACCTAAAACAACTATAAAAAAAGTTGAAGTTGCACAAAGAGCTATCTTAAAGGTCAGTGGCTTCTTTCGATATCGACATCCTACCGAACTTGTTTATCAACACTGGGAAGTACTCTCAATACGACAAATTTTCATCTTACACACAGTGTTGAAACAGCATAGAATGATTATAAGAAATGATCTCAATTCTATACAAAATGTACACGGTAGACGCTCCTATAGGGTATGCGAAAATTATAGAACCAAAACATCTTTTTTAAGAAAATTCTTTTGCTACATTGGCAAGTTATTATATAACAAAATTAATAGAAATTTATCGATTTTTTCACTTAAAAAACATGACTGTAAAAGAAGGTTACAAACCTGGTTATTGACACTGAATTATGAAAAAACAGAAAAACTGTTAAGTGCATTAGATACCTAGAATGTCAAACATCATAATATATCACAAACACAAACGGTCGATCACACCACATGTCATATTAGAGACAATTATAAATTATCAACACACTCATCACACACACACACACACACACACACACACACACACACACACACACGCACACAGTCACTAACACTCACATGACGCCATGCATGAACTAATTAATTAATATACTATAAATTTAATATTATATTCACAATTATTTTTATTTTTTTTCTTATACTCTTAACTATTATACTGCAAACACGCAAAGCAATAGCAATGTCTCTTTGAACAACTAAGACACAGTTTCTTTGTCATAAGTGAGAGGCGAGAACCTGGCGACCTGTAACACAGGCTTCCCGAAGCCCACTCTCAGGCACCAGCTTCCCACACTATCAAATTTTTGACATAATCTTACTGTATCTCTAACTATTAAATAATATATGTTTGGTTTACTTGAAATAGTTTCTTGAAACATTGTACTAATAACCACTTTAATTGTTACATATGTTTGTAAAAGTGTGTGAGAAGAAATAAATAAAGTTATTATTATTAAGTTATTATTATTATTATTATTATTAAAATAACAATGAAATACCTTTTGTTAGAAAATCGGATTTCGTTTCATGGTAGACCCTCAGGTTTGGAATGATTTTGAGTCTTCTTTTATTGAAGTGAGAACTTCTTTAGCGGCGCTTAGCACTTTTTTAGATGGGGAAAAAAGTGTTAAACTCGCGTCAGATCGTCAGATCCTGATCGTAGAAAATAGCGCGATTCAGAAACTGCACAGCGCCATCTATTGAATATTTTTTTGAAGTGAAAACTTCTTTAGCGGCGCTTGGCACTTTTTTTTAGATGCGATGGGTAAATAAAATAAGACGAAATAAAATAAAACGGACGGAGGGGACGTTGACGTTTAAGTTTTCACTTCTGCCGGCACTGCCGGAGTGCAACCCGTCCTTTTTGTTTGTTTGTAAAATACCAATATAAATATATACGCTAATATAATTACAATCTAGCCGATTTCTAGCCTAAACACAGACTACAATGTTTTTCAGATAGCATGAGTACGGTGACATTTGGGATTTGAAGGGAATTTACAGGGAATTAAAAATAAATGTATCATTAATATCATTAATAATGCTAATTAGAATTTACTACTTTTTTGTAGTCGCTTATTCTTCACTCTTTTTCTATTTCTTCTTGTACTTCGCGGTTTTTTGTTTCGAATAAAACATGCGTGAAATGGAATAACTCAAACGTCACCGTAACCCATGCTATCTTAAAAACACTTTAATGAGTAATTTTACATTGTCCCAGTTTTATAAAGTCAAAACCTTTTTTTTATTTAGTCTATAGTTTTTTATGAAATTGATCCTTTTATTTATCTTTTTTTAAATGTTTTTATTGATTTCCAGACACGTCCACAACGAATTCGGATTGATGTACATAAAAGCTACGAACGAGGGCATGCTGGACAGGGACAGCGGCAAATACAGGCCTTTCATTCTAACACGGGCTGTGTTCGCCGGTACTCAGAGGTTAGTCACGTTTTGTCAACTGATCTAAGAGTATAATGACATCCATCTTTACTTACTAATATTATAAGCTCGCCGATTCCTGCGGGTTTACCCACGAAATACCGTTCTGATATCTTGGATAAAATTATCTTATGTTTTAATTTACGTTCTAAACTACCCATTTCCTAAATTTCAAGCAAAACTGCAAATTATAGAGCAAAACGAACGTCCTCACAAATTTTCGCATTTATAATATTAGTACGGATGTGAAAGTAACTGTATTTTTGTATTTACGAATAGGTTTTTAGTATAACGTCAAAAGTCAAGTGTTTTATTTCGTAATCTACATCTTTTAAATACAAACTAGTGACGAAACCTCCTTTTAAGCATTTAGATGCCTGTGCCAGGTATCCGCTCTTTCTTAGCTCTAAACATATGTACTTAAACTTATATCTATTTTTCCAAACATCATCTATTTATACAAATTAAATTTCTTCACCTTCGCTTAGTAATTCGTCTATAGTACGCGCCAACAACGCGACTCACAGCTTATAAAATAATTGTGAATTGTCGTACACTGAGTATTAAGTATGAGTACGAACTTCGTTTTAGTTTGCGTGAGCCAGCCGTGTTGGCGACTAGTAAATATTCCTCCGATCTCCGTGGCGTAATGGTTACCACGCCAGACCGCCACCCAGGAGGTCCCGGGTTCGATCCCCGGTCGGGTCATGATGAAAAACGAACTTTTTCTGATTGGCCTCGGGTCTTGGATGTTTATTTATATATATATTTATTATAAAATATAATATCGTTGAGTTAGTATCCCATGGCACAGGTTTCGAACTTGCTTTGGGGCTAGCTCAATCTGTATGAATTGTCCTTATATATTTATTTATTTTTTATATATAATTTATTTAATAATATATTTGTATGTATCAGGTACGCAGCGGTATGGACCGGCGACAACATGGCAGAATGGGGCTTCTTAGCTGTATCCGTGCCCATGTGCTTATCCCTCGGAGTAGCCGGCATTAGCTTCTGCGGCTCCGACGTCGGAGGGTTCTTCAAGTACCCCGAAGCTGAGCTGATGACGAGGTGGTATCAGGTAAGTCCCGGACTTCTTGATTAATTGCACTTGCTTGACACGTAGTGCATCAACATAGTTTGTAAATCCAGGATCAACAACAAGGTGAAAGCACACCTATCCGAGCCGAACGCGTCGAACGACTCGAACGAAACGAACTTTAGAATTCTGTATATGAAATCTCATGAAACCCCTCACACTTCCCCGCGTCGAATCGTCCGAATCTGGAAGAACCCCAGAAATTCTAGATGACGGATGACGTCATCAGATTCGACGATCGCATTTTATCAGTTGCGTACGACAAAGCAACGCGCGAGTACTACTTCGTCATTGTTTTCGGTCGATTCTTTCGGCGCAGTCTATTCTTCTGGTGCGGATATGTGTGCGAGGCCACCTTGACTTCGATTCGTTCGACGCGTTTAGCTCGAATAAGTGTGCGTTAACCTTTAAACTACAAACTAAACTCTATCTCTGTTTGACAAACGGTTCATGGACCGTGGTAGCAAGACAATCGAAATTTTCACAGATGATATATTTCTGTTGCCGTTATAACAACCAATGTACATAAAATAAATATTTAACACATATACTTAAAACAAATACATAATTCCCATGCAACAAAGGTGATTATTTTGCCGTTTGCATAGATAATGGTATGGAACCTTTCGTGCGCGAGTCCGACTCGCACTTGACCGGCTATTTTAAAAGTATGTATCATTTGACGACCTCCTTTGCGTAATGGTTACCACGCCAGACCGCCGCCCAAGAGGTCCCGGGTTCGAATCCTGGTCGGGTCATGATGAAAAACTAACTTTTCCTTGGGTTTTGAATGTTTATCTATAAATGTATTTGTTATAAATTATAGTATCGTTGAGTTAGTATCCCATGACACAAGTTTCGAACTTACTTTGGGGATCTGTGTGATTTGTCCCCTATATATTTATTTATAACTAGCTGCCCGGCCCGGCTTCGCCCGGGTACTGTTTCGTTTTTTTTTCAATCTTTCTGAGAGATTTTTTTAATATTTTTTTCCGTAAGAACCTTGTACACAGTATTAGAAAACTACAAAAAAAAATCAGCCAAATCGGTCAAGCCGTTTTCATGTTATGTCGTGACAACGGAAAACGGGTTTCATTTTTATATATATAGATGAAAACTTTGTTCCAGGCCGGTGCTTACCAACCGTTCTTCCGAGCTCACTCTCACATCGAGACGAAGCGCCGCGAGCCATGGCTGTACGAACCTGCGACCACCGCCTTATTACGCGACGCCAACCGAAGGAGATATGCGCTCATCGACTTCTGGTAAATATATCTTGTTTGCTAGCTAATTACAGCAGTGTCTTGTTTGCATCTGCAATAAATTGTGGAATTTTTATATTTAAAAAAATACTTTAGTGTTATTAACGACCTCCGTGGCGTAATGGTTACCAAGCCAGACCGCCACCCAGGAGGTCCTGGGTTCGATCCCCGGTCGGGTCATGATGAAAAACGAACTTCTTCTGATTGGCCTCGGGTCTTGGATGTTTACCTATGTATGTATTTGTTATAAAATATAATATCGTTGAGTTAGTATCCCATAACACAAGTTTCGAACTTACTTTGGGGCTAGCTCAATCTGTATGAATTGTCCCTATATATTTATAACTTTAACATTGTTCTAATTGAATCTTATTTTGATTAAAAAAATTGCGTGAAAGTCCTTAAAACGCAAGTCAGAGAAGATGTGACTTTACGTTTTGTTTTTCACAAACCTTATAAAATCTATTTACTAACCATTCCAATTCAGCTTCAAACAAAAAATAAATACACTTTTTTTAACTCAATCCTATTCTTATTTAAAGAGAAGATATTGTAGAAAGAGAGGGAGAGAGTATAAATTTGTTTTTTAGGTACACGTTATTCTACGAGCACTCCAAGGACGGTCTGCCCGTGTTCCGCCCCCTCTTCCAAGAGTACCCTGAGGAGGAAGCCACCTTCACCATTGACAATCAGCATTTGCTGGGTAACATTTTTTTTCTCATTTTTTTTATGAATACTAAAGCAGTTTTTTAATTTTGCATTTTATGAAATGGGTTAGTTCTATAGGAAATTATCACCCTTTTATAGAATTTCGGCGTGAAGCAGCAATGTGTTTCATGTCATTGTTGCCTGTGAAAGTATACGGCCTGGTGGTCGAGTGGTTAGCAATGGTCACTTTCTCACAAGGGCCGCGGGTTCGATACGGGCAAACAAACATTTGCGTGCATGAACATGTATGTTTGCCTTGGTCTGGGTGTTTTGTATAATAAGTATTTGTAAAAAATTAAAAGTATATTTATCAGCAATCTAGTAACCATAGTACAAGCTTAGTTGCTTAGTTTGGGACTAGATGGCGTTTTGTGATTCGTCCAAGAATATTTATTTTTACTATACTGAATTGAAGTGACTTTTGACTTTGCTTTGATCCGTTCTTACGTTACGTAAGTTACGTTACACAAACTGGTCCGCCTTACTTTAAATTAAAAATATTTTTATGCAAATAGATAATATTGAAAGCTTTTGGAATCGTATTTTCTTATCCACCATCCACCATTAGTTCAGACCGCCTATTTGTACTAAGAAAAATTGGTAATTCTTATTATTTTGTTTGTTTTCATCATGCAATCAGTCAATTTGACTATAAGCGGATGTATTGATTTATTTGTCCTTTCCTTGAATTTATAGTCATTCTGTTTGTTGTTCTCATCAAATATGTCAAGTCGTATCTTTAGACGACGTATGGTTTCTGGAAAAAAATTTTTTTTTTTTGTGAATTAGTAATGTAGAATTAATTATAATTTATTTTAATAATGTTCCCAGGCAATAAGCTTCTCGTCAGGCCAGTAGTGGAGCCAGGAGTATCGTCTGTGAGCGTGTATCTACCAGGCGCCGCATCCCGCACGCTCTGGTACGACGTCGACTCTTACCAGGCGCATAAAGCTAATGGATATTACACTCAAGAAGTTACCATTTCCAAGGTGAGATAACATACACTAAAGTAGAAGTTACCGTTTCCAAGGTGAGATTGCATACACTTTGTGTACTAAGAAGTTAAATTTCTAAGGTGAGCCTGCATACACTTTGTAAAGTAAGAAATTACCATTTCTAAGGTGAGCCTGCATACGCTTTGTAAAGTAAGAAGTTACCATTTCTAAGGTAAGATTGCATACACTTTGTGTACTAAAAAGTTACCATTTCTAAGGTGAGCCTGCATATACTTTGTAAAGTAAGAAGTTACCATTTCTAAGGTGAGATAACATACACTGTAAAGTAGAAGTTACCGTTTCCAAGGTAAGATTGCATACACTTTGTGTACTAAGAAGTTACAATTTCTAAGGTGAGCCTGCATACACTTTGTAAAGTAAGAAGTTACCATTTCTAAGGTGAGATCACATACACTGTAAGATAAAGTTACCGTTTCTAAGGTAATATTGCATACACTTCGTGTACTAAGAAGTTAAATTTCTAAGGTGAGCCTGCATACACTTTGTAAAGTAAGAAGTTACCATTTCTAAGGTCAAGGTCCTGCGCAGAATGACGTAATAGCGGGAAACCGCCCGTGTAGTTTAAAGCGCCGGTTATCAGCGGCGATATGACGCTGCATGCGGCGTTCGTATTTCTCCCGCCTGTGAACCGCGACGGGAAACAGCGCAGTGTAGAATGCAGCATACAACTCATATTAAATTGTGATTAGTGCGGTTCAGAAGCGGATTCCCGCGGCGGCAAAACCGCCCGTATAGTCTGACCTTTATGTATGTTTGTTTTGAGTTGAAAGATGTCTATCCATTATATAATTAACTTTAAAAAAAAAAAAAAAACGACTTCAAATATTAAATTTAAATGGGACCACCCTTGAGGTATTACCTATAAGCCGAAAAAAGATTTGTTCAAATCGGTTCATAATTGGCGGAGTTATCGCGTAACAAACATAGAAAAAAAACATACTATACTATATATTTTTTTGAAGTCGGTTGAAAAGCCAGAGCTGATTGCGAGGTTTTCTTCAATTTTCTTTTGCTATTTTATATAAATGTATAATATATATTCGCAGATCCCTGTGTACCAGCGCGGCGGCACCATAATTCCGCGTAAAGAGCGCGTGCGACGCGCCACGTCCCTGATGGCTGACGACCCTTACACACTGGTAGTTGCGCTTGACGCCAATGTGAGTATACCAACTATTATAATCTCTTCTTTTAAGTGCCGTATCTCAAAAAGAAACCCTTATAATATCACTCTGTCGTCCGTCTGTCTGTTAAGACCCTTTATTTAAACATACTTGTATATTGACAGGTGAGATGGGTTTATCAATCAATAGCAAAACTCGAAATCGCAGCACAAATAGCACAGCCAATAGCAATAAGTACATAGTCCAATAGCAACTTAGTAAAAATACTTCGGTACTCGTTAACTCAGTCGTTATTCTACGAATATACGTATTTTAGAAATATTAACTAAAAAATATTTACAAGTTGCAGCGCGTGGTCTACACTACCATTACTATTATACCTATTATAATATATTATTTAATTTACAGTCAGGTGCACGTTGAGCTATACACTTGCTCTACAATTTTGGCACTTATGACATAGAACTTAGGAATGGTACAAAGTCCTATGTGTAAACGTTGGCGTGCTCTTGACTGTACCCATGTTTTATGTATGAAATGAATGATTGTGACATGTCAAATAAATTTTATAGTTAGCGAAACCCGCATAACACTTTCCCGTGGGAATTTCGGAAAATTATCGGTCTCTACGATCAGCGGTTTAGGCTGTGACACAGCCCGGACACTCCATACAACGCGCGTGAAATAATTACCTATTTCTACTACATAGGCCAATGGCGCACACGTATGCGCACACGTAGGTATACACATTCGTTCACTAAACGCACACCTTTGCGACTGTCAGACTTCGGTCATTTCGGGACAAGCCCACCACACATTCCCACCACTGTGTCTCCTGTGTAGCCAGGATCAACAACGGCGACCTCAGATAGACAATAAGCAATGAAGCTTATTGACGTCCCGGGGGAGAAAACTACAGCTGTCTTGGAACTCACAACGAATTTAATCAGAAAGAAGATAGTCGGAGTAGGAAGTATTGAAAGGACTTCCCTCCTTAACAACTACGTGAGAAACAGCAATTTGAAGCAAAAGGCATTATACCCTAGAGAGATGGCAAATCAAGTGGGGCTCGATTGCCTAGCACCACGGTCTTTTGTTACATTACTATTGGGACCTAATGCTATGAGCTGTTGTTTACTATTTGCAAAACCTTCTAAATGCCTGATAATTCTTTCTGCTTGCTACGAGATCAGAATAATAAACTTCGGTCATTTAGGACAAGGCATTTTATATATAGGTTTTTAAAATTATAAATAAAATTTCATTCCCATTTCACAGAACACAGCCACCGGTTCATTATACATCGATGACGGCGAAACATTCGAGTACAGGAGCAACAAGTACATATACGCAAAGTTCGAGTACACTGGCGACTCCATGACATATAAGTAAGTATTTTTGAGATGTTTGAGTTTCTTATAAGTGGCTAACTTAGTACACTAACAGACGATGAAATGCATTAATGTCTTAATTCTCAAAAATTACAATATCTCAGAAAGTCCAACTGTTAAAATGGTCCTCAGAATGTCCATTCTCAAAATGTCTAATTCTCAATACGTCCAACTTTTAAGAACATCAAAATTTTCATACTGACACTCGCATTTTGATGCGGTTTTTTTTCGTTTGAAAAGTAATTTAATTAACCCGTCGCGCGCGTACGAAGCGCCAGTTACGAACAAATGCGTTCTACGGTTAAATCACTTCGCGCAAAGGATAGTGTTTTCTGCTTTTTATCGAATTTTGAGTGGGGATAGATATTTGCGAATTGTTTCTTTTTAATTGAATGACGTAATTAATTTCTCAGATTCATCGACGAGAGAGCGTCATACCCGACCCGCTCGTGGGTCGAGAGGATAGTGATCGCAGGTATCAAGACGCCGCCAAAGACGGCTCGCCTGCAGCAAGGCGAAACGCAGAACCCATTACTCATGACACTACACAAGGGGAATGATGTACTGGTAGTCAGGTAATGAGGTTTTCTTTATTTTATTGATAGTTCGGTGACGCTAAAGGTCATGGGTTCGATTCCCCGCACAGGACAAACATAAATAGAATATGCATTATTTGCATTATACAACAGTAAGACTCAGTATACATAAACAGCTTACAAGCTCGTGTAATAGCAACAACAACCGCCCCCCCCCCCCTTGCGATAAAGCATCCTTTAAGGCTCAAAATGTCTAATGATTGATTGAATTGATAGTGGGAAAAAAAATGGAGGTGGTTAATAGGGATACAGGCCATCCGAAATTAATTTGTTTTAAATGACCTATTATGAAATTTAGTAGGATTTTATTATGCTTTTCTCAGGATAAGATATTTAAAAAATCTTACTGTCTGTGAATAAACATCTAATAAATCTCTTGATTTTATTTTATTTCAGGAAACCGGGCGCCAGCATGGCTGAACCCTGGAAGATTAGCTTCAGTTATTAATATAAGAGGTATTTTTAGTATAAGCAAGGGTTTTTTTGACTGATAGTGTGTGAAAATCTACCTTTTCCAAGTGAAGCCTCATAGATATGCAATATTAGGCATTTATATGCCTAAACAATTTATTGAATATATTTTTTAATACTTTTTTTGATGCTCTTCGTATGTATAAAAACCGAGGTATGTACAGTTGCAGATAAACCAAACCGCCCCAAACGAAGTAAGAAATTAAGTTTTCTTATGTAATTTTCAATGTATATAAACGAAAATAAATAAAAATGTACATTTTGATTACATAGTATTCGATGAAACTCCGTTGAAATTTAGTTAGGCCTTTTGTCACCGGGTCGTCATCGAGAACGAGATTATTTCTGACCGAGATTGAAGTTGACGTGACGGCGATCGTTTGTCAACCTCGATGATCTCGCCTCGGTGACGATGGCGGTAGACAAACGGCCAAGTGTTTTGTATAGCCGCCACTGCGGCCCGTCACAATCTCGGACCGAATTAAGCGATTAATCGGCGGACGGGATGACGGCGCTCGGGTGACGTGCGTGCGGTGGACACATGGCCATAGTAAATGTACTGTATCGCTAAATCGGCGCCGTTATCTCGTTCTCGGTGACGTGCCGTTGACGGTGTAAGTGGACAAACTGCCTTAGAGTTCCCTAAAAAAACTTAATTATTACTTCGTTGGGGGGGGGGGAGGGTTTATCTGCAACTGACTGTACGACGGACTATATAACATTAGTGACCCTAGAAATGTATATTTTATGATCCTATTGGGTTACAGATAGCACTATCAGTCATTATGACATAAAGCGTCTGGTCCCAGACCTCATTCAGGTCTTAGAATAATTGTATTATCTTAGAGGATTAAATCAATTGGAGACGCCACTTAATGATTAATTTCTAACACAAAATAATTACATAATTGCAATGACATGTGTAGACGTTTATTCTTAAGTTCTTCCAATAAGGTCTAAAATTGATTAGATATGTCTACATATTGTTACATATAATTATACGTAATGTTATTTTACTTATTTTTATCGAAATTGTTGACAATGAAGATAAAAATATACGTCAAGATAATTTTTTTAAATTTATATTTTTGAACAAATTTATAAACTGAATATTTTTTTCTCTCGATTGTCAACAATATTGACAGAAAGATATATCGTACGTATCCTAAGTTGTGTGCAGTTCGTTAGGTATAGAATGGGATTGGTCTGTTGTGTGAAATTGTTTTCATAGACTTGAGATTATTGTAACGTTACTTTTATTTGTATACCTATACAAAAATTCTGATTGCACAGTATTAGTGCAAGGTTTACGTTGAATTCGTCTATTTTATCTGTACATTTGTAATAGAAAATATCTACGACTCGAATCTTATTCAGTCGCATTCAGACTCATTTTAAGAACTAACGATCAGTACATTTGGCAAGAGGGCAATGTATGTGACATCTCCAACTGATTAGATACTCTAAAACATTTTAACTGGATAAAACTACTAGTGATTTTATTGTAGTGATCCTAACCAGTGATAATAAAGGTACCAACAAAATTGAGTTTTTAATTTCTCCTTTGGTTAGTTGCCCAAAAATATTTCTTAATGACACATTACCATTTGGTAATGGCAAAGGTGTTGTTGTCCTTCCTTGGTTTACAATTAGTGACAAGGATAGCAACACTTCTAGTCTTGTCAAAATTAGTTTAGTCTAGTTAAATGTACAACAGAATTAGCACCATTGTCTGTCTCTGTCAAACTCAAGAAGGAAAAGATGGCTTAAGACTTGAGCACTACACGGTTGTAAACCCAGTTTGAAACAAAGGTACGCATGTCTTGCTAGGCAAGGGCGATTGAAAGCCAATCATAATGTACCTAATAGGTAAGAAACATTTTGTCTTTATTCCTTTCAACCACTAGCACATTCCCGAAAAGGTGCATACGGCAAATATGACCCGCTCAGTCCCATTTTAACTTTTCTGCCTTTCTGCCTACATCAACTATTTGTGTTATGGATTAAGTATGGCGTAGCGTAACATATTTTAATAGTGAATTTCAAAACCATTTTTAACGTTGATATATTATGGATGTCACTGACAAACTCAGAATAAGAAATGAGATATCATGAGACTTGAATGTGGGAAAAAATATTAAAATGCGTATCAGGAATTGGCCGTAAGGTAAATAAATTGCAGGTAATTTTCGTCCAATTAACTTTATTATATTCTCTGTATAACACTGTGTTTTGCTTATATCAAATACCTATACCAAAGTGAACTCAATATATTTCTAATGCCAACTCTACACTCTCGGGAAGTCGAACGAAGTGAAGCAAAGTTAGGCACGAAGTTTTTACAAAGGAAAAGTATAGACCAAGTACGACGGAGTCCCCCCCCCCCCCCCCCCCCCAATAATCTCAACAAAATCAATCTCGATTTAAACTCAATCGCTGTCTCACTCATACAAAATAGAAATTGAACAGGACAGCGAGTGTGTTTGAATCGAAATAGAATGTAAGAATCAATGACATAATACATTTATTAAAATATATTTAATATTTTACTAAAATAGTAATTATAATAAGAATAATTAAAGTATGGTTGTGAAAGAAAACAATTTTCTCTGAGATGCTTTATTTTGAGGATTAAAATTAGATCATGTCTTTGTTATGAGAATAGTCCGTTCCACGATTTCGTTTTCGCCCAACTTCCCAAAAGCTAGCATTATTACAATGTGAAGTGTTTAAGCCGAAATCAGACCGTAATTAATTAGACTAGCAACCATTGGCAGCTTAAAACATAAACTATACCAAATCACAGATCAAATATACAATAGGTAGGTACGCTTAGTTCGATTTATAAAAAAGGAAATATTTCAAAACGAAGCAGGGACTCAAAAACACCTTAATAGAGGATACACATTCACACGTGTTATTATTTCTGTTACAGAATTATTCCTGTAACACTTCCTGTCTCTCGAAACCTAAACAGTTGCAATCTCATGTCAATCTCTAGCGCTGTCTCACTCATACAAAATAGGAATTGAGCGAGATAGTTGAGTTTGAGTTGAGATTGTAATTTTTTTTGGTACGAGAATAACGGGCTGTTTTTTATCTGTTACACTTTTAAAATACTCCATTCGGATACCAGTGAAGTCCCTGACTCGATACTTCGATGACGAACAAGAAATCATTTGAAAATATATACTAGACACCTTGCGCGCGATGTCTTGTGCGTGCGATGAAACTTCGCACGGTCAAGCGATCAACCTTACTGATATACTGTATAACACACTGCTGTTACGTCACGTAATGTAACAGAATCCCATAGTGTGGACGCGTTCCGAGCACAAACTGCGCACTACGCGTACGAAAAGAGTAGGTACATTACATGTTACCTACTATATTTTTATTGTTATAAACAAGTAAATTCACACAAACCCACTCACTAAAAACCACGCAGGGTTTATCTGTGCCGTGGGGGAGTCGCATATACATTTTCCATAATCATAGGGTTAAGAGGATTACCTATGTCCTGATTAAGTTTTGGGTTTGATAAATAATGTTTTTTGAGTTCTTCTATTTAACGTACTGAGTTCAAATACAATTCTTGTAAGTGAACTATTTTAATACGCGATGCGACCAAATTATTATCATCAATCTTTATCATAGTACCATAGTACTATGAAATGGTAGCATCATCGCACAAACGATGATCAATTAGGCCTTTGTTATTTTTGTATACCAAACAAAATCGTTTAACTTATTCTACATTTTACTTGTAAACCATTTTTGTTCAAGCGTATAGTCACTATAACATTGTTGACATGTTCACTCAAATGTCTTAAGTAATTGAAATGATATACGAAAGTGACAAGGTTCTAAGTGATATTTATGGAGGTGACTGTACATTAATCACTGGAATTTCAAATAATGCTCACCAATCACACTATTGTTAACGTCGGAAAAGATTTCCGTCTCAAATGTAAGCTTTCGACAATAATTTTTGTACAATTAATAAACCTAACATCTTAATTTTGTACAATATAAGAGTCAATTCATACTACCGTCGAGTCGAAGGTCAATCTGAAACGTAACATTGCAAATTCACATTTATCTCCGCAGCATAAGGTTCGCGTCGCGCGATCTAATGTGCGTTGGTCGCGCTCAGACGCGAGAATTCCGTGAGAAGGAATATTGTATTTTAAAAGAGGGCACAGCGGATAATCCGCTCAAATCGGAGCAGCCCGTCTGGGGAAGGACCTCCTTACAGAAGATCGTAGCTAAATAGCATTGTACTCAGCCATGTTGTGTTCCTACGATGAGTAAGGTCTCCAGAGCTCCACACTTTTGGCAACGCGTGAGTAATACCCCCGGTATTGCAAGCGTCTATCTATAGGCTACGCCCGCGCTACTGTGATGGACTATCAGGCGGGTCGAATGCTTGTTTTCCAACTTTGTGGCATTAAAAATGTGCATTACGTCACGGGTGTATTTGCTATGTCAAGTTCCAGATTGACGTTTCGACTTTACGCCAGTATGGAATTGACCCTAGTTGTCGGAAGGACTAACCCAACCCATTATGTGATGTTGCTCATGCTACTGCAATTTTCAATAATATATAAGCTTCCCCCTATAATACTCTACATTAGGCAAGATTACTTGAAGAATATCCTAGTAGGGTTCTCCTCGTTCGGGAACTCTATAAACGGGTGCGTTTGTTTGTGAACCAACATCGCATTCTCGCTCGCGAACTTTTCATCACATATTTCGCACGCCACCTCACTGTCACTGTTATCGTCACTCTTTCTATCATCTACTGTCTCCTCTTTATTTCTTTCTTTATCTTCTACTTCACTTTTATTAGACGATTCCCCTCCACCTAGTAATTGCTTCGCTGTGAGATTCTCTTTCGTACTCAAATGTTTCATAGACATTTTATGCTGTTTCAGTCTATTCTCCGAACTGCATTGATAATCGCATATAAAGCAAACGAATTTCAAGTCACCCGTGTGTATTTCGGAGTGCGCTTTCATCTTCTCGGCTGTGGAGAAACGGAACTCACAGTATTTACACGGATACTTCCTTTCTAGAGAATGTAGTCTCATATGGGAAGTTAGTGCTACCTGATTTGTGCATATCTTTCTGCATTCCACGCACATTATTATATCCGTTTCAGCAGGTTTTTCGGTTTCCTCCGTAATTTCTGTGGTCATGTGTATGATGCGCCTGTGTGACACCAAGCCAGAATGGTTGACGAAAACTCGATGGCAATCTGGACATTGTGGATACGGACCTCCTTTCTTAGTTTGTATGTGTTCCTTCACTTGATGAAACGCTAGTTTATCAGCATCGTGAAACTGTTGTCCGCAGTCTTCGCATTTCCACTCTTTCACCAGTTTAGAAAACGCCTCTAGGACATCTAATACTGCTTGTCCCTCTATTTCTGGATGGGTTGTCTTAGTATGATCGCCAAAATCAATTATTTTGTTAAATGTGCTTTTACATAGAGGACACTTGTAGGGCTCTTTATGGTCTTCGATCACGTGGCATTTCAAATCTGACAGCTCTGCATAGCTTTTAGTGCAAATGAAACAATGCAATTTCTGCTTCCCCTCAACCAATTTTGAGATCACTTTGTACTCCATCAACTGAACTTTTTTGTGGATCCGCAGATGTTTAAATAGTTCCTTCTCTGTTTTAAGGTTTGTGGGGCAGAATTTACATGGAAATTTGTTCCGATGTAATCTCTCTCTGTGCCAGGCTAACACTTTTTCATTTGCAAATTTTTTTCGGCAAGTGACACATTGAGGCATCGTTATATTTGTGGATAGATTGTGTGATCTGAGGCATGTTTCCAGCCTGCTCCTCCTCTTGAATTTCTGCCCGCAGGTACAGTCATACCCCTCTTTATTAAGTTTGGCTCTCTTTACTTTGACTGGTTTAAATTGCTTTAATCTTTCCTCAAGTGAGAGTTCCAGCATCTTGTCCATATTGGCTTGTCTTGTTTTTTTATTTTTGATGATGCCCAATTTCCTTCTCTCTATAGTGGCATGGGCACGTAAATGATTTTCTAAAATTTGATGACTTGTACAGATTTTTGGACACTCTGGACACTGAAAATGCTCGGTATAGATCTTTTTCTTTTGAATTATAGCCTCCTGTCCATCAATCTTGCCTTCATTCTCTGTTTTAGTTTTTAAACCACATACTTCTGGTTCCATAATCATGCTTGCTTCAAGATGCTGTTCCTTTTGGGTAGCCATCATGCTCTGTTCTCTTTTTTCACGTCTAGTCTGTCTCGCTTTTATTATGCCCATATTCCTTCGTTCTACAGTTTCGTGGGCACGTAAATGTTTTCTAAAACTTAGAACAGATGTACAGATTCTCGGACATTTCGCACACTCGAACTTCTTTTTAATTTCTAGCGAACTATTTGTCTTTTGTTCCTCAATCAAGCTTGCTTCATTCTCTGTTGTAGTTTTGATGCTTTTTCTAGCTATTAATTTCATTATCTTTTCTCTATCTTCACGTTTTTTCTGTAACTCTTTGATGATTTCTTTATTCCTTTGCTCTATAACGTTGTGGTAAAGTAAATGTTTTCTAAAACTTTTATCAACTGTATAAATCTTTGGGCATTTAGGACACACAAGCTTCTTTTTAATTTTTAGCAAACTATTTGCCTCTTGTCTCACAATCTTGCCTGCTTCATTCTCTGTTTTAGTTTTCAAACCAAATAGTTCTGGTTCCATAATCATGCTTGCGTTAAGATGCTCTTCATTTTGTCGAGCTACTAATTTCATTTTTTCTCTATCTTCACGTTTTTTCTTTAACATACTCTTTCGTTCTATAGCTTTGTGGACACATAAATGTTTTTTATAACTTTTAACAGACGTATATATTTTCGGACATTTCGGACACTCGAGCTTTTTCTTTTGAGTTATTATCAATCCATGAGTTTCATTTTCTCTATTTTCACATGTTGTCTGTAACCCTTTGTTAAAGATCGTTCGTTCTATAGCTTCGTGGACATGTAAATGTTTTCTAAAACTTTTGACAGATGTATAGATTTTTTGACAATATGAACACTCTAGTTTCTTTTTAGTTTTCATACAACCTTGCGTCTCATTTTTCAAAAAAATATCATTTTGAATCATTGGGTTGAGTTGAAACATATTATCATATTCATTCGAATACATAGTTGGAAGAATCTCACCGGGGTTCTCAATAATGGAGATAGGTACAGAGGCAGACGACATTGGGTGAATCTCCATAATCAATGTGTTGGTGGTGTGAGACTCTATCAATCCATACTGCGGGTTAGTTATTGTTGATGTTGTGTTTATAAACTTGTTTGCTATCAAATGAGTCTCGGTTATCGACAATTCGCTCTCTTCTTTTACGTCTACGTTGTAGTCTTCTTTATCCTTAAAAATTGCAACAAGAAATTAGGAATTTATAAAGGCCTGAGACGAGGGACTATGTCCGTTAGAAAAGATCCCTTATAGCGGTAGTAAGTGGTAAAAGTCCATCCATCTTGTACTTTATTTGATAAGCGATCTAATTTAGCAAACTATAAAGCAAGCGGACGAAAGTACCACGCCTACATAGACTATGAGTTATGGAAATATTTGAAAAGAATGGAATAATAAGATTATTATTCCATTCTTTGCCCATTTCGTAGCCCAAAACTGGGGAAAGAGGTGTCGGACGTCCAATAGCGAGAAGGGCGGACATTATAGTTAAAGTAGCAGACCTGGATGAAAATGACACATGACCGAAGGTTGGCGTACAAAAAGAGAGGCCAAGAGAGGAAAGATTATTTATTGTAGTTTAAAAGATATAAATTCAGAACTCTTGACCTTGGTTATCCTGATTGAGGAGAGAAATCACATTTTTTATAACATAATATACATACATATCTAGAATACTTATAGTCTGATTTATACATGGACACGACAAATAAGTTGAATAAGCATACAAATTCTGTAAAACTTGCGCCCTTCATGTCAACTGTCAACGATAAAACTATTTATATCTTGTGACACGACACCGCGCGGTTATATAAAATAAACTGTACATAAATACCACTAATGAACCTTATTTTCAATGTGGAGTGTTGGATAGCTATTCAGAAAACTAAACCATGTGACATAACTAAATCGTTTATTGTGATTTCTAGTCAAGTTAAGTACTGCTAATATTCTGTGAGAAGCTTTCTCTATCACAATTATTATCTAAAACGGGCAAGATCACTTGAAGAATATCCTAGTAGGATTCTCCTCGTTCGGGAACTCTATAAACGGGTGCGTTTGTTTGTGAACCAACATTACACTTTCGTTCGGAAACTGTTCACCACAAATTTCGCACACCACCTCACTGTCACCGTTATCGTCATTCTTTCTACCGTTATCATCTTCCACTGTCTCCTCTTTCTCCTTTTTTCTCTTTTTATCTCTCTCTTTACTCTTTTTAGACGGCTCCCCTTCGTCTAACAGTGGCTTCCCTGTCAGGAGTATCTCTTTCATATTGGCATGTTTTAAAGACATCTTATGCTGTTTCAGTCTATTCTCTGAACTGCATTGATACTCGCATATAAAGCAGACAAATTTCAAATCACCCGTGTGTATTTCGGAGTGCGCTTTCCTCTTCTCAGGGTTTGCGAAGCGGAAGTCACAGTATTTACACGGATACTTCCTCTCCAGAGAATGTAGTCTCATATGAGAAGTTAGTGCCGTCATATCTACGCAAATCTTTCTGCACTCTACGCACATTATACCCGTCTCTACGGGTTTTTCGGCTTCTTCCGTTATTTCTGTGCTTTCATGTATGCGTCTGTGTGACGTCAAACCCTTCTGACTGACGAACACTCGTCGGCAATCGGGACATTGCAGCTGTGGATCGGCTTTTAAGTCTGGACTGTGTTTCTCTATTTGATGCAACGCCAGTTTATCAGCTTCGTGGAACTGTTGACCGCAGTCTTCGCATTTCCACGCTTTCACCAGTTTGGAAAACGCCTCTAGAACATCTAACACTGCTTGCCCTTCTATTTCTGGATGGGTCGTCTTAGTGTGATCGCCGAAATCAATTATTTTGTTGAATGTGCTTTTACAGAGAGGACACTTGTAGGGTTCTTTATGATCTTCCATCACATGGCATTTCAAATCTGACAGCTCTGCGTAGCTTTTAGGGCAAATGAAACAACGTAATTTCTGCTTCCCTTTGACAAATTCTGAGATTACTTTGTACTCCATCAACTGAACTTGTTGGTGGATCTGCAGATGTTTAAAGAGTTCCTTCCTCGTTCCATAGTTTGTGGGACAGAATTTACATGGAAATTTCTTCCGGTGGAATCTTTTTCTGTGCCACATTAATTCTTCTTGATTTTTAAATTGTTTTAGACAAGTAACACATTGATGCATAGAAGTGTCTATGAATAGGTTGTGGGACCTGAGGCATGTTTCCATCCTGCTCCTCCTACGGAATGTTTGTCCGCAGGTACATTGATAACCCTCTTTTTTAATGTCTGTTTTATCTATCTTAACTGCTTTAAGTTGCTGTTTTCTTTCCTTGAGAGTAAGTTCTAGAATCTTTTCTATATTGTCACGTTTAGTTTGCAATCCTTTTATTACGCCCATGTTTCTTCGCTCTATAGTGTTATGGACACCTAAATGATGATTGAAACGTCTAAGCGATGTACAGACTTTCGGACATTTCGGACACGCAAGTTTGACGCATTCAACTTTCTGGTTCTTCTTCTTTTTAGTTTTTAGCAAACCATATGCCTCTTGTTCCAAAGAAAGAACATTTCCAGTAATGGAATTCAGTTGAAACATATCATATTCATCAGAGTACATAGTTGGTAGGATCTCACCGGGATTCCCGATGCTGGAGAGAGGTTCGGAAGCAGACGACATTGGGTGTATCTCCATAACTAGAGTTTTGGTGGTGTGTGACTCTATCATACCGTCCTGCGGATTAGTTATTGTTGATGTTGTGTTTATAAACTTGTTTGATATCAAATGTGTCTCGGTTACGGTCAATTCACTTTCTTCCTTTATTCTCATGCAGTCATCTTTATGGTGATCCTTTAAAAATTTCAACAAGAAATTAGGAATTGAGAAGGACTTTCAAATATTTAATAATATAATCTATTTCTAGTATTTATGCATGTTCGCTAATTAATATGCATTATCAGTACGTTGCACATAATGGCCTTCACTAAGAAATTGGAACCAGAGGATTTGCTTGTTAGGTACAGAATTTGGTGATCTGCCGTTTAAACCGTGCATTGATCCGTAAGTCTGTCATTCAGGACAATGCATTTTATTTATATACACGAACTATTTTTCGCAATTGCGTCATTATGCTTGTTAAGGAAATGAAATAAATTAAGAACGAAAAACAGAAGGCATACGTCACTTTTGGCCATAAAATAATACATACATATTTTGAATATTTAAGGGGTCATATAAGTGGAGGGGCAGGTGAAGAATAACCAAGACAAGATACTGAACAAACGGGGAGAAATGAAAAACAAGGTTACTAAGAATCAGATTTATTTTAAGAGCATCTTGGTTTAGCCCTCAAAGTGGTAAATCAAACACCGTTTAGAGGAGGGAGCATGTGTTCCCTACCAAACCTCACTATGCCCATGTTCTTAGACTTTGAAAGGACATAAATGCCAATCTTTAATTTACGTTACATTTTCAGTCAAGCCTTAGCCAGGCACTACATTTTTTTTCTTTTTAAGATATTTTTTACTGTTATTAAACCATATGTCGGTAACATAAAGTTTATTTAATGGTGGGTATTGTTTATCCATTATAAAAGGTGGTAAACAAAGTCAATAAAAATCATAACTTGGTTACACTTGATTGACATAACCTATAAAATATACTTTGAATTGGAATTTAAGATCAAAAACGTAAAGAGAAAAGTTGCCACATACAAGAAAATAGTTTATCCATGGTAGTTTCTTGAGAATCATTGAAATAAAAAAAATCTTATAAAACTTTTTATTTATTGATCTTGTTTTATTTGATGATAATGTTGAGGCGCACACCAATCTAATGTTTTTCGGCTATTTTTTTATATAAATTGTTACATACCCCTGATATGTCACTTTGACAATGACATTTTGGTTAGAACCTTATCTATATAGAGAAAATTATTGACATATATGATAAAAAAAAGTATTTAAAATACAAAAGGCGGCAACGCGGCGTGCGACTTTCTCAGGAAATCTTTCCCAACACTTTATCTTAAATTCCATTTCGAAGTAACAGTAATAAAGACACGGAGAACTCACCTCTTCATCCTCATATTTAACATTTATGTCATCTTGTAGGCACGCTTCAACGTTGCCCAAAGCGACAGCCTCATTGCTATCCATGCTGTCGTCGAAATCTGGATATTCATATGGTACCATCTCATCTGCAATCTCATTCTTTATATTTGTATCTTTATCTTCTTCTTCTATATGTTCTTCCGATTTTGGATAATTAATGTCCAAATTAGCCGAAGAAGGCAGACTGACCATTACATCGCTGTTATTTAAATCTTTATAATAATTCGGTGTTACTATTTCTTCTTTGACTTCTAAGTCGTTTTGATAATTTATTTCGTTTTCTTCTATTTCGTCTTTAACTTGAACCGCTGTGTCTGGCTCATTGGGTATTGGCTCAGATTCTTGTTTTATATCTATCTCGTCCATTTTTTATGTTATTCTTGTGATATATTGTGTTTAAAGGTGTCCTATCTGTAATGTAACATGTAAATTGATTATTTTCATACATCAAAATGTATTTTTATTCACATACACCTATTACAAGCTTACAATTACAAGTTCTGACAGCTGATATAAGGCGCTTTTTCAAGTCATAAGACAATAACTATAACAACTTTTTGTTTATCAAGAGAGAAGAGGTCAGAGCCTTATAGGATTTGATGTGGCCATGGAAAAAATTGAAATACTTGGCGATAATAAATAATTGGCGAGTGTATATCATTATTGAAATCCAAAAAATCTATTAAGTAAATTAACTTACCATTTGTGATGGTTTTAAAATATTTATAGTGTTCAGACTCAGGACATAATGTAATCCTGCTTTAGGACATAGTCAAACGGAGTTTCTGAATAAACAACTACATTACATTCGTTTTATTGTCAAAAAATGTTTCTGAACCTATATTGAAACAGGATCGAATAATTGCAATTATTGTTTGATTCTATGCTGTAGAAGTAAAATATAGTTAACAATTACGCAATATATTCATTAACCACTGTATTCCATGGTATCACTAGGTTTAAACTCAAAAAACTAAATTAAAATATACCCAATCGGCAATCAACCATTTTAGTTTTGACAATAATCTGACAGTTTCACATGACTGACAGTAGTTTTTTTAAAACACTAGCGAATAGCAAAGCGAGCGAGAATCAATGGAGATGCAAAGGCCGAAAAGATTGTGTTTTAAAATTACCTATTTTATACGATCAACATCAAGATAAATAATTAAAAATGCAAAAATTCTGATAAGAAGTTCTCTTGTATTAATAAAACGGAAAACACTGATCACAATGTAACGTTATAAAACTATGCTTGTTTATGTTCTGTCTTTTTTATTTTTGCCGAACCGTGCTCATGGCAAGTATTGTTTGTCATTAAAAAAAATGGCCTCCCGATATTTTTTTATGGATCGCTTCCAAATTGTGTGGCTTTGAAATTACATTTCATATAAATTTGAAGAACGCAACCATAAGTAAAAGAGTGGTAAAATCCAAGTGGCTTTTACTGATTGTAAATATTTTGATTTAAAATGTGTTCTAAATGTATCTAATCATAACAGGTGTGGCTGTAATATAAAACGAGGGATATGGCTTCCAATGTGGACATAAAACTCCTTGTGAAACACCTCGTAAATGGTACTTTATCTCAAAGTTTGTGCCGTTTATGTCTCGGTCCTTTGGGCGAATGTTATGAGAGCATTTTTACGAAAATATGTAAAGAGGACCGGGAATATTGCATTGCTGATGTCTTGGAAGACATGTGCGGTATCACGGTTAGTAGAAATTAATAATTAAATTTTAAAACAATATTTCCTTCCCCTGCTAAACGCGCGTAAACAGAATAGACAGTATATTAATGAAAATACTATTTAGAGGATTAATAGGACTCTAAGCCGACTCTCTGACCAAGAGGCGACTCTGCCCATTTTTTTGTTTATAGACAGGGAAATGCATTACTGCATGTACTACTGGTATGTCGGGCTCCCCCTCTAAACCACTTGGGTACCAACAAACACCACTGTTTCACTGCACCACTACGGGAAAGGCGACTTTGTCCCTGAGGAAACTCTGAACAAAACATGATAATATGTCACTTTTTAGGGTTCCGTACCCAAAGAGTGCCAACGGAACCCTATTACTGAGCCTCTGCTGTTTGTATGTCTATCTATATCTCATGACCCATGATAGTTATACAGTTGACATTTTCACAGATAATGTATTTTTGTTGCCGCAATAATTTTGTTTATTCAGTTTTCAGAGACTGATGCATACTATACCTGCCATGACTGTTTTACATTTGCATCAAACGCATACAAATTTTATCTACAAACAAAACGTAATGAGGAAATCCTTGATTTCTATGTAAACGAAATAGAAACTAATGTCTCATCTCTAACTTACATTGAAGATCTTATCGGCAATAACTTATGTATATCTTTACCAGAATTCACTCCACAAACTCCTATATTTGATTATGATATTACTGGTATAAATAGTAAGAAAGTAGAAGTCAAAATGAAGGAAGAAAATGAAGTACCGATAAAGAAGGAGGAAGATGATGAGGATAATATTGTTATTATTAAAACAGAAGATGGTCAGCAATTACTGTTTAAAGCGACAGCAGATGGTACATTAATTCAGATTGAAAGTGAGTTAGTAAATAAAAAAACAAGAAGAAAAAGAGAGCCAATGACGTATAAGCAGTGTAGCAGATGTCCGATAAAGTATAGATTTATAGCCAAGTTGAAGGAGCATATGAAGACTGAACACAATGTTCAATTGTTAGTGTGTAAGGTTTGTATATTTTTCTAAATTTAAGAAACTTGTACTTTATTTTCGTCTGACTTGTGCCAGTTCTTTCACCTCTACGACACGACGCCTGCCTTTTCTTTCACCGGATCGCCTTCCTCTTTTACTTTCTCTCTTTCCTTTTTTTAAGTCAAACAGTAGACAAAAAAGAGAAGGGAAAGAAGGAGGGGGAAAGAGGGGATAGGGAAGGAGTTGGGCTTCCGGATCTCTCACTCACCAAACGAAACGCATTGCTGCGAGACATCGATATTCTGCGAGAGGGTGGTACTTCCCCGGTCGAGCTAGCCCATTTCATAATAATTTGCTCTACCACTCCAAACTGTTTCCTTTTAAGATGTTTCTGAGAAAGTCTTTCACGTTCTAGTTTCTATTTCGTTCATTTAAGTTTTATATCACATTAATGAAATGTATTGTTTTTACACTTAACTTTTCAAATGCATTAGCATAATTATTGCCTGTGCGATGGCATTTGTCATCAATCAAATCCGCACCCTCTGATGCCGCCCCAACGGGTTGTCTAACTTGCTCAATATGCTTTTCAGATATGCCAAGCTCTCATGGAAGATGAAAATGACTTTGTGAATCATCTTAAAACTCACACGAATTTATATCAATGTGCAACATGTGGAACCGTGTTCAAGAGACGCGCCACTGTTATAGCACATTTGAAATGGCACGAAGAGAATTCATTGAAAACTGGAGAATATGTTTGTAAGGTATGTATGGTAGATAGATGTGCTGGGGTTGATTTCTTTTTAACACATCACAACACACAGGAATGAGACATTTAAAACTGAAAAGTGTCCAACCAGGCTACTGACATTATACAGATCCAGGATTTGACATAGAATCACTCACTCATTCATTGTCACTCATTGTCGCAAGATAGAGACGCGCGGTGAATGCGACCGCGAACCGGAAAGCGCAGCGTAGGACGGCCGCCTTCAAGGTAGTCAGACGACCTAAGAAAAGTCTCAAGAAGCCGCTGGTTCGAATCTCGCATGAAAACTTTGCGTGTATAAATAGCCTGTTTTTTTGTAGTTGGAGTGTTTTGACGACCTCCGTGGCGTAATGGTTACCACGTCTTGGATGTTTATCTATATATGTATTTGTTATAAAATATAGTATCATTGAGTTAGTATCCCATAACACAAGTTTCGAACTAACTTTGGGGCTAGCCAATCTGTGATTTGTCAAAAAAAAAATAGTGTTTTACAAATATTTGAAATAATATTGATTTTGTAGGTATGTGGAGATGTAATGCATAGTGAAGAGGAGCTAAGAGATCATGGCAGTTTGAAGCACAATAACAAATACACGTGTTATTACTGTGGACGCATGTATAAAGGAGAACTGAGCTTCAATTCACATATAAAGAAACATGAGACATGCGAAAAGATTAGGGAATTGAAGTGAGTATAGCCATTACATTTCTTGTTATGGGGATTCTTAAATAAAAAATAGGTGACGATTCGATAGAGCTTGTATTAGGCCTCATCAGCCACAGGAAGGTTTAAGAGAGGTAGGGCACAGCAGATAATCCGCTCAAATCGGAGCAGATGTCTGGGAAAGGACCTCCTCCTTACAGAAGATTGTAGCCAAGTAGCATTGGTCTCGGCCATGTTGTGTTCCTACGGTGAGTAAGGTCTCCAGAGCTCCACTGGGGGGGTTGGGAGTAACACCCCCGGTATTGCAAGCATCTTTATGCTACGTGACGCCTTACCATCAGGCCGGCCGTATGCTTGTTTGCCACCTTTATAGTATAAAAAAAGTATATTATCGTTGAGTTAGTATCCCATAACACAAGTTTTGAACCTACTTTGGGGCTGGCTAGATAAATCTGTGTGATTTGTCCCTATATATTTATTTATTAAATTTTCAGAAGGAAACATCCAGAAAGGCGTTTCAACAGTGATATTAAGAAGCAAATGGTTTCTCAGCCGGACAAGCGTTTCACTTGTGAGACGTGCGGGCGCAACTTCCAGGGCGAGCGGGCGTTGCTATGGCACAACCGGTTGCATACTAATGAGAGACCGTTTACTTGTGAAGTAAGATTTTAACCTTATATACATATTTTGTAGTTTTTATGGTTATGGTTGGTAGGATTCGAACCCACGTCCTCTCAAAATCGGCCGAGTGCTCTTTCCAACTGAGCCACCGGGTTTAGTAATGGCGGCGAAATTTTAAATTTTCATGTATGTACAGTCAACAAAGAACCGAGTTGCCATGTTACCTGTACTTATAAAGCGGATAATTATTTATAAGTGATAGTAACAGACAAAGCAAAGGGTAATATCTGTGTCACGTTTTTTTTATTTTAGATTTTGAGAGCAGCACTGAAAATTATTGAAGCGGACAAAGGGAAAACATGGTGGCTCATGTTAGGATAGTCATTCACATTTGATGAATACTCAAACTCATGTTTTGTTCTATAGGTGTGCGGGCGCGGCTTCGTGTCGCTAAATCGGCGTAATCAGCACGCTCTATGCGCCCACACCGTGCCCACTCGCCGCTGCCCCCTGTGCCCGGCGCTGTTCCATCTCAGGTCCATGGTCAATACACACATCAAGAAGGTATTTATAGGTTTAACTTGATGTTTGAAATTAATATTTAATAATCATTGCATAGTTTCTTGTAAAGCTGGTATTTGTTTCCATATTGGTGCTATAAAGAATAAGGTTTTTTGTTTAGATTTTAAATGTTATCTACTTGATGTTAAAGTATGACGAATAATTTGAAGTCAAGAAAAATTCTTGGAATTACCTTGGGAGTCCCTCTCTCTTTCTAACTTACCAAATTAGAGAGACGTTGTAAAAATTTCGCGTTGCATTATTTAGACTAATAATAAACCGGGAATTAACGCAATCATAGCCTGATGTTTCGACCAGGTTGATCCGGTCGTCGTGGTCACAGTCGAGTTATAATGTGTTTGCGATCATGTGATCATAATCGCCTTAATCTATCTACGACTTACAAGCCATCGTATTTATCCTTTTTTTAAAGGCTAACTGTTGAGTTTCTTGCGGCACGTCTCAACGGGCCATTCACGTCGGAATTCTTGCCAGTAGCATAAAAAAAGAATTTCCTGCAAATCTACTTGCAAACTAAATTTTTATAAAACCTAATTTCCAGGTGCATCTAAAAACGCACAAACGCCGCAACCGCACGATGCGTCACCAGCACGTGTTCTGGGACACGCAGCCGGTGCCCATCCAGGAGTTGAGCGTGTACATACAGAACGAGATACTGGAGCTGCAGTCAGAGTCGCAGGTACAGGCGACAATAACGTCTCCCCTTCCTTTTTCATTCCTTCATAGGTGGGTTACGCATCCAAGATCTTGTAGTCGTGGATGTCCATGGGCAGCGGTGATTGCCTACCATCAGATAAACCGTTAGCTCGTTTGTCCTCCGGTAGAAAAAAAAATTTTTGGACGAATCACACAACGCCATCTAGTCCCAAACTAAGCAACTAAGCTTGTACTATGGGTACTAGATTGCTGATAAATATACTTAAAACTTTTTTTAAATAAATAAATACTTATTATACATAGAAAACACCCAAACCATGGCAAACAGACATGTTTATTCACACAAATGTTTGCCTTGAGCAGGATTCGAACCCGCGGTCCTTGGGATAAAGTGATCATTGCTAGCCACTCGACGACCGGACCTGTCCAACAGGCACTTTATAACGCAATACACACCAAAGCCGCCGACACAGCCCGTCGACAAAACCCATCCATATGAAAAGAATTATGTCGGCAACCTGTCGCCGCATAAACTTTGGCGGCTTGTCGACGACTTACCTACGCAAGTGCTCTGTTCCATAGGCATAATGATAACGGATCAGTAGATTAATATTCGTGACGTGTTAATATTTTTGTGGGGACCAAATTTTCCGACTTGCAGTGAAGTCGCCGACATAGGTTGGCATTTGTCTCGCCGGCAACGATGAACGAGTATAGCTAGAATTAGAAACGAGTTGGCGAGCCGCGGGGAGCGAGTGCGTAGTTCCGATAGTTGTGTACGGCCATAAGCGAGTGAGGCGAGCGATTACTTGCATCACTCGCTCGCGGCAGCCAAGCGTACAGTCCTGACGTAGTTGCTCTCTCGGCGTGAGTTCTAATCGCTTATCGAGTGTTATCTTTCATGCATAGTGAAGCGAGTGCTCGCCGGCAGTGTGAACAGTCGGCGATCAACTGTTTGTATATGCATCTCTTTTGTTTACACGGAATGTATATCTATTGTACGTTTGTTGAGCGAGAAAATAGCCGATAGTTAGTCGTTTTCTCGTCGGCAGTGGGACAAGTGCCGATACCATTACAAAGTCCAAAGAACTGACAGCAGATGTCAATCTTCACAAAAGCACCAACTTGTTGATGATAATTCAATTTTATTTTACAGGTGACAATGGACTTGGAGCACATACCAAACTCTACTATTTGACACGAGTTCCTGAAGAAATGAATTCATAGTGATTCGAATTATGATTGAAAAGGATTTTTAATAACAGTGCTGCCTTTTTTGCATATAATGGACCCAGTTATATGCACGAATGCATTATGGGTAGTGTGTAATGTTGATATTATTCCAAAGTCTTAACTCATACAAGCGCTTTGCAATGTAAAATTTCAAACTGACGACTTCGATTTTGCGCTAGTATGAATTTGACCTTAGTATAATTAGTTGGTGTTGTGTTATTAAGTTTTTGTGAATGGAGAAATATATGATGTACTATCAAGACGTTTTTGTTTCATTTTATCTTATTTGAACCGTATGTTATGTACGGAGCTGTGTTGACAGAACTAATATCGTGCAGTCAGCAACAAAAGTAGATTAATACAGAAATAAACCAGCCCACTTATATGGCAAGACCAAATACAGTCAGGAGCACGTCGAGCTTTACACTTGCAGTACAATTTTGGCTCTTATGACATAGAACTTAAGAAAAATGGTACAAAGTTTGATATGTAAAGGTCGACCTGCTCTTGACTGTACTATTTCGAACCAAGCTGCTTTTGCAAATACGACAACAACCGGATCCGACGGTTTAACGTGCCCTCCGAAGCTCGACATAACGACACCCATCCAAACACTAGTTAGGACCGCTATTGCTTGACTAGAGTGTTCATTTTAGAGTGCGATGCAACACACAGAAAGCTCATTAATCTGTATTGAGATATACACTTTGCCTATGTGCTCTAAATTAGTGCTCAACTTCACTGTACTCCGGTCAACTTCGCAAAAATGTAGAGTGTTATGCTTATGGGTAGATCATACTCTTGAGTAATTACAACTTAAGGTAAAACAGGTATAAAAATAAAATAAAAAATTACTTTTGTATTTACATTTATTTCGCTTTTTTTGTTCACTTTTCAATTATAATATTTTTTTTCATATATATTTTTTTATATATATTTTAAATCAATTGGCTATCGATATATACAACTTACATATAAAGTCCTGGCGCTACATTTGAGTCTTAAAACTAGGTGGAATCTTTGTTTATATGAACCTAAGAATTCCGTGGAAAAATCGTGTTCTCACACGCCCTTGAGAAATATATAAAATTCTTATATGAAAATAACTTGGAAAGCGGAAGAAATCTCGTACATTGAGAGCATGTTTCACTATTTGCTAATAAGTTATAGTTAGCTTATTTCTCAGATAAAAGTTAACTGCTAAATTCATTTTAAAAAAACATTTTATCTGACGAATAATAAACACAAGTAGTGAATCAGGCCCTAAAAGTAACATCGAAAGTCTCGTTGGACACGCCTGTGGTATTCTGCTTTGTACACGCGATAGGTGTCCACGTATGCGTCAAAGGGTCGAAAACTCGCCACGCGTGTTTTTAAAGAATGTTTTATATTGTTATACGTTCACGACAAACAAGCTAAGACACGACAAAACATAAGTTTGTATCTATTGTATATTATTTATTATGGTCTACTTATTTTTTTTTAAGTTCGCTCATAATATACTACTAATTCAATTTTTAAAAAACTTAGTACAGACAAGCTATGCATTATAAGAACATATGAAAAGAATAATATAGATCTTGACTTTTCACTTTTTTTCCATATTGACTGTACAATACACCATATAAACAAATAATAGGAAAATTTTGAAATGGATATTACACATTACTCCGAATAGCATAACAAAAATTTTATGAATAAATAATTATTATGACAAAGAAATAGGTAGTATTGCTTGTTGTGAACTTTAATAAAATTTGACTCATTAATGATTGGCGCCAGTAATTATTTTACAACACGAAAATACCGATTACCGTTTTTAAATATAAAATATTTTAACTTTAAACATTTAAGTCATGACTATACAGTGAAATTTGTCTTTATAGTAAGGGGCGAATCACATGTATCACAATCACACCACACAAATTTGTAGAAGGCAACAGACAAGGCCATCTTACTAGCTGAATATCTTGCCAGTACTGCGTGAGAATTTCAAGTCATTGACACAAATAGAAGAACACCAGCCACATTTGTACTGATGCAAATTTGTACTGATGCAAATTTGTATCACTGCTAAGTTATGTGCAGTGCATCCTTTTATCTTGATGTTTAAACATTGAATATTTACTACGGATGATTGAGATAATTGATATAAAAATTGCTTATTCTTACAAAAAGTGGTCCTTATGTAAAATACCAATCATTTTCATAAAAATTACTAAATGTATTTTTATTACAAGTAGCGCGAATATATACACGTATGGGATCATGACTGCGAATTTGACTCTTCTTATGTCTAGTATTGAAACAAAAATATATAAATAATGTTGCTGTACACACAATCGTAAGACCTTGCCCAGGAAGGGCAAATTCGCCGCGTGTTTTCATTCATTGCGGAATTGCAATAATTTTTCATCATGAGGTCTAACATTCAAAGAGCTCAATGTAGCACGAGACGCGACGCCAACGCGCGTACATGTGTACAGGTTCTAAGGGAATCTTGGATGCCTTGCTTAGCCTTAATTAATAAGTTAGGGAAGTAGTACACGCGTTGTCTATGGTGTGATTGCGATAAGTATGATTAGACCATTGGCGGAAATCTGGCCATATTATTAAACATTAATAGTGATATTTCTTCCACTTTTGTACTAGGAAAGCCATTTGCAAGAAATACTTTATAAATAAAATAAAAATATTAAAAAAAAAAAGGGAAGCAGTAGTCAATTTATAGAAATGGAATTTACATAGAATGTCCTACTTGTCACAATTGAAATAAATAAGTGGGCATTCATAGACTTTTCCCATCACATATTATGGCTGATTGACCTGTAACGCATGGTATCAACAAAAATGTCAGCATCTACGATAATATGCGTTTAATTTAAATATACAGTATTATATCCTATCTATACATATGTTAGGGGATTAAATGCGTGATTTGAAACATATATTTCACACATAAATAATATATAATATTCCCCCATAAATATATTATACCCTAAATGTTAACTACTAGTAAAAATATCCCGTTAAACGTAACTATTTCTGTGCGACGCTTATCAAGTCAAAGAGAACACACTACGCGTGTCATAGAACGAACCACCTATCCTAATCACACCACGTGTGTCGCGTTTCAAATCACACCATGGGTGTCGAGAATCGAGAATACTAAGCGCATTCTTCGGTCGTATTCAAATATAAGCGTTGACGCATCGTCTGACTAAATTAAAGTCTAAGTTAAATAAACAAAGGGGCGATTAGAAACTAATATTTCTTGCAAATGACGTCATAAGAGTGACGGTAAATGCTGACCCTAACGATCTCGAAATCTACACCTTGCTTAAGATTGGGTTATGGGTAAACATTTACCATACTACATAAACTGTGGCGACTTACATTCCGCTGTCGCAGTGCTCTGGCGCGACCTGCAAATCAAACACCGTAAGATACGGAAAGTGGTATGTACACGATGCAAATTGCGACGTCGCAATATGAAGTAACTCTGAGAAATGACTTAATATCGATCTATCTTGGAAACGTGATAAATACATCTACGAAAAGAAGTATAAACGCGGTGCATCGCGACGTCGCAACGCAATGAAGAATTAACATGTCGATCTACAAAACGTGACGCTTTTTAGGTAATTTGACGTAGATTTAAGAGGCTTATACCCAAATTATAAGTTGCGTCGTTTGCAGAAACTTTGAAACAGGCAAACAAAATGGCGGACAGGTGATTACTAACGGTACCTAAATCAATTTTTACAAATCTTTCACGTAAAATTTTATCCACTTCTACAATATAGCTTTGCTTATATTAAGCTAAAGTTGATATAAAAAATTGCGACGTCGCATCCCGAGATGCCAAAATATAAAAAATAGAATTTTTAACAACACAGAAGCGTGTCTTGCCGTAAGAATGCCGGCTAATAAAAAACTATCCGATATTTTCATTATTATTGCTACATTTTTTTTTAAACAAGGCATCGAACAAGTGACTTTACGTTACGTTGCCGTGCACGTCGCAGTCGCGATCTAAACAAGAATACCATTTTTTTAGAACAAGTTAAAAAGAATCTTATTTATATTAAGTCAGATATATTGGTTTACTTAATTAAAATATTTACAAATTATAAAAAAGAAAAGATTATTAATTTTTTTTTTTGTTAACTCAAAAATCTGTTGAAAGCTACACTAACTGATTCTGCAAGTGCTTCTCGCATATTCTTTTTAGAATTTACGCTAAACGGGTTTCAAGTTTTTTTTCTTCAAAAGTAACACTTAGTCATATTACGATGTGACCGTTTTCCGTTTGGAAACAGTAATATTAAGTCTCCAAATATTTCTAGTATGCTATTTTACTGAGATGACTTATTATTAATTTTGGGGAAATTATGTTTTTCCTAGCATTTCCCTTATATCATTTTAACAGAACAAGTGCTATCTTGCAAATTTTTCTCAGTATAAAATCTGCCGTCTGAGGAAAAAAGTTTGACCATTTGAGCCAATAAGCCTAAGTGCATAAAAGACTTGCTGAAAGAGATTGGCAGGGTCCGCTGTCAAGACCTTGTCCGGAAGGAATACGTCGCGAGTTTCGCCTCGTTTTACTATCCATCGCGGAGTCGCAATCATTTCAACGCGAGGTCTAACTTACAAGGATGTCAGTGTAGCACAAATCGCGACGGAAACACGCGGGCATGGCAAAGATATGTTTACGTGGAACGATCAGACCCGAAACTTAAACAATAAGAAACCAAACATCTGACATACTCACCTATGCATTCCCACAAATAACACTTGAACGCAAAATTGCACCAATTAACTAGTCTTAAAACACTAAAATCACATTGTCTATACACGTTTCACTTTTTTAACGTTAGCGGTTCCATATATGAACCTCTGTCGCCATATTTCGTACTGCTACGTGCAGGCGATACTGTTTGACGTTGATGGTTCCTTCTCTGCTTGTTTTTGGGGTTCCGCGTGGTTTGTACCATTCTGTATGTTCACTTCGTACACATTTGATGAATTTGAGTCGTCGTTGTATGATAGAATGCTTACTTCGTCCGTCTGTAACAAAGAGAGAAACAATTGTGAATTTATATTCTTACTCTCCTACAAAAAAGGACCAAGACAGAAAAGGATGGGTAGAATTCTGGAAGATTTGGGATGTATGGCTGGAGTGAACACTGGTCATCATCCTTTCACGCAAAATGGGCACGCCTGATTGCGCAAATGCCCGCACGAAGACATTAAACAGTAAGGATTGGCAGACTCCGCACTCTGTCATTAAATGTGAGACTGATCTCGAAGCAACTTTGGGAATTGGCAATATTGTAAATATTATTCTTTAGGGATTAATTTGGGATTAATTTTGACAGTAGTGACTCTACTTCCAGTGTCAAAGAGGCGTGGGTTCGATCCTCGCACGGGACATAAGTCTCTATGGTTTGACATAAAAAGGTAAACCTAATAAGGTTTTAAAAGATCAATAACAGTTAATATGTCGTAACATTGTTTAAAATAAATGTTAGTATGATGCCCATGACCCGAAGCAGGTTAACTTAACTAAAGACAGTGATCTTACAAGGGTTCCGTTTGTTTTATCATATAAATTACGGAACCCTAAAAAGAGCAGTCCACATGCGACTGAATTGAGTTTTTACCAATTCCCTTCTTTCTTGCTCATCATCAACATCCTCTCTATAGTCCTCTGGGATTGCGGGCGATTGGCGGAGATGATTGCTTAGCAACTGGATTGCGAGCGTTCATTGGCGGCGGTGGTTGCTTAGCAACTGGATTACGGGCGTTCATTGGCGTCGGTGGTTGCTTAGCAACTGGATTGCGGGCGTTCATTGGCGTCGGTGGTTGCTTAGCAACTGGATTGCGGGCGTTCATTGGCGTCGGTGGTTGCTTAGCAACAGGATTGCGGGCGTTCATTGGCGTCGGTGGTTGTCTAGCAACTGGATTCCGGGCGTTCATTGGCGGCAGTGATTGCTTACCAACAGAGCCTGTAGCTCGTTTGTCGACCTTTGTGATGAAAAAAAAATGTTCCTTCAGTTTGTTATACGAAACAACAATCTAGGAATTGATAAAAAAAAAACTCACTCTTTCACTCACTCAATGTTACTTTGGTTCCAGACAAAGATGAAGGGTATTGTACCTACATTGTTGCAATAAGATGAATATGAAGAATGAAAAGGCAGGAAGGAAAAAAAGGGACTTTTTTTGGAGACTTAATGTGTAATCATTTAACAAGTAAACAAGTGATGTATGTAATGCCAGTATAAGTATAACTTTCTGAATGCATTGGCAAATAAGACTTAATCTACAGTATGAGAACCATTGCTTGATGGTTTTACTAAGGAATAATCAAATTTGAATTTTGTGCTTGTTTTTCATGTTTTGTAAACTAAGAATAGGAATTATTACTAAGCCATGATCTGAGTTGGTCGAAATAAAAATATTAAGTATAATATGTAGTGTAACTCACGCTACTCTCGGAGATCCGTTTCGCCTTCTTGTGCGCGTGGGCATGCGCTGCGTCCATCTTGCGTTTGTTGCCAGATTGCGTGCGCTCGCGCTTCAGTAGCGACGGCGACAGGTATTGGTGTAGTTGCTTGCGACGGACGTGACGTGCCTGTAGGATAATAGTTATTAAAATCTAAAATATACATGGGTAAAACTCTACCTCCTATAATTTCTATTATTTTATATGATACCAAACATTATTAGTACTCTTGTATAAAAAAATAAAATTACTTCTAGATTAGTATACACGCAGAACAATGAAACGGGGAGTTTTACTTTATTCAAATCATGACTCTAAATTAAATGTCAAAGAACCGAATCTTTTCATTGTATTTTTAAATATAAGTACAAAGAAAATAAGATTTCAAATAAAACGTTTTAATTAGCACATTATTGCTTACGTATTAGTTTATTAGAGTATGCATACCTCAATGGTCATCCCTTGTCGCAGCATATTGGTATGTTCCGCTTGGTAGTGCACTGCTTCAGTGAACGATGATATATCGTGTGTTAAGTCAACATTAACATTCGTCTTCTCGAAGACCACACCGATGAACCACATGGAACAGTGGTTTGGTACTATTTCACCATTTTCAGTCTTTTTAATTTCCGGAGCCGAGTCTGATTGTACTTGGGAACCTGAAATTTTTTATAAAGTTATTAAAACTGAAATTACCAACACAAATCTCTTAATGCGGAAAAAACATAGTTATTTTAATCTCAGAATGCCAAACACTAAAAGGAGGGTAAAATTACATATTTATGTAGCACTAGCGAAACCCGTGCAACTTCGTATGCGTGTATTTATGCACAGCAGCGCCCTCTACTTTTTAAAGCTCCATTGACTATCAGACTTGACCAAATCCTATGGGAAACGCGTACTTTTCGGGATAAAAAGTACCCTATCTGTTAATCCAAGGTATCAGCTACCTACATACCAAATATCATAAAAATTGGCCGAGCCATTTGAGCGTGAAGAAGTAACAAACATACAAACTTTAGTCTTAGAATATTAATGGGACATAGCGGGATAAAGTTTGAACTATTGTAGAGTTGAATATAAGTTAAGCAAAATTTAAATTTGTATTTACCTGGTGGCAATGCTAAAGGCTGTCCATTGTTGGTGTTAAGAGGTACAGAATTGTAGCACTCAGGGTTGACGTGAGCGATGGTTATGTGCTGATTGCGTTCCAGTGTGTCTGTAATAAAAACAAGCAATTAATATAAAGAATCTTAATACTACACTGTAGGCGTTTTAATTCTATATTAAGTCTCAAGCTATCTCTATTTTTCTTCTTTAGTTAGACAGTGGTGCTAATTCTGTTGTATTCTGTTGTACATTTAACTAGACTAAACTAATTTTGACAGAACTAGAAGTGTTGCTATCCTTGTCACTAATTTTACACCACGGAAGGACAACAACACCTTTGGTCCTGTCAAAATTAGTTTAGTCTAGTTAAATGTACAACAGAATTAGCACCAGTGGCAGCTATAAATTAACGTGTCATTTACATCAAAAATGCATTCAGTCAGAAACTAGCTGATAAATATATAAAATTATTATACAGACATAAAAAACAACACTCACTAATAAGATGCCGTATTTTGCTCTCAATCAGTTCACACCACTGTAACTGATCGTCCGAAGTGCCAGACGATGCGAGGAGCACTATAAAGTGTTTGTAACGAGAGAAGAAGTTCGGAGCTTCAAATAAGCGCTCCCATCCGCACTTGCTCAACATTATTTCGTCTGTTATCGCTAGACCTGAAACAAAAACGATTTATTTATGATCTGTGCTGTGATGGATGTATCGATTGATTCGTGCTATTCACTATTTATGTTAGGTACGAGACTAGACCCCTTGTATCCAATAAATATTTATGATACGAATCTGTCATGTTTTAGGTTTTTGTTATGCGTAGTACACAAAAAACAAATAGTTTTAGCATAGTTTAATGTATAAAAACTAAATATAGAAAATCAGAAAATGTGATATTTTATAAAATTCTTATCATACATTTGTACATACGAAAATTAAGAAACAGCTCATTTATAATACATACCCAATCTAAATTCTTCCATGATGACGGTCCTTGTTGAAGCTGAAACGTTGAATGTGGAGTTCTGTTGTGGGTATGCGGGTGTGATTATTGGCATTAGATGGAACCGATCTGATAGGTTGACCTGTAAGAATTATTCTATAAGTATGCTATCCTGGTGTTTTGTAGATAAAGAGAGACTTTTCTAGATTAAATTTTACATTTATAAGTTATTTGATTATATGAAATTTATTGTAATTTTTTTTTCGTTAGTTCTTTTTTTAGTTTTTGTATGCAAATTACAAATAAACGATTTTCTGTATATCTTTTCCTATGAAAAAAAAAAAAGACAATCTTACCCTCGGGTCCCATACAGGGAAGCCTAAATTGACAGTATCAGGCTGTTTTAGGAGGACGGGCTGCGGCCACTTCCACTGACTGAACACCAGGAAGAACTTGTGTACAAGTGTCGCTGGCAATGCATTGGGATATAGTTGGCAAGTCCTGGCGACTAGCATCGCCCAGGACACACCGCCCAGGTACCCAAGCTTGTTAGAGTAAATTCCGTGATCTGTGAAATGTGAAAATATTTATAATTTTCTCAAAATTACCATTTAAATGTCCTATAAATCTAGGTACAGTCACTTCGAAGATTAAGCTAGTTTCTGAAACGTTTTTCTCAAGTTAATGACGCTTTCAATTATAGCTATCAATACCAAACTAAAGAAGAAAAAAGGTACCTTAAGACTTATTGAGTCTATTTTCTTTCATGTCTTTTACCGGTGGTCATTTTGCTTTTTTACGAAATTGTAATAGCATATAGAGTAGATTAATTACAGAAATAATTTATTACTGCATGAAGACAGGTGTCTGTGAAGACTACTCTCTAAATAAAGTTTTTTTAAATCTGTAAATCTTAATGTAGAATTAAAATTAGTTTCAGAAACGCTGTAAACGGCTGTAAATGGTACTAATCGATTTAACTGAGAGATACTTACGTTTAGCCCATAGCTTAATGGCTCTCAATGTAAGCCTGAAGTTTTCTATATTGGGAACGAGACGCAGTATTTCGTCGGTGACGCGGCAACCGTTGAGAGATCGTACGCACTTTTGGTTCAAGTTCTTGAGCAGCATATCGTCACGTAAGTCAAATGAATCTGAAATAATGCTTTAATTGATATATTTTTTCAAGGGTGAGAAAGGAAAGATGGCGTATAATGGTGCCGTCCATGATGGAAGCACAAGTTATCATTCAAGTGATTTAAACAAATCAATAATATTTGTATTATGTTGACTAGAGAAAGTAATTGTACGCGCCTAGTCTGTAAATAATTGCTTTTATAATTTTTAACTAGAGATATTATAATTTTTGTATTACTTCATCTCATGAAGGTTAGATTTCGCTTGGGACCAGTACAGTAAATGGTTGTTTTGTGTATGGCAAACTGCAGGCAGACAGATGGAAGAAACTAGACTAGCCTTTGTGTCTAAAGGACAAGCTAAAGGACTCTGCAACCTCAGTTTTTTTTTTACCAAGATATCAGCTACCTACATACCAAATATCATAAAAATTCCATTTAAGCGTGAAGAGGTAACAAACATACACACAAAGTTTCGCCTTTATAATATTAGTACGATTCTTACCATTATTATTCTTACCAGGTATCTCCTTGAGCGCCAGTCTGGCGAACAGCAAGTCAATTTCAATGCCATCAAAGTTCATCTTGATGACTGGAACAAAGGCGTCTTCTACGGCGCGCAGATCTTTAACCTAAAATACATTTGAGATTGTAATTCACGTTTATTTATTAAAGCCAGAAGATCTTGAGACAATCAATTAAGATATAGATATCTATCTAGGTTTGTTAAATAATTTATTAAAGTTTATGATTGATGAATGTATAGTTTCAATTATGTAGTTAAACACAAGATCTTTTCACAGAAGAAAAATAGGCTTAATTTTAAAATTTACTGTAAAATTTCTAAATAAAAAAGATTTTAGAGTGAGTTTGTTTTATACTATGTATGTATTGTATGTGTACTATGTACGGATCCGAAAGGCGGAGGAACGCATTTGCTGGAAAGTATTGGGAAAGGCCTATATCCAGCAGTGACTAGAAACAGGCTGATGATAAATGTATGTATTTTTACCTGCGGCTGTTGCTTCAATAAATCGTAGAACGACTGGAAGTAATCGGTCCTGTCGATATGGCGTGGGGCTACGCACAAAGCGTCAATGTCAGCACCTCTTTGATGTACCTATAACAATGTAATATGTTTTAATGTTGTCTAACTAAACATGCGACAACAACAGTATTTGGATAGTTTAACATACACAAATCAAATTTATCCATTTAGAAACTTATGATCCCATTCCAATACATATATGTGACAAAACTTTTCCAGTGAAATTCTATTATATATGGTTTGAAATAGTTTGTGATACCTTTTGTATTAACATAATGTTGTGAGTTTAATTTCAATCATGTTTTTTTCTTGTGCCAAGTATATTGAAACATATTTTGTGTTAAATGAGCTATTGTACTTACCCCAAGTCTGTACGATCCGAAAGTATAAATATTCCCGCCAACAGTCTCTGCTACACTCGGCGGCATGTTCTTTCTCAGTGACTCATCTCGGATCCACTGACGGACCAATCGGTGCAACTGTCCTAGCACCTCCATACGGTGGTGCATCTCATTCTCGGACTCGAACACACCAAATGGGTTAAGGGATTCCTTGAGTTCATTAGTCTTTTCTATGTCAATAGGTTTTGGACCTAAAAAGATTAATATTTTAATTAACAATCTTATGATATGCTGACTATGTTGTTGTCTAAGAATACAGAAAGACAGAAGGGATATTGTATTTGAGTTTAGGGACTTTTCCACCGAATTTTCGATACAATAAAATAAAGCTGCTGTTTCCTTTTCACAGACCATACTTGTTTATTTTAATATGGTACCTAATATTATAAGAATAAAAGTATTATTAATGACAAAACATTGAAGACTGCTCGAGTAAGAGATCTCGATATTTCACACAGAATAAATAGCCTTGCATTGTGATAATAACTGTGTAATGATTGAAAAAGGTAATGAATGAATGAAGTTATTGTTTGATGGAAATTGTAAACAATTTAATATAATAGACAACTCTGCTATCTATCTAGTTCTAGTCAGTTAGTAGCGAATAAATTATCAATACAATCTTTGCCAAATGCTTGTTTTTTTATGCAAAGGGAAGGCAAACAAACTAACATTTATTTTGTCCTGGCCAAAAACACTTACCAGCCATAGAAATAGCCGAAGTCATCCCCAACGTCTTCAAATTCTGCTGATTTTGATGTTCGTTGGTCTTCTGGGCATTATGATGATGGTTGGTGTGGGAGTACTGAGATGATGGCCACATTTTCGACATGGTTGTATGTCTAGTGTTTATTTATAAACATTTAGCTCTCCTAGGCGCCAACTGCTGGGTTGCTAGTGGAACTGTTATTCTGTAACAAGAGAAAGTCTTTTTTAAGCCTGGCGAAATCTGACAGTGGTCAGACCTAAGGAACTTAGGCACAGGCAGCATATCACAAGAGATTACTTTAAAAAAATTATATCGACTAGAACAAAAATTAAAAATACTTTACTTGCAATAGATATCAAACTTAATTATCTATCTAGTCTTTGTAATAGATACTAGACTTAATGCTAAATTCAAGTTCTAGTATTCATAGTTTGCAGTGATATTCGAATTAAAAAAAAAGTTAACAAAATTATCAAGAAAGTCAAGTGACGCCATCTATTATTATCCATGTTAAACTTGACCCATGTTTTAGTAAAATCGCGGCCATGTTTTCCCTCTGGTGCATTTGAATTGGAAATATAAAACTTCGAGCTATATGTAAATTCTCATTTATATTCAAAAGTTCTTATAATGTAAAATGTCTGTTGCTATATTTATTAAGATATAACAGAGTTAACAGAAGACTCAACAAAGTGTACATAAAGATAGTATGGTCAGCAGTTTGATTCCTGCACAGGTAAACATTTATGTGACATCATTTGTGTTTGTTGTCGAGTCGTTTAGTTTTCTATGTATTCAAATTCAAAATATTTTTATTCAAATAGGCCTAATGTGAGCTCTTTCGAATCGTCTCAATTTTTTCCTACCACCAGTTCAGACGGCAGATTTGTGCTAAGAAGAAACTGGCAAGAAACTTGGCACTTGCTCTTTTAAAATGGTATTACTATTATAAGTTTACATTTACAATAAAATATACATTGTCTGGTACCTTTATCACCAGCAGGGTTAAGTCTAACTTACTTTGGGACCAGTTGGTGCTGTGTGAATTGTATAATTTTTTATTATTCATAAATACAAGTCTTAAGATTGACAGAGAAGCAAATAGATTATGAGTGCTAGAGAGGCAAGACTGATCTGATCTCTATGAACCTAGCTCCTAATTTATATGCAACAAGGATAAACTCTAACATTGACCTCCGACTTCCAATACGGTTACTATTATGTTTATCAAAATCAAAACAAGTTTTTCAATACAGTATAAAGGAAAAGAAAAAAAGCAATTTTAGGAAATTGTAAACTGTTTTAGGTTTACAATTTCCTTATGGTATGAAACATATTCCATGATATGCAATCGAACTCACAGACTACCGGTTTTTTTATATTCTACAGATCTACGGTTCTACGGTAACGCGTCACAACTCACAGTAGAAAACATTATTCGGTCAGAGAGTCGCGTTAGGGGCAGGCACTATTTACGGACTTTTCAAGGTTCATTCAACTATTTATTTCTAACATTTGCTATCAATAAATAAATAGTAGGTACGTGTGTACATAACTCTTATTTTTTATTTAACAATGCTAACAAAACAATATTATACGTACAATAATTTTATGCGAATCTTTTGTTGGTAAAACCGATAAGGTCATTACAAGAAATGACTTGCACATAACAAAATATATGAAAATAATAAAATATTTATACAGTAAAACGTGATAAATGTTTAATTTTTATGACAAAATTAAGAAACAAAGGGCCGCTATTGTATTGAAAAAAATCTCACGTTGCTTCAACTACCATAAACAGTTGCAACATTTTGTTCTACAAATATTATGTCTAAATTATACAGAATCGTCAATACTTACTAATTACAGTTATCGTTGGTGTAACTACTCAATGTTTCGCACAAAAATATAACTGAATTCATAATAAATTATAGAAATAAACATTACTTTCCAAACAAGCACCCAACAGTCGCTAACAACAAGGCAGCCATGTTGAACAAGATGGCGTTTATGAATATTGCCTGATTTGAAAATGTGTGTTTACAGTGCTGCCAGTTTATTATATTTTACCTTTTTGAGTTTATTCGAGAAAAACAAAATACATGACATGGGATTTTAATATTCTTTTACTTATTTTATTAATTAATAACTTACTAACTACCAAGCAAACGAATGATTCCACTTAGTGGATTCCACACTACAAATATACTGTTGTTTTTCGTTGTTTATTTGAATCCATGATTTGAATATGGTTTTTGTTATCAGATAAAAATACTTTGGCTAAAAATAAAATTTAGATTTCTGTAAGAAATATTAAACAAACAAATTAAAATTCAACCGTTTTTAATAACAAAACGCAAAAGGGTGCGTTCACACAATTCGTTATTTTCGCGCATGTCTATTGGCAGTTTTTTGTGTGACGTATCCTCGACGTATCAGAAAACGCCGTTGAACTTGTTCACATATCACCATCTCGTTCCGCGTGATACCAAAAGAAAGGGATTGATAGAGAGCCGGTTGATGTTTTCGTGTCAGCCTTGTGCCCATTTACGAGGAGTAGGTAAAATCCGCCATCTTGAGAGTGAATTCAAGAATGTGAGGACTTTTATCGGAGTTAAGTGGATATCTTTATTAAATTTAATATTAAACGTATGGACATTTCCCAACTACGCGTTCGCACACATTTGACGCGAGCCGGTCGGTATAAAAAAAACTCGTTGCGTGCATCATATAGCTCTAACGCCGAATTGTTCAGTAGTGTTTATGTGACAGGGAGACGACACCGTAAGCTTTCTAATAGTTTTTTGCGTGTCTATTTCCGTTTTCCATCTCGACGATCGTTAGCATATACGTGAAAGTGTTGAAGTTTCGGGTATATCATCACAGTTGTGGTTATAGGGCTTCGCGATGTGTTTTTCTGGACGAAAATGCGGTTAGATGGGCGTTGTTGGTCCGTCAGTAATAAGTCAGGAGGCTCGTGAGCCTGGGCGGGCGGAGCGCGCGGCCTCCGTGGGGATGCGAGCGGCTAGGGCGGCATAACGAGGTGTTAAGTGTTTGATCTGTGAACTGGTGAAAATGTCGACGACAATGCGACCGACTCTGCAGACTGTCCCGGAGGCGCTCCCGGCAGACCACGTGACGGCGGCGCCGGCGACTCCCGCCGCGGCCCCGGCTACCTCGGCTCCGTCGCAGCCGAGGCACCCCCGCCCGATATTCAAGGTAAGTCACATTTTTATTCCCTTGGGCTGCATGTATCAGCAACTGAGTTTTGCTATTGTGTCATTTTGCGAAGAAACATGATTTGCTGAGTTGCTGGTATAATGTAACCCAAGCTGTGGTTCCCCTGTCATCATGCTTAGTTACAGTAATGTAAAACCTACGCAATTTTCCTCAACTTAAAATTATTACCTATTCTTATTGGCAACTATTACAATAACAAACAGCTAAACACAGTTTAAAAAAATAATTTACATAATCTGTAACATTCATATGTAATATTTATGGCCAGTTATTATTATTATTTCAAACAATAAAGAAGCTACTGTTCATTTATTAAAATTGAATGGTCTCAGTACCTAACAATTTGTGTTAGTTTTAAAATGTTAATTTTCCTCTGCCAAAAATCTTGGAGGTTTATATTTAATAGATTGAATGATGAGTGATTTTTTAAATAGACTATGAAATTACTTCAGTACTTTTTACTACTCAAATCTTCATACAAATGAAATAATTAGGTACTTTTTAAATGGTAAAAACAGATTTAGGTATGTAAAATCATGGACAAATCTACTATTCTATCGAGTTTTTTTGATTTTAAATTGAAAAGATCAAATCCATATCAAATCAAAAAGTAAAAAATTAAATGAAAAGCTAAGTAACAAGTGAAAAGAATATTAGGTGAATGATTTTTTAAAATAATTCTTTCAAGGAGAATTAGTAAAATTATTTCATTAAAACAAAAAAATCTAATTTTTTTTAAAGGATATTAAATCAAAATTATTACCATAAAAGGAAATATTTAACGATTTTAACCTATTCTGCATCTTATAAATGCCTAGTTACGGTAATAGTAATTTTTGTAAAACACACAACGCTAGTAGCCTAGATCTGCCTATAGAAAGTTGTGGTCATCTACCGTAACCACTAAACTATAAAATTGTTTGCGTAAACTATGTTCCTATTTGCAATGAGATTCAAAGAAAACTTTTTTGTACATACAAAAGATAGTCTTTTATATTAAACATACTTAATGTCGCTATAAAATGTTAAAAATTTTATATGAATATAAAATTTTGTTCAGTATGTATTTTTTGTTTTTTCATTTACGCTTTAACTACATACTCTACATCTACCAAAAGTAACTTGTTATTTTTTACTGCAGTAACTTCACCATCAAATCCTTAAATTAACTAAATAGTTAAAATATGAATAGGATTATTAAAAGTTGAGGAAAACTGTACATTTTATTAAATCAGTTTTGTTTTTATTTACCTCAATCATACTAGGTATATAATTATTCGTTTGTAGTTTAGGTATAATAATTATTAATTTGTAACAATATTTTGTCTTTCAAACTGTCTAGCTATTAGACTACATACAATCTCTTTTTTTTCAACACCAACAGCTATCTATGATTTTCAAAAAGATGTTTACTTTGTTAAAACAAGCCCTAGTGTAAACACTTAATTTATAAATTGCTTCTATCTTGTGGTTACTAAAAATATTAATTTTGCCACACAAAAATGTGTTTTTAGGACACATGCTAAAGTGCAAAATGTTTTGATTAATGTGATAAAAGCAACAGATGTTTTATACTGAAAATAGTTTTGCGTAGAAATTATAATTTATTGTACACCTACCTACCAAAATATGAGTCATGTGTGATGAAACCGGTTAAGTATTTACTATCTATAGAAATTCTATTTTCATTCATTGCAATACATTAGTTACTTCCTTTTACACAGATTGGGCTAGCCCCAAAGTAAGATCGAAACTTGTGTTATGGGATACATAACTCAACGATACTATATTTTATAACAATTATAGATAAACATCCAAGACCCAGGCCATTCAGAAGAAGTTCGTTTTTCATCATGACCCGACCGGGATTCGAACCCGGGATCTCCTGGGTGGCGGTCCGGCATGGTAACCTTTAGGTCGTCGAAATACCTTTTTGGAAATCAGGACATTAAGAATCTACTCCTTTAAACTAATTTTTAAACGTAAATAAATATTTTTTATTCTAAAATAAAATATACTAAAAGCTTATTAAAATGACAGGGGAACAATTATTTTTAATTTTTGTGTTTATAGCTTTGAGCAAAGTGTTTTGTGTATGTTATATTTTAAAAATGTCGCGCCATAATGTTTTCGTCCAAAGTTGTGATTGTCTGTGTTTTTAATGTTTTTATACAGGTTTTATTCAAAATTTAAAAGAAAACTATTTACTTTTCCGTTTTCACAGGATAAATTTACTTGTCCGCATTTTTGCGGTTATTATTTTGCACAATTACGAAATACTGAAATTAACATATATTTATGTACGATATCGAAATATTTTATACCTATGGACTTTTCTACTTTACTTTAATTTCTAATTTAATTTAGTAAAACGACTTACCAGTCCCAAACAATGGTTCTCTAGATGCAGCACAATCCAAAAGTAATAATTTTAAGTATGTATTAAATTCACCATAAATTTCGCGCAAATATTAAGTTCACGTAAATATTGAATTCACCACTCACTATAAGTATTACTACTACTCCCGGTAAATCAAATTTTTGATCCGAACACTGTAAGGTCAGAAACCATACTGTCTTGTGGTCAAAAGTCAATGAAAATATATAGGGCACGTAATAATAATAAGTATAAATTAGGGTATTGTTTAACATGTGGCATTTTTTTGTCCCTTTCTTAAAGAGTTGCGATAACGATATCTCATTACAATAAGCAACTAAACAATAGGGCTATCCCGTTCTATTGTTTACTCAGTTTACTACTTATCAAAATGTACATACTTTGATTTTTAAAATTTATGATTATGTTCCTAATGTTTTTTTTTTTCAATTTTGTTAGTTATACAAAAAATATTAAATTATAAAAATATTGGCAAAATAAAAAGACTTACCAGTCCCAAGCAACGGATTAATCTCACAGAACGAGCAAAGTACAATCCAATAATTTTTTATATTGGCACTCTAAATTCACGTAATTTTTCACCATAAATTTCGGTCAAATATTAAGTTCACCATAAAGTTCACGTAAATATTGAATTCACCACTACGTAACGTATACTATTCCTGCCAAACGTACTCAAACTTTTGATCCGAACACTGCAAGGTCAGAAACCATACTGTCCTGTGGTCAAAAATCTATGAAAATATATAGGGCACGTAATAATAATAAGTATAAATTAGGGTATTGTTTAACATGTGGCATTTTTTGTCCCTTTCTTAAAGAGTTGCGATAACGATATCTCATTACAATAGGTAGTCCTATTGTTTACGGCTTATCAATGTCAAAGTGCATCTACTTCGATTTTTTTTTCTATATAAGTACCTACTTTTATTGTTTCTATTGTAATTTTGTTACCTGAAAAAAAATATTACTTCCAAGAATAGATAACTAAAATGTTACATGTCAGGTGACCCGTGTTGGCTCGTTTCTCTACTGTTATAATAAAAAAATAAATTAAATAATATTTTTAAATTATTAAAATACATATCATATAAAAAAAATATTAATAATACAAACGAATTAGTAAAAAAATATTAAATTTTTCGGCATGTGTTTTTTTTTAATATTTAAAAATAGATATTCATTTGAAACAAAATATGTAAAATTGTTAGAAGATAAACATAATATTTACTAATACTATATAGTTATTTATCGTATTAGCAATTATTTATTTTATGAATTTAATAAAGTCTAAATTATCTTTTATTCTTAGAAAAACACACAATAACCCCATTTTACGATTTGCAATGCCGCTATCTATGCATTTATGTAATCATATTACAAGAACAGATTGACAATGTTATCTCTAATCATAAAGAGCTTTCGGTTTTTTCTTTTGTGATACAGATCGGATGGACAGGGCGGCTTGGTCACATGAGTAAATAAAACCACGGAACAGAGGCTTAACTTCTAAGGCGCGTTCAAAATTTATACCTATTCTGGCACTGTAGAATAAAATGAAATAAACAAAAAGACCAGTTTTTTTTTACAAGTTATTTATTAGTTTTCTTACAAATTACATATTCTAAATATTATTTTATTATTTTTTTTTTTCCAATAATTTGTTATTTCTTTTGATTGAGTGGTTAATCCTAAATGTAATGTAGATTTTTTTTAGATAATCGAGCGGCAAGCACTTGCATGGCATATCAAAAGTACAATCATGCATACGTTTAATTAAATTATTACCAATATTAATAATATTTATTTCATAATAAGTAAATTAAATAAATATATTTAATAAACACTTTATTAATTGAAAAATCGATTTGATAATATAGTCGATCGTGGTTAAAAAACACAATCTCCTTTCACTACTAGTATTGAGTTTTTTGTCTGAGGTGGCCGTGACATCACTTCATAGGTGTGCATATGTCAAATCAAATATTTAATAAAGGAAATGTCATAATTTTCTAGTTTATCGAAGGCCCTGATGTTTGTCCTCGAAGCAACCGGTTTAGATCGGTTTGCCGCTCGTACGTGACGAGCGCTCTGAGGTCACGCACACACGCGCCTCATGATTGTGTGCGTGTACTCATCGCAGCGACATTGTATGAAGTGAAGTCTCTGTTCCGTGGTTTTATTTACTCATGTGGCTTGGTCACAGAAAAAATATTATAAAAAAAATGTATTTTGTTTTTTATACACGTGGTTTATTTTTTGTTACTTTCTGGACAGTACGCGCCAAAATTTGGGCGTATAAAACAATTGAAAATCATTTGAAAATCGATTTTCGTTTTGCACCGATAAGTATGAGTTTCGAACTTCGTACGTCTGCGCGAGTCAGACGTGTTGGCGACTAGTATAGTTACGCACGATTTACTAGTGTGGTAAGATCTCATATTTTATTTTCAAGGACCTGTTACCGCTTATTGATAAATTCTAAATTATTTTATTATAGTTTTTGAATTATTTTAAACAAGTTTATCTAAACCGAAAATATCTAGTCATTGTGAAATTGGCGGGTCGATTCACGCAACAAAAGCAATCAAAATCTAGTCTATCTTAAACGCGTTTTGTATGAGCAAGATTGAGAATAGATTTTGACTGAGTTTATTACGAAAATAGACAGACAGTTCTTACATTATTATGAATTGAATTATTTATTAGTCTTACCGTTTCCAAGCAATTATTCTCGAAGTTGAACCACCGTATAACAATTTTAATCCCTTTTTTCACTAAATACACTTATTTAAACGTAAATATTATAAAAATCACCATACAATCACGTAAAGTACAAAATGATAGATTTCCCGCCAAAAGCAGATCGAATAATTTTTATTCGAAGACGCAATGGTCAGAAACCATACTGCCTTATCGTCAAAAATAAACGAAAATATATAGGGAGGTAATTAAAATATTATTCGCATAAAATGATTTATTAATTATCTTATTTGTTAATGACTTTTATTCTGATGAATAGTTACTAATTAAAATAAATGAAGTAATTAGTATTAGCATACACCGTTGATTAACTTCAAGTAATTAAATATTTATTACGTACTTATATAATTAATATCTGTATTTATTTAATTACAACAAGAAAGGTTTAAGTTAAATACCTATTCTAAGTACTAAATTATGTCACCTTCAATCTTATTAAGAATCTGTTTTTAACTATCTATTATCGGCAAGTTTCGGAAACACATTCTAATATTAATTCAGAGCCATGACTTTGAAAAAAACAAATCCATGATTTCGATCGAATTTAAAAAAAGATATAAATACAGATTCTAAATGCAAAGAAGAACGAAGCGTAACATTTAAAAAAAAAAAGGATTTACGTTCATGTATACTACATATTACGCATAAAATGAATGAATTATAAATCGATTTAATTATTCAAAACAAACACTTTTCATTCATGGATATCCGATTTATCCTTTTTTTATATCTTAAAATAACGTGTTAGGGTTGTGGGGCTATGGTTTCCAGGGAAACGGTCACCATTTCATGCATAAACAATTAGACACACTGCGTTACACAGACTTCGTTCGGATGAGCGGATTTTCATTGTGTATATAGGGTTGGTAATATTGCGTAAAACGTATTATTTTTACCAACCATTTATGTCCCACCACTGGGCAAAAACATCTCCTCTTTCTCCAATTGGAGATTCCTATTTATTTTACAATCTTTTTGTTAGCTATTCAGATCCAACTTATACTTATGGGCCAAAACCTGTTTTGTGACTTCATGCATATCGTTTGCCAGTTCCAATCTTCGCAAAAGACAGTCAAGTTTGTCCGACCATCGCATCCTTGGCTTACCCTTAGACTACTAAAATTATAAACCCGAAATTTTATGGATAGATGTATGTATGTATGTTTGTCAATATTTTACATAAAAGCAGGGCTTGATAGATTTCCTGAAGTTATAAACATAATTATCAAACCTGGAATTGACATGGGATAGTTTTTGTAGCAAAAAAGGGATTGGGTGCGTAGTCTATTTCCTTCATAAAGTGAAAGCCATGTCTTATTCGAACCAACAAACGGAGAGTAAATCTATTTTAATATTTTTTTTAAAAATAACACGTGTGTTATTAATTTGGTTACACAGTTGATAACCCTTATGACGTCGTCCGACGGAGTTCCCCCATAATTTACATTGTATTTTTTTCTCTCTCTTACTTACATAATTAAATTGTAATAGGTACATTCAATACATCCTTTTCAGTCTAATTTCTTTCTGATTAAATTCGTGCGAGTTCAAGATACTGTAATTTCTTCTCCGGGACGTCAATAAGCTTCCTTGCTTATTATCAATCTGAGGCCCTAGCTATAAGAGACAGCCGGTGGAAATGTGTGGTGGACTTGTCCCGATAGCATAATAATAATGTCTATAAACATTAACACTTATTTTGAATTCATTTGGAGGTTATAATTTTAGTTTATGCATTATTAAAATAGCACGGGCAGCGCGTCATACTGTCGTGACGTCATTTATGTATATTTTCGACCTTATTGAAGTTTTATGCAATTAAGTGACGTCACTGTGTCGTCGATTCCGCTCATCCTACTGCAGAGATACGTGTCTTCCTCCAATCGAAGTGGATTAAGGCATCGGCCCAATAGGACGCAATGCGCGATTATCGTTGGTTCGCGCAAATTTTACTCGTACGAATTCGCGATCAAACATATTGAACTCGAATAGGTGTCGTAACTGACAATCGCTCGACGCTTGGACGTACGCTTAGGAACACGCGATAGTCGCATCGCTTACTCGCGCGATGATCGCGGATTCGCGTTCTATTAGGACGATGCCTTAGACTTAGAGCGTACTCTGCCACGCTACTCCAATGCGGATTGGCAGAGGCCGGTGTATTCAAGCCGAAGGCTACCGACTTGGCTAAAGACTGTCATCCGATCCTCAACGGCCGGGACCGACGGCTTAACGCGCCTTCTGAGCTAATGAAACCCATCGAAACGCTAGCTATAGGTGGATGTTGCTTAACTTGCTTATTCGTTTTAGACTACGACGCCATCGAACTCCTCAAAGTGTAGATCTCGCATTATATTAAGATTCGCCCGTAATAAATAAACGCCAAACAAGATTTCTAAAACAATATGCAGTTTCCCTAACATGTTAACGGTTATGTCATCTGATGCATGGTCTAATTATAGATGGGCCGGGAGCGTGCGCGTGGGCAACTGTCCTCTGAAAATACTGACGTTTCTAGTAAAATTATATTGCTAGACTCGTAACCCGCGCAACTTGGTGAACATGTTCCTCGCTTTGCCGACAGTTGTAGTTTTCTCCCCCGCGACGTCAGTAAGCTTCATCGCTTATTGTCAATCTGAGCCGTTGTTGATCCTGGCTACACAGGAGACACATCGGTGGGAATGTGTGGTGGGCGTGTCCCGATCTCACTTTCCCGCAGGTATTTCGAAAAATCCTCCCATGTTTCAGGTCTCTATGATCAGCTGCTAAAACAGAATATAATCAAACTTAATTTGGATAAAAAGCTTAATACACATACACTACTACAATTTAACACAGTGGATATATAAAAAAAATAACATGACAAGTGCCGTGTGCTGCAGCCATCGAAAAAGGTCATTAGTTCAGTGTAATCTTTAGAACAAGTTCAGATGACAAGCGCTCAACGCTCGTTTTGATAACGCGCGTTTACAACTACATGCATTTTATTCAGGCCGTACACATGCTAACGCGCGTTTTAATAAAGCGCGCGTAATAAAATGTATGTAAATGTAAACGCGCGTTATCAAAACGCGCGTTGAGCGCTTGTCATGTGTGACTTGGTCTTACTCACAGTTTATGGGAGCAAAGCACTGGGGCCCAAGTCTGCTAAATATAATTGCACTAATAGAGTGTCGATAGTGTGTCACTTGAATAGTTTTTGACATTTGGTATTCTCATATTTGTTCAAGTCCGAGGCCATTTCATTGACACACTATCGAACTACTATTGATCTTTCCGGTAGTATCTTTCACATAAAAGCGATTTAACTGAAATAGTTGTTCATGGTAGATTTTAACTGTCGACCATTCCGGTCATATTCCACTGACACTAATATAATAATAATAATAATTTATTTATTTATTTATTCAGACAATTTGAGTCCATAATGGTGTTAGTTACAGTGGTACTTAATAGCAATGTTAGTAACAATATTATAATATACTAGTTAACTTTTAGCAGAATACCATATTTGCCAATATGGAAATATAATGACAATAGGGTGATGATATGGCAATAGTTGGTCGGCTAATTTATAATTATAATAATAATAATAAATAATAATAAAAACGTTTATTTTCTCTCCACAATCATAGGCTTAGGTGGTAATTTAACAAGACATATAAAACAGTTATTAGACAGGGAGAGACTGGAGCCTGAACTAAGCCGAGGCCTGTATCTCAGGGCACCAGGACCCCCCTCCTCGAAAAAGGATAATACATAAATAGTAGTACTTATTGTTAGATGGCAAGTACATAACCAAGTACGTTTATATTAACACTACTTAGAGAATTTTAATTTTGATAAACAATAAATTAAACTAATAAACAAAACCAAAGAAATAAAAAATAAAAAATAAAATAAAAATAAAAAGTCAAACATTCTTAATAGGGATGTTTCCTTCTATGGGTTTGTGAGTGTGTGTGTGTGTGTTTGTGTGTGTGTGTGTGTGTGTATGTGTGAGTGTACGAGTGTGTGTGTGTGTGTGTGAATACAAAATTGAGTGATAGTAATGCATTAGCATGAATAATTGTTCTATTGGGAGAAGATATAATATCAATATCAATATCAATACTATGTTATTGGCAGGATTAGGTTTTCGGTATCAATATAGTTTAGGTTCTGAAGATATGCACTGACCTTTCGTTTACAGACATACTTGGTGAATGGGAATAGATCAAGGGTTTTATGTAATTTATTGTAAGTAAACGGACCGATGAAACAGAAAAAACGATGAGAGAATTTGGTTTTGAGTGGGGTAGTAGGGATAACAAGGTGATTGCGTCGAGTGACGGCTAAGGAGGGGATGTATTTTGTTGAGGAATGTTGTTTAATAATGGTATAAAGAATGAACAGTTGGCGAACAGATAGAACTTGGCAGTACTGGTAAAGGTCAAAGGTGGGAAAAAGGAAAGGTTTCGAAGAGCACACCTTTAATAGGGCCCTCTGTGCTCGTTCTAATTTTATGAGGGTAGATTTGGCACAACCTGCCCAGGAAGTTATGCAGTAGATTAGGATAGACTGACACAAAGCTACATATAACATCTTAATTATGTGAGGTGAAGCAACGGAACGCAGTTTTCTGAACACAAACATGAGCTTTCTGATCCTTACGGCAGTATTGCTGATATGCTGCTGAAAGTTCAACCGGTTATCAATAGTCACTCCCAAATACTGATAGGAAGAGGAAGAAGATAGGGTAGGGCAGGAACAAGAAGTAGAATTGATACTACCATGGTTGTGAGCAATAAGTGACTGTGCGGGTGATAAATTTAGGGGGAGATTGTAGATGGAAAATACCATATATTTTGTTTTTATAGGATTAAGCGTCAGGAGGTTTTGTCGTAGCCAGCCAGAGACTGTATCGAGACCAGATTGCGCGAGGGAAAATGTCTTTTCCCATGTATTAGCGGAAAAGGTAAGGGAGGTATCGTCCGCGTACGATATTATTTTACAACTGGGAATTTTTAGGGAGCAAAGGTCATTAATGTACACCAGGAAGAGAGAGGGTCCCAGAATACTTCCCTGGGGAACTCCGTATTCGAGCCTAAGGAAGGAACTACGTATGCCGTCAACCACCACACATTGACTACGCTCAGTCAGGTAACTACGAAATAAAGATAACTGATTTCCACGCACTCCTATGGTCTCCAGCTTGGCCAAAAGGATGGGAATGGAGACCGTGTCGAACGCTTTCGCTAGGTCCAGAAAGATCGATAGACATTTGCTCCCCCCGTCCAAACCCCTGACCACATGATCGGTCAGTTCATGTACAGCATCGGCCGTAGAGCGACGGGATCTAAATCCATACTGACCAGGGGACAGTATGGACTTATCCTCAAGATATTTGACAAGCCTTTTATTTATAAGACGTTCAAGGATCTTGGACAGGGAGGAGAGGACAGAAATAGGGCGGTAGTCGTTTGCACAGGCACGGTCCCCAGCCTTGAATACCGGGTGCACTAGAGCCTTTTTAAAGGAGGACGGAAAGCAGCCGCTAGCCATGCTCATATTGCAGACGTGAGTGATGGGACCACTTAGGATCTTTAAATTTCGTTTGAGAAGAGAGGAGGGGATATTGTCCCAACCCACCGCACAATCATCTCTTAATGAAGCAATTATTGACTCGACCTCGTCGACGGTAGTCTCGAAGAGGACAAATGAGTACGGAACTGCATAGGGAGGAGAGGAGTTTATGTTAGTAGGAGTAGTAGTAGAGGAAGGGTTTGGGGAGGGTGTATTAGCACGTAGGACTTCTGCATAGGACTTCCCTATTGTAGCAAAGAAAGAGTTAACATGCTCACCGATTTCTGGGGCGTATCCTTAGATATTAAAAGGTCCTTATTAACTTTAAAAAAAAAATAAAACCGACTTCAAATGTTTTTTTTATTATTAAATTTAAATGGGACCACCCTTGAGGTATTACCTATAAGCCGAAAAAAGATTTTTTCAAATCGGTCCATAATTGGCGGAGTTATCGCGTAACAAACATAGAAAAAAAAAAAAAAAAAAAAAAAAAAAAAAAAAAAAAAAAAAAAAAAAAAACATACGGGTCGAATTGAGAACCTCCTCCTTTTTTGAAGTCGGTTGAAAATAGGGGTCCATTTTCCACATTCTTTTTATTACAACCCTGGAATCCGATTTTTCAAAATACCCACGGGAAAGCGAGATACACGTAATCTAACCATTAGGTTAGATTACGTGTATCTGTACCAAAGTTATAATATAAAGAACACTCCCACCAAGTTTCAGCTCTCTCCAATCAGCGGTTTAACAATCAGCGGTTTGGACAGTGCGGTAGTCAGTCATTCAGCATAAAATATTTTACATGTATAGATGAAACGTTAAATGGTTAATTCTCTCTACTACGGATATTTAAGGATTTTCTTGTTTGTTGAAAATGCATAATTACAGAAACTACGACCTATCCACAAAGTTCTTGACGAATAAAACAAAATCACTACTTAAAATCTAGAATGTAAATAGGCAAAACGATTAACGGTCCGATAAGTAGAAGTCGATAGTCTAATACACGTCTGAGAATCCATTAATGTCTAGACTAAACTATATTTTAGACGCTCCAGTAACTAACCAATGAGTTTGAAATGCGATATATTTTTCAAACAGGGACTTTTCTGGTATGGTGGTTTACTTGAAATAATCTATTACACTCATAAATGTGTATCCTTTTTAAATGTGTTTTTGAGACCCCGATTTCGAGTATTCATACTGTTATTTTATTTCATACTAGCTGTGGCCCGCGGCTTCGCCCGCGTAAGCAAGAGGGAAGAACCAATGACTTGGTATTTTTGTTAGAATTCGCTCAACGCATTTCGATTGCCATACAGCTAGGTAACGCTGCAAGAAATTCGCGATTGATACGAAACGCCAAATGTACGCTTATTGTTACTCTGCCTGTCCTGTTGGCGGTTGCTGGCTTGATTGTCTTATAAGTCCGGTCCCATCCAGTCAAGTTAAATGACGCGTGCCGTTTATGGGCGCGAGAGTGGACAAAAAGTACTTTCTAAAGTACATAATATTGCCACTGCATGATTCAGCGTATTGGGATTTAAGGCCGTGTGGTCATTGAGTATTCTCTCATATAAAGTTAGAGATAAAACTGGAGGGCTAACGTAAATCCGATACTTCGGCCGAAGTATTGGAAGAATTTTAACTATGAAATAAAAGGTTTTTTCATGGTTATTTTTGTAATTCCTTGAATTGTATGCATGAAATACCTTGTACTTTATGGTTATTTTAGTAGTTCGTTGAATTATAACCATGAAATACCTTGTATTTCACGTTTAAAATTCTTCCGATACTTCGGCCGAAGTATCGGATTTACGTTTCGTAGTATTTAACTGTTTTTAATTACGATAATTAACTTAAAAAAAAAAAAACGACTTCATTTATTATTAAATTCAAATGGGACCACCCTTGAGGTATTACCTATAAGCCGAAAAAAGATTTGTTCAAATCGGTTCATAATTAGCGGAGTTATCGCGTAACAAACATAGAAAAAAAAAAAAAAAAAAAAAAAAAAAAAAAAAAAAAAAAAAAAAACATACGGGTCGAATTGAGAACCTCCTCCTTTTTTGAAGTCGGTTGAAAATAGACCCGTAGTTTGCCGCATCTAGCTTAAAAAGATTTTTGGTAATTTTTGATTGAATACCTATAGTTTGTAAAAAAAAAAATACTGATGATGCATCATGAATACTATTGATAAATAAAAATTCGAATAAATTTCTTCACGCAATAGTTACAGCCCTGCTGCATCTCTTTTATTGGTCCACTGTACGTACCTTTCAGTCTGTTGGTCTGTTTGTGCGTGAGAGAAATAAATCATACATAGACAAACATCAGCCTTTATAGGGAAGTTATATAATACTAGTGAAACCCGCGCAACTTCGTTTGCGTGTATTAATTTATGCACAGCAGCGCCATCTATATCAGACTTTTGATGAAATCCTACGTGAATCGCGTACTTTCCGAGATAAAAAGTACCCTGTGTGTTAATCCAAGGTATCAGCTCCAAAATATACATAACAAAACAACTTTCGCCTTTATAATCTTAGGAGGATACCATAGAAGTTAAGTTTCTCAAAATAATAGGAATTGATGGAACGGAAAATGGTTGCCGTAATGACTCAAAGTGCTTTCCGAAGGCACCTGAGGTAGGCTTAAAAGACGTAAAATATGTAGATTTAATTCCCCGAAGAATGGCGATTGCTTTTTGGTAAGCGATTTTTTTGCGATTATAAAATACCTATGGTTGAATTTAGTATTCGTAGCGTGGCTTTATACGAGCCACAGTTTGTTTTGATTCCCAAATGAATTTCGAAAATATCGCTAGAATTTATGGTTTTCGTACATTTCTTACACGTGGTCATTTTGCTTTGTTTCCCAAATATACAGAGTAATTTATTTTTAGAGATTTGTGTCATCCATATTCGTATCTCAACTATATTCCTATTCCTTTCCCTCCAATTGGTAGCACTGGTGTTACGGATAGATGCTTGCTTGTTTGCCTGCTGTATGATATAAAAACAGGATTTTATTTCATTAGTTTGAACATACATACTTAATATTATAAATGTGAAAGTGTTTGTTTGTTTGTCCTTCATTCACGTCGAAAGTAATGAACGGATTGATATGTTTTTTTATTGGGAATAATTTAAAGTCTGGAGAGTGACATAGGCTACTTTTCCCCCCACGGGATAAAGAGATTCCCATGGGAAAAATTATTGACATTTTCCCTTGACCACGCGGGCGGAGCCTCGGGTAACAGCTAGTAATAATATTTAAGAAAGGAAATGTATTATTTAAATTTTTTTTCTTCTATCTTATTTTTTTTTGAGATTACTTACTAAAACTACATAGTACTATTATCTATTCTGTGCTAAAACGTCGTCGTGAATTCTTCATCCTCTTCACATAATATACCTATGTACTCAGATGAGATTTTTTTTTTTACAATGATCGAGTACGCAATTTGCTTTGCCCTCTGGGCTTTTGTAGGCAGTAAACCTTATTTAATTAGCTACGACATGGGTATTCGATCATATGGAAAGATATTAAACTGAAATAGATACTGACCTCATTGAGGTCGTTTTACAAGCAAGTTTTCATGTAACAATAGACTGTGCTCGCTAATCGAGCTTCACTTAGGTATTTGCCATCACTCTAGGCTGTTTTATGTACTAGCCGATGCCAGTGGTTTTACACGTGAAATCACGTTGTTTTCGGACTGATATTTGGGTTAAAAACTATACTATGTGGCCTTTTTTTGACTCGACCGGTAAAGTACCAACTTTTCACATTTATAGCTTGAAGCAGCATTGTGTTTCTTTTTGTGATTAAGTAATCAGAAAGTCAGTCCTCTTCATATTTTCACCTTTCTTGTATTCAGCATCAGGTCAGGAAATTCTTGGTGTTTCTATGCTCCATGGAAACGGTGATGATTTACCATCAGGTGACCAAATTGCTCGTTTGCTACCTTTTTCCATAAAAAAAAATACAAGTACTAGAGGAACAGCTAGTCGGGATTAGAATAAATACAAGGAATATCTAGTTACAAAAGCGAGGTCTAGACAAGGAGATAACTTAGTAATCAGAAGTTTAGAACATTCCTCTTGTAGCACATTCAAACTTGGCGATGTTCAAATTAGAACTTTGCCGAGTTAAGAGACGTGACAAGACTATGAAGGCACTCATAGAACCGCTTATGTTTCAATTTGTCGCAAACGTTAAAACTTGTTACTTTATTCTCTTTAAGCCCTTAATACTATCCTATTAACGAGATGATGTGAGGTTATAATTAAAGCGCTCTTGTGCCTAATTTCATAACATCAGTTAAGAACGTTTTGAGCAAAAAAAAAATATTTTACCAAACTAGAACATATGATCTAGTTATTCAAAATAGCTTTTTTGGACGCGACTTCGTCAGCGTGAAGTTCCGGACCCGTCGTTCCCGTGGGAACCACATTGAATTTCGGGATAAGCTATGTTACTCCCTGATAATGTAGCTTTCTACTGGTGAAAGAATTTTTGAAATGGGTCCAGTAGTTTCGGAGCCTATTCAATGCAAACAAACAAACAAACAAACATACAAACAATCAAATCTTTCCTCTTTATAACATTAGTATAGAAAACAGAAACATGAATACAAAAAAAAACATAAAGATGATCATTCCTTAAATCTACTTCATTATGAAGATTCCTCTATGAAATCATATAAATGTTACCAAACGATAGGTTATATTATTTACTATCGAAACCCGCGCAACTGCGTTTGCGGATATCCCCCTTTCCCGTGGGAATTTCGGAATTATACATATATAAACCTTTCTCGTGAATTAATTTATTTAAAAAAAACGCATCAAAATCTGTTGCGTAGTTTTAAACATCAGCATACAGACAGCGGAATCGACTTCATTTTATACTATACTAACTGACCCGTGCCCACTTCGTTGGGCATAATGTTATGAATCGACTGTCGGGAAAGACATAATCTTATATAGAAAACGATGTTCCACAACCTTGAAAAAAATCACATAGCTAGCCAATGAATGATACTAGTCCATGAAACATTCGAATTTAAGATAATGTTTATAGATAGATGTAAAAAAAAATCAGAAAATCACTAAAAACGTATAAATCGCACTTTCGTCCTGCAACAACTGTGTCAAAAGTATCAAGAATTATGAAATGAATTTTATCAAATAATAAAGTTAAAACTATAAACTAGTGCCTGAAATCTTTATTTCTTAATCAATATATCCTTATTTTGTATAATAAAATAACAAACTTGTCCAATTTTTACGCTAAAAATCTTCATACAAATTACTATGAAGCGGCCGTGACATGATATGCCAACGCTTCGTCGCTCAGTTTCAGTCAGACGGCCCAGCGCCTCCGAAGAAGGAACACGTCGCTTCGCGTCGCATTGACAGACCGCGATGTATTGACAGATCGTGTTGTATTTACACAAAATCAGTGCACAGTGGTATTGTATTCTGGATAGGATCAACTCGGTTACTAATAAGTATATATAAATATATATTCAATTGTTTGATTTTAAAAATATATATAAATCTCAGGTATATCTATCATAATATTGTTGATGGTGAGCTCAGTGATGGAGGCTGGCGGGCCGACTCTCAGTTGTGATTGTCATCTTGGGAGACTGGTCTGCTCGTCTTATTAACATCTACATATTCGACATATTTAAGATTTGACCATAGCGCTGTTTGGATCGACATCCCTCGTTTAGTGCTTGATAATTTTTGATAGGTACCTATACATTTTAATTTATAATTTCAAATGTATTTTGCTTATTTTTGATCTGAATGCAACTGATGAATAGAAGGTTCGTAAGGACCAGGCTGCCATAAGTTTTCTAGGAGTCAGATTTTTTTAAATAATCATCATGGTAAATATCTATTCTGATATATGCGAACTCGTGCTCAGGGTCATAATATATATTTGACTCCACTCGGACATAAAATAAAGCTGCTTACAAACGTTTTCAGTAGTTATTTTCGTAATTGGGAATAACAATTTCATTTTGTATTGTGCAACTAAAATAATAAAATTATCATAAGTAAGTACAAATTATACACTTAATAATCACGCTATGCCGGTATTTGACAACATGTCAAACTCAGTGACTCTAATGTTAAAAACGCTTGTTTGTATAAAAATAGTAGCATGTGATGTGAACTTGTAACGTCACAAGCTTGTATTCTGAATAGGATCAACATGGGATCAACTCAGTTACTAAAATATTGTCAAGCATTATGTCTAATAAAATGTTTGAAATAGTTTTTTTTAAATATCAGTAATATAGTTTATATTTTTGACGTCCTTGTCAAATACCGTAATAAGTATGAGAGCTTTTCGAAGTGACAGAAAAGTTAAATAATTCGTTTTCTTGATTGATGGCATAGTAGAAAAGTCAAGTGTCGTTCAAATGCTAGCAAAATTTGCACGCATTGCATAGATTTCCACCACCAGTTATAGATTTTAACACTTAACTTGGAAATACTTTTAGTTTATTTTATTTTGTTTAAAGTCTCCTTGAAAAGCCCTCATTTATAATAACATGGCAGCCTTTTTTATGAAAGAAAGGTGTGATCACTTATATTTAAGCATTTGTTATGTATTAATTTTGTGGAAATCTACAAGTTTAGTGAAGTCCTCGTTTTGTATATCTATTTCTGTTTCTTATATTTTTGGTTTGATCATACAAAAGGCTTGGGTTGTAATTAGTAATTATACCTTTGGTTTCCGTGCGTCTTTTTAGCTTTTGAATATCTACCTCTAATCTGAGACAAACCTTCATCACGAAACTCTTGTCATTAAAGTACGTCATTATGGTGTCAAATAGATATTGTATAATATGTATTTGCAACTGTCATGTTCACATTAAATCTTAATGGAATAAATTGAGTTTGTAATCTACTATTTTATTTTGCGATTCCTGTAGAGTTTGTGTTTGACTTAAATCAAATGTGCAAATAAATCCACCCGCAGGAAAATATTCCCACCTGATTCTTACGGAAAAACGTGTCTACACGCAAACAAAGTCGTGGGCAGCAGTTAGTAATTATTGTTATATGAAATAAGTACATTTGACAACAATTTTTATATTTACTAACAAAATCCAAAGTTACAATTTAGTTGTCGAGTCACAGTCCGTCACGACCCACTCCACTATGCATACATGCATGTGTGCGTGTGCGGGGCGCAGTTGCGATAGTGGCGCTAAAAACGTCAAATTCGAGCGGCAAGACGGCGAAATGGGCCCTTAATAATCCTTTTTTAGTACAGGCGTTCGTAAGAAACTCTTTCATTCGACCGTTTTTTCTCCGATTTACTTTGCAAAACCGACTACCACATAAAAGCCTTTTTATTTTTTGGTTTTTTATATAACCTATGACACTCAGCAATAATGTAGCTTTCTATTGGTGAAAGAATTTTTAAAATCGGTTCAGTAGATCCCGAGATTACCCCTTACAATTTAACAAATATACAAACTTTACCTCTTTATAATATTAGTATAGATAATAATAATGATTAGATATAGGTGTCAGAAAACATTGTTAAAAAGCATTATCATTTTAAAGAAATTTCAAAAATCAAGCTTTTCTTGCGGTCAAGTCAGCCATTCTCTTGGTAGCGCCAGCCTGTCAGTGCCGAAAGAAGGAAAACCTCGCCTTAAACGTTCAAACATGTTACTCTCTATATGCCCTTACATTGTAACTATGATGTAAGGTTGTAATTAACTAAATATGCTTTTAGAATTGTCACGGAACAAATTGTCAACACCAATTTAAACGAATCATAAATATCAATTTATGGCATTAGTGCGGTAATTTTGATGATAAATTTTTGTATTTCAAGTTACAAAGGTTTACGAATAGAATACTATCTCCAGTCCTATTAATATTATAAAAGCGAAAGTTTTTTTTTTTTTTCATGACGATGTTGTGCAGGCTGGTGAAGCGCTAATGGGATACGCTTCACCAGCAACATAGGTTTTACGTGGGCGAGGTGTCAACCCGCCGCACAACCCCCGAAATGCTGGAGGACCACACCCGTCGTTGGTCAGCGAGTCCATCGGACTTAGCCGGTTAGTGTAGCTAGGCTGTACTACCGACCATTCCCCTATCCGCCACCTTGGGGACGCTCCCCTACGCTGTGAGGGCCAGCGCGGGGAAAAGCGAAAGTTTGTGTGTTTGTTAGTTACTTCTTCACGCTCAAGTGGCTTGGCCAATTTTTATATTTGGTATGTAGGTAGCTAATATCTTGGATTAACACATAGGGTACTTTTTATCCCGATATGTACGCGATTCCCGTGGGATTTGATAAAAAATCTGATGATAGATGGCGCTGCTGTGCATAAAATTGAACGCGAGTAACACCGCGGGCTGCAACTAGTTAATAAATTGCTTGTTAATTAAGTAAATATTTGATCCAAACAGGGGTTAAGCTTAGCTTACTCGGGGACCACGTGACGCTGTGTAAATTGTGTAGAACTTATTTATTGATACATATTGTATTCAAGGTGTCAGATACAAAATTTTTAGTTTATATTTTTGATGTAACATGTATGTCGTATGTAGTCCTGACTGATTTAACTATATAACAACGCACAGCCCAAACCGCTGGGTCTAGAGATTCCAAATTTGGAATGTAGATTCCTTACGACGTCTAGGGGTGTACTAAGAAAGGATTTTTACAAAATTCCCACGGGAAAGCGAGGAACGAAGTTGCGAGTATTTTACTAGTTAATAAAATAAAAAATGTTAGTAACTGTAAAAAAGAAAAAAATTGACATTTACCCTTGTCATTCGATGAAGTTATCAAAAATAAACTAAGTGAAATTTTACAGACGATTAAAAAAAAAACGTTGATGACGTCATCATCTCAAAAAGCGTATTTGCAACTTGGACAACATAAAAAAAAACTAATCATCTATTCGCATACGCGTACGAGTCATGAATCGATTAGGAACTCGTCTTTATGAGTCATCGGTCAAGTTCAAGCATTCGTGGGCCTTGGGCGTGGGCACAGGCTAGAGCATGCAGATGTTCATGCCAATTCGTAAGCGATTAATCAAAATGTTCTACACGATTGTAATCGATTACTTAATCGTGATACTCGATTGATGAAAGCCAATGTTATCAGTATAAAACAGATTTACATAACGATTGATTTATTTCTGGAATGGAAGAGCATTTATGAAATGGAACAGGTTAGCTGAATAGGTAATGCACGTTGAGTTTCTTGTGGCTCTCAATCTCAACTGACCATTCACGTCGTGTGGTGTGTCAATTATATTTTTTCATAATATGTATTATTAATAATGGCTGTTTTTGAATTTTTAAATTTAACTGTACAAATTTTTACATAGCACGATTTAAACCTTATATTGTAAAGTTATTGTTTGCTCGTTGCCAGCACCTCTCTCAAAATACAGTGTCCACATAATACCAGCGTCCTGGCACTTGTGCTGCTACATTATGCTGAGTGGAGGCCTATTTAGACACGTTTGTTTTGTTTAGTTTTAAGAATTTTAAGTTATAATTGTATTAAATTGTGTTCCAAATATTCTTTCTTTCTTCGTGCTGGTAGGATTAAAAAAAATGACGGGCAAAATTGTTTCATGTAAATCTACTTGCAAAGTAAACAATTTTTTTTTAATTTAAATTAATCTGTGTTATTCTGTGGAATACTTGGGAATTTTTGTTATTTAAATTATGTTAACGTTTTTGTTTATAATCAAACTAACGAAACCCGCGCAACTTCGTTTGCTTGTATCTCGCCTCCCTGTAGGAATTCCGTAATGTATTTTACATATAAACCTCCGTCTTGAATCACTTCAATTCAATTCAAATTCAATTCAATTCAATTTCTTTATTTGCGAATACTATTATGTATTAAAAGAATCGCATCAAAATCTATTGCGTAATTTTAAAGATCCGAGCATACAGCAAGGGACAGAGCATGACTTCATTTTATAATAAGTAAAGATTGCCAACGGTATATTCGATTTGGTTCTTGTAAAGCTTGATCTAAGTTGCAAAGTATCTGTTTATTATATTAATCTGTGTTACATGATCCGTAATAGTTGGGGATCTTCCCATACGCGGAACGTCGATATTCTTATACATCAAAGGAATTGAAAGGGTAAAGGGATCTAATAAAATGACCTATTTTCTTTCGAAGTTTCTAAAAAAGGGTTTCTTTGTGGTCGCGAGTCGCGATGTTTCTATTAAAATTCTCTGAATTTTTTAACAAAGAAGATTTATGATTTTTGTCGATTGTTGACACTCTGTCGTTAAGCCTAATTAGTGATTTTTCAAACACTGACATCTGTTTGCAACATTTTCTCCTCATTTCATTTTCAAGAGAGGTAGGGCACAGCGGATAATCCGCTCAAATCGGAGCAGCCCGTCTGGGGAAGGACCTCCATCTTACAGGAGATTTTTTTATTTTTTATTAGTCACATCAACAAAGCGAACACTAATACATTCAATATAAATTAAACACTTGGATAGGGACAATATAGAGTGCCGCCTCAATTATAGATGTAAACGACATGTCAATAAAGCACAGCAGTAATATTAGAACAAATGTGTGAAAAATAGTGACAGTAGATTGTAGCCAAATAGCATTGGTCTCGGCCATGTTGTGTTCCTACGGTGAGTAAGGTCTCCAGCAAATGTTGCCCTTAGTGGGAAACATTTGATAACAAAAAGAAGAAACACTAGGGAACGTTAAAAAAATCATATTCTGTTTAAAGTGCTACCTTTATTGATGACCGTACGTACACCGATTGCCAATTTGACTGCAATCAATCACATCCGAAGTGCCGGACTGAATCGATTGTCTATTCGATTGAGGGGTATTAATCGAGATGGGAATGGTCAAGTTCGCGTTATTGGAACATCCCTTTCGTTATTATGTTTGCCTGGTAGAAATAACTGCGACATTGCATTTATTGAATATACAGACGACCGATGAAAGAGATAACCAGGCCCGAACAGGTGACAGGTGGTGCGTTGGTTGTGATCCTACCTTCAGCATCAGAGAGCGCGTTTTCGATTCCCGCTCGGGGCAAACATGTGATGCATTTTTGTTTGTACTCGAGTCTGGATGTTTTTCTATGTATTAGAAGTGTAATTTTTAATAATATATCCGTTTTCTGGATTAAGACAAGCAGGTTAATATTTTGAGACCAGCTGGGGCTGTGTGAATTGTATACAATTAAAAAAAATAACACGTGCAGACAACCAATGAAAGAGATAAGCAGGCCCGAAAAGGCTAAAAGATTGAAAACGTTTAAGAGTAGGTAGATCTTTATAGGCATTTTCTCTCGTCAAAGAAAACATACAATAAATTATTTGTGTAATAAATCTACTCTATAAACTACTTCTTCTTGCGTCGATTCCCCAATGCTGGGGGTCGTGACCCATCAGGGTATCAGCTTGTCACGTATGATGTTCCACCTTCCTATCTTCTGCAGCGTGTACCGCTTTAAACTACCACATTTCGGAAACAAAAGCAAGATGACCACTGGTAAAAGAAATGGCGAAAGAAAACCATAAGTTAAGAGACGGTTTATAAAAGAATTTTACGTCTTTAACATTTTCTAATGTAAAAAAATCTTAAACGCTTTTATGTTATAATGGCTTTTGAAATAAGCTAACTGTGCAGTTTCTTACGGCACTTCTCAACAGGCCATTCACGATGTGCTTGTAATATAAAAAATATTGATGTGTTAAATTATGTGCCACAATCTACATTAAAAATGAATTACTTTATAATATTAAGTGTTAACATAATCGTTCATACAAAGATCTCACAGTATATTCCGTACCAATATAATTGGCACAAGATTTCCAGTGAAATTCGACGATTGTTATAGCTTGTCATATTTTTTTGTGGTAACATATTGTGTGCTCTATCGCAATAAAGTGATTTGTAATCGACTCTTGTTTATTTCATATCGATTTATATTTTAAATCAGATAATTCAATAAATAAATATTCTTGGACAAATCACACAACGCCATCTAGTTCCAAACTAATCAAAGCTTGTACTGTGGATACTATATTGCTGATAAATTACTTAAATACTTTTTTTTTGTAAACAAATACTTATTATACATAGAAAACACCCAGACCAAGGCAAACAGACATGTTCATGCACACAAAATGTTTGCGCAGGATTCGAACCCGCGGCCCTTGTGATAAAGTGACTATTGCTAGCCACTCGACCACCGGGCCTGATTGTTTGGGAGATTTGTGTCAATTACATTGAAATGCAATAATACGCTTGTTTACTTCTACGCTTATACGAAAAAAATACACAGCATTCATTTTATTTGAAACACAGTCGGTATAACAATGGCTGCCAAGCGTATTGCAATTATGTATTACATAAAATGTAACATTGATGAGTGTAATTACGTTGCGAAAGTAATTAAGAAGAGTTGTGAACTAGAAACTCGTGGCTGCGTTTACAATTGCAAGAAATTGCAAACAGCTTAAAAAGGACTACTTTTTAGAGTTTTGTAGTAAATTCAAATCTTTTATTCAGAGAATAGGTTTTCTCAAACACGTTCTCTTGTCAGAGTATACAGTTAATAAATGATTTGTATAAATTAATCTACTCTATAAACTACTACCATTTCGGAAACAAAGAAACGTAAGGAATCCTTATAGTTTCACTATTTCTGTCCGTCCGCGGTTTAGCGCCTACCTAGGTGCTAGAAAGCTGTAATTTTACATGTCTTTATATAATCATGGAAAAAAAATTTGGTATGCCTCCCCTACATGTAAAGCGGGAATGTTTTTATTCATTCCAACCTACCCCATTGTGTGGGGTGTCGTTAGATAGGTATTAAAACATTGAGGGTGTGTGAAGATCATTTTTCAATAATCAATTTTCAAAAATCTAACTACAAGTAACAATGCATTAAAATGAAAAAAAGCGACATTGTTTTTTTTTACGTATAGCCAACTCCGTGGCGCTTTTCTAAAAAAATAAAGATGTTAAAAAAATAATTATTGGACAAATTAGTAAATTGTTTTTGTTCCTTATTTTACGTGTCAAATAATCTTCTGTTAGTAACATATCATGCAAACATCATTCTGCATAGTTTACGCGGATATCAAGGAGTCTTTAACATAATATTGGTTCCACGCTGGCATGCAAAGCAAAGGTACCGGATAAGTATTCTTGCGAACGAATTTGCGTACTCCAATAGTCTTAGGGCTTGTTTCACAGTATCTGACAGATAAAAACTGTAACATATTAGCGGTGAAACGGGCCCTTAATTATGTTAAGATCGAACCAGTCGGCTACCAGGCATACATAAAATAACAAGAACTTTCTCTAGGGTCGTAGTGCAAAATTAACACTCGAAAGTAGTCAGTGGACATGGAATAGGTTAGTACGTCTTCGACTTTTCTGTATGCCTGGTACATATTTATGGTGATCACATGGAATATTTTATCTCGATTGGTTGAGAACTTGTTTGCAACTCGACGAATAAGCTATCTGAAACTTATCAACAAGTATTACTAATTATTTATCCACTTAATAACACAATACAGGTGTCAGATATATTTTTAAAACCGGAAGATCACGGACAGTGAAATCCTGGCAACATTCCAAGATGCCGTGCAGTAACATTGATGCCATCTCGCTCTATTTATAATAGAATAAAAAGGGACAGCTGTATATGGAGATTTAAAGGGCGTTTTTATTGGCTTTGCAAGTGCGATAATGATTTGATAATGCACTTAAGTCATGAATCCGTGAATCATTAGAGGATGCTTGCGGTTTCACCCTAAAATTTCCGTTATGGGGTCATTTCCGGGATAAAAATTATTCAATAAACTTTCCCGGTTCTCAAACTATGTCCACATTTTATTTTATTACAATATTTTTTAGGTAAACATCACCGTAGCCTATCGACGCTTGCAATGCCGGGGGTATCACTCACGCGTTGTCAACCCTCCCAACCTCCACAAGTGGAGCTCTGGAGACCTTACTCACCGTAGGAACACAACACAGCATGGCCGAGACCAATGCTATTTGGCTACGATCTTCTGTAAGGTGAAGGTCCTTCCCCAGACGGGCTGCTCCATAGATTTATTATATACTAGCGTAAGATTGGCAATGCAAAAGAGATAGATCATAGCATACTTGTTCGTTAGAGCGAGAAAGATAGGCGAGACCATTTTCCTATACACGCTATTGGACTGTATCGGCCTGACGTCAGTCGTGTTAAAAACAAATCCTACTTATTTTTACAAAATGTATGGTTTTTACTGTAGTTTTGAAGTTAATTAGACGTGATTAAATATGGTTACCTGTGCAGTGCCTGGATGTAACTCAAACTAAAAGGAAAATCCACAAAATTATATGTCTTGCTTGCACACATATGTACATTCCACGCACACTAGTCTCGCCTTAATCAAACCAAATCTATAGGTACGCTAGTATATACTAAATCTATGGGCTGCTCCGATTTGAGCGGACTAAACTAAAACTGAGAGAGGTAGGGCACTCCGCTGTGCCCTACCTCTCTTAGTTTTAGTTTAGTTTTATTCCCATACTCTTCTGTAATTCCTTATTAGTATTATCCTTATTATATATTCTTTTATTAGGCTGGATTAAAAAATGCCAAGTCCCGTGACAAGACAATCCAAGTCGTAAAAGTTCCTGAAAAATGGGTCCTTTTATTAACAAAATTAATTTATTTGACAATACTACAAAGTTTGAGACAGTTAAAAACTTTTCTTTTAGACTTTGACGTAAAGATACGAAAAAAAATTAACCTTTTTAAAAAAATATGGTTATTGAATCTGTTTTTTTTACGTACATATACAGAGATTTTTCAAGCAAGTTTCTTGCGGAATAAAAATTTTTAGAAATCTTCTCTTCTGTGTCATTCCATTTCTGCGTTAAAATTTAAATATAATAATTTATTTTGCAAGTAGATTTACAGGAAATACTTTTCGACGTAAATGGCCTGTTGACAAGAAGTGCCGCAAGAAACTCAACAGAATATTTTTGAAAGCCATTTAAACATTAAATAGTGGAGGAGTTCGATGTTGTTATGTTCTAAACCCTGTTTCTTTTAACTTGACCAATGTAGTAAACAATCTTAGCATGTCTTTTTAACGAAAATAGCCAATTAAAATTATCATTCACACCCAAATAATAATAATATAGTTAGAAATGGCATTTAACACAACACTCTTATTATTCTGGCGATTTATCGATTTTACACATGGATATTTGAATAAAAAGACACGCTAAGATTGTTTACTACATTGGTCAAGTTAAAAGAAACAGGGTTTAGATAGGGTTGTGAGTTAAGGGGAGACGGGGCCGGGGCCAAAAAATTTCTCCAAAATCTACCGGTCGTGGCGACCACAATTACATTATAATGTTACGTTTTGAAGTCGTTTTTAAATGCAATGCGTTGATATTTTCAAATCAATCTGCACACATTGAGTGACAGATCGACGAACTTGCCATACTTGTAACAATAGATGGTAACTTTGTAGAATTTAAATGTAATAAAAAAAATCTTTCGGGCGGTTCTTTTTAAAAAAAAAAACGTCACGAACCTGATAGAAAGTGATTACCGCCGCCAACAAATCGGAGAATCACCAGAGGCGCTACCTTACCTTTTTGAATGTTGCAACATCAGTGGTATGCTTGTTTGCCACCTTTGTGACATAAAAAAATAGCTCTTTCGAATCGTCTCATTTTTTTCCTACCACCAGTTCTGACGGCAGATTTGTGCTAAGAAGAATCGGCAAGAAACTTAGCACTTGCTCTTTTAAAATGGTACTAATAAATAAAAAAATATCTGCAATTATATTAGATCAAGAAAAAAAAATGAAAGATTGACAACACAGTAAATGAATATCGAGGAGCTCGATGGCGTCGCTGTGTGTCGCACTCTAATATGAACACGCAAGTTAAGCGACGTCGACCCTAGCCAGCGTTTGGATGGGTTTCGTTATCTCGAGCTTCTCCGTGCTTCGGAGTGCCGTCGGTCCCGGCTGTTATCTATAGATGACAGTCGTTAAGCCAAGTCGGTGGCCTTAGGGCGGTTTGAAAACACCGGCCTCTGCCAATCCGCATTGGAGCAGCGTGGCAGAGTACGCTCAAATCACCTTCGATTGAAGGGAGAGCCGTATCCCAGCAGTGGGATGATTATGGGTTGATATGATGAAATGAATATCTAGTACTCATAGCACAAACTAAACTTGCCTAAACAAGTCAGTAATCCCGTCAATCTCTCTGTCAGTCTGTTTATCCGTTACCCCCTAAACCAATTTGATAGTGAGTCAAACTGGGCGTCACTGGCTAATGATTGTAAAACATATCGTGTTCTATCGAGTGACGTAAATTCGTTCGCGTTTGTAATAAGATACAACTTATTTTCGGTTTTCACGCCCACTTATTCAACGTTACATGTAATTGGAAGGGCCATGAGAATGAGTATGTCAGCATAGCTTCCAGAGGAGATACGACAACTCTTCTGAAACTTAGAAGCAACCGATCGGCTCACAAGCAACAATATTGACTACTCGTATGTATGGGCGAAGTCCAGTAGTTATCGAGATACTAATATCTCAATCCCTACCCTACTACCCAAAACTTTACAGTTTTAAGGGTTTTCTTTGTATTTATCCAGAGTTTACTATTTAATTTAAAATTTAAAAAAAATCTTATCTTATGGCCTCCATTCAAACTTAATATAACATACTTTATATTTTAGCTAACACTGTAAAAACATTACCTGTACAAAAACGCATTAAAAAAATATAAGTCATTACAATTTCCATCAATCAAAAATTTCGATAAATTGCTGTATAAAATGACCAGCTAAAAAAAGTACTATGACGCTACAGATTGTTGCATCATACAAAATGCAACAATATTTTTTTTTACCTCTAAACAGATCGAAATTACGTATCACGGATCTCGATCTATATTGACCGTGTTCGAAAAAAATATTCTTAATAAATCTTACTATTATTTTAGTTACCCTTATGGTCCACAGGGAAAAATATTTCCCATGAAATTACTAAAAAACTGTACAGTCTGCTTTATTTTCGTGGTGATATTTCATTATTTTACACCTACAGCTAAAAAAATTAGTTGCAAACTTATATTTCGTCTTGGATATCTAATGGTCCTGTACCCTTACAGGACCATTAGATATCCAAGACGTTTAACACTGATTAGTAATATTAAGGAGTCGCCATAGAATTCAAAATGTGCCGTCCATAAGTGACGTCACCGCGGAAGCGAGATACGTGCTAGCCCGAAGCACCTTAAGGTGACTAACCTACCTGCAGGCGCCATTACCACCCGCCCACAACCATCTGCAATATAAAGTACAGTTAAGTGCACGTCAGGGCTTTAGGTATAGTCAAAATTGCTCTGATTGTTAACTAGGATTTGGCTTGATATGGTACTTCCTACTTTCCAATCTTTATCAAATAGCGCTTTTTTTATTTATTTTACTAGTTCTATTTCTGGGTAGAATATATTTTTTGTATATTTTTATTAGCCTTTTATATCCCACTGCTGGGAAAATACTTCTTCTGTCCTTCTCCCACTATCTCTGGTGTTTCTTCTTTCCAGTTGCTATTGAATTCCGTCACTTCGTTTGTCCATCTCTTTCTTGGTTTTCCTCTTGGTTTCTCTGTCCAGGTGGGATATTGGGTGTCGAATAATTAAGTTTTCAAAAATGTAATGATTTAGTTAAAGTTTTTTATAATCGGCATCGAGACTCCTTTCAGTAGTTTTCGATAAATCATTTGGCTATCCATGTACACTTACGGGCGAACCCAATATGCGATCTCAGTCCCAATATCCCCCTCTATTCATGATTGTTCGTGATTGTTGAAAGTATTAATTCGTGGTTTACTACGAACTAGAGACGCGTAATGTGACTTTCAATCTGACATAGGAAAAAAGATCGCATATTCGGTTCGGGCACAAGTTTCTTAAATCTATGATGCACGCACACTCATAAAATTCATTCTTGTTTGTATGCTATCCTAGTTATAACTTGTGCTAGATATCGGGGGGGGGGGGGGGGGGGGTTAATTATTTGCTTTACTGTCAATCAGCAGGAAACCAATCTAGGAAACATATTTCTATTTGGCTACGGGCCTTGTGTACAGTCAGCGTATTATTTCCACTTGTGAATATTTAGGATTAATTTGAACGATAAATAAATGTTTATTTAAGCGTTTAGAACATTATTTACAGATGAATATAGATGACTAGCTGCTGCTCGCGGTGTTACCCGCGTTTAGTATTAACCAGCGCCATCTATATCAGACTTTAATCGCGTACTTTCGGGATCCAAGGTATCCTATGTGTTATTCCAAGGTATCAGCTACCTACGTACCAAATATCATTTTAACGTGAAGAAGTAACAAACATACTTATAATATTAGTAGGATTTACTTAATGTACGTCAATTTAAAAGACCCTTTAGAGTTACATTCGGCATGAAAAATATTCTTTTTTGGTGCCTCCCCTTCATGCAAAGTGGGAATGAATTTTTTTTCACGCTCCATTTGTGTTGGTTCCGATTTTCGAAAGTTCTCTTAAAAACTTTGAGAGTGTAGGATCATATTTCAATACAATGATCTGTTTGCGAATTATTTCCATTTTACGTGCATTTTTTTAACTTTTGCCACGTGCATATACACTAGTCTGTTAGTTATATCTGTATTTTTGTCTGTATTTACAAATAAATCATATTCTATAAATTTTTTAGGTGTTGCATTTTATAATGTACTAGCTTTTTTGCCCGCGACTTCGTCCGCGTGAAGATGGGGACCCGTTCCTTTGGGAACCACTTTGAATTTCTGGAAAAACTATAGCCTGTGTCACTCCCTGATAATGTAGCTTTCTATTGGTGAAATAATTTTTGAAATCGGTCTATTTTTATTTTATTTATTTATTTAGGTACACCAACAGGTTACATGTTCACATTAAAAATAACATTATATGGTACTTAGTCTAGCATGAAACCCAATTAAAGGTGAACACAACACTGACGTATTAAACAAACATTGAACATTGGTCTAGTAATTTCGGAGCCTATTCAATTCAAACAAACAATCAAATCTTTCCTATTTATTATATTAGTATAGACTGATGTAGATTCTACAGTGTTATCCATAAGATATTCTGTAATGTAGAATTTATTATGGATTACACTTTGTATACTTTATTTTTCTGACGTTACATTGAAACTCGTTAGCTGGCGCTTGGTCGAGTGAGGGCGCAATTGGAGACTGCGAGGGTCGTGTTGCGGTTACACACAGAGACACACACACACGTATTCTAATGACTTGCATTGCATGTATAAGTAACAAAAAATCAATTGGATATAGCCAGTGATATTGTTAAATCGATAACAACGGATACAAGATCGGTGTTCTCGAGCTCGATGGCGCCGCTGTGTGTCGCACAACATACTACATAGGACAATGTCGTCTGTACACGCGCACACGTATACACATTCGTTCACTAAGCGCACACCTTTGCAACTTTTCCCGCCTCGACACCCGCCTGGGGTAAGGTAACGCGATTCGGTGCGGGGCGGAGAGTGGCCATTCTACCTCGGGTTATTACTTATTCTATGGCAACGTCGACCTTAGCCAGTATTTGGATGGATTTCTTTATAATAATAATAATAATAAATACTCTTTATTGCACCAAAGACAACATAAAAATACATAAATAAAATCATTAACAAAAGTACAATGGGCGGCCTTATCGCAAGGCAATTTCTTCCAGGCAACCAGTAAGAAAAAAAACAATGATAAAGAAAAGGTAGGTGGCGCAGCAGAACTGAAAATTAATAGGTATGCAAAACAAATATAAGAATATACAATATACATAAATATATACTTACAACTACATATATATATGTACAAATACAAACGTGGGATATTGAAGTGGACAGAAGGCTAGGGATGAAAATAAGACAACATGCAGGAGAAGGATCAAACAGTGATATAGTGAATCATAACCATATTTTTAAAGGAGTTCAAAGTTTGAGCTTGTCGTATAAGAAGAGGTAAGAAGTTTCTTTATCTCGAGTTGCTCCGTACTTCGGAGTGTACGTTAAGCCGTCGCTATTGTCATTAGTGTGCTTTACACTCTCGCGAAGTAGTCCGAAGTAGAATTTTTTATTTTTTATTTGTTTCAGTGACTAGGTCCTTATTACAGAAATTTAATTATATAAAATTACATTGTGTAAATTGTAGAGCTAAATGTCATAAAACTGTGCGAGTTGATCGATCGTTCGGGATAAAAATAAGTCCGGAGTATGAAATTGGATTTCACGCCACGTTAAATATTATGCAGTAGATTAACCACGTACAGTATGTGAAGGATTATATTGAATATTAATATTCATTTATTAACAACATACTGGTGCTAATTCTGTTGTACGTTTAACTAGACTAAACTAATTTTGACAGGACCAAAGGTGTTGTTGTCCTTCCTTGCTTTACAATTAGTGACAAGGATAGCAACACTTCTAGTCCTGTCAAAAATAGTTTAGTCTAGTTAAATGTACAACAGAATTAGCACCAATGTGAGTAAAAATGTTACTTTCCTTGGCAGGTCGTCAGAAATAGACATATTCGCAAAGCGTGATGTAGTGCATTTTTGGTATGTTCTATGTTAGGTAGTGTGAATTAAAATTTGCAACTTAGAAAAACCTGTAGAAACTGAGTAAATCGAGAAATACTTCGAAATTTTAGTACTTATTTGCTCTTCAGGGACAATTATGAACGATTTTTACAACGTATTTAAAAACAACAAAAAATGTTTGTATGTATAATACTTATTAATGTAATTACCTCTTTGAAGGCTAAACATTTCAAATTACCCATTTCCTTAACAATTTGGTATCTCGAAAGCCCTCTATGCGCCACTGAATATTTTATACCTCAATACGAGCCCAATGGTTCGTGTATAAGTTAGCTACAAGTTCCGCTACTGCATAATAGATGTCGCTGCGCGTTGTGCCGGCGCTCTACGCCAAGTTATATTGATTTTATTTTTATCTTGCACAAATATTGATTGTTTTAAAGGTATTATTGTGTGTTAGTCTTATCTTATTATGTGTTTAGTATGTTAAGAGTGTTTTATTGATAAAGAACCAACTCTTCTTATCAAAATCATTAGAATTGACTTTGCGATAGTACCAAGTAGCCATTAATTTAATTAAATAGGTTGGTTACGGACTTTTTTTAACTTTTATTATGATACTAGTGAAACCCGCGCAATTTAGTTTGGGTATATTTCTTTATGCACAGTGGCGCCATCTATATCAGACTTTTGATGAAATCCTACGGGAATCGCGTACTTTTCGGGATAAAAAGTACCCTATGTGTTAATCCAAGGTATCGGCTACCTACATACCAAATATCATAAATATTTGCCTAGCTTGAGCGTGAAGAAGTAACAAACATACACATAACTTTCGCCTTTATAATATTAGTAGGATTATTATATACTAGTTGATGCCCGCGGTTTTACGCGCGAAATCCAGTTTTTTCCCGTTCCCGGGCTGATATCCAGGATAAAAGTCCATAATTATCCCACTGCAGAGATACGAGTCTCCTTTCATTTGAAGGGGATTAGAGCTTACTCTGCCACGCTGTTCAAACGCGAATTGGCAGGGGCCAGTGTTTTCAAGCCGCCCGAAACCACCGACTTGGATTAACGATCGACAACAGCCAGAACCGACTGCTTATGGCGGAAACACACTACCGTGTCGGGGCGTGTCGTGTCGCGCCAGAAGCATATCGCGTTCATACATTTTATATGGTTAGGAGCACATTTGTAGGGCGTGTCGTGTCGTGACTTGCTCTGTCGTGACTCGGACTGCTGGCCGCCGATTGCGCCACGGCGGTGGTGGGGGTTATGACGCGACACGACACGCCCTGCAAATGTGTTTCTATTCCCGCGCGTGGTTCGTGTCGCGAACAAGTGGACTTTTTTTTTTTTAATTTGTTTTTGCAGCGTGATAATGAGTTACTAGGTAGTAGATTCCTGATAAATATACTTAAATACATTTTTTTGTAAATAAATACCACTATACATTATAGAAAACACCCAGACAAAGGCAAACACTGCGAGCTTCTGTTCAGAAATGAAAGAAATAAACGTCTGGCGTTTATTTCGTTCATTTCTGAACAGAAGCGCGCCCCGACACGACACGTAAGTGTGCACACCCACCGTCACGACAGAGCGCGACACGACAGGCCCCGACACGGTAGTGTGTTTCCGCCATTAATGTGCCCTCCGCTCCGAAGCACGGAGAATAACAATTCATTCAATAATATTAAATTCTACTAATTAATTCTAGGTCAAAACATCGATTACTTAAGAATCGTTCATTTGGAACATAACAGGCGCGAATTACCGGGCCGTGTAACGCCATTTTTATTGCTCACGTGTTTATATAATACAATTAATTTAATTTTATGTCTTGATTTAATAATAAAATCGACTAATTGAAGGTTCGTATCCAAAATAATGAGTAGTTGACTGGTAATTATAATAAGTAAATTTATTTCCTATTTCAAATAATTTAAAGAAAGCAGCTTCCTTCCTTTTTCAAATTCCTTCTCCCGTCCTTCCTTTTAGCTCTCTGTTATTTGCTCTGAAGATACATTTTCGTAGAAAATGTGTTTAAGCGCGGCATGATTCTGAACACATGTGACTTCGAGCTGAATACTTGCTGGATATTCAAGCAAGTCGGTTTTTTTTTTTTGTCAGATTCAATACTTTGTAATCTGTTTTCAAAAGTTCAGACGCGCTGGATGGCGGGCAAATACAAATGCCTTGGCGGGCCTTGGGTTTGGCCAGCCATGGTCTACAGAAACTAGGGTTTTATAACTTTTAATATATTATTAGTTAATGAATTAAAATTCTTTATTTTAGAGAGTAGGCCTTGACAAGCACGTTCTCTCGTCATGTACGACATATTATTATTCTGTATTAAATATTAAATAAATAAGCTACTCTATGTACTACCAGTTAACTACCAATACACTTACCAGTTAACTAGTAAGCCACAAGTATTTTGTCTATGGTACACAATAAAAAAAAAAGAATAACGTCACCTTGACGGTCGCTCCCGCGCAATCATCCAATTGGCGCGAAACCGGACAATAATGGCCGACTTTAGTGCCGGTTTAACAGGTGCACGGGTTATGTAAAAAAAAAAAATTATTAGTTTATGCCGTCTACTTCGCATTCTTATGTTTGCAGTTTTTTTACCATTAAAGTCATCTTTAAGGGTCGGTGCATATTGACGAAAGATCCGTCGAGCTTATTATCGTTTGTGTTGAGTGTGCAAGGTCGAATGTTTTGTTATGAGTTTGTCTGATCTGGCGTAACGCAACCGAGCATACGCGACGCATCGTCAGATAAGCACCGACCAAAGATATTAGTTATCACTATCACTCTTATAAAATAGCGATTTTAAATTGAAATAAAAAAAAAACGTTTATTCTAATTTGTACTTTTGAAACGTGATAACTATTTGGTTAACTTACATTCCGATTTCATGTAGTTTAGTCAAGTCAGTATAAAAGCTAGTATACAGCCAGTTTCTTAATAGCATTTTAATTTTAATTCCACATTAAGTCTCAAGCTATCTGTTATTTTCTTCTTCAGGTTGATAGCTATAATGTACATAAACGTAAGAATTTTATGTCGATCGAGTGGAATTATTTTCAACTTTCAAGAATAAGACCGGCGCGTGTATTATGAATCGTGTGCTTCGTCCAATATTGAATGGTTTTTATCGGTAAAAGTTGGGCTAGAACAGTAGTTTCAGACGAAATTGGATACAATTTCTATTTAAGTATATAAATAAACACGGAAAGTTTAAAACTGCAATAAAGTTTATAAGTTATTTGCACGCGAGCCATTGTTATTTAATTTCCTTTGTCTTCAGGAAATGTAAGATTTAGGAAAAGAATCTAATGCAGTTTTTGTTTTCAGTCTGAAACTACAGTAAAACTGCATACAAACTGCACTATTTCGACTGCCTTGCATTTTAGATCTGTTTGTCTCGAACGTGAAACTATCGATTTGTTTTTTTCCTGGCTCGGGCATAATGAATACTAGCCAAAACAATAGGGCAACAAATAAGTGTCTTAAAATCATAAAATCATTTTTGGTGGATCGTTTTCAATCAATATCACTAGAAATATTACAAAGTCATACAGTGCTACAAGGTTTATGAAAGTGGCCGAAATTAGAACTACAACTCCCGTTCATATTCACTGTCATTTTTGTCATGTCACTTTTTGACAGTTCTCCTTTGACAAAATGTATGAAAATATGCCACAGTAACGCCCTCGCACAACTGTCACTCACGTTCCTAAATATCATTGTAGCACTGTACATCCTGCCACATAACATTACAATGTTATTGTAAACGTTATAGAAGTTGTTGTTTATTGTACGAAATTACAATTATTTGGTTACTAGTGAAATCCGTGCAACTTCAGGTAGGGCACAGCGGATAATCCGCTCAAATCGGAGCAGCCCGTCTGGGGAAGGACCTCCACCTAACAGAAGATCGTAACCAAATAGCATTGGTCTCGGCCATGTTGTGTTCCTACGGTGAATAAGGTCTCCAGAGCTCCACTGGGGGAGTTGGCAGGGTTGGCAACGTGTGAGTGAAATCACCGGTTGCGGTTTGCGTGTATTTATTTATGCACAGTGGCGCCATCTATATCGGACTTTTGATGAAATCTTACGGGAATCGCACACTTTTCGGGATAACAAGTATCCTATGTGTTAATCCAAGGTATTAGCTACCTACATACCAAATATCATAAATATTGGCCCAGCCATTTGAGCGTGAAGAAGTAACAAACATACACATAACTTTCGCCTTTATAATATTAGTAGGATGTAGGATAATAGTATGACTGACTAGTATTAGGTACCCTTGGTTCGTTGACCTAAGCGAAATTCAATTATGTAGGTTCATCGGATAGCTCTGCAATTTTTATTTCCAGTGCCCTCATCTGCTTGATAACAATCACTTTTGTTCCCAAAGTTATAAGGTTGATTATCGTAAATGTGTACTTGAAGGATGTGAGTTAGGTATTGCTGGGAAATATTTTTGAGGGAACATTCGATAGGTCCGGTGGTCGAGTAGCTAGCAATGGCCACTTTGTCGCAAGGGCCGCGGGTTCGAAACCTGCTCAAGGCAAACAAGTTGTGTACATGTTTGTTTGTCTTGGCCTGATAGTTTTTATAATAAGTATTTCCAAAAAAAAAGTATTTATGTATACATGTGGGCTTGTTCCGATTATAACATTAGTATTGGTACATACATTCTACTAATATTATAAAGGCGAAAGTTATGTGTATGTTTGTTACTTCTTCACACTCAAATGGCTGGACCAATATTTATGATTTTAGTATGTAGGTAGCTGATACCTTGGATTAATACATAGGGTACTTTTTATCCCGAAAAGTACGCGCTTCCCGTAGGATTTCATCAAAAGTCTGATATAGGTGGCGCTGCTGTGCATAAATAAATACACGCAAACGAAGTTGCGCGGGTTCCACTAGTAAAATATAATTACAATCCATGCTAAAATAATATAGGAAAAAAAAGCGTCACGGAAAAATAAAAGTTTGTGATATTTTTTTTTAAAGTCAAGGCGCTCATGGCATATCACGTGATCCGATCTCCCATGTTACCTAATTCACCTTTACCAAGAAATAGTTACTTGTTAGTTACCCGATATGTGGGCAACGGTAATTCAAGTATACAGTGTTAATTACGTTGCGTAAACTAATTTTGTAATAGTGAATTTTTGTTTAGTGTTTGGAAAGTAAGATTTTTTTACGGTGATACCGATCGATATTACCGATAGAGGGTTAAAAATTAAACTATGTTTTCGAAATGTGACAGAGGTCTTGTCTAGCAGACTGAGAGCGCATTTTACATGGTATAGAGGCCGCGCTTAAATTTCCGCGTTGTCAAAACCACTTTTAAATTTTACCACGTTATGTTATATAGCAAAGGTTTAACTAAAATTTGTTTTGTCACTTTCGCACTTCATATAAATCTCTTCAAGAATGACAGTGAAATTATATGAAATCGTTTATTTCAGAAATAAGACCTTCACAGGCACTTTTTCTTGTCATTTACAACTTGTTTGAATAAAGAAAATACACTCCGTTATATACTACCACCATTTCGGACACAAGCAAAATGGCAACCGGTAAAAAGAAATGGCGAAAGTCCTCACAGACAAACAATACAGTAATAAATTATTTATGTGATTAATCTACTCTCTAAGCTATTACCATTTCGGAAAGAAAAGCAAAATGACCACTGGTAAAAGAAATGGCGAAAGAAAACCAGAAATCAGTCGCCTCCGTATAGATATTTTTTTTAAATTGCTGTGACCCATCATAATTGTGTTCAATAAATTAAAACATCATCGGGAAAATTCCAGCCGTGTATGTAAACACTCGTTATCAAGTAAATAGATACTGTCTTACATGTATCTCCTATTCAGTAGGGTTATCAAAATTTCTTTATAACATTTAATAGATTTTTTTGTTTGTTGATCTCGATGGCTTCGTTGTGCGCGTCTAATAGAATTGAATATGCTTTATTTGCAATACACAACAAGTGGAATGATCACGCAAGTTAAGCAAAGACAACCCCAGTCAATACTTGGATGGGTTTAAAAAAAAGACTCGAGTTCCGCCGTGCTTCGGGGGGCACGTTAAGCTGTTGGTCCCTACTGTTGACGTTAGGTAACATTCGTCAAGTCAGTGACCGTTGACTTGAAAATACAGATTTTTACCGGTGGCCATTTTGCTTGTGTCCGAAATGGTGGTAGTATATAACGTAGTTTATCTTCTTTTTTAAACTTATATACAAATTGTAAATGACAAGAAAAAGTGCCTGTGAAGGTCTAATTTCTGAAATAAACGATTTCATTTCTGATAAGTAACAACTACACGCAGTTGACACTAATTGCGGAAAGCACACGATAAGAAACCGCATTCGTGAATCTCTGCACTTGCATTTGGTTGATTGGTAAATGCAATTTAGCATTAAGTCCGCCTATGTTATCAGTAGGTACTTATGTATTGTGGTTAATAAAGTTAAATAAATAAAAAAGAAGAAGAATCCTTCTTCTTTTATTTATTCTCTTCTTGCAGCATTGAATCTCTTACAATATTGGTTCACATTAAGGTTTAATGTAACAGATATTATTTCTTTTTTTATATAAATTCATTATTATATTTTATTACTTTTTTAATTTGAATACTGTTTTTTTTTTTACTCGAGCTTCTCCGTGCTTCGCAGGGCACGTTAAGCCGTCGGTCCCGGCTGTTGTCGATGGATGACAGTCGTTAAGCCAAGTCGGTGGCCTTAGGGCGGTTTGAAAACACCGGCCTCTGCCAAACCGCATTGGAGCAGCGTGGCAGAGTATGCTCTTATCACCTTCGATTCAAGGGAGACCCGTATCCCAGCAGTGGGATGATTATGGGTTGATATGATGATGATGACTGTGTATTTTTTATGCTCTGTATTGTCAAGATTGGAGAGGAATAAAAAGAATTTGATTTCAATGATCGTTGTAGCAACCCTACGATCGGCGCCTGGAGATTTAAGATAGCTAGATAATATTTATGACCTTATCTCGACCGATTACAGAACATGGGGTTGAAATTACAAACTCCCAAAGGGTTGATTACAATGATATATCGTCTAGTATATATCGTAGTTTTAAGTCACAATATAATCCTTACTAATATTATAAATGAGAAAGTGAGTTTGTTTGTTTGTTATTCCTTCACGGCTTGACTAAGCAGCCGAACATTATGAAAATTTGCATACATATTAGGGGTACAGTGCCCAACATACGCTACTTTTTATCCCTTGAAAGTATGTCGTTCCAATGGGAAAATATTTTTTCTACTATACGGGTGCTGTATGGGATGGGCTATCGGCCAACAGGTGGCGCCACAAGTCGCGCTATGTGTTGTTTTGTTGTCAAACGAGATCTATGCCATAAAATTAAGCGCGAGCGAAGCCGCGTGGAAATGCCAGTAAATAATAAAATTAAATCCTTTATTAGTGAATTAAAGATAAGTATATGTAACAAAATATTTTGGAGATTCTGTAAACCAAGGTAAAAGTATATTTCTATGTGCCTGAACTAGGAGACACCTGTGCTCCTGTGTAATATAAATGTAACTAGAGGCCAGCCCCGGCTTTGCATGGGTTATAGTAATGATAATAATCTATAAATATAAAAGAAAGTCGTGTTTGTTACAACACTTAACTCGAGAACGGCTGGACCGATTGCCATGGTTTTTGATTTGTTAGATTTGTTTCCGTCCCGAATAGCAGAATACATCTTAAAAACAATGAAAACTCGATTAGGGGTAGGGTAGGGGTTGGGTAGGGTAGGGGTGGGGTAGGGTAGGGTAGGGTAGGGGTAGGGTAGGGTAGTGCCTCTAAGGCGGAACAAAGTTTGCCGGGTCAGCTAGTATATGTATAAATATATATTTTTTTAAATATAATATAGTTGTCACATGGAGATAATGTAGCTTCCAAACCGTGAAATAATTTTTCAAATCGGTCGTCAAATTGTTTTTGAGTTCATTCTTTACAAAATAATACAAAGCTTTCCTTTTTTTTATATATAGGGACAATTCGCACAGATTGAGGTAGACCCAAAGTAAGTTCGAAACTTGTGTTATGGGATACTAACTCAACAATACCATATTTTATAACAAATACGTAGATAAACATCCAAGACCCGAGGCGAATCAGAAAAAGTTCGTTTTTCATCATGACCGGACCGGGATTCGAACCCGGGACCTCCTGGGTGGCTGGGTCTGGCGGTAAGATATGTATTAGAATAGATAAAACAAAGTTCGGTTTGTTACGAACACTTATAACTAGAACGGTTGGACAGATTTTCATGGTTTTTGATTTGTCAACATCCAGAATAGCAGAATAACTAATAAAGACATGGGGACCACCTTTTCCTTCGATTTTCCACTACAATGAATGTTAAGTTGAGGGAATAGGACAGGGCGCTTATTTTAAACGAATTCGCGAGCAATTTATTCATAACTAGCTGTTACATTTGGCTTCGCCCGCGTAAATCTTAGTCTATGTTGGGCTCTGTACCCCTGACAATATGTATACAAATTTTCATAATGATCTCAGCTTAGTCAAGCCGTGAACGATTAAAAAACAAACTGACTTTCTTATTTAAAATATTAGTATGATAATATAAAATAGACCCGTATCCACGTGCATACGGTTTATATAATAACCATTCAGTTAAATGGCGTCAAGGTTATAAGGGTCTCCAAGAATAGTCTATTCATTATTGGGTGCACAATCATTGTAACTATATCAATTTATGGCCTCCGCTCAAAGCAGGCAAACAGGTAAAACAGAAGCGAAAATCTTCACTCTAACGATGTAGGTACGAAATAAAAAAAACACGATATTAGCACGGATTCGATTCCTGCTCGAGGCAAAGTCTTAATCAAATATTTTTATTTAAAAATGCTTTTTACAAGCTCTTTCGTATCTTCGCAATTTTTTCCGTCAGATTTGTATTGAACTTTTTTTTAATAACTTTTAAACTTTCGCGTTGCATTATTATAACTCAGTTCGCCTGTGACCACGGCCGGTGCAACCTGGTCGAAACGTCAGGCAATATCAAGGTATGATCGCGTTAATTCCCGGTATATTATTAATTTATAACTTTTTTTTTGTCTCTGCTCCATGGGCGGTGGTGATCACTTAACATCAGGTGACCCGCATGTTCGTCTGCCAACTTCTTACATGGTTGGCAGACGAACATGCGGGTCACCTGATGTTAAGTGATACATTGGTGGAGTCCCTGAGCCGCTGCCGGCCTTTTGCATGTATGCTCGCTTCTTGAAGGTTCCCAAGTCATAGTCATTCGGAAACACCGCTGCCGGCAGTTGGTTCCAGATCTTTACTGTGCGTGGAAGGAAGTGTCGCAGGAATCGAACAGTGGCAGAGGTCCATTCATCCAGATGATGTTAACTGGCAAGAAATTTGGCACTTGACTGATACTACCAGCTTACCTTACTGTCAATGGCGACCTCCGTGACGACCTCCGTGGCGTAATGGTTACCATGCCTGGACCGCCACCCAGAAGGTCCCGGGTTCTAATTCTAATCCCGGTCGGGTCATGATGACAAACGAACTGTTTCTGATTGCCCTGGGTCTTGGATGTTTATCTATATATGTATTTGTTATAAAATATTGTATCGTTGAGTTAGTATCCCTTAACACAAGTTTCGAACTTACTTTGGGGCTAGCTCAATCTGTGTGATTTGTCCCTATATTTATTTAATGCTATGCAGAAGTAGGCAGAAGATAGACTATTTTTAAAATATTCATAGTTATGTTACACTGTGGTCTGTCACGAGGCACCTCCGTGGCGTCTTCAGTGAATAATCGCCCCTGTCCGGCATTTGGCCTTGGCAACCATCGTCCATCTGGGAGCTGGACGAACGGGCTAAGAGTTCGAGGATTAGAACTACATTATAAATTACATAAACCACCATTTTGGAAACAAGCAAAATGGCCGACGGTAAAAGAAATGGCGAAAGTAAACACTTGTATATATAACTCTAGAACGTCTGCGCTTGATTTGTTGTACTTATTTGTCTCCGCCAGAATAGCAAAATAACTTTTAAAAACATAACTATCAAAAATGTTAAATGACAATAAAATATTTTCTTTTGTAAAAAAAAAAATGTTAATGATAAAATAGATTTTTTTATAATCCAAATTAATTATTGCAATAATAATGTAAATTACAAAACATGCAAGTACGCGGAATTTCGTACACAATAATATGGAGTAAACAAGTCTTTAAGTCTAAAAGAAAAAAAAATCAGTACTAACAAGAGTGGTCTACTGGTATTTTTAAATTTATTTATCAGCAATCTAGTACCCATAGTATGTACAAGCTTTGCTTAATTTGTAATTAGATGGCGTTTTGTGATTCGTCCAAGAATTTATATTTATTGATTCGTATCGACTATGATGGGATCCGAAGCCGCATTTACATTCATTCAACCTATCCGATTCACAAACGAAACCGTCGAGGTGACTAAAAAGTTCAATTCAATTGACCGGGGCATCGAACCGGCACCTAAATAGGAACTAGGGGTTGGCTAATTGGTTGGCGGGCCACCTGATGTCCCATCCCTCCTAATTGAAATTGACTTTGGCTAAAGCGAAAACGCTTTATTAAATTAATGAGTTTAATCCCACTGTCTATATTTAAATTTGCATTGTGGGTTCGAGACCTGCGTAACGCAAACATATTTTGAACATTTTGTTTCATTACCCTCCTTTTTGTTGCGCTGTCGGGTAAAAATACCATTGCATAAATGGTTATTTAAAAAAAAAACGCAAAGTTTAAAGAATACAAATGGACTGGAATGGAATTCAAATAAAATAAAATAAAACAAAATTATATTTAAATATGAAAAAGATATACTGCCAGTATTTTGTATAAAAAATTGACAACAAAAATTATGAAAAAAAAAAAAAGTAAAACTTAAATACAGAACATAATGAATAAAATATTCAAAGATAGATCTATAAATTTACAAAATACATCACATTAACAACATTAATCACTAAACAAAGAGTATGTATATCAATGAATAAACATAGACAATTAAAAAGTATTATAAAACAATAAAGATGTATGTATATTAAAAATACTTCGGTTTGCCACAAGTAGGTAGGATACTGGAATGAAAACATACGGGCGTGGCTCGATTCATGCTTAGACCCTGTACACATGAACGCGTGTTAGCATCGCATTTCGTGCTACATTGAGCTCTTTGTATGTCAGAGCTCACGATGAAATGATTTCAACTCCGCAATGGAAAATGAAACGCTGCGAAACTCTCAGCATATTCGCTTCTGGACAAGGTCTTACTGAATCAAATACAGCCAGTCGACCGCTGCATCGCCGCGACGACGAACGCGTCGGATTCGTGATTCGTAATTTAAAAAAAACCGCGCGATTCCAATAGTGTGTGTACGAAGTGATTTGTGTGTTAGTGATGTGACACTCTCGACTAATCTTCCAATAAGATTTTTGTCGTGAGGATTTTTTTTGTCTTTGGATTTTTACTCGATTGTGCTAAAAGGGTATGTTTTGCTGTTGGTTCGTTGTTGGTCTATTTATTTACAACGTGATATGAATATTCAATTGAAACGTTAAAATATTGCGATCGAATAAATTTGTCGTAAATTTTATGGCTACCTTCATAAATATGCATAAGCAACAATGGTGTCTATTTAATGAGATTTATTTCTATATTTATATTTTGCTGTGTTCAACGAAATTATTATTTTTACTCAAATATTAGTAACTTATATTGACTTATTCGACAGCCCGGTGGCGCGTTGGTAGTGATCCTACTTTCGGCACAATAGGGCGCGATTTCGATTCCCGCTCGGTGCAAATATCTATGGTGGCATTTGGGTTTGTTTTCGAATCTGGGTGTTTCAACGTATTATAAATGTTATATATACAATTATATTTCCGTCGTCTGGTACCCAACTGAAGGTTTTTAGGTTCTGTTTTTTCTATCTGTATTGTTGTTGCTTAAGATTCTTCATCCCATGGGAAATAAGACGAGAGAATCTTGCTCTGTTAATGCAAAATGGCGTCCATTCTAATTGTACCAAAACAAGACATTTTCTTAAGTTGTTTTTTTTTTCCAAACGGGCTAAAATAATTTTCATGTCCCAAATTAAGCTTACCTGCTTAACCTGCTGTAATGGGTACCAGACAGACAACGGATAAATTATTTTAAATATATATATATACTTTTAATACATAGTAAACACCCAGTCTCGAGAACAAACGCAAATGCCATATGTTTGTCTCGAGCGGAAGTCGAACCTGCGCCCTCCGGTGGAAGGTACCAACGCACCACCGGGTTATCAAACACGCATAGATAATAGATGGATGACTGAAAAAACAAAGCTTAAACCCATCCAAATACTCGTAATGTTGCTTCACTTTTTGAGACGCGACGCCATTGAAATAAAGCAGGAAATTTTGTTACGCGAATCGAGTTGTTATACTTATCCTGTTAAACACAATTTATTGAACGATTTCTTTAATAATACACAAAAAATGTATACATGTCAATACTAAGAAAATGTATGGAAGTAAGTATCAGCCGAAACCGAGATTTCATGTAAACATTTCACGGAAATAAAATGTTACTTTTTTGCCGAAACAGACTTATACTAAACCTTCCGTAGGCCTCATTTGTTGTAAGAGTTCTGTTCTGTAACTGAAGGTGCCGACTGATCTCTATTACTAAGCTTCCACTGTCCGACAATGTGTATTCATAAACCATAATAGGTAAGCATGTAGAAATTCAAGATTAAGCTTTAAAAAATAATAATTTGGTACGCAGAAAATAAAATAAATGAATAACGAAAAGGTGCTCCTTGCTTGTAACGCTCAGATTCGAGCATTACAGCAGTGAGGGAGGCGAATGCTCGTCAGTGAAGGTAGTAATGTAATGCTCAAAGTCGAATCTAAAATGTTACATTACACGCGATTGCTCGCGGTGAAGGAGCACCTTAGGAATCATAACATTTTGTACCAAAAAGGCCCACCGCTCAGCATGTGCCGTGCGTGGTGTCAGCCACAGCGCTGGTTTTCCGCGGATGCCAAAAATAAAATATTAAAACCAAAACAAAAATATAATTTTTATTTCATTCTATTTTTATTTTACGATGGTCTTAGCATAGTCTTCAAATGAGGTCTTTTCTTTCGATTAAAATGTGGTGTTTTTCAAAGGGGCATTAATAGTTATTTGTTATGCAAGGCTGCCAAGTTGTTTTTTGGCGCGAGTACTTACATTGAAACCTGAGCTAGCGAAGGATTCTAGGATTAAACCATGAGCGAAGCGAGTGGTTCAAATATAGAATCCTGAGCGTAGCGAGGGTTTCAAAGGTACGAGACGCAGAATAACTTTGCTGCCGAGCGAAACACACAACTTTTCACCTCACTACAGCGAGGAAAATGCTAGGTGCAAGAAAAACGCAAATAATATATTAAATATAGATAAGTGTTATTTTTTTCATGCGTTGTCGTGCTGGCCGGTTCGATTATTCTAAAAATAAGGTTGGCGCACTGGCATGAAATAAGTATTAGTGCATTTTCAGAGGACTGGCGGTATAAAAAAATATAGAATAGAAAGGTTCGAATTTTAAAAATTCTTTCCACGCTAGGGCACAAAATGCACTTTTGCGTTCAGATTTCGAATGACAAACAGATTATTTCCAAGCTTGTGAGGTGAAACCGTGAAATAGTTATTTGTTATGCAAGGCTGCAAAGTTGTTTTTTGGCGCGAGTACTTAAATTGAAACCTGAGCTAGCGAAGGATTCTAGGATTTTGAACCACTTGCTTCGCTCGTGGTTCAAATATAGAATCCAGAGCGTAGCGAGGGTTTCAAAGGTACGAGACGCAGAATAACTTTGCTGCCGAGCGAAACACAAAATTTTTCACCTCACTACAGCGAGGAAAATCCTAGGTGCAAGAAAAACGCAAATAATATATTAAATAAGTGTTAATTTTTTTTCATGCGGTGTCGTGCTGGCCAGTGCGATTATTTTAAAAATAAGGTTGGCACACTGGCATGAAATAAGTATTAATGCATTTTCAGAGGACTGGCGGTATAAAAAATTAAAGAATAGAAAGGTTCGAATTTTAAAAATACTTTCCACGCTAGGGCACAAAATGCACTTTTGCGCTCAGATTTCGAATGACAAACAGGTTCTTTCCGAGCTTGTGAGGTGAAAAAGATTTTTACAGGGTATACAACGCGCGAGTTCTACTCCCGGTGGTGGTGCAAGCGTCCAGAGGCTACAGTGATTGCTTACCATCAGGCGGGCCGTAAGCTTGTTTGCCACCTTAGTGGTATAACAAAATAATTACAATAATATATGCAAACTTTAAAAACTATCTATTGATATAAATGCTAATGAATCAATCCGTTTTAGAATTGCGTACGGCGTACTCTATACGCCACGTGTGTTGAATACAATATTAACCTTTGGTATGTCAGTTTGTTTATGGTAAACGATAAGCCGACACCAATGGTGGCGGATGCAGTGTCTATGCTATATTTTTTTTATTGATATAAAGTAGAAACAGAATATGCTTCATTTGCAATACACAATACGAATGAAACTCTCTTAAACCACCTGGTCGACAGGCCAAGCCAGGGTTTTGCAAGTCGTCTGAAGGTCACTGACTTTTCTTAACGACTGTCATCCATCGACAACAGCCGGTACTATCGGCTTACCATGTTTTCCGAAACACGGAGAAGACGAACCATACAAACACATTAAAAAAAAAATCACTGATGATAAGTATCTTGTGCGGGCATCGAACCTTCTTCCTTTTACCAGAGATATAATTATAACCAACTAGACCACCGTGGTATCAACAATATATCCTCGTAGTAAGATATACCAGTGCCAATAATCGAACTGGTTACCGTAACCGCGCTATGTGTGTCATTTTGAATTCCGCACGTGTATGTACCCACTCACGTGCCTATGTGGCGGTTATGTAGGCTTAAATAGCCTACATAACCCACTTTGAGCATCCAATGTAGTTGGTATTTGTGGGAAATCATTTGAAACGTAGCCTGAGGCTTTGGATGTTCCTATTCTAGGGCCAGTAACAGAGACATTTTAGTATCATTTCAAATTTAAATGCATTTGGAATGAATCTGCCGGTAAATGATTGCAATTTTCTGGAACTTATTAATGATCCAGTCGTTTTTACGTAACAATTACATAACATTATATATTAAACTTTCGCGTTTTTTATATTAGTTATAATGATAATATATTAGGTGCCAAACAAAAATTGATACAATTGCAATAGTGATTTCCTGACTTCACTCTAGGATTCCCAGTGTCATGAAGGCCAGTGCCCTCTTAATTTACGTACATGAAATAAAAGTAAGGTCTTTAAAAATATATACAACTAGCTGCCCTGCCCGGCTTCGCCCGAGTACTGTTTCGTTTTTTTTTTTCAATCTTTCTGAGAGATTTTCTTAATATTTTTTTCCGTAAGAACCTTGTACAGAGTATTAGAAAACTACAAAAAAAAAATCAGCCAAATCGGTCAAGCCGTTTTCATGTTATGTCGTGACAACGGAAAACGGGTTTCATTTTTATATATATAGATTAAGGTGGCTAACAATCATTTTTCAATTGACTACTAGCTAATATAAAGAACACAATACAAGTATTTTTATTCATTGTTTTATTTTATTTCATTCTTCAACGTGATGTTAGTTTATAAGTATAAAACTATACTATTGTAGGTATATAATAAAGTAATCGCAACAAGATAATTTTGTATTCAAACAAGTGCTAACATCAATGTTAATGACAAGTCCTCAATGACAACATCTTGGTACAAAACACAGCCACGCAACGTGTGGGTAGCACTTAAATAAAATCTTTAAATAGATTATGTATTTATAGAAACAATATTTAAAGTAATATATTCTGCCTTTGAAAGGCGTGTCTCATAGAGTAATGATATTAAACGTAAGTTATCTGATTTGCTTTGCCTATGCAAGTTTGTCCCGCAGAGAATTGAATGGTATAATTTAATTATCCGTTACGTTCATCAAATCATTTTTATGGGCACATATTTGTTTTTTTTAAAAGTGAAAACTTTTTAGCGGTGCTTGGCACTTTTTTCTAGATGGGTAAAAAATGTTAAACTCGCGTCAGATCCGTAGCCTGATCGAAAAAGCGTAAGATTCCCTAACCATTCCAAAATATTCAAAAATGCACAACGTTGATGTTTAAGTTTTCACTTCTGCCGGCACTCCCGGAGTGCAACCCGTCCTTTTTTATTCTTTACCTTTTGTAGATTGCAGCTCTGCACTTCACTACATAGTATAAAACAAAGTCGCTTTTTCTGTCCCTATGTCCGTATGTCCCTTTGTATGCTTAAATCTTTAAAACTACGCAACGGATTTTGATGCGGTTTTTTTTAATTGATAGAGTGATTCAAGGGGAAGGTTTTAAAGTATCATACATTCCAAAATTCCCACGGGAAAGCGGGATACACGCAAACGAAGGTGCGCGGGTTTCGCTAGTACAACATAAAAATAAGTTAAGATTAGGCAGTAAATGATTGTGATAATGTAATGGCATTTCTGTACAATAATCTGTTAAGCAAATAGCGTGATTTAAACATTGAATTAATTTGTTCGTCTGTGCATACGTGTGTCATGTTACATGGATAATGAATGCATCGAAGGAAGTTTCCATGTTGACAAGTTAGTGTAGTTATAGTATTTGTTGGAAGAATAGGATTATATAGAGTGAACGTTGGCGAAAAAACAATCTTTTTTCGCCAACGTCAATTAAAGCACTGTTCGAAATTACCATTGGAATGTGACTAACGAGGCTGCAGGCGTTATCTTCATCGGCTAAACACACTTAAAAAAAAAAAGAACTTGTTCACCATATCACAGAACTGCTTCTACTGTTCAAATTCATCAGAATGGCACTAATGTGACTGTAGGTGTAATCTCCGCTATTTATTTATATTATAGTTGAGAACAAAAAATATCTTAAAACGTAATTTTGCTGAAAATCACTAACACAAAGGGTCGTTTTATTATTCAGAATTTCTATTCAAACTACTCTGAACGTGGTCTGGCAATGAACGAATGAAATGAATTAAATTATCTTGTAAAAGAGACGCTTATTCATAAATTCTGATGCTAATTTATGCTGTGTTAAGAGTTAAAATATTATTTAGTGTATATTAACATTAATTATCTTAACTTTAATTTAGACGATTAACAGTTCATGAAACGCATTTAGATTTTGATTCCACGAGTCTCAAGATGTGTCTTTTTTCTTCTTTAGTTCTCTTTTCTCCTTTTTTCCTTACTTTTTGTTAAAGGTCGGAAATGGCTCTCCTTGTGTCCCGGACAGTCCCGGTCCTCTTTAGTATCATCAAATACTATAGAAGACTAATACCCACAGCTCTTGACGTTTCTCATACAATGACTTGGCAACCTCCGTTCACCTCATGCCGCTAGGGGCGCTATAACATTTTGCATACAAAAGTTTTGAAATCGTTCACCTCATGCCGCCCTCATGCCGTAGGGGCGCTAGTGACGCGTCTTGCCCGAATTCTTCCGAAGCTGTGGGTATTTATTACTCGTCTATAGTATTTGGTATCATCAAGTAATCCGCACGCTTGTTAACCAACCTCTTCTGTAAGCCTCATTCCGTTTTTATTCCAATCATAGACAAAAGAAACTAATATATTATGCAATCTGGGCGTGGTTCTTTCACGTTTAACTGACGTTTAATTAACACACATGGTTCGCAAACAATTAGTAGCGAACCACATTTCTACTGGGGAGTCTTCCCCAGTTCTAAGTTCTGTGGTTTCAATCATCTCCTTACGGTAACATCATCCAAGATTGAATAATACGTGCACGTTCTTGGTGAGTTTTGTGACAATTGTGACACATGTCCAGTGATTCACGGCGCCCACACATGTCAAATGGCCAACAGTACATGCCTTATTATTGTTTCTTTTATCTAATTCGCTTTGTACAGTATTATAATTTTCTTCTACTTCTTCTTGAGTCATGGTCCTGGTTTCGGATCGTGACTAACATGACTCGGTGTTAGGGTTTCGAATCTTCAGGACCGTCTTCAGTAAAACAATATGAAAAAGAATATAACGTATTTTAATTTGACTTTTTGATACAATCTTTGTTCGCGTTTAGAGCCGTAATGACGAGACGATTTCGAATATGTTCCAAATTGCCCGAATTGCCGAACTCCAGTCGCGTATCGTTCCGAATTGTATGTGTGTTGCGCATCAACAGTCGGTTCGAACGATTTCCATTCTTTTCATCCTGCGGCTGAGTGGTATTACTTTTAGCCCAAGTTCTGATATCCGTACTTTAATATTTTAAATGCGAAAGTGTGTTTGTTTGTCCTTTTTTCACGTCGAAAGTATCGAACCAATTGACGTGTTTTTTTTTGCGATAGGTTAAGCTTTGGAGATCACTTTTTATCCCTGAAAATTTTACCTGAGACTATTATTTGTCAGATCATTTCTCGCTAGTAAGAATATCATACTTCATACTTCATACTAATATCATACTAATATCATACTAATATTATAAATGAGAAAGTGAGTTTGTTTGTTTGTTATTCCTTCACGGCTTGATTAAGCAGCCGATCATTATGAAAATTTGTATACATATTGTCAGGGGTACAGAGTCCAACATAGGCTCCTTTTTATTCCGTGAAAGTATGTCATTCTAATGGGAAAATATTTTTTCTACTATAGAGGGCGCTGTATGGGATGCTATCGGCCAACAGATGGCGCCACAAGTCGCGCTATAGATTGTTTTGTTGTCAAACGAGATCTATGTTATAAAATTAACGCGAGCGAAGCCGCGGGGAAAACCTAGTAAAGTAATAATTTCAATATTGCGGAATTACTTTATGATGAAATAGCATAAGGTTTGGTAATAATAGAAACAGCTAATTCATAACAATTTCTCAATGAGCCAAACAAAACAATATGCTGTACTTCATTTCTAAAATTAATTTAATACAAGTTTAAATACGAAAAGTCGAGATATTAAACTCAGTTAATGTATAAAGGAAAAGGGTTGGAGTGAAAGGGTATGCCATTACCCCTAAATTGATTGATTCGTTTAGACCCTGTGAACAGGGTGGAATAGCGAGGTCAATTTTAAATAAACGAAAAGTGTTTATAGTTTTTGACGGGGACATTTTTATTTATAATTCTGTGTTTAGTTTTTAGAAATTTAAAACAATCTTAAAGACTAACATGTTCATTTTTACTTGGTCAAATAAATCGCACAAATAGACGCTGTCATTGTCAAATTAAGGAAGAAAATATAGATTAACTTTAAAGTGTATTAGTGCTACTCATCATACTAATATTATAAGTGAGAGGGTGAGTTTGTTTGTTATTCCTTTACGGCTTTTGGAAAAAAAAAATATCTGCAACCAGTGAAGTACCATTAAAGTTAAAAACAAAGGGTAAAAATATAACATACTAGCTTTTGCCCGCGGCTTTGCTAGCATTAATTCGGGGTAATACGGTTCCCCTTGCTCTACCTTAAAATCTGCGAAGTCCCATATAAAATTTCACCCCCTCTTTTAAGGGGTTGGGGGCAGATTAAAAAAAAAAAAATGTCCGCGTTTAGCTTTCTACCTTGAAAGTTGTGGAATGTTCCATACAAACTTCCACCCCCCATTTTAGGAAAGTGGGGGGTTACAAAGAGATAAAAAGTAGCCTATGTCACTCTCCATCCCTTCAACTATCTCCACTTAAAAATCACGTCAATTCGTCGCTCCGTTTTGCCGTGAAAGACGGACAAACAGCCACACACACTTTCCCATTTATAATATTAGTATAGATAGATGAATTATAATATTAACGTGCCCCTAAGGATAAATATATTTCATATGATAAAGTAAAATATGAAGATACAAATCTCTCCAACTCCAAGAATAAGGGGATAGTGTCAAAGAGAGTTATGGACCTTGATCAGTTATTTGTCCCAAAGGTGAAGTTGCAAGCAGGTGTAGATAAAGTTGTGCGTCGTTTATCGGTCATTGAACCTCGTCGGATGCTCGTATCGAAAGTAAACGTGAAATTTTGTTGACTTACGATTTATAGAGATATGTTATGTGGGTGGAAAGAACTTTTTACCTTTGAATGTCAATGCAGTAAAGAAATTTTCTGATCGTATTTCTAATTTCTTGGACTCAAGATTAAAATCTGATTCTATTTTCTCGTAAAATAGATGTGGTTAAAGTTTAGTCTAGATTTGACTGATTTTATGAAATGTGTCATAAGGTCATTGAATTGCGAGAAAAAGATAAATAGATTTTCCCATCACATTTGATTGAAACTGAACAATACTCAGTGGAAATGCTACTATGCTATAAATAAATGGTACTGTAAATTTACAAATCTAAGAGATGGCTCAAACAAGAGAGGTAGGATAATCCGATCAAATCGGAGCAGCCCGTCTGGGGAAGGACCTCCACCTTACAGAAGATCGTAGCCAAATAGAATTGGTCTCGGCCATGTTGTGTTCCTACGGTGAGTAAGGTTTCCAGAGCTCCATTTGGGGGGATTGGGAGGGTTGGCGACGCGTGAGTGATACCCCCGGTATTGCAAGCGTCTATAGGCTACGGTGACGGCTTATCATCAGGCCGACCGTATGCTTGTTTGCCAACTTTGTGGTATAAAAAAAACATATTTTTTTCATGAACGCTAGAACGCAACCAAACTTGTTCTAGTGTTTTAAACCCAAGATGGATCAATATTACTGGATCTTAAAGTTGTTACATGTTTATAAGAAGTAGTAATAAAAACTACATTAACATTGTATTCTCACAAACTGAGTTGTGAGTACTATCCAGTCTAAAAATACTTCGTCCTACCGCCTCAGAAACCAGTCTGTGATGAATCAAAACATGCTAGCAAATGTCTGAAGTATTAATACCTCGTTACCGGTTCTATAATGTTGTAAAGGTCGTTCTCATTGGGGTTTCTAGGTCTTACTAGGGTTGATGTGATGCGACTTGTTGTAGAAGAGATGTACCTGGTACCTGTGCACAATTGTAAAGATGCCTTTTATTTTGTATTCCTTGAAGTATGCTTTTTTTTTACCAAACTTTATCTAACCCACAACAGATTTGGTAAATTTTATTGAGTAGAAATTCTGAATACTTGCAATCAAGTGTATCATTGTCAATGAAATGATGTAGATGATGGAATACTTGATCAAGTTATCGGAATTGAACAATTTGACTAACTAAACTAAAAATTTTGCTTCTAAAGACTTTACATTTCAGTTACTGGATGCTGCTTCAAAAACTCTACTTGACCAGATATTGGTGGGTGAAATTTTGCGATGTAACTAACGAGGAATTTTATTTTATTATTACAATATAATATAATATATTTTCTTTAGGCTTATGGTTGGATATGGGTTTTCTCGAAGCCTGTCTTATTATAAGTTTCTGAGAATTCTAGGTGTAATCTCCGCAATTGAGTTGTAATTTTCCTTCATGAAATCATTAGGTCAGTTTTTTCTCATATTAAAATATTCTCATGCGACCAATGACGTGATACTTGAAGTTAAGGACTCGTGCAAGGTCGTACTGACCGGTCTCACTGCTTTTTTGCCTTTTTGTTTTCCCAGTCACATATTTAAGATCGAAGCCAAATAGCATTGGTCTCGGCCATGTTGTGTTCCTACGGTGAGTATGGTCTCCAGAGCTCCACTTTTTACAGGGTCGGCAACGCGCGATTGATGCCCCTTATTGCAACCGTCTACAGGCTACGGTGACTGCTTACCATCAGGCGGCCCGGACGCTTGTTTGTCACCTTAGTGGCATAAAAAAAAAACTGTTTGACTTTGGTCCCTTTTGAAGTACGAATAATATTTTTGAATTGTCCGTCATGTACTACTGATGAGCAAAAGCCTGTTTTATCTTTTTCCAAAGCTGTATGTTTGATTGGGGTCCATGGGGACGCACTCGCTATAGTGTTTTGCGGTTACGTCTGTACGGACTTAGCTCCTAATTATTAATACCATTAATATGGTCTTCAGTAATATTTATGCAAGTCTCGTTCTATGACACATTTTGCGCCACCTACCTGTTTTTTTAAATTTCTCTACCCTAAGGTTGTCTGGAGATTGAGATTCTTAAGAGATTGCTTTAGCGATAAGACCGCCTTTTGTACTTAATCTTCTTCTCTCTTCTTCTTCAGCCCTTCGCTACTCAATGCTGAGTGTAGGCCTCTAGCAATACACGCCATTCCTGTTGGTCTTGTGCTTTTCTCAGTCACGGCCTTCCGGCAATTTTGACCAGGTCGGCAAACAAAATCACTTCTACCGCGCCGTGGACCTCCACGGTGGAAGGCCGGGAGCAATTAAAATTAAATAGATGAATCCGATCGTAGTACCGGACAACCTACAAGGCAAATTTTAAAATCAAATTAATTAGTTATCAAAAAAGGTAGATTATTATCTCTAAAAGGTATAGGATATGTCGGACGGATTACAACTAACAATTACATAAAAGTAATTAAATATTAGGTAAATTGGGTTCGTATTACAAAAGTTATAATTTGTATGAAGGCAATTGTATATTTAGTAACTTATGTAAATGATATTAACGAAACTTTACACACGGTAACCGACGTGGTTATGATATAATTGGATTAAAAGTATGAATTTCCTAAACATTTGTGTTTTGCCTAACAGAGACTGTAAAACCATTTTATTTTGTACTAGCTGACCCGTGCCCACTTCGTTGGGCATAATGTTAATAACCCTTTTTTAGTCGACGACCTCCGTGGCGTAATGGTTACCACGCCAGACCGCCACCCAGGAGGTCCCGGGTTCGATCCCCGGTCGGGTCATGATGAAAAACGAACTTTTTCTGATTGGCCTCGGGTCTTGGATGTTTATCTATATATGTATTTGTTATAAAATATAATATCGTTGAGTTAGTATCCCATAACACAAGTTTCGAACTTACTTTGGGGCTAGCTCAATCTGTATGAATTGTCCCTATATATTTATTTATTTATTTATATTTAGTACAGGCATTCGTAAGAAACGCTTTTATTCGACGGTTTTTTCTCCGATTCACTTTGCAAAACCGACTACCACACAAAAGCCTTTTAATTTTTCGGTTTTTTATATAACCTATGACACTCAGCAATAATGTGGCCTTCTATTGGTGAAAGAATTTTTAGAATCGGTTCAGTAGATCCCGAGATTACCCCTTACAATTTAACAAATACACAAACATTACTTCTTTATAATATTAGTATAGAAGTATAGATTAGTATAGATTTTGACTTTATTAGGCAGTTTCTGAAACTCATATTTATTTCACATTAAGTCTCAAGCTATATCTATTTTCTTCTTTAGTTCGACAGTGACAGCTATAATTTGTCATTAACTTTAAAAATTTTACTTCTTCCTACTCTGTCTAATATCTTTCTGATTAGATTAATTGTAAGGTTCCAATCCAGGGTTAAAACTTATCCCCAGATTCGCAATATAATCAGATTCTCAGATTGAGATCAAGCAATGAAGCTTATTGACGTCCCAAGGGAGAAATTACAGCTCTCATGGAACTCGCAACGAAATTAATCAGAATGTTAGATAGTTTCGTGACAAGTTGTCTCGTGTAACGTATACATTAAACGGTAAACTGTTGAGAGATCACATCACGAACCTTGACATTTGGAATGTCTAACATAATACTCACAATAATGCTCATGGAAATAGCAACCCCGAAGGCCAAACAAGCCACAATGAAATAACTCTGGCGTAAGCAGAAAATGCAAAAAATTCACAACGAGCGTACTGCGAAATATAATCAGGTAAAAAACGGAATAGATGTCAGAATATGCTATTCATAAAAAATAAAAATTTCATTAATAAGATTTTAAAACTACAACTACCGACTTTTAGGCAATAATAATGCTTGTACTAGGAGACCCCCGCTCTTCCGAACCTTATTTAAAATTTGATCATGTGCATTTGTGGTCGTGTTTGTAAATTAATTCATAAATGATTTATTTATTGAAACTTTATTGTATTAATATTATACACAATAACACAATACATAATGTGGATACAAAAGGCGAACTCAATGCTAAAGCATTGTCTCCCAGTTTACCTTTGGGACATTTGAATCGAAATTAAGTGTGAGCTATTTAATGTTGTTAATTGCCTGTGTTAAGAATTAAATGAGCGAAAAGAGGACAGAACAGTTAAAGAAGGGATCAACAAAGCGTGATTGATCTTAGTGTTCAAGTAATAAAAATCAATGTGTTGTGCGTCCCACAGCGATCACAAGACTAAGTGGCTACCACCGACCTCACGTATGCATCACTAAAGGTGGAAATTTTTGAGAACTGCTAGTCGCTAGCCACCGGTGACGTTGGTCGGTGGTTAGCCCGTTTGTGCCATATCTGTATCTATTTAGATTTATATCTATGTTCACAAACGTGCTTACTGCTAAACAGAACGTAAAATTTTAATATGCGATAAAAGGGCTCGAAGTATCAAACAATTCACAATTTCGACTGAATTGCTCGCGTAACTTCGCCTTCCATTGAAATGTTGGAATACTAAAAAAGATGAAAATAAACTGTTTGTATGATAATAATATTTTTAGATAAGATAAATGTTTGCTTTGATGATTGTTTGTACAAGTCATGTTAGATGATACTGAATGGAAGTGAAATATTGTCGAGGTTTCCATCTGATTTTAATAAAATACTAGGAAAAGCATTTAAGATATGTACGTTTAAAGTGTGCTCCTAAATTCTTAGAAGTTATTTTGATTTGGTCTAAATTGCACTAAGAGGTAAAATCCAAAGTATTATTATCCAACTTGATTTGTCATCTCTCTTGGTTATTATATTCCTCTCACTCCTCTCAAAATGCAAAGGAAGGAAGTTCTGATTAAATTCTTCTTGAGTTTCAAAAACAAATGATGGTTTTCACCCCGGGTCGTCAGTTAAGATTCACTGCTTATTGTAAATCTTTCACCCGTATCAAATTGCTAAGGAGGGAAGTTCAATCTTTCCTATTAATATTTTTTCTGATAAAATTCTTTATGAGTTGGTCACTGTCATTAATTCTAGCTGTACAGGAGACAGTGATGGCTTTTGATGAGCTAGTCCAGTCTTCATATTGACTTGAAAATTGCCCAGTAAACCCATCAAAGGCCATCTTCCAAGTATTATACAGGTTTAAACTAGGCTAATGACAGGTCGTATAATTATGGCACATCCTGACTGAGTAACTGCTTAGTTTATCGTTTTAAACCAGATAACATAATATGGAAAATTGTAGACACTGATAGCCCAGCAGATAATTTAATCTGCGGATCTATATATCTCGTAAAAATAACAGTTGAAATCTATTCTCAATCTCAAGCGCTATTATATTTTGCACGAGGAAGTTAGCGCTACAGGGGTTGGGGAGTCAGCCCATTCCTTTGTTGACTGTTCAAATCTTCTGTCAGAATTAAATGGTAAGCAAAAAGTGATTTGAAAGACCTTGTATTAGGCATGTAAAGGATGCAAGTAAAAGCGAGAGAAGTGGAGGAAAAGGGCTCAAAATAAAACAGAAAATAAAACGGAAAATTAAAGCATAGTGTACGTTACAGAACGAAGATAGATAGAAAGAATAATGAACAAAACAAAATGACTAAGGAAATATAATATTATCAATAAGTATTTACTTCCAGCCTGGTGGCTAGTGGTTAGTTCGTATTTGAATGAAAGTTAGATTTTGATATAACTAACCATGATTCATATTCTGATGTGGCATATTCCACTAAATGCATGTTTACGTTTACATCTAATTATCACTTGCTTGGCAGCAAAGGAAAACATCCGGAGGAAACACTATTGTGTAACCTAAAGTAAGGTCTAGTTTCGTCTATGGGTTTATACAGTTCTATCGGGAGCAGCTATATAGAAATTAGTATCGGTCGTATTGGTCTATTGCATAAATAAATGGGATAAGGCTAGGATTAGGAGGCTTGAAAAACTTAAACTTTTCTCATTTGTTCCGATTAAATTCTTAGTAAGTTGTCTCAGTTGTAATTTCTTATCCAGGAGGTCAATGAGCTACATTGCTTATTTTCAATCTGCTGCCCTTTCTGATCGCTGCCAATTCTGATTGTTCAGGAGATTCAGCGACTGAATTTTAAAGTTATTCAAAATCTAAGGCTAGATTTTTTAAGGAACTGAATATGGACGTGTAAAAGTATTTCATGTAATCGACTATCCGTTTCCATTCTGAAAGCGAATGAGAAAAGAGGACAACTTTAAAGATAAGTGACTCGACTGATACTTGTCTTTGAAGTTGTCCTCTTTTCTTGACATATTTTTTACTATTGAAATGGATATTTTTCTCTGAAGTTGTCTGCTTTTCTGATTCCTTTTCAGAGTTGAAACGGATACTTGTTGTTTGTCCAGAAGTGGATAAATGGCTGAAAATAGTGATCCACTTACAAATGCTTGCAGTAACATTCTAAGCGAAACTCGTTTGCGTGTATCCAGCTTTCTGTGGCAATTTCGGGAAATCCCCTCTTATCGGATGCCAACGTCATACAAAGAACATACTCTCTTATTTCCAGGTCTCTACTATCAGTGTGTGTTGATTCTCAGTCAGTCATTCAGGATAAAGCATTTTTTATGTACAGGTCTTGTATCTTTATTCTCAAAACAGTCTATATCTCTAAGTCTGTATATTACTAATGGTTACTTGATGAGTTACAACATCAAGTAACATCTGTATGTGCGTATGTATCGTGACACACCGGTGCCATAATTACAGTGCAAGCCGATTGCACTCTGTAATGATCAATGTTTACAACACTTGTCTGACTGTGTGTCCTACTTTACTAGATTGCTAGGAAACATGCTTGGATTTATGTGAAGTACCCATTTTAACGGTTTCAATATTGTTTTTATCCATATCTTCATTTCAATTGATATCTTATTCACTATTCGGTGTCAAATTAGTTTCTAATATCTGAAAATCATCATCATCCAAACAATCAACATTAATAAATTTTCATTAAACGAAAATGAATTTTAAATTTTTTGGGTAATATGCACGATTTGTCCAATTTTGTCGGGACTGGTGTCGTAACTTTATATCGAGCATTGTACTATATAATATAGAAATTAACCATAGAAACAAGATTCAAAGTTTTAAAACATTTATTCAGAGAGAGTAGGTCTTTATAAACACTTTCTCTAGTCAAAGGGTAAAATCACTACATAGTATAAAACAAAGTCGCTTTTTCTGTCCCTATGTCCCTATGTCCCTTTGTATGCTTAAATCTTTAAAACTACGCAACGGATTTTGATGCGGTTTTTTTTAATTGATAGAGTGATTCAAGGGGAAGGTTTTAAAGTATCATACATTCCAAAATTCCCACGGGAAAGCGGGATACACGCAAACGAAGTTGCGCGGGTTTCGCTAGTAAAAAATAAATAAAAAACTGTTATTCAGAGAATAGGTTTTCACAAACACGTTCTCTTGTCAGAGTATACAGTTGTAATAAATGAATTGTATAAATTAATCTACTCCATATACCTACTACTATTTCCGAAACAAAAGCAAAATGACCACTGGTAAAAAAGAAATGGCGAAAGAAACCAGTTACGGCCTTTTTTGTCATTTAAAAATATATCGTACGTTTTTTTTTACATAAAATTTTAATAAATATATAGTACATACAGTAATAAATAATTTGTCTAATTACTCTACTCTATAAGCTACTACCATTTCGGAAACTAATGCAAAATGACCACTGTTAAAAGAAATGGCGAAAGAAAACCAGTTACAAGTGTTACAACCTTTTTTGTCTTTTTTTTTAATGGATTAATTATATTATGTCTGTTAATATCATGCTAAATACCTTCCCATTCGTGTACTTGTCTGTATGTCGTGATATATTGGTGGTATTATTACAGTAATTGTTGATTGCTATCCGCCACGCAACCATCGCAACGTTCGCAGCACTTGTGATTGCTTGACCTAGTTTACGTCAAACGATTGATTTCAAGCATCGCTTGCTAATGTTTTTTTGAACACTAGATCTAGATTTTTCAGTTCATTGTATCTATGCTTTCTGCTAGTTGCTGTCTGGTCTAGTTTTTTTAATTTTTTTAAACAATTTTTACGTTTCTATGAAAGGACGTAATAAAATTTTCATACGAGTTTAATATATTGTATTTATGATTGAATTCTTTAAGTGTTTAAATTCGTTGTGAATCCCTTTCGATTGAAGTGAGGCCCGTATCCTTGCAATGGGATGGGATGAGATGATATTATGACGATATAATGGAATAAGTTGTGAGTTCCAAGACAATTCTTCTTGCATCAATGCTTCTTTTGTGGTCTCCCGTGTTATTGGCCATATTCTTTTTTTTTCTTTTGACATTTTGCTTTTGTTTCCGAAATGGTGGTAGTTTGTAGAGTAGATTTATTTATACGAATCATTGTTATTTGAACACTTTGACAAGAGAAAGTGCATGTGATGACCTAATCTCCGAATTAATTTTATCCTTCACCTTCTTCTTCTTTCTTTTATCTTATCTTATGTTCACTGAATTGGTTTAACGATTGTCATCCATCGATAATAACCTGACTGTACAGAAGGCAGGAAGTGTGGTGTTTTCCTGAGATTTTAATGCATACTTCGTTCATTCCTCCAACGGTTCTGGTGCTATATTTTGTTCCACTATAATTTGCACAAGGCTTCCAGTGAAATTCAATGATGGCGTTTGAGTTTATCATACCTGTTTGTGATAAAAAATGTTTGCTTTTTCCCAATAAAGTGATTTTTCGATGATTCAATGGTTATTTATTTCATATCGATTAATATTTTAAACCTGGTGATCGTTTGGAGCTCTTATGCCAAGTATAGGCTGAATATACACGGTCTGGCATAAATTATCCTTTATGTATGTTCATGAATATTACATAATTAATATTAAAATTCCCATGTCAGCAATAACGACGTACGCCCTTCAGTTAGCCCTCCTTGTGTTGTATAGGCGGAGTGAGAATTCGTGACGTCACATAGAAATATGCGCATTACAGCAAAGTTATTTCTATCTATACAGCCTTTGTAGACATCAAAGCCTGCCTGTTGTATGTGAATTAGTTGCGCAGTCTTGTTGTTCAACCGTCGATATACGAGAATGAAGCATTTTGACTGTGAGGCCCGGTTTTCACCAAAGCGGAGAGGGGACCAGAGGAGAATGTGCTGCAAAAGTATTTCTTGTAAATCTACTTGCAAAATAAATCTACCAAAGCGGAAAGGGTATGAGAACGAAATCTGATTGGTTATTTTTGGACAACCAATCAGATTTCGTTCTTATATTCTCCTGTGTTTTAAACACATCTCTCTTCTGCTCTCAGCTTTGGTAGAAATCAAGCCTAATACTTTCTACTACTTCAGGCAGCTTGATAACACTGACCTCTGCCAATCCGCATTGTAGTACCGTGATAGACTTGACTAAGTTCTAATCTTCTTAGTTAGATTGAAGGTAGACCCGTATCCCTACAGTGGGCTGTTTATGGGTTAACATGATAATGATATGAAAGCGGTGATTGAGGAAAAATCTATGAATCGTATTAAATCACTAAGAAAATAATCTTGTACTTTTATTCTCCCAATATTAAACAATGACGTCCATTTGTGCGAAGTTAAAAAGGCCCGCAGCTTTGATATACTGCCGGCTATTTCAGTACCTTATTCTCTTTTAATTTTACTTTCCTTAAGGGCCTTAGTTGTCGTTGTCAGGCTAAAAGAATTATAGCTCTTTACAAGTTACTCGGCGTTCTACCTGTGTAAGCGATGCTATGTACACTGTGACTAACAGTTTCTAAACGCATTTTAATTTTAATTCCACCCTAAGTCTCAAGCTATCTCTTAGCTAAGAAAACTATCGATCAGATTACCTCTCAAACAAAAAAAAATGCATCAAAATCGGACCGTCCGTTTGGATACGACGCCGAAATTACAAACACAGACGGACAGAATTTGGCAACGCGCGAGTTACCATCAGACTGGCCGTTTGCTTGTTTGCCACCTTAGTGGTATAAAATTATAGTTGCACAGATACACACGACAAACTTATAATACCCCCCTTTTTACCTTTATTTTTCTGTCGGGGGTTAAAAAGTAAGAATAAACATCAAAATTTAAATCATATTATAGAATAATACGTTATCATATCGCCTCGCTAAACGTAAGAGAAAATCTTGCTTCTCAAGTTGACAAATTAATGTAACTTCTTTACCTGTAGGCATAATTTTCGTTGTTCAATTTCTCCCGTCTAATTCAATGCCCTTTATTTTTGACTACAGCACAAAGGGAACGTGGGATACTACGCTGTAAAATTTTAAGCGGAGATTTCTTACTTTTGAAAAGGTAATTGCTTTAGAAAGGGGAGTCAAGAACCCTTTGAGTTGTAACTTTGACTTGTTTAAGAATACCGAATCATTTGTTTAAGTAATTCCAACGTTATTTTAAGCTAATATTATAAAGTCTAATCTGTGTGCTCCCTTTTTTTGTTAGAAATTGTCGACTTTATGATAACTCAAGCTATCTCTTTTTTCTTCTTTAGTTTGACAGTGACTTTAATTTAATGTGCAGCTTTAAAAATGCATTTTCAGAAACTGGATGTTTTTGTTCTAGCTGGCGGGTCACACACACGTTTACCTGATCCCATAGGAATTTAATAAACGTAACCTTTGTGTACAAATTTCATCTATTTGGGTCATATGCTTCAGGTTTTTGATAGATCAGTCAGATACCTCTCAGCATCTCGTAATTAAAAATAACCAGAAAAATTTACAAGAAAATGTTACAAAAATAAGCAATCCAGTTTTAAATAATAAACGAAGGAAAATACCCCCGCTGGTCCTTCGGGCCGGATGGCATAAACTATTACGAGCGCCGAGCTATAAACCGAACGTATTTATGTTACCCCCTGTGGGAAGTATACTCTTTATTTACTAAGGGTGCACCTGACGTTTTCTCTTTTGGTGATACAGGTTTTCGCATAACGGCAAATTGGATCTGCCATCTATACGATATATTTGTTATCTGTACATCTTTTCATTACTTTGATGTGTCTCATGACGTAGACAAAGTGACTCGGAACACGTTTTAGATCAGAAAGTACGAATAGATATATTTTAATTAAGCCGCAATCGTGAATTTCTGCACTCCCAATGGTTGACTGGTAGAGAATGCAAATAGCATTAAGTCCGCCTATTGTATCAGTACTTTGTGTATTGTGGTCAATAAAGTTATATAAATAAATAAATAAATAAATAGATGTCTAGACTAAGTAGTTTTTAAAAGTGACAGTTTATTCTTAAACGATCTTGTTGTCAGTCAGCCAATGAGAGAGGTGATTCAAGTTTTCTAAATATTGCGTGAAGGGATTTTCTCGTATTTTTATTTATCAATAGAATTCCTCTGTGGCGTTATGATTACCACGCCGGACCACCACCCAGGAGGTCCCGGGTTCGAATCCCGGTCGGGTCATGATGAAAAACGACCTTTTTCTAAATGGCCTCGGGTCTTGAATGTTTATATTATGTAGATATTTGTTATAAAATATAGTATCGCATAACACAAGCTTCGAACTTACTTTGGGGCTAGCTCAATCTGTGTGATTTGCCCCTATATATTTATTTATGTAATTACAAAGTTTCATATGAAAGCATAATTGGCAAATAAATATTAGTTTCTATTTCTCTACCTTGTTCATCTCTTACGTTGGTTGCCTGTAAAATATCTCAGAGACTACACTATCAGCATGACATCGTTATATTCGGATAAGTGAAATAATAGTAATAAGTTAGTTCTTCGATTTATTATGATTGGGACATCTTATGGAAAACTATTCAGAAATCTGTATGTGTAGTACGAGAGATAGGGCAGGGCACAGCGGATCATGCGCTCAAATCGGAGCAGGACCGGAGGAAGGACCTCCACCTTACAGAAGATCGTAGCTAAATAGCATTGGTCTCAGCCATGTTGTGTTCCTACGGTGAGTAAGGTCTCCAGAGCTCCATAAAAAATGTATTTGTAGTAAGAAAAAATGTTTTAAACACATGTTGTTGTCGTCGTTATGTAAAAGAAAAAACGTCGACCCTATGATATAATTCTCTTACATTTCTGCCTGTCTGTCAAGCTCAATGACCGGTAACCGCACGTGTGTAATGTATGCCTGTTCATTACAATTTATCGTCCGTAGATCATAATCACTTTGCACAACTAAGGCTTGCTATAAATAAACGTCTCTTCTATCGGTTTCCGCTTTGTAGATTGCAATTGTCTTTGTATAATATCGTAACCCGTTGAATTTGTCGTAATATGAACTATCATGTCACTTTCCACGTGTCTTAAAAGTTTTATTGCAATAGAACTTTTAAGACCAAATGGCCAAGCCAGTCTTGTACTTGTACTTGTAGTCTTGCGGGCCTTCTCCGCAATTAGGCAACCTATGTGCCCTTTGTGCGTGCGAAGAGTGGGAGCTGGATTACTCCAGCCATCCTAATTCCTCCAGGAAGCCGGCCAGGGATTTGACATCGCCAAGCCAGTCACCTTCGATCGCATTTTCAAAATTGCCAAAGTTAATTTGCAAGAATGACTAAAATTATATTATGACTAGCAGACCGCTCCGGCTTCGCACGGGTTTTAGTATAGATACCTTTTTTTGGAGAATATAATTAATATAGTCTATGTCACCCGGAAATAGTGTAGAGGCTGAACGGTGAAAGAATTTTTCAAATCGGTCCAGTAGTTTCGGAGCCTATTCAATGCCAACAAACAGGAATCAAAACGGAGAAGAAAACAAAAAGGTATCAAATATTTCCTATTTATAATATTAGTTTATGAGAAAGTAAATCTTCCAGGCTGATGGTTAGCTTTCAATATATTATAATTTAGTGTAGCAAATTTAGATCGGATATACAATACGGAAATACACAATACCACCACTGTAAGAGAGAAAAACACAGCTAGGATAGCAATTGCAACTGAAAATTGGCAATAACTAGTGAAGCTCATTGATGTCTCTGAGGAAAAGATTTAAACAAACAATCATTTGATTAAATGCTTTGTTAATTAGTTAAAGTAGGTGGGATTGAAAATGTCGGTGGCCTGCAAGTGCCCTAACCTCGCTAAGGTAGCCATCAAAAGGAATGGCCGACATGACATCACCCAATAACCCGCGGATACCGGTTTAACGAAGCACAATTAAACAATTGTTTTGTTTTCGTAGGTACACGTAATATACTGTGCCGTCAACACGGCTGGCTCGCGCAGACTTAAAATTAAGTTCGAAACTCATATATAACTCAGTGTATAACGACAATCGATTTTCAATTGTATTATAAACTGCGAGTCCAAATTTTGGCGCGTACTATATTTTATAATCTACATTTAAACTCACTCAATGTCTCACTGATTTTACATTTCGTAAGAGCAAGATGTCACTTGAATTTGACAAGTTTAGTTAAGCGAATAGAACGGCTGATGTTGGTAATTTTGTTATATCGTGACCTGGAGTTACGTTATTATACACTTCCGGACACTTGAATCGAGCCACCCAGCAGTTTCAACTTTGATTGCTGGTAACTTAACAAAAGTATATGATCAACGAAAAAGTTTTTATGCAATTTGGAAGCTGCTACACTTTACATTATTAAGGTATACTTAATTCCAAAGTTAAATTTTAGTAACTTGATAAAATTACAATTTTAAGTGAAACTTGTCCTGTATAACCTTTCTCAAAGACAAGACTAGGGTTGAATTTTTGGAAAAAAAAGGAATTATTTAAAAAAAAAATTATTCAGTAACTTGTATTGCCTCCGAGAGCGTTTATGATTGCAGTCATGCGATTTGGCATGGAGTTAATCAACGTCATTATGAAGTGTTGTGGAATGTTCTCCCATTCCTCCTTGATGGCAACTCTCAGCTCTACCTAAGTTTGTGGTGCTGGTTGGTGAGCTCGAACACGCCTCTTTAACTCGTCCCAGAGACGTTCGATGGGATTCATATCAGGGCTCCTTGCTGGCCATTCCATTGTCGTGATTCCAACATCATGAAGGTATGCCCTGACGATTCCTGCAGTGTGCGCTCTTGCATTATCATGCATAAAGATGAAGCCTTGGCCTACAAATCCAGCATATGGCATCACATGAGTCTCTAGGCAATGGTTAATGTATCGACGGGCATTTAGTGTTGGTAGACGTGGTCCTGTCACAACCTCTAGCCCAGTTTTACCATCGGCAGATATTCCTCCCCAGACTATCCACGAGCTCCCGCCATAACTCACTCTCTCTTCCATACAACACTGAACAAAGCGCTCTCCCAGCCTTCGGTAGACCTTCCTCCTTCCATCATTACCATAAAGCATAATCTTAGTCTCATCAGTAAAGAGTACCTTGCTCCATTGGCGTCGAGTCCAATGCAAATGTTCGCGTGCAAACTGTAAGCGCGCCATTCGGTGAGCTCTTGTCAGTTTCGGCCCGTTGGCTGGCTTATGTGGGCTCAGACCACGTTCTTTAAGTCTTCGTCTAATTGTTCGCGCTGAAACAGCCACTCCATGAAAGTCTCGAAGCTGTTCTTGGATCTGTACAGATGTGAGGTGACGATTTCGTAAACTGGTTGTCGCGATAAATCGATCCTGTCTTTCTGAAGTTACCCGAAATCGCGGTCTTCCTGGACGGCGCACATATCCACCAGTGTCGAGGTATCGATGGTATACCCTTTGCACAGCAGAACGGCTTAAAGCAAGCTGTGATGCTACATCGCGCTGACTTCGGCCCGACTGTAGAAGCGCCACAGCTTGCGCGGCTAGAAGAGGCGGTGTATCCATAATTTTAACGTTTAAATGGCTCAAATTAAAAAAAGCAACAATTTTACGATGTCTTAATTTCAAAACAATTACGGTGAATTCAAAATTATGGAGTTAAATAAAAAAATTACGGTAATTTAGATCAACTTTTCTTTTCAAAAGAATGCACTAATTTGGATTTTGTTTCGTTTTTCCATTTGATAAATTCAAAATTGGAACAACAGCCCTTCAAAATCATTATGAATATACCAGCATCAAAACTGCATAAAAACTTTTTGATTAACTTAAGAATATTTTTATGTTCTATGTCATTACACATAAAAATGTAGGGTGGCTCGATTCATGTGTCCGGAAGTGTAGGTAACGATTTCTCAAATAGTATTGTTAGATTGCGAAGGTTTGAGAATGGTATGCTAAGAGGCGGTTTCACCATTCCCGATTTTCCATTCTAATTAATCGCGTTATATTCACTTTTTTCTATCTTTTTTATCCTTCTCGGGTTTTGTTTAACATTTTTTAAAGGTGATGGTTGGTTGACAAGCTTTTCTTTGATTTGCCGGCCATCGTTCTAAAGATAATCATGGAATAACAAAGTAAGAAAGACCTTATGCAAAATATGAATCGTGCGAAGCTGTATGCTTATTTAATTTCATAAATATAAAAATTATAAATAGGCCATTGGTAAATGTCACGTCGGTACTGAAATAGAATTAGCGAGCCAGTTCAGTGGCACGGCATTTTTGTTCAAATTTGTATGATTCTTATCCTAGGATGTAACTTCAACAATCAGAATGGTTACACTTAGTTTTCCTTACATAACGTAACTGATTAGCTCGATGATGTCGCTGTGTGCTGCACTATAAAACGGAGACGCAAGCTAGTAACGTCAACCCTGTTTGGATCGCCAATCCTCATTGGAGCACCGTCGTCTGCTCTAATCCCCTTCGATTGAACGGAGACCCGTATTCCTGCAGTGGGATGATTATGGGTTGATATGTTGTGATGATGGTGATGATGAAAACAAGTGCTCTTTCCAACTGAGTTATCGGGAAATCGGCTAATCGGGTTTCGATATCATTCATACTTAAAATCAGTGTAGTAGCCTGTGTAAAGACGACGACCTATTTGTTGTAATAATAAATAATCAACTCCAAGTTGCCACCATTTCGGAAATCTAGAAGCCTATGCTATCAATAGATTTTCATTATCAAGATAAATGGAATATTTTTTTCTTGTTTTTCTGCATCAGTAGCGTCGTCCTCTACTACGAGGTCAGCAATGACTATTTCCTTGATGACTTGAGCAGTTTGTCACTTCCCGCACATTCCTTTGTTGCTATCAGAGACTTAATATAAATAGACGCCATATTTTTATCAGTATAAAACATACTGTGAGATCATAAGAAAATTATAGTTAAAATACAGCAGTTGTCACAGAATTTATAAAAAAGGAATGTCAAGTTTTTACACCACAATGTGACTGATTCAGATAAAACTAATTAAAATCACCAATTAAACAAATAAACATGAATGAATACTTTAATAGAATTTGTTGTGATGGCTTTTATACAACAGTGATAAAAAAGGCTACGAGTACTCATGTTTATAAATCCGTAACTGGCTCTATAATCTCGGAAAGTCGAGTGAAGTGAAGTTACGCACGAAGTTAAAAGACAAAGGAACAAAGTAAGAAAATCCTGTCCACACGTATCGTTTTTGCATAATTTTGCAAGAGTGAAAATCTGGCTTAAATTGGCTCTATATTCTGCTTGAAGAAAATATCTTTTATTTACTCTTGCGGCATCTTTGTACATTTACATCTATGCTTTACTTAAACTAGGACAAGTACTAATCGTCGAAAGCATTGGTAGATATTGATGTGTTATGATAATTAATGCTAATAGTTTTTCCAATGTTCGACTTATTGTCTATCGTAAAAGTTTAAAGGCTTACTCATATTATAGGTAGATTCAGAATTAGTAATGAGGCGGAACTTAGATCGCTTCGAATGAATCTGTTCACATAATTGTGATCGAACTTCACTTATAAGTTCGTTTGAACTTCAAATGTGATTTCTAGAGATTTGTTAAACTTTTAGCGATGTATTCGGTAAAGATATAGATAAAGAAGTAGTAGATCTAATAAAACATCCAGGTAAAGATAAACACGTTACTGCACACAAATATTTGTCAATGGCCAGATTCGAAGCCGTGGAAAATTTTGACGTTTAAGCCATAACAAAAGTAATTTACATCGATACAGAAGATTTATGGAACAATACAATGAAAAGATTTAAAATAAGCGATATTTTAAACAATATGTGACTTCAAACGTATGTAGGTATAATTGTGAATGAGCTAACTCATTGCGGTTAAACAATCGCTTTTAGAACAATAAACAACTAGGCAAACAAGAATAGTTAAGGTGTTCTGTTAAAAATAGAGAGAATTAAGGCCTTGCAACGTTTTGCATTACACAGCATAATACACGAGAGATAATAACTTAAATAGATAACCCTAGCGTGAAATTATATAATTTTCATGACATTTCGTAACAAAAAGATCAAACATTATTGTTGCTTTCTCATCCAGGGTATACCGGACCTGCAGGGATTTCAATGTTGAATATGAATGACACACGAAGTCTAGTCAGTTACCGTCAAGTGTCTTGTAAACACCTACATCGGCTAAACCGCAGAACATCGCGCATATAAAAAAAAATAAGAAGCACAAATGATATGATATGTCTGAGATGCTCATAAATTGAATGATTAACATCAAAAGAAAAGAATGTTCCTTTTGGTTACATTCTGACTCGCGAAATACACACGGTCGCGGCATTTATTAATTTTTATGCCTCCGGTATCAACCTACAGATAAGGGGAATTATAATTTAGCTAAGACCTCGGTTTTGTTGCGGAAAATTGTCACTTCGAAGTAAAAATTTCGACACGAAGCAATTACTCAAGACTTCAAGAGTCAAGGCGAGAATTCCCAAGTGAACTTAAAAATTACTTCAAATTACTTGTTCTTGAATTACGTGTTATTACTTATTAGTGAAGGTAGATTTTATTTATTATATGTATACCGGGTTACTTGTATTTATTTTTCATGTAGCTAGCAGAAGGTGTATCTTCCTTGTGTGTGGTGAGGTCCAAAATATATTTATTGGTAATATCAATTCCACAAACCAAGAAATCATATCTAACTGTATCTCGGCTGTCTTATCAGATCATGAGAACTTACACATCTTTCTAGGTTTAGTGGTTTAGGTAATAGCTGATAGAACGGTCAGTCAATCTCTCTAGTTTAATTTTATATAAATAATTTACCGATGGCAATCAGTTACTTTTTGCATCTAAAATCTACACCTAACAATTCGTAACTAATTTAAATGACCAGTTTTAAACTCAAGTTAATTCTACTATACCTTACGAAAGGACAAAAACTAAATTACTAGACCAAGACTAACAGATTAACCAACCGTAACTACTTTTACTTTCATTCAACAACATTAGTTTTGCATTTATTATAGTAAACAACGCGTTGCTAATGCTTTACTGAAGATGATTGATTGGAGTTCCCCAAGGGTTAATGTTTGGGCCGCTGCAAATTATGATTGATATTATGCTTAAGAACGTCAGCGTCAACATCCCTAAATCTGTATTATGTGACTGGTTGGCAAACACTAAATGGATAGTTAATAGATTCGGGCTGTGTTTTTGCTATTAATTGTAATCATGTCTTCGCTTCACTTATTTTACAGCTCGGAGAGTCAGTTGGTGACCTTAACTGTAGTGCCAAAGAATAAGGGCATTTTTACTTATAGTACCATTAGATACCATAGTATAGCCTTCCTTAGCGTAGAATCAAGTGTGATTATGTATGATCTGTGTACAAAAAAAAAGAAGAAATATATAAGCATGAAACTCCGCCAATACCAATATATTACGAAACGGGATAACTCTGGTAATGAGATATACCTATCGAATTCCAAAATAATTCTCAAGTGGGCAGATAGAATGTTAGAAATCTAGACATAATCTATGTGAAGGCCGATAGGTTCAGAACGGTAGTATAATTTCGCAATCATTACCTAGATAGTACCGATGTCTAATAACAAATAGATGTGCTGAATGCATGATGATTTTCTTTACGATTTGAAAAATGATGAACTAGTCGTCCAAATTATTGTCACTCACATTACTAAGGACAGTAAAGAGGGTAGGTATCGATATCACAAGTCCCTATAAGGGTATTGTGTCCTCGGAAACGAATTTAATATAAAGGGAAATAGGAAGATGAGAAAATAGAAAAAGTCTCACAAACAATTTTGTATAAGCAATATGTTTTACATAATGCGTTACAAGTTTTATAATTTATTTATGGTATCCGAGTTAGTTATGCATTAGGTAGAAAATTACATATACGTTATAGAAAATCATTCACTTTTTTAATGTATTTAGCAATCTTGGTTCACTACCATGAAAAAAAGATCACCTCTTCTCTTCTAGCTACTTCTTTTTTATCCTTTAACTCAGAAATCTCATCTTCCCATCTCTTTTTAGACCCTAATATAGAACAATTAATAATTTTACTAAGAACGATTTCAATTCGAAATAAGTTTTTGAGATTATGTTACTATCGCGAAAATTTATATAGGAATCGACATTCATTTGAACAAAACCACACACAGTCCAGATATTATTAATTGTCAATATTAGATCACACTCCCTAAAATTAGCAATTCCGAACTCGTGACTTCAATTATTGCGAATTGAAGTCGTGAGTTCGAATTTGGCGATCTGTTTAAAATTGGCTGCAGGGGGACAAAACAGGATGCGTTTGTTAACTTGCTAAATTTGAATTTATGCGTCCGGTATGTTATTGCCAATAAAAGTAGATATTTCTTAGATTCACTGAGAAATTCTAATGAAAGAGATCAGAACTTACACGTTACTGTACGTGCATAGTGCTTACGCGGTGTTCTTATCTTTACCCTTAAGTGTTGCAAAAGTTCGAGCGAGTAAGCAATACCACACAATACAACGATCTATCCGGACACACTGTCGCGTTAACACGAGTATTCGCCGTAGCCCAATAATGTAGCCAAGTCATAAGCGAGGAAGTTACTTTAAATTCTAATAACACACACAGGAGTTCAAGAACGAGTTGACGTAGAAAAATCAATCTGCTTATCCAACTATTCGTTCGGGAACACACAATACGGTTATGTAAGGAAAACAAAGTAATGCTAACCATTCTGATTATTGAAGTTACAGACGTGATTTCAAATCCCACCTGGGGCGGGAAGCTCAATAAAAAAATAAAATAAAACTATTCGCTCAACATTCCGTCCAACTCGTTCCGTCAACAGAGCTAGCATGAAATATTTACGAGTAGATTGATTTCATCAAAAATAATGTAAATAGTTAATTAACCTTTAAAACAATTCTCATATAAAAACTGTACAGACTTTAAAACATAACTCATCGGTTTAAAACGCACAACTGAAGCGGGAATACCGCAAATAAAGTTGCAGCTTTGCAGTAATTGCTTGCAGTTTTTTCACGATATTTCCCAACCATTTACAAAGTGCTGTAATGGACATGCTTTTACGAAAAATGTTTCAGTTTATTAGTCTATCGGTTTTCCAATCGTTTGTGTTTCAAACTCATATGGTTTTTGTTAAATGGTCAGTTGACGTTGGTCCAGTGATTTTCGGTGAATTGTTCAAAACTATTTTGAAAGTTATAATGTTATGGCTGTCACTGTCAAATTAAAGAAGAAGAAAAGATATAGCTTGAGATCGCAGGGAAATGAGGATGTTGTCAAATTTCTAGGGATACCACGAAATCTCAGCAGATGTCGAATATTCTTGTTTATTACGTCTTCTTTTTGAAAATGTTCATAGCCCGTTGTGGGTAGTGGATATAATTTATTTTTATTTGTAATGAGGTAAGAGTTTACCACAGAGTGTGATATGGTGATGAATGATGTGAAGTGATCACTTCACTTGATTGATTGTTCACATTTCGCTATTTTACTTCACTGGTTTCAAAATTTTCTAATCTTATCCAATTTTCAGAATATCCAAATAACAATATATTCATTTGACATCACAAAGTCAAAGACAAAGTTGATACGTGAGCAATGACGGCCGATGCGATCGGGGACACAATATCTGTTGACAATGCCGCGCTTAACGCTCTGCTTAACAATTGTGTCGGCTGGCTTGTCAATGTTCAGATGTTGTTTGATTTTGATTTAAAATACTAGTCAATACTGCAGTAATCTATAAAATGCTGTAAAATAAAAGGCTGTTGATATATTTTTACCGATTCCCTATGATTTTTTGATATGATAACAATAATTAACTTTCACTATTGGTCATCATCTTGTTTGATGCTGTTTCAAACTGAGACTTCACAGACTATATTTATTAGCTCTTTTACTTCCTTTTTGGCCAAAGTCTCCTTTAACAGCAAGTCTGGCGCAAGTCGCAACGCAATGTGGCGCTGTCTGATTGGTATAATAAAAAACTACTACTCGTATAAAAAAAAAGAGAGCGCTAGTTTAAAATAAAGTATTCAACGTGAAAAAAGCTGTCTGAAAGATAACAGCAACCCTTCAGACTTAATTCAAAATGGGAAAGAGATTAAAAAAGATACGCCAGACAAAGGTAACCTTTATTTACTGAAAAATGAAAAACGTGGGGATGAGGGTGAACGTCAAAAGAATAATGAAAACAGTGAGGTAGATGTAACTGTGTGGTACCAAATCATTACTATTAATGACGGGACAGACGCTGGCGGCTAGGAATTCTAAAAATGTAAAGCTACGAGTCTTGTGCGTATGATTTTGCACATCATTTTAGCCTCACGATATAATAAAGTCCTCAAATACAACGTTTTATTTCGAATCAAGTGTATAAAAGATCTTAAATAAAACACTGTAGTCCTAACGTACTAAGTCGCCCTTTTTAGGCACAGCGAAATTATAGCCTCGACAAATATTCTAAAAATAACATTAATGTTAATATTGATGTTATCTGGAGAGTCCTCTAGAGATTCTAGAATCATATCGATGGCTCCGTATGTCAAGAACTCCTTTATAAAAAACTCAAAGGATTTAAGTAATGGTAGTTATGCCCTCATTGTTTTTTGTTTAAGAACCATCAATACGTATGTGTGCATTAAATTTAATCATCGACCTTAAATACGTATTATACACTTACAAAAAGGTTTGAAGATTTTTCTTCAATTTTTTTCTCAAAAAGGCAGCTGCTACAAGTTGACGTCAACTTGAGAATACGCGAGTATACATTTTCATTGTAGATAAATGTTCGGAACGCGTCGACATCGGAATCCAATTCAATTTAAACTAAAATATAGTTGAGTTGAGACAGATTTAAACTATATACGAAACCAACCTAAACTAGGACAGGACAGTAAAAGCTTTTCAGAATACAAATTCTACGAATGATACCCTAAGGAACTTAAGTCAAAACATCCCAAACTCTAAAATTAGGGTTCATAAAGGATCAAGGGTCAAAACACAGGAAAGCAGTATGATTCTATTTAAAATTTAAATACTTGATCGAATTTTGATGTCCCATTAAGGAAAAATGTCAATAATATAGTGACAGTGATCGAGTGGCTGCTAACGGCTACTTATTCTAATGGTTGGTCGAAATCTATTATTTATAAAGTCCTGTCCTATCCTAATTGATTGTTCAACGCTTCAGTCCAAACATCTGAAATTTTGCACAGAGCTGCAGCAAGATTTCTCGAAATTTCTTGGGCCAAGCAGATAAAGACAATATTTATTAATGTTGAGAATGTTTCGATAGCCGTGAATTTGATTTTGTTTTGATCTGTATTATTTTAGACATTTCAAAAATTTCGAAACAGCCCTCCACATAATACTACCGCTATGTCTTTTTTCCCCTTACAAAGTGAAAAAGAGCAATCTGAAATAGGTATTACACATTTAATAGTCTAACTAGATCTAGTGAATCTAAAGATTGAATAACAGCAGTGAGACTAGAGTTAAAAGTTGAAAGACTTTTAAGTATTCCTATAGGAATGGACGTCTTCTAATCTTAAACCACCAAAATCCTGCAAGATCGAAACTACCAGGAGAACATGCTAGCATAAGAGGTATCTTAAATAAATACAAAGACGTAAGCACTTAATAGTCAAGCCCATTAACAGCCTTCCGTCATTCTAATTCCGACCTTACTGCAACTATCTTAAGAATTACTGCAGCAATGTACTAGGACATCATAAACGCATAGTACGTTTCCTATAACGAGTTGGATCAAATCAAACATAATTAACAAAAGGCACGATTTCCGCCTAAACGTGTCAAGGTATTATAAACCTAATTGTATGAATGATAACGTGTAATTTTGATTGTGTTTCACAGTATATAATCATATGCATAGTCAACGTTATTGAAGGAACTAAATAGGAGATGATTATCTTTATACAATAGTACAGTGGCATTGAACTCTATGGTATTAAATAATTTTAAGTCAGCTCTTTGTCTATGTACTAGTGTTGTGTATTTAAACCCTCTTATTAAGAGCTTAGTTCAAAAGATTATTTTCACTGTCAAACTTAAAAAAGAAAAATAAAATTGCTTGACACTTAATTTGGAATTTAAATTAAAACGCGGTTCAGAAACTGGCTGTTATACCAATAAAACCCAATTTAAATATCCTATCCGTGATGTCGTGTACAAAGTTTTTTCCCTTGCGTTGTAAATAAATGATTTATTTTCGTTTACAATGAATGAACGTAAGTCATAAAGTCGCCATTTTGGAACTTTGCCATCTCTTACCGAACCTTTGTTGACAAAATTGTTATTTGGTAATATCGGTTATGTTATTCAGGGTGCGTTCGCATCACAAACCCTTTATGTTAGCTTTATTTATAGCTTACTAGCTGTTGCCCGCGGTGTTACTCGCCTTTTATTATTATACCTATACCCTACGTTTTTAATTTTATGCACAGCAGCGCCATTGACTAACAGACTTTTGACTAAATCCTACGGGAATCGCGTATATTTCTGAATAAAAAGTACCATATGGGTATCTTTTGCAATGACTCCGTCAGGTTTAAAAACTTTTTTTATTTTATTAGTCTACTAGCGAAACCCGCGCAACTTCCCTACCCTACCCTACCCCTACCCTACCCTACCCCTACCCTACCCCTACCCCTACCCTACCCCTACCCTACCCCTACCCTACCCCTACCCTACCCCTACCCTACCCCTACCCTACCCCTACCCTACCCCTACCCTACCCCTACCCTACCCCTACCCTACCCCTACCCTACCCCTACCCTACCCCTACCCTACCCCTACCCTACCCCAATTTTTTTTCCGTAAGAACCTTGTACAGAGTATTAGAAAACTACAAAAAAAATCAGCCAAATCGGTCAAGCCGTTTTCATGTCGTGACAACGGAAAACGGGTTTCATTTTTATATATATAGATTATTTATGTAACACTGCTGACTGAAGCCAACTATCTCCCTCTGTTGTTTCTACTTTCCAGGTTCTATCGAATTACGTCATTTCGTCGATCCATCTCATTCTCTTCCTCATGGCCTTAGATAGTATCCATTTAAAAACGTTTTAGTGTAAATTTTCGGCATCAATGCCCAATCAGTCAGCACATTCGGCAGTCCGTATGTCATATCCCAATGGCCGATGTCACGGTTATATCGAGGTCGTCAATTCGACACCGGGAGTAACCAGCGTTTATTCACTGTAACAGTGCTGTTTGACGGCCACTTTGGTCAATTTGCCAATCTAATTGAATAATAGACGCTTGTTGTGTGACGTCGACGACTAGGGGGTCAATGCTCATAATATTTTGAGTGATGAAATATAGTGCTTTATCTATATAGAATCTCCGTGCTTCGGATGGCACGTTAAGCCATCGGTCTCGGCTGTTGTCGATACATGACAGTCGTTAAGTCAAGTCGGTGGCATAAAAATAAATATATAGGGAGAAATCACATAGATCATCAGATTGAGCTAGCCCCAAAGTAAGTTCGAGACTTGTGCAATGGGATACCAACTCAACGATACCATATTTTATAACAAATACATAAATAGATAAACATCCAAGAAGTTCGTTTTTCATCATGACCCGACCGGGATTCGAACTCGGGACCTCCGTGGCGGTCTGGCGTGGTAACCATTACGCCACGGAGGTCATCATATTATATTGTTCTTTTGAAATTAAGAACTGTCAATCAGCAAACTTTATATATTGGTTTACTAGTTACATAGTTCTCATGTTTTTTGAAGCATGTGTTCACCACTGAGAGCGCTGCCTAAATAGAGCGGTCTGTAAAGCTTTGTAATATTAAAATGTCTAGAAATTTTCAATTAAATTCTTAACCTTACAATATCGTTGAAGCGGTTTATTACAAAATTCAATTTATCTCGTGAATCTGAAAGCTAATAGACTATGTCAATATTCATCGTTTCAGTAGGTACTAAAAATGTAAATATTGTTTCACGAAAAACGAATTGGTAAAACAGTCTATTTTTAGTCAACTATTCTTTTAAAGTACCTATTATGTTCAAGTTGATATCGAAGGACTTAGAAATTAGAAAGAAAGTATTTTACTGATGGTAAACCACAGAACTGGGAATTGGAAGTTTGTAGAAATGCGGTTCGCTTCATATTTTATGAGAACCATGTCTGTAGTTAGACGTCAAAGAACCACACCCTCAAAGAACCGAATCCTTTGGTTGACAGTGTGTTTTTAATTATAATTCACGGAAATATCAGTATTTTTATTAATTCTTTAGACTTGCCTCGTGCTGAGCAATTTTCTACTTTGAAATAAAAAAAAGTATAATAAAAACTCTGAATCAAATCAATTTAGTTGACATTTTTGCTCGAAATCTGACCTTTCCTTTCCTGACCACAATTCTATTACGAGAAATCCTCGAAATACCAAATATCAAGTTACATATCAGTGACATTTTCTTTAATATAAAAAAGTGACAACTTCAGGTAAGTCACTTTCCCCCCTTGGAAAATACCTTCGTCATACCCTAAACACGTCAAAATACCGGGAAATGAGCATCGTATCGTGGACCGATCTCTCGGAACAGTAAGGGTTGCTACATACGTTAAATCGTTCGGCTTCGGCACATTCATGGTATCTATAAAATATGTAATAACAAAAATAATACTTACCAGCCTAAAAAATCTTGCTGACATTTAAAACTAAAATAAAAATAAATATTAGTCATCTTTTACCAGCTGAAAAATTTAGCTGAGATTTTTTAAAACTAGATTAATTATAATTTTTTTATTGATAAAACTTAGAGCTAAAATAAACATTTGATAGAATACATATACTAAGATAAAATTAAAACATATGCCTGAGTTAGGAGATTATTTTATTTCTGGCGAAAGATAATGTATTTTGTGATGACATAAATTTTCGGGAAATTATCGTGGAATTTTTAATTTACCTCGTTGTTGGCATAAAAACTTTAAATTGCGTGCATACACGGTACAAAGATATTTATTGTCAAAAAATAGTACCAACAGGCGTGTCGCGCGCCAAACATTAGCATGCAAAAAAAGAAACAGATTTTCATAAATTACAAAATGAATGACTAATCAAACAAGCGTTGCCAACTTTTGAAATAGTGTGAGCCGAACTTTCGTGCCAAATAAATGTAGCAACCCTTATTTAACTTAAACGGTAAATGTGTGGCCGTATCTCAGACCGATCTGTCCCGAAATAGTAACTGCCGAGCACAGCTATCGGCGGCAACATCCGCACACGAGGAGTAGGATCCCCCGTATCGCAGTACGTCTGTCATCAAGTTAACACCTAATATGCCTCGTTTACACGCGTTTAGTTTGATGGTTTAGTGTTAAGTAATACCCTCGGGTCAGTTCGCCTCGCCTGTGACCACGGCCGGTGCAACCTGGTCGAAACGTCAGACAATATCAAGGTATGATCGCGTTAATTCCCGGTTTATTATTAATTTCTAATAATGCAACGCGAAAATTTGAAAGTTATTATAATATATCTCAAATTTACTTCATAAAAATAAAACTATGACGTAGTTACACATACTTTTTTCGATGACTAAGGGCAGATTGTTTGATCAGTAGTTAACTATACTAATGGTTAAAATTCGTAGCAATTTTTAACAAATAGCTAGTTTTTTCTACGAATTTTAACCATTAGTATACTTAACTACTGATCATACAATCTTACTACTTTGATAGATACATAGAATACTCTATATTTGCATTACACACAGGAAAAAGTACAAAAAAATGATGGGGTGGTACACAGATCTAGTATTAAATTGGTAAACGGATAACATAGTTAACTTGACTTTATCACACGCTACTTACCCAAAATCTAAACATACTATAATAGACTAAACGGAGCACAAAACAAAGAGAAACAACATGAATGCTGCATTGTGTTGAAATGAAAAGCGGATTGTCTACAGTTGCCACCAGCCGGTCGATGTAAAATGTCATTGAATGTATACTTAGTATAGGTTGTGGACATTTTGCTCTAAGGGCGTTTTATGTAGCGGTTAATGATACCAAGAACGTTTAGCTTCGAGGACCTTCTGCTCAAAAATGGTACTAACATTTAGACATTAATTCACTTTTATGATTAACGAATGGATAAAATATAACCTCGACTGGTTCCAATCCAAGTAACGTAAATTCGATTATCATCGTCATATCAACCCATGATCATCCCACCGCAGGGATAAGGGTCTCCCTTTTAATCGACAAATGCCATTACATAATAAAATAGAATAGAATAAGCTTTATTTGCAATTCGTAACAGTAGGACACAGTATTACATAAATATCTTACTCACTAGTGAAATCGCAATAAGGCGGCCTTATTGCTAAGAGCAATTTTTTTTACATAAATGTTTGCCTCGAGCGGAAATCGATCCCGCTCCCACTGGTGCCAACTGTAGGATCACTATTTTAGCTTCCAGTAGACGACGCACGCCAGAGACGCGCCGAAATAGCACGTTCCGGCGCGCCGGTGCGATTTTTTTGCGTGCGGTCAAAATCAAAAATCAAATCATTTTTATTCAAATAGGCAACACGAGCACTTTCGAATTGTCACATTTTTTTTTCTACCACCAATTCAGACGGCGGATTTGTGCTTAGAAAAACTGGCACGAAACTCGTCCCTACACTCTCGTAGAGCCCTACAAGCCTTAGCGTTCATGCAGACGAGACGGTTACTCGCCGGAGCTAAGCCCGGCGTCAAACAATCGTGTCGCGTCGTGTGATTCGCTTCATAGTGTCCCATACAAGACTGACGACCGGACGTAGACCCGGTTTGACGCCGGGCTTAGCTCCGGCGAGAAACCGTCTCGTCTGCATGAGTGCTTAATGTACCACTGGGTTGTCAAATTTATAGTCATCATCAATTCTATAAACAACCTAACACGAGTACTCTGTGCGTACATTACTTATTGTTACATTTCCCAACAGTATAGATACTCTTGTGGACAGCGTTTCGTCATTGCGATGATGTTATTACGATATCTATTGTTTGTATTGCGATTATAAAGTTGTAATATTGTAATTATGACGTTGAACTTGTAAAGCTTTTGATCTATATTTGTTAATTTAATAGATAAATCGACGGTGGAAAAATTTATCGGAAGTAAAAAATATTTTAGTATGATTGTGAGAAGTTACATCGGAGATGTTATATTTTCGAAGTTTTACGAATCAACAGTCCGTTGTAAAAAATAATATATTTGAAAGGAAGCTTTTGACAATAGATAGAACGAAAGAAAATTATATTTGGACACAATAAGTATAAAAAGTTATGTCAATCAAACGAACCCGTAAAAAATTTAACATTAAATATAAAAAACTCACCTAAGAGGAGGTTTAACATCTCAACAGATATATATACCCGTGGTCGTAAAAGGAACAGAAAATAAACCGAATGTACTAATAAACGATTAAGAATTAATTAATTTATTGATATTATTGATACATAGAAAATAAAAATCTCAGTCGTCCGTCACCATGTTTATGCGGGAATCCGTCACCAGTCTCGAAAACTTTGAAAAATTAACATCATACTCTACAACACCTAAGCAATGAAATCAAACGATGACTTCATTTTTTATAATGACCTTTCTGGATTACAAATGCCCTCCACAGTCCGTTATCAGCCATCCAAGATCATTAGACAATACCTACACGCCTACTGTCGTCAGAGCGTCAGTTTTTCTCGGTCTTGCGTCTCGAGCGCACGTCAACGTAAGATTTTCGACGCGTGTTTTTTTAAGTGTTATTTATTATTGTAATAACACAGATTTAAAAAAATATATAATTTACACTTTACTTGAGTTAGAAGTCGCGTCAGTTTGGCTCGTACTTGCGTCTCGAACGCACGTCAAATTCGGATTCGGATGCTTGTTCTCTCAAATATGTTTGTTATGTTGTGGTTGTGATGTTGTGAAATAATAAATAATACAGATTTAAAAAAATAATAGTTTAAACCTTAAAACGTCGCGTCAGATTTTCACGCACTTGCGTCTCGAACGCACGTTAACGTAAAGATTTCGTTCGCGTGTTTAAGTGTTTATTAATGAAATAATAATAATACAGATAAACAAATAATAATTTATACCTTAGAACGTCGCGTCAGTTTTTCTCTGACTTGCGTTTCTCGAATGCACGTTAAAGTAGACGATTTCGGACGCGTGTTTTGAAAAGTGTTAGTTATTTATTTATCTTTTGATGTTGTTGTGAAATAACACAGATATAAAATATATAATTTACTTACATTACAAAGCAGTACTTTACAAAGTAATAATAAAGCGTTTCATTATTTTGAAATCAAAATAGTTTAAATATTAGCATTATGATTTATATGTATCATTTTTGCACATTCGTGTATCGGTTTTATGACAAATTTATTCAAATAACGCGATACATCTTTCTTTAGATAGATTTCATGGATAGATTATTCATTGTTACGATATCTATGATGCACTTTATCTCCATATAATTTTTAGTAAGGCTTGAGCATTGGTTTAAATATATAATTATTCCGAACTCTTAACCTTAATAATATTCCCGATTTGTCGACGTGTTTGACGTCGAAAACCACAAATAAATATACCATATATTTCATATATTTCTGTGCACGTTAAATAATTATGATAGAATGTATTACGAGTATTCTTTTCGCGCTTAATTTATGACTATAGGTACAAATTTTAATTATTACGACACGCCTCGAAAACAGTTACGATCTCAGTCTGTAAATAAAAATACTTCATGACTATTTCCTATAATTTACAAATACTTATGACTTAATTTAAAGAAGGTTTATTCGGCAAGTCACCATCGAACCTGTATCTCGATGTATGTTTACTGTGAAGCCGCGGGTAAAGTTTAATAAATAAAATAACCTATAGAACCAACAGCAATATCACAAAAAGTGTACGAAAAAAGGTCAATTGGATTGCAGTGAAAATGTTCTGAATTGAAGGATTATAAACAATCGGTATGTACGAAGTGTCCTGTGTTGCCGGCAACAAAGTTGATGCTGCTTACGCGGTCAAGAGCCTATCGAACGTAGTGCCGCCCGGGATGGGTCACGCTGTGTCGGTGCAGCGCCATCATGCGCATTCACAATCATATAAACACAAACAGGAGTTGCCACCGCCGGTCAGCAAGCCAGACGCCATCAAATCTCATGTTATGCGACTCCTGAAACGTTCCAAAAGCCACACGCCAGCGTCGAGGTTGGAAGACAACCAGCCAGATCCGAGAATTGAAAGACGTACGGTCTTCGCGAGACCCGTCACAGATGAGCAGCGTCGCAGGAGGAGCACGATTGACAGAAGACGTGCTAATGATAAGAGGGTTGTGGTGACTATAGTTGATGGTCTACCGGTGGTGGTGACCGGTCAGAATCCACCTCCAGTGACTCACCATCGGCACTCGCACCGTGATAAGGTAGGATTGTTGAAATGTTTAGTTTTAAGATGAAACTGTTCCAAGCGTCCATATGCTACGGTGATCGCTTACCATCAGGCGGGCCATATGTTTGCCACCTTAGTGGTATAAAAAAAGATTAGTGGGGTCGTTTTGGCCATGTAAGCGAAAGGGGGGTATAGTCAACGAGGAGTCAATGACAGTGTAACGCACGGTATTTTTTTATGGCATACTACAAGCAAACAAGCGAATGTGCCACCTGATGGAAAGTGGTTACCGGCGCCTATGTACACCAGCAACCAATGCGTTGCCTCCTACAAGAATGAAAATGGGGAGAAAAGAGATAAAGAGAAGGACAAGTAGTTGGGTTAGTCTCTCACTACGCCGATATTCTATGAGAGAGTGGTACTTCCCCGGTTGATCTAGCCCATTTCATTAATTCTCTACCACTCCAACAGCCTGTTTCTGAAACGCAATTTAATTCCACATGCCAAGCTATCTCTTTCTTTCTTATTTAGTTTGAGAGTGACAGCTATAACTTAATCTGTTATTAACTTTAAAAATGCGTATCAGAAATTGGCTTCTTCTGTTTCTTTCTGTGCCTCTCCACTACTGGAGGTTGGCCGTCAGCTTCGCAAACAAATCGCGGCCTTAAGCCATACGGAACAGCTTCTCAGCACTTGTGATCCCAGTCCACTCCCGTATGATCCTCAGCCACGATTCCTTGCGAGTCTTTTGCCCTCTATTTTGCCCATCATTATAAGTTGGAGCAGTTGATGTTGTGTGTGATCCCAGTGCACTCCCCAGAAATTGGCTGCGAGGAAGCTAAGAGTTGCGGACGCTCGGTAGCCAGCGTAGTCCTTTGTTTTGTAGATCAAGTTGACTACTGAGAATATTGACAATAACAATTCTTAGTATTATGCCATAATACACATTGCCTTATAAAAACCATCGCAAGTGTCACAAAGTATTAGTCATTAGTTTGACAAAGCGTAACCTAAGATTTTTCACTGACGTTTTATGTAAAAATGACTAAGAACAAACATGGAAACATGACCAAAGCGGTCATACTGATGCACACAAATTTTAATGTTTATTTTAGACACAGACTAGCGAAACCAGCGCAACTTTGTTTGCATGTATCCCGCTTTCCCGTGGGAATTTCGTATAATCCTTTCGTATCGGATGCCTACGTCATACAAAGATCCCACCCTCCAAATTTCAGGTCTCTACGATCAGCGGATCTGGCTGTCCGTTGATCAATCAGTCAGGACAGCATTTTATATGTATAGATGGGAATATGACAAATAAATATTGACGTGCAAGAGTGAGAGATCCAAATGTTAAACTCCTTTCCATTCTATTCCTTATCTTTCTATAGAGAACTAAAAAAAACCCGCGCAACTTCGTTCGCGTGTATTTATTTATGCACAGCAGCGCCACCTATATCTGACTTTTGATCAAATCCTACGGGAATCGCGTACTTTTCGGGATAAAACCCCCTATGTGTTAATCCAAGGTATCAGCTACCTGCATACCAAATATCTTAAATATTGGCCCAGCCATTTGAGCGTGAAGAAGTAACAAACATATAACTTTCGCTTTTATAATATTAGTGGGTGGCGTCTCCGATGCTACTGATTTTTATAACCGCTTTCCTTCAGATCGCCCAGTTGTTTGCCTACGGTATGGCATAAAAAAAATACAAATCGAAACGTAAAACGAGGTTTTCGATCCACACTCTATTATAGTAGCCCTTTGAAAAAATGCTTCAGTTTCACAATTGCTAGTGGCGTATCGTAGTATATTTGTGTACGGCGCGGCGTCCCACTTCCGCGACACAAATGCCTTTTCAGTGTCTAAATCAGAGTTTAAATTCAAAGCTTACACGACTGAAAACTCATCGTTGGTTTATAGTATTTTTTTTTATGATAGAGGACAAACAAGTTAACTTTTCATTTGATGGTAAAATGCACCGCTCTGCCAATGAACATACACGACTACAAAAATCTTGGATGCGTTGCACTCTTAAGAAGAAATGAAAAAGGAAGGAAGGGGGGGAAGGGGTTTACAATAAAATTACCTGCTTTTAAAGGCTTCGCTCGTAGTAAGTTTTGGGTGATGGAAATCTTGAGAAAACTTACGATTTATGGCGCCATCTGTTGGCTATAAAAACAATCATCCTTACTTAATTAATCATGTAAACGCGGTTGTAAGTTTATTTGTTACCCTTTACGCAATAACGATATGATAGATTTGCTTGAATTTTGGTATTTTTACAAAAAGTGCAGAAGCTTTTATTTCGAGACGATAGCTTGATTTCAGGCGACTCGCTGTCATTTGTCTTCTTCTGTTATTAATAAAAATGCAACTATACTATTGACCGAGACGGCTGATACGACGTAAAACGAAGTTGGAATTGGAAACTTATACTTAATTCTCAGTGCATAACGATAACCGATTTTCAATTGTTATACAAACTGTGGGCCCAAATTTTGGCGAACACGTTGCTTTGAATTACGTACAGAAGCATAACTTGAAAATGGTACAATAGAATCTTCGTCCGATCTAAAAAAAAAAAAAAAATATGGCGCGTACTTTCAGCCAATTTATCTCAAGCTATCTTTTTTTTTCTCTTTAGTTTGACAGTAAACGCCAAAAAATTATGTGTTTTTAAACATTTAAAATGGTTTTTAAGTTCTAACCATTCACAGTTAGTAATATAAGGAAGCGTCAGTCATCAGAAAAATTCGTTTCCTCATATAAACAAACATCCAAAAACTACTCTCGATTAAAAACAATTCTATAAATAAGGGCGGTCAGACACGTGCGCACGGAATTAGATCCGCGTTAAATGTTTACCAAATGTCGGCTGTTGTGTAACGGACTGTAGAGTTAACTGGTGAATAAAAGCTAACCAACACACGCTAAGAAATCATTTACTAAGAGACTTCGTAGCCAAATAGCATTGGTCTCGGCGATGTTGTGTTCCTGCGGTGAGTAAGGTCTCCAGAGCTCCTCTTGGGGGGGTTGGTATGGTTGGCAACGCGTGAGTGATACCCCCGGTATTGCAAGCGTCTATAGGCTACGGTGCTTACCATCAGCTTGTTGCTTGTTTGCCAAATTTGTGGTAAAAAAAGTCTTAATCATTTACAACTTGTGTAAATTGAACAAATATTTAGTTCTTGTGTAACCGGTAGATTAGATACTTGCTTTTAACTTTATCCCGCCAACTATATACTGCCTACTCCATATAAAGCTCTGTTACCCTAAGGTTGCCTTGAAAAGATTGCTTTGAGCAATAAGGCCGCCTTGTTGCCAATACACAAGTCTGTAATCTTTTTTATTGTGTTTACCATATTGCATTGTATTTCTTGTGTTCTAATGTTTACAGTCTGTGTGTTGCAAATAAAGCATATTCTATCTATCTATCTATCTATCTATATTTCTGCTTTACCCGATGGTTGACTGGTGAGAGAATGCCTTTATAAGTCCGCCAATTGTACTTTTCTTTGTGCAATAAAGATTAAATAAACTACTTTATAAAAACTAAGAAACAAACAAAATGGCCACTGCTAAAAGAAAACCGCTTACGGACTTTTTTCTCATTTATCAATATATTTTTTTCATTTTGATAGTAATCACTAGAGACCGGATTATATGCAAATGCATATTTGCATATTTAGACCCTTTTCAGCGATAGTTGCATATTTTAGCAAAAAAAAATTGAAATCTTGCATATTTACGCACGATTTCAAACTCGTTCATCGTTCAGATGCCTCACATAGACATCGGATCGCTCATAAACTCAAAGAAAAGTTCGAAAACATACTGAAAAATAAATAATCCAGGGTTTGAACCCTAGTGCCAAATTGATAACTTCATCAACTGGCAGGTGAAATTTTGCCCGATACAATAAGTCCAAACATCATACTCAAATTTAAATTCTGCCCAGTCACCTCAGTAGACGTAGAACACTCCTTTTCCACTTATAAAAATATATTAAGCGATCGTAGACACAATTTGTCTACCCAACATTTAGAACAGGACCTCCTGTCATACAAAATAAAAATTATAAAGGTAAATTTCATTGTTAAATACATTTTGTAATTTTATTGACATTTTCGAAAATACGATTGTGTTCCTAAGTACTTAAAAATAAAAAACATTAAAAAATACGACTTCCTTTATTATTTCATGTTGCCTATTTTGGCCCTTTTATGGATTTTCGTGCATATTTTAGCTATTTTTATTGAATACTAGCGAAACCCGCGCAACTTCGTTTGCGTGTATCCCTACCCTATCCTACCCCTACCCCTACCCTACCCCTACCCCTACCCTACCCCTACCCCTACCCTACCCCTACCCTACCCCTAATTTTTTTCCGTAAGAACCTTGTACAGAGTATTAGAAAACTACAAAAAAAAAAACAGCCAAATCGGTCAAGCCGTTTTCATGTTATGTCGTGACAACGGAAAACGGGTTTCATTTTTATATATATAGATTTTGGGCTTTTTTTGTTGCCTATAATCCGGTCTCTAGTAATCACCTTCGATTGAGAGACCCGTATCCCAACAGTGGGAAGATAATTGGTTGATATGATGAATATTTAGAAAACCTAAATCATACCTGCTCATCTCTTTCATTGGCCGATTGTACAATACAAGAATAGTCCTTCCTACTAATATAATAAAAGCGAAAATTTGTAAAGTTGTATGGATGTTTGTTGGTCTTTCACGCAAAAACTACTGAACGGATTTTAATGAAATCTAGTACACCGGTAGACTATAACCTGGAATAACACATAGGGTACTTTTTATCCCGAAATTCCCACGGGAACGGGAATAATAGGACTGTGTATAAATAAATTTACGCAAACGAAGTTGCGCGGGTTTCACTAGTTTCTGATAAAGATACAAGAGGCTGTGTTTCATTGCGAACGATAAGGGTCAGGTTACTTTATCAGAAGATAACTGTTATCAGACACTTAACTATTGTTATGTAAGGTTAAATATTTTTATCAAAAAATTAAATATACCTATTCAGATTGTTCTCAAAATGAAGTTAAACTATCGAATTTTCTTTTGGAAGATGATGCCACAAGAAGTCCACTGCTGTGTTTGTATTAATAAATATAAAAAAGTGATATTTTTCAATGACAAAAAGGCCGTTACTGGTTTTCTTTCGCCAGTTTCGAGGGGGGGGAGGGGGGGGGGGGGGAGTTGTGATGCTTACCATCGGTCGGGCCGTATGCTTGTTTGCCAATTTCTTTCTTCTTTTACCAGTGGTCATTTTGCATTTGTTTCCGAAATAATTTTAGCTTATAGAGTAGATTAATTACAGTATTCTTACTCTCGACGAGAAGACGTTACTCTCTAAAAAGGTTGCCTTGAAAAGATTGCAAAGATTCTATTTAGCAATAAGGCCGCCTTGTTGCTATTTCACTGGTGTGTATGTTGTGTTTATGCATAATGTGTCCTAACTGTTGTGAATTGCAAATAAAGAAAGGAAGAAAAATGGTTTATTTGACGTAAAACACAAATTTTAACAGAGTTAACATTACATTAACCTTACAATACTTATATTCTATCTATCTATCTAAATAAAGATTTTGAATCCTTGATAGGCCTGTCTACTTATTCATGTATTGTTAAAATTAAATAAAAAAAGTTAAAATAATCAATTTATTCCATAGGTTATCTATCTAAATAAAGATTTTGAATCCTTGATAGGCCTGTCTACTTATTCATGTATTGTTAAAATTAAATAAAAAAAGTTAAAATAATTCATTCATTTATAGGTTCTCTTCTTAGAAAATGAAACAATAACAACATACATTTTTTAATAAACATCGCTTGTATGTACTTGAACGCCATCTATCGGTACAATGCTTACTTAACTAGTTTGAACATCACTCTTTTGAATTATTTCTATAATTTAATATCTAATTGTAAATTAAATACTAAAGCATTAAATATAAAAAATAATAATATGAAACTCGTGCAATGGTTTTGCTTCGTTGTTGTATATAAAAGTGGCGCCCTCTTTAAGTAGTGTCGCTACTCGATGGTAGATGGCGGTAGTAGTCGGATAAAGTCGTTTCAAATGTATTGCTTTGTAAGAATAGTGTTTTAAAATTATTGTATTTTTATTAAACTAATGTTATTTTATACATTATTAAATGAGAAGTGATTATGTTGTTAGTTACAGACAATATAATTTGATTAATATATCTGAAAATGGGACAATGGGCATAAAATATTGCTTGTTTATTAGATATTAACGGACTCCTCCTGCTTTGCAGTTTAATTCTTTTCCCATGGGAATTTGGAAAATAAAAGTTATATCTTAAATATATATAGGGACAATTCATACAGATAATAGGTGATCTTATGACATCACCTATTGGCTGTATTAGTTATTAATACTTATGAACTGATATTTTTGGAAACAGATTAAAAGTGATTTTCTTAGTGATTTACTTTTAAAAAAGAAATGAAAAACAGTGTTGAAAACACTATTCAGAAACCAATGAAGACCTTGGCTTCCAGTATGACCGGTTGGCAGCGGCTTGCATCCAGCGGCTTTCTTTAGATCGTCTGACCATCTTGAAGCAGTACATTTTTTCACAAGTGTATTTTTTTTGTAAATTTGAAAAAAAAATCTGATGGGCAAAAAAGGCCGTAACCGGTTTTTGCTTTGTTTCCGAAATGGTGGTAGTTTATAGAGTACCTTGTTTAATGTAAATGAAGTGTCTTAAGTGCCCGCGAGGGGCCCACAGACTAATGTACTTTTGACTTAGACTTTGAATTTTGTTAAAAAATATTTTGACAGGAGTATTAGGTCTAATTTTGTAATTAGTATTAGTCGTGTGAGCACCTTGAAGCGTTTAATTCCTCGAAAATTAATAGTTTTCCGCAAAAGTCAAAATTTGTTGTCAATAAGGTAATAACACGTGTCATACTTTTGACTTAGACTTTGAATTTTGTTAAAAAATATTTTGACAGGAGTATTAGGTCTAATTTTGTAATTAGTATTAGTCGTGTGAGCACCTTGAAGCGTTTAATTCCTCGAAAATTAATAGTTTTCCGCAAAAGTCAAAATTTGTTGTCAATAAGGTAATAACACGTGTCAAGTCAAACTACATGCCTTGTATGTATGTAAAAAATATATAATTAATGTTACTTGTAAATAGCTTATAATACATTAATTAATTAAAATAGACAGGTGGTCCTCTCATATATGGAAACTATATATTTTTTGTAGCAAGATTTAGTGTCATGATTTTTTAACAGAAAAACAAATTTTATTTAAATTCGTTTTTCTATTGAATAACATAGGTTAAGCATGTTTTTACCTATGTTATTCAATTTCTACTCATGGAACGACTTCCATTAGGGTCTATTTAATAAAGCTGACAATCTTACAAAGCCGACAAAATATGACAAATAGTGACAATTCGTAAATTTTTCTGTTCAATAAAACTTATAAGCGACAGATAAAACGTTAAACAATTTGTCGTGAAAAACTTTTCAAATCTGAACAACGGCAATATAATGCAACGCGTTGCCAACCCTCCCAACCCCCCCAAGTGGAGCTCTATAGAGACCTTACTTACCGTAGGAACAACATAGCCGAGACGAATATTTGGCTACGGTCTTCTGTAAGGTGGAGGTCCTTCCCCAAACGGGCTGCTCCGATTTGAGCGGATTATCCGCTGTGCCCTACCTCTCTATGTGTAAATTATTTTTATTATGTTTCGATATCTTAAAAACTCTATCAATATAATACTGTTTGTCTGTCCGTGTGCGAGTGCAAGTCATTACTCCATTTGACACGGTGAGTCACAGCTAACTGTTAATACGGCCCGTCTACAATGTTACACGGCACGGCTTATTTGCCGTACCGTTTATTGCATTCTTATTGCTATAATTTAACTTAAAAGTTCTTATTCTTTGAGTGAAAAACGAAGAACGGGAAAGAAAATAGGGGTACAAGTCTGCTAAATACAAATGCACCAATAGAGTGTGGATAGTGTTTCACTTGAATAGTTTTTGACATTTGGTATTCTCATATTTGTTCAAGTCCGAGGCCATTTCATTGACACACTATCGAACTACTATTGATCTTTTCGGTAGTATCTTTCACATAAAAGCGATTTAACTGAAATAGTGGTTCATGGTAGATTTTAACTGTCGACCATTCTGTTCATATTCCACTGACATTCTAATAGTCAATACATTGAGATACTAGTTAACTGTTAGCAGAATACCATATTTGGCACTATGGAAATATAATGACAATAGGGTGTGGTATGGCAATAGTTGGTCGCCTAATTTCAAATAGCAGACTTGGGACCCAGGAAGCAGGTCGGGTATTAGGCTTCCGACTGTCCCACTCACTCGTACGATACACATCGGCATATCACCGCTGTATCACGTAGAAATTCTGTGAGAACGGTGAATGCACTTTTCAGGAATAGGTACAAGTGGTTCAAGAGGAAATTTAATTATATACTCCATAAATATGTAATCACTTTAGGTATATCATTTCAGTTACTTAAGACATTTGAGTGAACATGTCAACAATGTTATAGTGGCAAGGTACTAAAGTGATTACATATTTATGGAGTTGACTGTACAAGGATTTTTCGAAATTCACACGGAATGCGGAATACACGCTACGGGTTTCGCTAGTGTCAAATAAAAGTTACAACTAATACAAAATCTGTATAAAATCTAACAGTTAATGCGACAGATAGATTGATAGCGGTTTGAGTATTTTCTGATAACTTGTGTCTTAAACAAACTGTCAAAATCGTGTAATGCAATGGAAACGTGCCCTGCCCTGCCCAACCAGCGTAACAAAATACCGTGTCCCGATGACCACTCGGACATAGACCGCGGCGAGTCAGTCAATGAGTCGGCGTTTTTTTATTTTTCAGGCAAACAGGTCGATTTACCAATCACTTAATATACATAGATTTATAAGCGTTCGAGAATGGCAGTCTGTCAAACAGTCCCATTCGATGATACAATTCGGTTAAATTGAATGCGGTCTCCGAATTCGGTGTCGGCCATAATAAACGCACCAATAAACCTTTACATGCACGCTGTACATAAGCTGTCACTTTAGTAGGTAGTTCACTTAAAAGTCCAATTCCCAGATGGACCGCACGCCGCAGACTGCAGCTGCAGACTGCAATCGACATACTTGAGTTTGTACGTAGCTCTATGAAAGTAATTTCATGCGCGGCGACACTGCGGTCGGATGCGGAAGTCGGTCCCGGAATTGTACCTAAAAGGCAGGCGTCCACATATTCGCATCGGACTTATCGGACGCATCACATTCGCAGATTATCATAGATTCGTGCGATCCGTATGATGCGGATCAGTGGACGCACTTGTATGGCTTTCTATACAAAGAATACTACGATCCGTTTGATGCGTCCGGTCCGATACGTATATGTACGATGCGGATATGTGGACGCCTGCCTCAAGTCTTTAGTACCTAATTAAAATGACATGCAAAAGTGACAAGTTACTAATGTGACATCATATTTATGCCACTGACTATACTCAGTGACGTAATAAACATTCGTGTTACCAAATGTCAAACAACAGAGTAACAGGCTTACAAGTAATTACCACATTTGACAAAACACAAGTCGTGTTTAACACAGGATGAAGTAACAGCTGTTCAAGTGTCCGGTGATCGTAAAAGGCGGTAATGAAGTGTGGATATAGTGTGCAGTTCGATTCCTGCTTCGGTACAAAAATTTTGAAGAAAATATTTTTTTCGAGTTTGGTCTTTGATTTGTTTTTTTACATTTAAGACTTGTTAATATTAATTGGAAACGTTTGAGAGGTATATGTCCAGCAGTGGACTTCTTGTGGCTGAGATTATGTTTTTTAATACCAATAAGGTGGCAAACAAGTATACCGCCCAGTCACCCCAGCCTATAGACGCTTGCAATACCGGGGGTGGGGGGGGGGGGGGGGGGATCACTAGCGCGTTGCCGACCCTGTAAAAAGTGGAGCTCTAATGATGATTAAGACTTGTTTAATCCACACTATGTCTATGACATACTGCGTATTTGCACATAAGTTTGTAATTTCATTAAGATCGTAACGACTGAAAAAAAAGTGGTTGTCTTTCGCCATTTCTTTTACCGATGGCCATTTTGCTTGTTTCTGAAAAGTGTCAGTTAAGGCTTAGTCTGTGAATAAATGATTTGAGATTGAGCATTTGATATAAGTTATGTACTTATGTAGCATATGTACAACAACATTAAGATGTTATCTATTTTTAAAATCTTAAATAATAGGTTAACTAGGCAGTTAAAATTTAATTCTAATTACATGTCTGCATCTTCAGTTAACCCATTTAGTGAAGAAATTCGCGAAACGCAACAAAAAACACTCAAGTTTTTATATCAGGCATTATCTCGCATCTCTACGTCACGTGAAGCAAGCCTTTTACCCCCCTTTCCCCCCAACTAGGGCTGATAAACTAACCAGCCAGCCAGCGCTCGCGCAGATTGCCACCTCAGAGCTCAGTACGTATCTAACCGCCCCGCGTGACGGTCGCGTTGTTCCGCACTGAAGAATATCAAAAAAAGAATTTAGCAATAGTGATGTGACATGTGGAATGTGTTGCAGTGACAAATACCGATTTTTGGAATTAGTGTTATTGTAGTGTTGTTTTTTTTATCTGTGTATAATACCGTCTCGTAACGCTCCGACGGTTCGGATAATAGCAAGTGTGTAAGATTCAGTGCCGTGTAAAGGTCACCTACCTTTTGGATTTAGTTTAATCGTCTATTTTATTGTATTTTGTCTGTTTTTTTTTTTAGATTATTTAGTTTTCTTATCGCAAATGATAATTAGAAATTAGTCAGCTTTGTGGAAAGATTACTTTTGGTTTGGTATTTACTGCTTTACCACTGGCTTCTTAGATTCCTGTTAACTTTGAATAACTGTCATTAAAACGGACAGTTTATTCGGTGGATAACCTGTCAAGGAGTTGTGTAATAGTCTCTCGATCGTCATTCATTTGGTTGTTAGTTATTTCTGTCAGTTTTTATCGTTACAGCCTTTCGTTTGGTTATGTTATTTTGTTGCTTTCAAAAATTATTTTATAGCAGTCCGTTTTAGCTATCTATTATATTCAATCGTGCGATAGTGTTGATTATTTCAGCTATCAAACCACTCTACTTTGATGATAAGGGTTATAATTAGTATATATAATCTATTAGTGTTCTCCAAAGTCGTTTTTTTGTATGAGCCTCTTTTTTTGTTCATAGTCGGGAAAATGCATTACTGCATGTCCCGCCACTTGGGGAAGCGACTGGGGTCTGTCGGGCTCACCTCTCTAGCTAATGAACGGTATACCGACTAAAAACCTGACTGTCTGCCACCTTCTCCGCCTTCACAGTGGGGGGGTCGCGGCAACTGGTGATACTTCCGAAAGAGTGGTAGAGACCAGCCACTTTTAAAAACTGGTAGTGGCTCTTAAATGGGCTGGCTCGACCGGGGCAGTGCCACCATCTCACAGAATATCGATGTGAAACAGCGGTGTTATGCCCGATATGTTTAGTACGATGTGTGTGAGAGCCGGACTACTCTTTTTTTCACTTTCCTCCAAAATTCTTCTTTTTTGTTCCCTCATAGGTGAGGTGGGAAAAGCATACAAAATCTTTTAATCTTGGATGTCAAAAGCTGATAGTCTTACCCTCTTATTAATAAACAAAGATTACCCAAGGTTTAACTTAAACCTTTTTTGTCACTGTCATTCCTAAGGAAAATTAAATGTAGTTGGAAAGTGACAAAACAAGTTTTAATTAAACCTTGGCTAATCTTTGTTTATTAATAAGAGGGTTAGACGATAAAATTGATACGAAAAAACCGCTTTGGATGCATGTCTGTATCGTTTCTTGAACTGTTTACCATTAACATTGACATGTTGACATATTAATATTGAAGTGACTTGTAAATGTATATGAAAGATAATTTCAATGTTGACATTATGTTTTAATTAATCTGTTGTCTAGAATATGTCTTGACAACTTAGTTATTATTAGTAAATTGTTCTAAAAGAAATAATCTAAATTAAAATAATAATTACTGGCAATATCCGCACAATTTCGTTAGCGTATAACTTTCCCGTGCGAATTTCGGGAAGTTCAAAACTTTTATTCAGAGAATAGGTTTTCACAAACTCTCTACGATCGGCGGCTAACGCTGTGATTTATTTAATTACAAGCTGTTACCCGCAGCTTCGCCCGCGTAATAATTAGCCTATCTTCGGCTCTGTACCCCTGACAATATGTATACAATTTTTCATAATGATCGGCTGCTCAGTCAAGCCGTGAAGGAATAACAAACAAACTCACCTTCTCATTTATAATATTAGTATGATGTTTATTGATCACAATACATAAGTACTGCCACAACAGGGGGGGGGGGGGAGCTTAATGCTAATTGTATTCTCTGCCAGACTACCTAAAAGCTGGAGTCGCAGAGAGAAGCTTTGTTTTGTTTAGTAGATAGGCATCATGTAATTCGTTCATTAAAATCTCCATATTTATTTTCGTTTTAAAGTTACAAATGGAGGTTTTCCTAGTTTTTATGGTCGACAGCCAGCGTTAAGGTTTTGTTTCGCCCAAGTGAAACGCCGCCAATTGGACCTTGATATCCGCAGTTGCAACATTTAACTGTACGGTTCAAGTTTTAAACTTAGGGCCCGTTTAGAGCATGCCAGTTTATTGCCTGTGGCATACAATAATGTCAAAGCAACAATTGACATGTATCGTTTAAACGACAGTTGCTTGCAATTTTTGGAGGACAATTTAAAATTTGCTTTGGGTAAAGCGCGTATTAGACTACACGATATTCAGGGTCTAACAAAAGAGATGGTGCAATACGAATAAGCGAGAAGCACTTACAACTTCTCACTTCTTAGTATTGCACCATCTCATTTGTTAGGCCCTGAATATCGTGTAGTGTAGCTTCTACAAGATTTCATGCAATTATTGCTCTTGTATGTGCAAGAAACTAGCGTCGTCTAAATGAGGCCTTACTTACTGTACTATAGACCGTTTCTTTTAACTTGACCACATGTAAACAATCTTAGCACGTCTCTTTAACGAAAATAGTCAATTAAAATTATCATTCACACCCAAATAATACTAATATAGTTAGAAATTGCATTTAACACAACACTCTTTATTATTCTGGCGATTTATCGATAAGACTGTTTACTACATTGGTCAAGTTAAGAAAAACAGGGTTTAAACCAGTATTGTTGAAATTCAAGTTAATTATTTAAAACTTTAACGTAAACGACTAATTCCTTGTTTGCATAATAAACGCCATACATAATTTCGGCTCTCTAAGCCCAAGGGTTTGGCCTGGGCATCTAAAACCTAAATTAAGGTCTCCACTTTTTACAGGGTCGATAACGCGCTAGTGATACCCCCGGTATTGCAAGCGTCTCGGCTGCGGTGACTGTTTACCATCGGGCCGTATGCTTGTTTGCCACCTTAGTGGTATAAAAAAAATTCTTAAAGAAATTTTTCAAAAGAATGTTTTCAACTAAATATTAAATTATCATTGTCACTAGCTTTGTCCATCTTCTACAGTACTAAGTAACTTCGTTATTTTGTGATTAATAAATAACAAGCATTCATTCTCCCCTATCATCCAAACTTCTAAAAATCCTCGATCGATTTCAACCTATATTTATTTTTCTAGAGTTTCCAAAACTTTCTGTTTGCAATCTCGTAGAAATTTTAGCGGTCACGTATTTATAATTTATGAAATTACTCTGACCCAGAATAGTATAAATAATGAAGAACGTCAGGAAAATTGGATTCTAAAATTGGCGTTGCTTCTGATGGTTTAGATTCGAGTAAAGCTTTTGATACTGTTGAAATGTTCGATGATAAAGTATCTATTACTCGCCGTCTTTGAACAGCTAGTATATAAAATCAAAGAATTTAACATTAGCAACGAAAAGTGACAAAACATAGGAAAAAATGCAAAGACAAGGAAATAAATAATTCAAATGTTAAAGTAAAATTATCAGAAAAGTTAACGAATTTACTTTATGGTCATAAAACATATTTTATGTAATTTTACTAGTAATACAGTTAAATTAACATTAACTGTTAGTGTCAATGACTTTAGTTAATTGGTGTATGTAATTGATGATTTCCGAACGGTATGCTTTAAAAAGGTCATTCGAGTCATCCGCTGACTGAATTACTATATAGTTAAATTGTTTTCTATACAAATGACAAAGATGACGAAGATTGAAATCTGGGAAAAGCTGAAGAAGAAATAGAATGACTGACAATGACAAAAGCAGCTGAAGTGACAAATGACTGCAAATAAAGTGATAAGTTGGGAGAAAACAATTCCGCCCCAAATAAGGGAACAGAAAGAGTAAAAATAATGTATTAGGTGATAGTATAATAGTACTTGTGACTGAGATAATGATGATATTAAGTAGCTCACGTAATATTTTCATATTAAATAACATGACCTTTCATGTTTAGGGAAGTTTCCCTTAAGAGACCATAGGCACTTGCTTAAGAAATGAAAATGAAAGATATCATTATGCCATTAACGAAAAAACTGTAAAGGAATTTATAGAATGTCGCTTTTTCACCTGTACAAATACTATGTACAGGTGAAAATGCGACATTCTTCACCTTATGTTCCACTTCAAAAGTAACGATATCTATTTAAACATAGATTTTTACTTTGATCAATAATATTTTCAACAATCTCAGATCTTTATCTATTGTTTTATCGTGATCAATCAATATAACATTAGTTACTTCTTTATTTGTATATTTTTGCACGTGTTTTGCTGAACTGAATTTTGGCATCTACAACATAGTCGAATGTTTTCTTAGGAATACGTAATTTCCGGTATAAAGAATATTTTCTCAATTTAGTCACTTCAAAAAAATATTATTTTGTCTATTATACGGAATAATTGTACGGAAATGACATGTTTCAGGAATGCTTGAGGTAATAATAAAAACATCAGTGAGCAAAACACTCGAAAAATCACACAAACATTTGCTCAGCTTTATCTGTTTTCACATTTTTTATTATCGGTATTACTTATCAATTTCACTTTTTTAAGTAAGTAAATCATTAATCAGCCAGAATTATGTGACAATTAAGTAGTATAGTCTCGGTTGTCTAAGCCTTTCGTAGGTGTGTAATTGTTACATTCTCAGAAATTGCATATTTATAGATAAAGTTTATCATATCTCCTAATTTTAAATGAATTATATCTTTTAAATTAATTATAAAATGGTAATTAACGTGATCATACATTGTTATTGCCTGACGTTTAGACCAGGTTGCACCAGCTGTGGTCACAGGCGAACTGGTAACAGCAACGTCATGTCTCCATATCTGAGGTGGAGAATCTTCTTCCACCCTCAGATTTTTGTTGATCGCGTTAATTTCCGTTATATTATTAACTAGCGAAACCCGCGCAACTTCGTTTGGGTGTATTTATGCACAGTAACACCATTTGACTATCAGACTTTGTCCAAATCCTACGGGAATCGCGTACTTTTCGGGATAAAAAGCCCTATCTGTTAATCCAAGGTATCAGCTACCTACATACCAAATATCATAAAAATCGGCCCAGCCATTTCAGCGTGAAGAAGTCAAACATACACACAAACTTTTACCTTTATAATATTAGTGCGATTTCAAATAATGCAACAAAATATTAGAAGAATTATATCTTTTGATGTACGATTCTCCGCTACTATCTTAACGCTTAATCCGCCAAGTTTCTTATTATTGCCAAGGTCTGAATTGTGCTCGCAAACGCTTTGTTCTTGAGCAGTTCCGCTCATGAGCTTAGTCAAGTGTCTCATTGTTTTTCTCTTTCAATTGCATCATCATTTTTTTTGTTAAACTTTGGTGTACATGACACGACAGTCACAAAACGTTGCAGGGAGTTTGATTGCAGACTTTATGATTAAATTCACTCTTGAATGTAGCATTTCGATTAAGAGTAAACGTATGACTGAGTCGAGATTATATTGACATTTTTGCTGATAAATGGTGATTTTCGGTGTTTTAAAATTTAGGTATTTTGGATAATCAGGGATTTTGGAAATGTCTATTGGTAAAGGTCCTACGTAGGCGATGTCGCAGACTATTTTAAAACACTACAGACTCTTGTCGATCTATTGTTCTTCATCATCTCAGCCACTAGTCCACTGCTGGACATATGCATCCCACAAACGCTTCCATTATGTCCAGTTCTACTGTTAATTCAATTTCATTCCATCGAATCCCAAAGCAAAGCTTGTGCTAGATTTAACATTAGTTTCAAATCCCAGCGTCTGTCTGTCTCGTCGTCTATGTATACTGTGTTCTACTGTGTGTGTTGCAAACAAAGCATATTCTATCTATCTATCTATATATCAAGAGGACAATGTACCCTATGGCTTATTCTTCAATCTTTAACATTGGTCATATATAATCTTTTTCATTACTCGATTTATCATTACACGTATTTCTTTTTGTGTGTCATTAGTTTTTTTAAGTTGTTAATTTTTTTTATGACCTAATCTAAATCGCGTGATGTTAATGTATTTGAATTGTTATTTGGGATTTTACACTCGTACACATTGTACAAAAGTAAGATATCGACGGTATTATCCGGTACCGTTGGGAAATTGCAGTTCCCATGGGAAATTGTAATAAAATACTGAAATGATCTGCAACACAATGACATTGAAAACTGTGTTAAGTCTTGCTTTAGAATTAGAATAAACGGATTGAAAACCGCAAATAATAAATAAATAAGAGACGAACTATTTACTGTTTATTGAAACTCTGTTTGAACCCTGGTTTTAAAGAACTCAAATTTTGCACAGAGGTTCCCTTTATGGTGTAGACAAGGTATTATATAATGAGATTTTTACGAAATTTCCTATTGATAACTTCATAGACGTAAATGAAGCTTCACTAGATATTTATATTGAATTGAGTACAAAACAAGATTTAGAAAAATTCATAAAACCAAGAATTAATCATGCCAATTTCAACCAAAACGTATTAGAAATAGCTGTGTAATTAAACAATGCTATATTTAAATAGAACTCAATGCCAAATATGAATTCGACTCCCACACTTTCCTATTACGAAAGTGACATAGAAAGTGTACGAATGGTTCTCCCACAATGATTGCAAAGGCTAAATTCTGTTTAAATGCATTAAAATATTAAGCGTCTTAGGAAGTTTTAGAAACCTGACGTTTTAAGAGGCCAAAGTGACCAAAGGATACTTTTAGGCACAGCACGCATTACTGCACGATTTTGAAAAAAAAGGACGGGTTGCACTCCGGGAGTGCCGGCTGAAGTGAAAACTTAAACATCAACGTTGTGCATTTTTGAATATTTTGGCATGGTTTCGATCAGGCTTCGGATCTGACGCGAGTTTAACAATCTTTTCCCCTCTAAAAAAAGTGCCAAGCGCCGCTAAAGAAGTTTTCACTTCAAAAAAGTTTTGTCATTCACACTTGAAATGGAATTTGACACTTGTGTCTGAAATTGTCTGCTTGCCTCATCCCCTTTCAGAGTTGAAAGCGAACAGTATGAGCTAATACTCCTTATAATAACAAGTAACGAGGAAACGATGTTTGCTGGAATTCATAAGCTAACTTTCCTTGAGTGAACGATAAGCGGTACTGTTATCCTTATCATTGTTATCAAATAGCGATAGCAAATCGGTGCCATCGCTGATGTCACCGCGCAAGTAGTGGTAATGATATTTCCAAGTCGAAAATTCCTACCAGCACCCTTAAATTATTATTATAGTTGTCATATCGAGGACTAGCACCTTTGTGTTGTGTCAGCAACAAGGATTCTTCATTTTTAAACTCTTTCTCAGGAGGGTGATGTATAATACGCTAGGTATATAGGCTGGGTTGAGTATAATAGGTTTGGCATCTATGGACCTCGCCTCTAACTATGCTTCTTGCCTCCACCCGATGATAGGGTGAGATTTTTCCTTATTTTTTTTTGTGTTTATGATTTTGACATTGGCAGACCTAAGCCAGATCACGGGGTTTTCGGATTGCAACAGATAAAATGGACCATCGAAGACGCCGCGCCGGTAGATTCGAATGATTAGATGGGTTTACCGTGTCGACTAGCATACAAACAAGGGGTGCAAATTAACCTTAAAAGCAAGCAACGGCTTAACGAACTCCTTGATCGAAACCATTGCCTATATTTTTTTAAATATTAAATTATATGTCCCTGACCTTAGTTACCGAAAATAACTTGAATAATCGATATTATGAATAAAAAGGCAGATATCGAATGTCCCAATAATCGATACGACCTAAGTCGTGACCTTAGCACAGATATATAAGCCCTGATAAATACTCAATTAAATCTATATTGGTTAATAAACAATCGGTTTGGTAGAATGTTACAGAAAAATGTCGTCATTTCTATTTGTCTATTTTCAGCGTTATCTTATCCAAGATTAAGCAAAGGCGAGGTTTGAGCTGTTTTTATTGTAAAAATAGTTAATTATTAAGAAAAACAAAGATAAACGAAAAGTAAAAAAAAAAAATGCATTTACAACGTTAAATATTGTCATTTATTATAACAGTGTTGTCATAAATAATTTAACCACTGTATTTCGCCTGTGAATGCTCTAGTTCACATCTGTCAATCTCCTAAGACCACTGTGGTTTTCCTGTGATGTGACCACAGTGATTCTCTTGTGACCACTGTAGCTCTTCTGTGATCACGATTCACCTATGACTAGTGATTCATCGGTGACCACCTGTGGCTCGCCTGTAACCACTGTTCCCAAATCGCAACTGTTGATCGCCTGTGACCATTGTGTTTCGCTCGTGGTCTGTGATCACAGCCAGTCGTGTCAATTTGCATTGTTCTTAATTACATAAAATCTTGTAATAAAAAATAATTAACGAGTGTGAATATTAAAAAATTTAGTAGTTTGTCGTTAATGTATTATCTTATTAGTATGCCAAACGCTTCGCCTCTCGCCAAACAATGGCGCAGGAGGCGTATTTGTGCCAGTTACAACGGCTTATACAAACATAACACACTTTTTTTTATGTAATGAATCTGATGACCTTTGTGGTCTTATTTATTTTAATGTCGACCATACCATTTGTGTCAGAGATTCCAATATATCTGTACCTACCTTGCGGATATAATTTTCACATTGATTAAACGACATTAATTTTAGAAAAATGTCGCTTTAGACTTCCAAGAAAAATGTCGTTTTAGATTTTTAAGAAAAAAATCGTTTTTGGTCAGCTCTCCGCTATTTGCGCCGCATAGCCCTTCTGTATTTTTTTTACCACGTCATCGAGGTTCTCTGGGAAATAATGCTATTGCGATAAGACCGCACTTTTGCACATTATAATAATTCTCAAATTGTATGTCTATATTTTTAATAGAATACAGAGTCTTGTATTGTATTGTAAATTAATTTATAGACTTCTTTTTCGTCGATTCCTCATGACTGAGGGTCGTGACTATCATGCCCCGACTGCTGGACCAATTTCCTCCAGGCTTCCCTGCATTGAGCCTGCTGAATAACCACTGTAATGCTAATTTAGACTAATATATGTATAAATCACATAGAAACTGTGTTAACCACTGTTCTAAAAAAGAATAATTAACTAGTTAATAATAATAATTAGTGGAATAACAGTGTTAATGAACGACTTTTTACTAAGTCGTGAGTCTGTCTAGCGGGTACCGTAACGGTACAGAATTGTGGATTGAAATGTATGCTTTGTGTTGTTTTTTGTGAGATATCATCGAGTTGCGAGTGACTGACGCTAGATCGTTCACGTATTCCAGAACAATAAAATTCCTGTAAAACTAACTTATATTTAAGATTTATTTATACGTAACGTGTAATTTGTGGACACGAATAAATTTTTTTTTTTTTTTACATAGTTTTGGAAGTTTTTTTTTTATTCACACAGCCTGGTCCCAAAGTAAGCTAGGCTGCTTGTGTTATGAGTACCAGACAACAGATGTGTTATGGTAAAATATGTACTTAGCATGGTTAAAGAATATTTATTTCTCAAAAGAATTACAAATTCGCTTACTGAGAAACTTACTAACTTATTATATTACTAGCTTTTCACCGCGGCTTCGCTCGCGTTAATTTTATGACAGATCTCATTTGACAACAAAACAACTCATAGCACGACTTGTGGCGCCATCTGTTGGCCGATACAGCGCCCTCTATAGTAGAAAAAATATTTTCCCATTGGAATGACATACTTTCACGGGATAAAAAGTACCCCGGATAATATATGTACAAATGTTCATAATGATCGGCTGATTAGTCAAGCCGTGAAGGAATAACAAACAAACAAACTCACTTTCTCATTTATAATATTAGTTAGGATGCATTACATACATAAAGACAATTTTAGGGCGCAACTATTACTAACGAGACTAAACACTTAGGGCCGATTGCTTGATCAGTAGTTAAGTATACCAATGGTTAAAATTCGTGCCAATTTTTAACAAATAGTTAGTTTTTTCAACGAATTTTAACCATTAGTATACTTAACTACTGATCAAACAATCGGCCCTTAGACATGACAAAAAACACAAATGACCATCACATTAGCGAGTATCGAACACGCGCCCTCTTGCCACCACTCGAGAAATAACCAATACTGCTAATATCTCCTTGTTTATTATAATTAACAATATCTTAAATGTAATAAAACAAGCCAAGCATTAGCGCCCAGCAAACGCCCACATAATAGAATTTTAGACCACAAGTGGGCGATGTGGAACGAACGCGACCACCGTTGTACTATCGTGTATTACAACATTTTAGACTTTTGTCTACTATAGACAGCATCTCAAAACTGAGACTAGCATACGTGAACTTTCTCTTGTCATTTACAACTTGTGTAATTAAATTATCGTAGCCAAATAGCATTGGTCACGGCCATGTTGTGTTCCTACGGTGAGTAAGGTCTCCAGAGCTTCACTTGGCGGGGTTGGTATGGTTGGCAACGCGTGAGTGATACCCCCGGTATTGCAAGCGTCTATAGGCTACGGTGATGCTTACCATCAGGCGGGCCGGATGCTTGTTTGCCAACTTTATGGTAAAAAAAAACTACAAATAATTGAATTAATAATAAACCACCAAAATGGCCACCGGTAAAAGAAATGGCGGACACATTTGCGTTTTTTTTGGCCAAGAAATGCCAGCAAAATGATTTCTAGTTGGCAGTGACTGACCAGATTTTTCTCGGTAGATACTAATTTTAAAATTCTGAAACCTAGGCTAACTAATTGAATTCTAGGCGATCAATACCACTGATCACACAATCTAGAAATTATATTTTTATTTTGGAGATTATTTTTGTTGGTGTAGGTAGGTGTGTATATCATTGCAGGAAGCACAAGAAATTAATTAACGAACTTTCTATTATTAACGGAGAGTTAAATTAATTACATAGCAAATGATTTATTTAATCGGTCATTATGTTCATTCTGACTGCCTTTGACTTTCATTAAAGTATTCTTAATTAAGTTTAATTTAATTAACAATTTGGACTCTATGTCATAGTATTAATGGAGAATTTTTAATAAAGTGACATGTAATGTTATGACAATTGGCGAAAATATTATTTTTGGGGTACAGTCGAAATAGAAAAATGTTATTTTTTTTATGGTGTTGCTATGGAAACGGATAGAAGAGCATTTTTAAAAATTTATTTTTCACTAGTGAAACCCGCGCAACTTCGTTTGCGTGTATTTATTTATGCACATTATCTATATCAGATTTTTATTAAAATCCTACGGGAATCGCGTACTTTTCGGGATAAAAAGTACCCTATGTGTTAATCCAAGGTATCAGTTACCTACATACCAAATATCATAAATATTGGCCCAGCCATTTGAGCGTTAAGAAGTAACAAACATACACATAACTTTCGCCTTTATAATATTAGTAGGATGTAGGATAGTTATGTTACTAATTTTCGTATGCTTTTGATAAGATCCAGTTAGACTGACTGGTAAATTGACAGTTGTATGATTTTTGGATAATTATCTAACATATAGCTATCTAAATAGATTTGTATAAGGTTAACTTTCCAATTTAAAAAAAATTTAATACGTTTCTAAATATAAAGGAAAGTATAGTGAATTATGGGAAAATGGGACAATAGAAAACTAACAGGACAGGCCCGGTGGTCGAGTGACTAGCAATGGTCACTTTATCCCAAAGGCCGCGGGTTCGTAATCCTGCGCAAGGCAAACATTTGTGTGCATGAACATGTCTGTTTGCCTTGGTCTGGGTGATTTCTATGTGTAATAAGTATTTTAAAAAAAGTATTTAAGTATATTTATCAGCAATCTAGTACCCATAGTACAAGCTTAGTTGCTTAGTTTGGGACTAGATGGCGTGGTGTGATTCGTCCAAGAATATTTATGACCATTTTCGGGCTTTTTGTGGTCTGGCTACATTTGTCCGAGCGTAAAACTCAGCTCGGCGCCATAACATTGGGATATATCATTCGAGGCAAAAACCATTATACTAACGCATACATTTACATGAACATCGTCATAGATTTAAAAACAATGTACATAACATACAACTAAGTAGATAAAGTGCAAACAAGCCTCCTCATTCAACATTTGTACGTCTTTTTGACATGACACAAATCGTTACGTAAACATTATGTATGACTTGTATGATTTGAATTAGCGTATCGTAAAGTTAACTTAGCGTCTTGAAAAACTAAACGCAGATAATTTACGTTTCGTTGATGATATCTGTCTTTTTATATTCGTCATCCTTCTCTTCTTTCTAGCGCCATCCCTTTTTCAAATTTATTAGCTATCCGCTATTTAAGCTTAGAGCTACACTAATGAAACCGAGAGTGTGGACGTACCCTTCCTCTTACTTCGTCTACAATTTTTCCTTTGTTTCCTAACTTCGAGCCTAGCTTCACTTTACTTCGGTCAACTTCCCAAAAGTGTAGAGCTAGGATAAGCGTTCTTACATACTGTTCTGGAAAAGCGACTAACCGTCCACGCGGTTATACATTACTGCGTAGATACTAATTTATACGTGGAGCTACTTTTATCAGACCTCCATAACCCAGAGGGGAACCACACCTGTCATTAATTACCATTAATTATATAATCATCAACCACTATTCCCGCTGCACGGTGCTTTTCACTCTACACAGTCTGGTGAGGACTTTAATGCTGTCAGACTTGTCGGTAACGACTGGAAACCAGTGTTTTGATTTTCCACGAGCAATGTTACCATTGAGCCATGGCTTTTTTGCATTTTACTGCAGCGTATATCATGCTGTTATAAAATTTGTGATGTAAGCCCAATTTTTTAAACATGGTGTTTTTGTATTTTTTTTTGACAACTTTTTGTTTACATAATGTGTTTTTTGGGGATATGTATAAATGATTTATCTATCGATTTTTACTGTAACATCTATGTACAAAGCTTGTTAGTTTTCACTACTATTTTTACTCAATAAGTACATTTAACTTTTTACAATTAATAGAAATTTAGAAATTGATTTTATTACTCGACTGTACCTGATCGGTCGGCTATCCAAACCACTTTCTATCAATGTCCAATAGTTATCGGTAACATGTCAACTTTTTTTTTATAAACTAATGATTTTGTAATTAATATGTCTGCGCGTTGCTTCCTTTATTAACTGTTAGATAATCATGATTATTAATTGTAATTGACTTGTTATTTTTTTTTGTTTTTCACACAACGCCATCTAGTTAACTAAGCAAAACTTGGGTACTAGATTGCTGAATATTTATACGTAAATACTTTTATTTTTGTAATTAAATACTTTGTTATACATAGAAAAAACAGACTTAGAGAAATAAATGGCATTACATAGACGGATTTTCTGCCTAAAATCTCTCTATTTTAATAGAGCTAAATTTAAAATTTAAAAAGTACCTTTAACAATGAAACAGAACCTCCTCCTTTTTTGAAGTCGGTTAAAAATCAACGAATACTAAAAAAAAATTACAGTTACGATTTTTTCATTTTTTTGGGAAATGCAAGAGAAGACAATTTATCTTTTATTTTTTTCGACAATTGTCCAATGTTTTTAATAGTTATTCATTCTCAGACGGAGACAAATATAACAAATCAAAAACTATGAAAATCGGTCCAGCCGTTCTAGAGTTAGAATTCGAACAAACCCAACTTTATTTTATTCATAATATTAAGAGAATGCCATTATTACAAGATATATTATGACAAGATTTATGTTAGGAAGCCGCGTGCAAAAACTATCAAGTCTACATATATGGTCAAAATATATGTACATTAGTTTCTAAGAAAATTGCTCATTTCATTCAACCAAACATTTATCAATGAAATAACATCCTTAATTACCTACAAATAGAGTCGAAATAACATTAAATAGATATGCAAATGATTATGTTAGACGAATATGAACTCAAATTGTTATGCAATAAAGATTAACCCTGAATACTTCTCATTAAGTATAAACGATATTAAACCTTATGATGTAGGTAATAAGGAATATAGCTTTTCGCCCACGTACAACCTACGTATATACGTGTAGGCTTTTAAAGGTAATAGCGGTATAAGTAAATTGTGGTTTAAAGGCTTATTCTGCTACCATATGTTGAGAATATAGTAAACTCATGGTGAATTGTTAAAATCTGCTTAAGTTACGGTGGATCTTTTACATTTTTAACAAATTGCAGCGCTTTTTCGTATTTGTAACAATTCGAATTTGTGACAAATGCATTTTTTCTCATATAAACTTGTATTTCAAATACAAGGAAAAGCGTTGCAATTTATAATTTATGTGATGATTATTCAGTAGATATGTTGTGTTTCGGGAATCGCATTCTTATGAACGTTCGTTGAAAGATTGATATGCAATTTGTTAAAAACGTAAGAAAATTTGAAAATATTGCTTTTAGCGATAAGTCCCCGTTGTTGGGATTACACTAATCTATAAGCTATCCATATATAATTTTGTGTATTGCAAATAAAAACATTCTATCTATCTAAGAACTAGACCACTGGCTCAGTCCGTGTCATTGTTGGAACAAAAATTAATGCAATTAAATCTGTGGCCTTATACAGTTCTCGAAAAAAGTGAAACGAATACATTTATAAAAGCCGCGGCTAAATAAAAATGAGTCATGTTTTCAGACAATACAATTAAGTACATGAGGTCAATCGCACTGTGGATGTGGGTTAAATGTGTATAATTAGGGGATGTGGCATAATGGAGGTATACCGTTTCCTGTATATGCATTTTGTCAGGATTTAAACGTAATTTTTTTTTTTTTTTAAATGAATGAAACTTATGCATTATTATGGTGTGTCCGCAACGCACCAATCAGAAACCATTTTAGTAAACACAAACAGTATTTTTCTTCATGTAGGGAAATTACAGAGCATTTTAGCCAACCCTAATTCATCCATGAAACCATTTTTCATTTATATAGTAGACGGTATGATTTAAGTATAAGTTACGATAAGACAGTCATTTTATGAATAAAGTGTCTAAATTAAATAAAGAGAAAAAATGCATATGTTTAATAAATATTTTCCCTATGCAAGGATCGAGCCCACGACCTTTTAAGTTCAGCAACTGAGCCATTGGGCATCAAAATGACAGTAAACAAGCACTGTTTACACCATCGTCCCCTAAACTGTCAGATAATGAATTAATAGATTTATTAGCAACATTGTAAATGTTACCGAGTCATTCGAGGGGTCCTATTTGAATATCTCTAACGGAACATTCGGTTAGAATCTGAGTATTTGTTCCTTCAGGCGATTTTGTCCGTGACTTGCATAATCCGCCCCACTGTGCTCCGAGATAAGCGACGTGGAAAAAATCTTGGGGTATGAAATAAGAAATTACGAAAATATTTACGTATAAAGGATGAAAGTATCTGCTGGTGGCAGGCATTGTAAAAACGGGTTTTTCGTATTTTTTTTTTAAAGATAAGCAGTAAACATGGAGCATTATAATTAAAAAATATTTATTTAAAAACTTTAATTATAATATTTTTTTACATGACATGAGATTCCATTATTTAACATAATAATTCGTTTTTATGGCGATTATTTATGTAACAATTATATTATAGACTAGGGCTTATTTTAATGGTGTTTTCTTGGTGTTTAAATAAAAACTAGTGTCCGTTTCTGCAACAGGCTAGTGTATGTTGTTATAATTTTGAAAGATGTCTAAAAACATGTTAATTGACAAGATACCGAAACAAAAAACAAATTACTATTAAAACGTTCAAGGCAAATGAAAGTTTAAGATAAACCTCCAAACAAACCTTCGAACAGGTTAATAAAATACTTATAAAGATAGGAAAGTTTTGAAAATGAAACTATTGATGTAACCATTAAGTGGGACGCGTGCGCCACACCGCGGTGAAAGTGGGAGACATTGTTCTATCACTCTTAAGCGATCGATGTATGGTACATGGTGTAAAAGCGGACGTGAACTTTTTTTAGGGGGGAAAAATATAAGTTTCTTCACGATCTCTAGTCAAGTTTTTAATAATAAATTAATTACTTCTATAAACTAGCCCCATTTCGGAAAGAAAGATTTTTTTTCTGATTGGCCTCGGGTCTTGGATGTTTATCTATGTATGTATTTGTTATAAAAATATAATATCGTTGAGTTAGTATCCCATAACACAAGTTTCGAACTTACTTTGGGGCTAGCTCAATCTGTGTGAATTGTAAACAAAAAAAAGATAGATTTCTTTATTTACATCCATGGTCCGTCCATGGACGTACACACAACACAATAAAATTATTAGTAGAACTCAGAGTGACCGAAACTCATCCAAACACTGGCTAGGGTCGACCTTGCTTGACTTGTTCGTTTAGAATGCGACACACAGCGATGCCATCAAGCTCTTTTCAACATTTAAATAAATGAAAAAGTTGGGAGGGCTGGCAACGCGTAAGTGATACCCCCGATATTGCAAGCGTCTATAGGCTATGATGCTTTGCTTACCATCAGGCGGGCCGTATGCTTGTCTGCCAACTTTGTGGTATAAACAAAAAAAGAAAAAAAAGAAGAAAATTCGATGCAAAAAAATCTACCGTACAGCATTTAAACGCTGGCATCCGCCTCGCTGTTGCTTGGATATCTTCTCGGTGTAATTAAACGCGATTACTTGTAATTAACTGTACAGGAAAGATTTTTATACAAGACAAAAATGTGTGAAGTGTTTTGTGTTTGTTAGGTTATAATGTACTGGCGAACATGGTCTGCGTGTATCCCGCTTTTAGGAATTTCGAGAAATTTCTGTATGTATACACATAAACTTTTCTCATGAATCAGTCTAACTATTATTGAAAAAAATCCATTGAGTAGTTGATAAGATCTAAAAAGAACAGACGGCGTAAGCGACTTCATTTATTACTATGTGAAGATATAAAATCCATCGTCTTTTCTTGTAATCGCCTTTATAATTTCTTTTTTATAAAATAGTTTTCGTAGTGCGACAAATATCTATCTATCTATCTATCTTCTATCTATATATATAAAAGAAAGTCGTGTTTGTTACAACACTTATAACTCGAGAACGGCTGGACCGATTGCCATGGTTTTTGATTTGTTGGATTTGTTTCCGTCCCGAATAGCAGAATACATCTTAAAAACAATGAGGGTAGGGGTAGGGTAGGGGTAGGGTAGGGGTAGGGTAGGGTAGTGCCTCTAAGGCAGAACAAAGTTTGCCGGGTCAGCTAGTAATATAATAATAGGCTTCGAAACTACCGGACACCGGATCGACTTGAAAAGATCCATCATCGCTGGGAAGCTCAATGTTCGCGGGCGACATAGGCTATATTATTAATAAAACTAGGGATCCTTTCTAAAAGTCGTTGGAAGCCGGGATGGGTCGCTAGTTCATCATTAATGGAAGCTTTGTGAAAAATTTCAGCTCTCTACGACTAAGGTTTCGGAACTAGTCTTTGTTTTATTTTTATTACGTACAAATAGATTATTATTACATTTTACAATTGTAACAGAATCTACAATCAAAACGTATCAGTTGAACGATTGCGAGGCCTTTACCGCGTGTAGAGCGCGATAGCAACACAAAATACTAGTTTAGAAAAAGATAGATGTATACACTCGTTTCTCAGTGAGAATAGTGCGGATATATAAAATACTCGTTTAGAGGGAGATGAATGAAGGCTCTTGGTTCGATGCTCGTGAGTCACGCTCCGGCTGCGCGAACGCAGCCTCTGAGTGGTGTAAGTCATGAGCTGTAGCGAATAATTGAAAATAAATGTCTGTGAAAAATGTAGTTCTTGAAGTTACCGCTAGAGGCACTGTACCAAATTTTACCAGGACAACGGCGTCATTATTTTTTTTATAGTCTTTTTAAAAACTTAATGTAGTACTTTTATTTTATTGATTTTTTACTCCAAACGAACACGCCATCCCCCTATTGTCGTAACAAAATTAGATTCAAATTCAATCGCTGTCTCACTCATACAAAATAGGAATTAAACGGGACAGCGATTGTGTTTGAATCGAAATAGAATCGGTTTTTGTTACGAGAATCGGCCTGCAGTTAAGCAACGTGAATCGACTCTAAACAGTGTTTTCGATGGGATTCGCTATATCGATATCTATTGGCAGATTAAAAACACTAGTCTCCGCCCATCCCCAGTGGAGCAGCGTGACAGATTACGCTCTAATCCCCGATTGAGGGAAGACCCGTATATCAGTAGGATGATTATGGGTTAATATGATGATAATCTCTTAAGAACTTGGACCACGGTGTGACGAAAGCATCGACCGCGCTGTGACGGGGTCGCCGGGCGCCCGTGATGGATTTGCCTTCCCCGGTGTTTGGTCATTGCCGACTGCCAATATTGGCCAATAGAACAACCCTCAACTTGGAACACCTGTGCTGACCTTGCCTATTTTGAACCAATGTTTGAATAAATATTGTTAGTGAAATTTTTTGAAGGAAAGTAGAGTAATTCGATCGAATTTTCGTATTTTTGTTTGATCAAGCCTGTTTTGATCAAATTACTTGAACGAACGTGTATATGACGGGCGTAAATAAAACTGGTTTTTGAACTGAAATATAATATAATGCTGTATAGAATTTATAAAATTTTCACCATAAGTAGATCGAAAGTGTAGGCACGAAAGAAATAGTGATAAAAGTTTGTACAAATGTTTGATGAAACCAACTAGGCACGTACGAAGAAATATGTGAAAAAATAAGTTTGAGAAATAATTGGCCAAATATCCCGAATGTTTGATTTAACTTGAGCTTGTCCGAATGTTATGAGTCATGGGGTCCACGTTGGACTATTTAGTGCTATAACCGGTTTGCATTGGTTTTTTGAAACTTGCTATTTTTTTTTTGTGGTCTCCAATAATATGTTGCTATATTGAAAGTTTTATTGTTACTGTAAAAAAAATATAAGTCAAGAGTTCCGTACCACCAAGTGCCTTATATAGAGAATCTTTATTGATGAATTTTCATCCATTTTCATTCATCACTATCATCATGCATCTCATCTCTCTTTCTGGTCACTGCTGATTTTAATTATTAAGATTTAATTTTGTTTCATTTTAAGAAAATAAAAGAAATAGGTACAGTCAAGAGCATGTCAACCTCACATCGGACTTTGTACCATAAGTTCTATGTCATAAGAGTCAAAATTGTACTGCAAGTGTAAAGTTCAACTTGCACCTGACTGTACCTATTTAAGTATTTTTATAAGAAATCTACCAGGACCATATGACATATAAGGATATTGTGGTTGTAGGTACTATTACTAAGTTTAAAAGTTCTTTTGCCTAATAAAATTGTAGCTTAATTATTTAATACCTACAGAATAATGTACAACATGATAAGAGAACGTGCCCATGAAGGCCTACCCTCTGAATAAATGATTTAATTTAATTAAATTTTGAAAATAATACAATTACTTTCACAAAGTACCAGGGTAGCATGAAACAAAGAAAGTAATTCTATACGTTTGCCATCAATTTCGCCGGGCGTCTGCTTCGGCTCATTAAAACGCCGGCTTCCAAATCGGGAGGATTTTTGCCAAAAAAAAAAGTGAATTCCAACCGGTTTTTTGAAGGTCCTGTATCGGCAAAAATTATGATTTCCGATATGGGGTTCCGTAGAAAATATAAATTTATCAAGTTCACAGGATGATTCACAATTAAGCCAAAAAATCTTCCGTCCTTGTTGATATAAAATATACGTAATAAGTGAATTAATACTTCCGATTTTTTTATTTTTCATACAAAGTTTTTAAAGATTCAAAGATAGTTCTTTCCCTGCACGACTCTCGGTGTTGGTGCCATACAATAAAATGATGCTCTCATTAAGACCTTTCAAATGACATAATATATGTCTCAACTTGATACACTCTGGGGACAGAACCCATACAACTTTCAAATAAATATGCTATGTAATTTTGAAGTGAAACATTAACCAACCATCGCATAACCATCCATATAAACTTGTCCAAGTAATAATTAGTGGGATATTGTATTGTGATGACATTTACCATCTCCTTAATGACACTAAAAACTAAATTCCACTATAATCTATATGTTTACAACGTTATTTGCAAAGGTCCCCGCTTTTTGTTGGACTTGGGAACCCTAAAACCCCTTTTTGTAAACTGTCTATATAATCTGTGGCATTTTCCGGGGGATCTTCAAAAAAAACTTGGTATCGTGTTACATAATTATTTGAGAATGTATATTTTTGTCGCTTGTAGAAGGCAAACAATTTCCGTATTTATTTTTAATTTATTTTAATATGACATCTATAAAAAAAAAATAAGTTCTATACTGTATTTAAAAATCCAGAAACAAGATCCAGGCTAGCTTACTCTTCAATAAAATCGCGATTTTAATTTCAATTCTGTGCAATTTCAATTTAAAATCAATGGAAAATCCTAATTCTTAGTTTTGAAACTATTTACTTTAGATAAATAGATTGAATACGCTTTATTTGCTAAACACCACAAGTGATACAGTACACGGTAAAAAGGTACAGACAAAGCGGCCTTACTGCTGAAAGCAATCTTTTTAAGGCAACCTTAGGATAACGAATTCCAGCAGAGGTTTCTTTACTAATTGGTTAGCCTAAAATCCGACTTCATTTGGTATTTAGTCTATCAAGAGTAGAAATTATTTTAAAGAGTAGGTAAAACCCGAGGTGTAGCAATATCCTGATAAACATATAACTTATCTATCAGATAATAATTTTTTTCCCGGAAAATCGTATCGGAAACGGTATTAAATATATTTTTCCATATTTCATATACTGTTAGTAGTTTTTAACTTATATTTATTGCAAATAGATACCATATTATGTACGGAAGTCTGTGGTTTATTAATACACATATAATAAAACAATATTTTAAACGAATACAGCCTTTATTCCACTGTGTTAAGGCTGTTGTGACACGCACAACATAAAAAGTAGATTAAGTTACTGTTAATCCAAGTTCTGTAACACGAGACGTTGTGTTGTTAAATGTAGAGCAGATTTTATTATGTTTGTTACTGTATCTATCAATAACGTTTATTTGAAACTGTATTTTATCTGAATCTTTTACATTACACGCTTAACACTTAAGGGTGCTTACATAGAGCAGCAGGCTTCTGGCGCCGACAAATCGGTACGGGTCGGTACCGATCGGCGTAGGGTTAACTTACATGAAGTTTGTCGGCACCTCTTTAAAAGTGATCGCATTAAGATATATAGAAAACTAGTGAAACCCGCGCAACTTCGTTTGCGTGTATTTATTTATGCACATCAGCGCTATCTATATCAGACTTTTGATCAAAACCTACAGGAATCGCGTACTTTTCGGGATAAAAAGTACCCTATGTGTTAATCCAAGGTATCAGCTACCTGCATACCAAATATCATAAATATTGGCCCAGCCATTTGAACGTGAAGAAGTAACAAACATACACATAACTTTCGCCTTTATAATATTAGTAGGATGATACCGGTGCCGACTCGCACCGACTTTCGGCGTCGGAAACCTGCCTCTCTATGTAAGCACCACAAAACTGATGTTATGCGACAACATAAGACGTAATTTCTGTCAAATATGTTAGAGATCTATGCTGAATAGTAAACAAATGAAAAAGGGATTTGTATCAATTATGGCTAAGCCTGATCCCCGGGTAGATCAATTTATCACGAGCCATTGTATGCACGGCCTTGAGATATCCATAAAATATCTTTCACTAAGATTGAGAATTACTGCCTAGCTCCATGGTTGTGAGGTTAGAATGGTCTTCAACATGTGGATCTTAGGTTTGATATCAGGATATTTGTATGTCAATGTACCACCCTGAAGACCGCGACGCGCTACCTATTCGTATTAAAAATATACAAAGTTCATCCATGGTCACACCGGGTGCTAGAAACCTCGTCTGCGCCATGTCTATATCTAACCATATTGATCTTACAACTTTATCTAGAACTTTCCAAATACTCCTTCCTGCAGTTCTCACTCTAAATTTAAGAGCTCTTATTCGTTTACCATCCTCAATTTTCCTCTCGTCTCTTGTGCCGGCTCCTTCACCTCAAGACACGACGCCTGTCCTTTCTTTCACTTGATCCATGTAGTTTTCTATACGATAATAAATTTCATATGCTCAAGCTTCTTATGCTTGCTTACATGGATTGAGGGCATTATTCAATTGGAAAACAAAATGAGTCATGTACCATCTGTTTGCTCACATACTACGTTATTATATTCACGCCTTTATCCATAAAGGGTGTGATTGCATGAAAAGGCTATGATTTTAAAGTAATTTTAATTGGTTTTAATTGTATGGTGTACTGGTGTTTTTCCAGTGCGGGATTAATTAAGAATAATCTTTCCTTCAATACCTTTTTCTTTGGCAGTTTTTGGTTTCTCTGTCAACTGTCTATATTATGTTTTTTTTTAACAAACTTTTATTGAGTATGTATCTGGCACATTTTGGTCATAGGGTCGGGAAAGCCCACCACACATTGCCAACGATGTGTCTCCTGTATAGCCAGGATCAAAAACGGCGACCTCAGATTGACAATAAGCAGCTTATTGACGGCCCGGGGCGGGGGAGAAACAGGAGCTGTCTTCGAACCCATAACGAATTTAATCAGAAAGATATTAGACGTAGTAGGAATTACCCATAACTTAAGATAGCTTGGACGATAGAGCGAGGTGTAATTTGTCCACGAATCCTGTAAATATTTTGATACTTTCTTTCTTTACCTACATTTAGGCACATAATTCTTTCATGAACTAAACGACAGCTGCTATGAATCAAAATTTACATATTATATCTTCAAAATACTTGAATGAACACTTTAAAACTATTACCTTAAAAAAACTGTCAACATTAAACGTATTATCTTTGAAATTCTCAATAACGTTAACTAATTGTGATATGTTCGCTTCGTGTTGTATGTATACAAGTGGTGGTGGTTCCGCTATCTCTTTCAGATACACCTGTGTAAGCTGAGACGGCTTTATGTGCTGATAATGGTGTCGGTGGTTTCCTAAGCGTCTAGATTAACACTTATTTTGTCTCTCTTTTCAGATTCCGTCTCGCTCGCACCGGCTGTCTCCTGACTTTATCTATTAGTTGTAGTGTAGTCGTTGGAAGTGTTTCGTTGGTTTTTTGTGTAGAAATGTCGCATTTGATAATCGTCGTTACTTTAGGTAATGTCTCTCTAATAGCACTTTGTAATTTGTAATTTAGACCTATTTTTTAAATCCTGTTCATAAACATTTTCTCTCTCAGATTGACAGCATATAATATACTGATGTCTCTACTGTCTGTCTGTAGGTTAGATCTCAGATCACTTAAATTTCAAGAGCTCATCAAGGCAACCGATAAAGATGTTGCCGCTGCTAGGTACTGGTCAAATATGATTTAATCTGTGAGTGTCGTTGACTCGAAAAGAAATAATTGTCGGTGAAGTTAGGTTGATTTCTGAAATTGTCTTCTTCAGAATCTTCATTCTATTCTTTGGGAGATTTTCGACTTCCATAGCGGGGGTTAAGTCATGCTATGGTCTTCAGGCCATCTTCGTGATGTTCAGATACGAGAATAATGCTCGTTTTCACTAACCAGGTATACTCTAACTCGACTCAACAAACAACTCGAACAAATTTGTATAAATTAGGGAATACCTACACTAGGACTGAAACGGGCATTCTGATTATGTTAGGGTAGCATAATTTTACTTTTTGTGTTTTTGGTAAAGCAATTAAAATTTTCTGTCTTTGTTTAATTTTTATTCTAGAAATAACAGATCTGTTCTCATTATTATTTTATCTTGGTATATTTCATTGGTTAGAATTTAACTTGTTACATAGTTACTACTTTGTTAAGAAACTATCAATTACGGACAAAGTAACTAACAGATTTTTTGTAGTCATGGTTTTTTGTGTACACCATTGTTCTTTTCATGTCCGTTCGTGATTATAATATTATTTGAATATAAGAAAGAAATCTAACATTTCACATTTAAATAAAGTTTCCAAAGTATTTTTGTAATATTTAAAAGTAAAGTTTCCATGACCTATTTTTAGTTCGGCTCCACTTTACTTAGGTCATGGTAAAATCAATCAAGCTGCACTTGTCCTACGATTCGTTTGTTGCATTAGCGGAAATTTCTTTGTCTTGCATCCTGATAATTCTTGCAAGTTTCATTTTATTCCTTGTCTACATCTTTAGTCGAATCTGCAAAATATCAAATTTCTAGGTTCAAAAAACCTATCAGTCAGTTTTACTTTTATTTCTCCCTACTTCGGAGGGCACGTTAAGACGTCCGTTCCGGCTGTTGTCGCTTTAGCATCCCTGCAGTAGGATGATTATGGGTTGATGTGATTGGCTATATTTTTTATAACTTTGGTTCTAGTTTCCTTTGGTAATAGTAAAATCGATGAAGCTGTTGTTTATTCCCCTCGTTTATATTCTATTGATCAAATTTCTAAATTAACAGTACTAAACATTACGTAGTCATCATATTTCGTGCTAATATTGTCGTAGTTATCCTTTGGGTCATTTTATTATAGCATTGAAGGCTGAATACTAATGGTCCAATTTATTCTACCTACTTGTATAATTTCACAACGGTTTATTAAAGAGCTATTCTAATAAAAATAAATCGTTTATTCAGAGGCTGTTCCTTCACCTTTCTCTACTCAAAGTCATTCGATGAAAGATATTAATGATTTCTACTCAATTTATGTTTCAGTTAGGTGTGAATGTGTTTGTTTTCTGCTCTCTCTCACTCATATTGCCTTTATTATTTTCTTAAATAGTTGTAGTGTCAAATTAATCTGTGATTATAAGTTTTAAACTTTGGAATTAACGCGATCATACCTTGATATTGACTGAAATTCGACAAGGTTGCACCGACCGTGGTCACAGGCGTAATGCTTGACGTTTCGATAAGCCAATATCAAGGTATGCTCCCGTTATGTGATTACCATTGTCTTCCTGATGTTTTTCCTGGTTTTACAGGAGGCATGACTGCGGCAATGTGTAATAGGCTTGTATTGTCGATATTTCCTCTATCATCACATACATATCTAATGCTAGGTCGATCCGTGGTCTGCATTTTAATCCTTGAAAGTATAATAGATTATATTACCGCTAGGCTTGATTAGTTATCTATTATTGATTCGTTATCACCCCAGAGACTGATATAATTTGAAATAGACTCCAGTGCGTCAATACTGAATTTTAGATGTGTTGGTATGACGTCAGTATGAACAACGTTCATTAGTTTCCCCTGAATTATGACTTGTACAGGGCAAGGTCGCTTGTTATCGATAGTTTATATGTGAAGTTGATTATATCCAAGTATTGTCACGTTGTCGCAATTATCAGGAAGATAACGCAATTTAATTTTCAGATCATATAAACAGTGATAATGTGTGAAATGTAACTATAGAAATTTAAAATGGAGAGGAAATTAACAAGGGAAGATTTTATTCGGAAGAGCTTTAGGGCTCCAAGGATGACTCCGGTCAGTGATCCTCAGGAACCGTTGGTTAATGGTGCACCACCACCGTCTCCAGTGTCATTGGCAATGCTAGAAAGAACCCCACAAAGGACTCAATATGAAGTGACGACATCAGGGATAGCACCGAAACGTCTAGAACTCAATCGGGCACATCCAATACATCTGAAATCGTTTCAAACACCAGAGCCACCTGATGAGAATGCTCCTGTACCACCATCAGATGATGTACTGCTTAAACTTGAAAGGCAGATAGGTGAAATGGAGAAAGGTTTAGAGAGAGCACAAAATGGTAAAGCTTCCGTAGACGAAAGAGTCAGATACGCCGAACATGAGAACCTGCTTCGAACTGGAGTGTCATCAGTCGGTGGTGGAGGTTATTTAGCAGCCGATTCTGATACGGAACACGATGTTACTCCGTTCAATAGAAATGAGAGTACAAGAAGCAGTACTGGTGGAGCTACACCTGTTCCAAGACAGCCTACGAGGCTTGCAAGAACGAATTCCGATACACAGCAGCATTCAGTCGCTGCTACAGCGAGGTTGATGAGGAAGCTGGTAGACGGTGGTGCTAAAGATGAGAAGACCAGGGTTATATCGAGAAAGGCGATACAGGCTAGGATGGAGAAAGTGAAAAATTCGGTTGTCGGTTCGAAACACGAGCACAGGGTGCTGGCTGAGCATAGAGCTGATGCACCAACAAGGACGCCGACGTCGCCCATTTCGTCGAGATCGTCACAGGTAATTAATTCGGTTGTTTATTGTGATCGTCCTTTAAAACTGTAAGAAAGAAAAGGATTAAGGATTGTTTTACTAACATTCAAACACATAATTAAAGATGTAGTAGGCAACAAATAGGCATCTACTCAGAATAAACCGTGAGATCGTCTGACTTCATGGCGCTGGTCTTCTGCAGATGCCTTTTTAAAATATAGCAAAATGATAGGTTACACTTTGTTTATTTTAAACGGAGGTTGTGTCAAAATAAAAAGTAAAGTTTTGCGTCGAACACAAGCAGGTCATTCGCGTGTTTTACCATGATTAAATATCGATTAAAACGCGCGTAAATACGCCTTTATAATGAACGCTCTCATACGTTTTTTGTTATTTATTTATTTACACAAAACATTGTAACCTCTAAACTATATATCCTAGTTTTAAAACACAAAATAAAAGTTTCCCACCACTATGCATGTCCCACGGGCATCTACCCTATAAAAAGACGTATAGGGACCTAGTAAAACTTTGTGTCGGACACACACAAGCAGATTTATTAAGCCGAAAGAGTTCTAAACATCCGTACAATACAACCTTTCATGTTTATAATATTAGTAATGATATAAAATATTTAAAAATGAACCCTTCTAAGTCATCCGAACGCAGAAAGGCCTTATCTCATCCTGCCACACCACAATATAACTTAGTACCTTCAATATAAGATTGATATTGTCATGGGGGATGAATGCTTGAATGTGACATAATTTCCTTTGATACGAGGTCATATAATATAATATAATATCGCGTTATTTCTACTTGACGTGTTTCAATTTCGGTACACGTATTGTAAGGGTGTGTACATATTTCGGGGCTGTGTGAAGGAAAGTGAACATATTCAGACCGTCAAGTGTCAAATCGTCGCTTACACATCAATACCGCGCCGCGCAAGTAACATTTAACAAGTTTTCAGGAGAGACAAATACGGGTTATATTTTTTTTTTTTTTCAATTAGCAGTTATGAGATTTTATCTTGGTATGGCTAAATAATTAGTCAAGAAGTCTTTGTTTCGTTATTGAATCTTTATTTTTCAAATGTCTTTTTTAAAAAAACGAAACCAATAAAATAAATTCAAATATTCGTTTATGATATACTACTATTCTCGAAACAGTTTTTCCAAATGTATCCGCACCTTGACTTTCACCCTTCAGAACATGAAGGGAAGTGTCTCAAAATTAATGTTACAGTATTTGCTTGTAATATAATAATGCTGTCTGTAACATACTGTTAAATACATAGATTTAGTATATACTAGCGTACCTATAGATCGGCTTTGGTTTGATTAAGGCGAGACCAAAAACAAAATACACTAGTGTGCGTGGAATGTAGGTACATGTGTGCAAGCAAGATATATAATTTTGTGGATTTTCCTTTTAGTTTGAGTTACATCCAGGCACTGCAATATTTAATCACGTCTAATTAACACCAAAACTACACTTAAAAACCATAATTTTTGTAAAAATAAGTGGGATTTGTTTATAACATGACTGACGTCAGGCCGATACCGTATAAAAATCAAATATATATAGGGAAAAATCACACAGATTGAGCTAGCCCCAAAGTAAGTTCGAAACTTGTGTTATGGGATACTAACTCAACGATACTATATTTTATAACAAATACATATATAGATAAACATCCAATACCCGAGGCCAATCAGAAAAAGTTCGTTTTTCATCATGACCCGACCGGTTTGAACCCGGGACCTCCTGGGTGGCGGGCAGACATTGTAACCATTGCGCCACGGAAGTCCGTCAAAAACTAGATTTTCATCCGTTTTTGTTACGGGTATAGAACCGCTGATGTGGTATTAAAATACTGCATTTAGTACGATAAAATAAATATAGCATTTTAAAGTCAAGGAGTCAATGAATTCAAAGGAGCCTAATGCCTGGCTGAAGACATAAGAATTTCTCGATAAAAATAATCCCGAAATAGCCTTTAAATCACATAAAATCTTATAAAAGGCTATATTTTCGAAAATACCGAGTATTTTGATGAATAATGTTATATGTTCATAGGCGGAGGTAAACACTTTGTTTGCGTGCTGTATGGTATAAAAAATATTTTAAAAACTTATTAATTAAAAAAAAACTCTTTGCTCATTGTTAATATTAATATTTGTGTTTTTTTTAGTCTTGAAAACATACTAATAACTATTTTAATTTTCAGGTAAGCTGGTTATCATCTATAATGTCGTGAAAATTCTTCATTCGAGTAAGTGGAATTTTCAATTTACTCGTACTTAATTACTTTACGGTCTCGTTGTGGGTGTCAAAGTGGAACGAACGGCCAGGTTAAGCAAATACAACCTCAATCAATACTTGGATGGGTTTAAAACATTTAGAGCTACTCGTCATCCATATAAACCGCAACGTAAATGTAACATAATACAACCGCCCGAAAGGTGGAAAGTCGCAGGAAGCCGTTCGACGCTGGCCGCTACCAATCGATCATACCATTCATACTGGAAGCGTTTGGTGGAGGCCTATGTCCAGCTGTGGACTTCTTGTGGCTGAGATGATTATGACGTACTGTATTTTTTTTATACCACTAAGGTGGCAAACATGCTTACGGCCCGCCTGATGGTGAGCGTCACCGTAGCCTATGGACGCTTGCAACACCGTGAGTATCACTCGCGCGTTGCCGACCCTTTAAAAATCTTTTAATGCCCCTTTTGAAGAACCCCATGTTATAATCTAAAGGAAAGACCTCGGCGGGGATCTCATTCCACAGCCTCAGCGTACGCGGGAGGAAACTCCTCTGAAACCGCGCGGTACGCGACCATTTTGGTTCTAGTGTGTGAGGTTGGATTCCCCGCCGGTGACGAGACCTACTGTATTTGTATCTGTGTATTGCAAATAAAACATATTCTCTCCATTAACATTACAAACCAGTGGTAGTGGGATTTACTGACAACATGATATTTTTTTTATACCTCTTAAGGTGGCAAACAGTCATACGGCCACCTGATGGTAAGCAATCACCGCAGCCTATGGACGTTTGCAATACCAGGAGCATTACCAACGCGTTGCCGACCCTGTAAGAACCTCTTCACACCCTTTTTAAAGTAACTCATGCTGTAATCGACAGGGAAAGCATTGACAGGAAGTTCATTGCACAACCTGAGGGTTCAGTAAAGAAAACCCCTCTGGAATCGTTACGTACGGGACCGGTTTGGTTTCAGCGTGTTAGGATGGATTCCCTGTCGATGGCGAGCGGTGTGATGATAGAAAGATGACGTTGACATCATAAATGATATGTCCTAACTAAATAATTACACATGGTGACGAAAAATGAAAAACGAACTAGTCGCTATGCTACCTGATGGCAAATAAATTGTAAATGTTTTATGATCATGCATTTGCATAATAGGTCATACCAACCCATCATCATCCCACTGCAGGGTTACGGGTCTCCCTTCAATCGAAGGTGATTAGAGCGTACCCTGCCACGCTGCTTTAATGTGGATTGGCAGAGGCCGGTGTTTTCAAGCCTCTCGAAGGTCACAGACTTGGCTGTTAACGATCGATGTGACTGTCATCCATCGACAACAACCGGGACCGACGGCTTAACGTGCCCTCCGAAGCCAGCCAAACGCTGGCTAATGTCGACGTCGCTTAACTTGCGTGGTACGTGATACGTGAATTGTCACAATTTAATAGTGAATCGAATAGAATCGATATGGGTCATCGATCAGGCCGCCTTGACATACTGATTGTAACAAAAACATCGCTTTATTTCCTATCGATATCCCGATAGCCCGATTAATCGAACTTTCACTGCTGATTCTCCCGTTTGTTATAAGTTACCGGAGATTTTAATCGAAATAGATGGACACTTTGTGTATGAAGTGATCATCGAGTCAAAATGGCTACGTTCTCGATGGGAGTGGTAGAAGTCGAGTACTTTATAATCAGAAAATTTGATATTTGTAAAGGATGAAGGTAAGGAAAAACAAAGAGCTTAAAATAAAAAATATATAATAAAATAAAATCTTTGAAACGAAAACACTCGAAAACTGCTGGTTCGTTTTTTGTTTTGTTTTTTATATCACAAAGGTGGCAAACAAGCATACGGCCGACCACCATCAGGCCGTCACCGTAGCCTATAGACACTTGCAATACCGGGGGTATCTTTCACGCGTTGCCAACCCTCCCAACCCTTCAAGTGGAGCTCTGGAGACCTTACGCACCGTAGGAACACAACATGGCCGAGACCAATGCTATTTGGCTACGATCTTCTGTAGATTTCAATTAGAATGCAATAATATCCCTGAGTAACAATTTTTTGAATTTTCTTCCGGGTGAAGCAGCAAGTCTATTTTAACCTAAAATGTAGTTTTCTGAACATTATCGAATGATTCATTATTATCTAGTTTTTGACATCGCGAAGTGCAAACACTGGTATCATTTCTCCTATACCACTAGACGAACTAGGAGCCAGGAGCAAGCCAATTATAAACTAAGTGTATTTTCGTGGACAACATGAAATAATTCATCCTTCTCTCAAAATTTTAGAGAGCGTGCAGGCACTGGCGTCATCTAACTGGTTTAATATCTACGTTTGTAACCTATATTAGCCGATTGTATCTACAGGACCTCATTTCGGGAGATTTCTGACAAGAAATCGTGGTATTTAGGTCATCATTATTGAGAAAAATCGGCGTAAATTCGTAATGAAGATCGATAAAGGAGGGTAAGCACGTTTCCCTTTAGCGAAGACAGAGCCATCATTAAATATAGGACTGTTAAAAACAACTGCAGATTATTCTAATTGTGCAGGTTCGTTCCCGTGATTGACGTTTTATTTTTAAATATTCTTGGACAAATCACACAACGCCATCTAGTTCCAAACTAAGCAAAGGTTTTACTTATATAATACTAGATTGCTGTTAGATATACATAAATACTTTTTTTTTTGTAAAAAAAATACTTATTATACATAGAAAAGAACCAGACCAAGACAAACAGACATGTTCATGCACACAAAATGTTTGCCTTGCCCAGGATTCGAACTTTGCGACAAAGTGGCCATTGCTAGCCACTCGACCACCGGGCCACCGGGCCTGTCTATAGGTTTTTGCAGTACGTTAATTGTTAAAACCGTGGCATTTTCGGGAATAAAATATCTAGATCATAAAATTGGTGTATTACGAGTATAAAAAACAATAGGGCGAGACAAAGAAAGTGAATGACAGGCATATGAAAAAACATAGACAATGAAATAAATAAACAATGTATAAAAAGTTTGCCACAGTGACGAGACGATAGGACCCATTAATTTCAATTTTTTTAAATACACTACATATCAAAGCATTCGGTTCTTTTGAGATCGCGGTTCTTTGACGTTTAACTCACAGACATGGTTCGCATACTTTTGTAGCGAACCGCATTTTTACTGGTAAGTAAAATTCCCAGTTCTGTGATTCTCCAATCTCCGATTTGTGCCGTGCCACGGGTCGTGTGTTCCATTTACCGTATAAAGAAATATCAGTATTGATATAAGAAAAATAGTTATTAAAATTCAGAGACAGTCTCATCTTTTTATCACGGCCTTGAGGTCTGATGACGCATCAAACCAAAAATAGGTCCCGCGAAACAGGTACTCATTTGTAATTCTGATGAGAAGAAATGTTTATCCTGATAATGACAGACTGGTATAATATTTAGAATTAAGGACATAGCACACATATCAACTCGGAAACGGAGCGTAACCGTATCGCCATCGTTCTTGAGCTTTCCCGAGGCGAGGCGATTACGTTACGATACTGATTTGTGTGCGTTGCAGTAGGGAGTTTCATACAAACAATAGGAGCCCGATTCTACTAACACAAATGCACCAATGGACTCTCAATGTTGTCTCAATCGTGTCTCAAAAGAATGCCCATAGTGTATCAGTGGAATAGTTTTTGACATTGGTTATGAACTAAAACAATAAGTTAAACATTATGTTATTGTTTACGTCCATAACTAATGTCAAAAACTATTCCACTGACACACTATGGGCATTCTTTTGAGACACGATTGAGACACCATTGAGAGTCCATTGGTGCATTTGTGTTAGTAGAATCGGGCCCCTGAACTGCCCTCTTACTCTTGAACATAATTCCGCTCGATCGCCATTGGATTGTTACTTTTAGGTACTCTTTACAGCTAGACTAGTGCTAACTAAATACTAAACTAAATGAAATCGGATTGTATGCTAACCAAATAGTTAGTAAAGTATAAAATTTCATGGGTTCTAATTAGGATTTGCTGTTAATTTTGCATTTGAAATTATACAGAATTAAAATTAAAATCGCGATTGCTATGCTACTAGTAAGTAACCTAGCTGCTCGAGTTGATACGGTTACGATTCCTTTCCGAGTTGATATGTGTGATGTGACCTTTAGGTATCTTTTTACATGTCTGCAATTTTGTATTCGTTGGCTGGTCCACAACTGAAGCAGGTTAAGTCCAGTGACTATTTAATAATCTGTGGTCTGGTTTACTTTGGGAACCAGGTACTCTTGAAAAAAATACTTAGCTAAATAAAATCGGACTGTAGGTACTGTACACTAATCAAATAGTCAGTAGGTACATAAATATTTCAATGGCACAGTCAAGAGCAGGTCGACCTTTACATATTGGAATTTGTACCATTCTTAAGTTGTATGTCATAAGGGCCAAAATTGTACTGCAAGTGTAAAGCTCGACGTGCACCTGACTGTACCTACATTTTTTTGTGTAAAACATTTTTATTTACTTAGTAGCGCAGTGCGAACTGTATACGCCTGCTAGAAGCGTTTTTAGGTATTTTTGTTCGTTTATTATTGTTATTATTGCTTCTATTTGTGTGAACGAATTAGCATTTGCCAATAATTTTAAATTATACGGAATTGAAATTAAAATTGTGATTACATTCAAGAGTAAGGTAGCAGGTGGTGATGTGAATCGTGTAGAATACAATACTCTCTATTGCACCAATAAATAAACACAAATAAAAATAACAATGAAAAGAGGACGGAATAGGCGGCCTTATCGCTATGAAATTACATCCCGGCAGCCTGAGCGTAAAGGAACGTTGTTCATCTCCACGAGCGAGAGAATTGCGACGTACATATACATACATATTTGGCTTACAATGTCTCTCGACACGGCGATTTCATCGCGGATGGTCCCAAGGTAGCAGGTGGCGCTTCTTGAACGGTGTAGAATTTTCTATACTAATATTATAAAGAGGAAAGATTTGATTGTTTGTTTGAATTGAATAGGCTCCGAAACTACTGGACCGATTTCAAAAATTCTTTCACCAGTAGAAAGCTACATTATCAGGGAGCGATATAGGCTGTAGCTTTTCCCGAAATTCAATGTGGTTCCCACGGGAACGGGTCCGGAACTTCACGCGGACGAAGTCGCGGGCAATAAAGCTAGTAAATTATAATTTAAATTTAATGGCGCCTTAAATCTGTTATAATATCTGAAGTAAGTAATAGTTAACCGGTATCGTCTACACTAAGGCTTCATCTAAGGCTTCGCATGTAAGGTTTACTTGCGTCAGTACTGATTTACTTGTACAATAACCATTTACATAATACTGTGTTGTTTGCAAGGTTAATACGTTGTTTAAATGAACAGTCGACTGCAATTAAAATACACTTGGTATAATTAAGATATTTCTTAACTTAATTATCTAAATATTTTTTTATATACACACATCTTTTTGGTTTACTTGTTAATTGGTCACTTAGTTCATCATCTCAGCCACAAGAAGTCCACCGCTGGACATAGGCCTTCCCCAAACGTCTCCAGTGCGACCTGCTGGCAGTGGCCTGCATCGAGCGGCTTCCTGAGACTTTCCTTAGGTCATCTGACCACCTTGTAGGCGGGCGTCCTACGCTGCGCTTTCCGGTACGTGGTCGCCATTGCAGAACCCTTTTGCCCCATCGGCCATCGGTTCTGCGCGCTATGTGCCCTGCCTAGTGATGGGCGATTTCCGGAAATGTTCTCTTAGTGGAAACATTGAGGAAACGTTCTCGGAAAGGAGAGAATTTACGGAAATTTAAGAGAATCTAAACCAAGTATGTAGATTTTTTAATTTTGACATAAAAATAGATGACTATGCATGTAATTTCAGTAGCTATGAATGCCATAGTGAAGATACATGTCAGGTAGGTAGTTATAATGATGTTATATTTGATTTTCTATATATATAAAATTCAAAGTTCTGTCGGACTGACTGACTTAACTATATATCAACGTACAGCCCAAACCGCTGGGTCCAGAGATTCAAAATTTGGAATGTAGGTTCCTTACAACGTCTAGGGGTGTACTAAGAATGAATTTTTCAAAATTCCCACGGGAAAGCGAGATATACGCAAACGAAATTGCAAAGGTTTTACTGATCCGCTGGGTCTATTGATTCCAAATTTGGAATGTTGGTTCCTTACAACATCTAGGGGTGTACCAAGAAAGGATTTTTCAAAATTCACACGGGAAAGCGAGATATACGCAAACGAAGTTGCGAGGGTATATCAACGCACAGCCCAAACCGCTGGGTTCAGAGATTCCAAATTTGGAACGTAGGTTCCTTACGACATCCAGGAGTGTACCAAGAAAGGATTTTTTTAAATTCCTATGGGAAAGCGAGAACGCAAATGAAGTTGCAACGGTTTCACTGATCCGCTGGGTCTATTGATTCCAAATTTGGAATGTTGGTTCCTTACGACATCTAGGGGTGTACTGAGAAATGATTTTTCAAAATTCCCATGGGAAAACGAGATATACGCAAACGAAGTTGCGAGGATATGTGAACGCACAGCCCAAACCGCTGGGTCTAGAGTACTCTAGAGATTACAAATTTGGAATGTAGGTTTCTTACGACGTCTAGGGGTGTATTGAGAAATGATTTTTCAAAATTCCCACGGGAAAGCGAGATATACGCAAACGAAGTTGCGAGGGTATATCAACGCACAGCTTAAACCGCTGGGTTCAGAGATTCCAAATTTGGAACGTAGGTTCCTTACGACATCCAGGAGTGTACCAAGAAAGATTTTTTTTAAATTCCTATGGGAAAGCGAGAACGCAAATGAAGTTGCAACGGTTTCACTGATCCGCTGGGTCTATTGATTCCAAATTTGGAATGTAGGTTCCTTACGACATCTAGGGGTGTACTGAGAAATGATTTTTCAAAATTCCCATGGGAAAGCGAGATATACGCAAACGAAGTTGCGAGGATATGTGAACGCACAGCCCAAACCGCTGGGTCTAGAGTACTCTAGAGATTCCAAATTTGGAATGTAGGTTTCTTACGACGTCTAGGGGTGTATTGAGAAATGATTTTTCAAAATTCTTACGGGAAAGCGAGATATACGCAAACGAAATTGCAAGGGTTTTACTGATCTGCGCTGGGTCTATTGATTCCAAATTTGGAATGTAGGTTCCTAACGACATCTAGGGGTGCACCAAGAAAGGATTTTTCAAAATTCCTACGGGAAAGCGGGATATACGCAAATGAACTTGTTTGAACTTGCATTTCTCGCGGACCCAGCGGATCAGTAAAATCATTGCAACTTCGTTTGCGTATATCTCGCTTTCCCGTGGGAATTTTGAAAAATCCTTTCTCAGTACACCCCTAGACGTCATATGAAACCTACATTCTAAATTTGCAATCTCTGGAGTACCCTAGGCCCAGCGGTTTGGGCTGTGCGTTGATATACCCTCGCAACTTCGATTGCGTATATCTCGCTTTCCCGTGGGAACTTTGAAAAATAATTTCTCAGTACACCTCTAGATGTTGTAAGGAACCTACATTCCAAATTTGGAATCAATTGGCCCAGCGGATCAGTAAAACCGTTGCAACTTTATTTGCGTTCTCGCTTTCCCATAGGAATTTCAAAAAATCCTTTCTTGGTACACTCCTAGATGTCGTAAGGAACCTACGTTCCAAATTTGGAATCTCTGGACCCAGCGGTTTGGGCTGTGCGTTGATATACCCTCGCAACTTCGTTTGCGTATATCTCGCTTTCCCGTGAGAATTTTGAAAAATCCTTACTTGGTACACCCCTAGATGTTGTAAGGAACCAACATTCCAAATTTGGAATCAATAGACCCAGCGGATCAGTAAAACCCTTGCAACATCGTTTGCGTATATCTCGCTATCCCGTGGGAATTTTGAAAAATCATTCTCAGTACACCCCTAGACGTCGTAAGGAACCTACATTCCAAATTTGGAATCTCTAGAGTACTCTAGACCCAGCGGTTTGGGCTGTGCGTTGACATACCCTCGCAACTTCGTTTGCGTATATCTCGCTTTCCCGTGGGAATTTTGAAAAATAATTTCTCAGTACACCCCTAGATATTGTAAGGAACCAACTTTCCAAATTTGGAATCAATAGACCCAGCGGATCAGTAAAACCCTTGCAATTTCGTTTGCGTATATCTCGCTTTCCCGTAGGAATTTTGAAAAATTCTTTCTTAGTACACCTCTAGACATTGTTAGGAACCTACGTTCCAAATTTTGAATTTCTAGACCCAGCGGTTTGGGCTGTGCGTTGATATACCCTCGCAACTTCGTTTGCGTATATCTCGCTTTCCCGTGAGAATTTTGAAAAATCCGTTCTTGGTTTACCCCTAGATGTTGTAAGGAACCAACATTCCAAATTTGGAATCAATAGACCCAGCGGATCAGTAAAACCCTTGCAATTTCGTTTGCGTATATCTCGCTTTCCCGTGGGAATTTTGAAAAATCATTCTCAGTGCACCCCTAGACGTCGTAAGGAACCTACATTCCAAATTTGGAATCTCTAGAGTACTCTAGACCCAGCGGTTTGGGCTGTGCGTTGACATACCCTCGCAACTTCGTTTGCGTATATCTCGCTTTCCCGTGGGAATTTTGAAAAATAATTTCTCAGTACACCCCTAGATGTTGTAAGGAACCAACTTTCCAAATTTGGAATCAATAGACCCAGCGGATCAGTAAAACCCTTGCAATTTCGTTTGCGTATATCTCGCTTTCCCGTAGGAATTTTGAAAAATTCTTTCTTAGTACACCTCTAGACATTGTTAGGAACCTACGTTCCAAATTTTGAATTTCTAGACCAAGCGGTTTGGGCTGTACGTTGATATATAGTTAAGTCAGTCAGTCAGACAGGACGTTGAATTTTATATATATAGAAAATCAAATGTAACGTCATTATAACTACCTACCTGACATGTATCTTCACTATGGCATTCATAGCTACTGAAACTACATGCATAGTCATCTATTTTTATGTCAAAATTAAAAAGTCTACATACTTGGTTTAGATTCTCTTAAATTTCCGTAAATTCTCTTAAATTCTCCGTTCAAGAGAATGTTTCAGAATGTTCTCGTTCCAAGAAAGTTCTCGGAACGGAAATGTTCTCCTGCCCATCACTAGCCCTGCCCATTGCCACTTCAGCTTGCTGGTAACTTAGTTAATTTAATTGAATGGTGAATCTTCCTGAATTCAATTATTACTATTATTTTTAATACATTATACTATACATTCGTGTCAGTTGCAATCTGTCTTGTGTGATCTATATAAATAAAATGCTTTGTCCTGACTGACTGACTGACTGAGAATCAACGCACAGCCTAAACCGCTCATCGTAAAAATCTGAAACTTGGCAGGTGGAACTATTTTAAGACGTAGGCGTCCGATAAGAAAGGATTTTTCGAAATTCGAACTCTAAGGGGGTAAAAAAGGGGGGGTAAAGTTACTATGGGACAACTTGATTCCTTGGTCCAATCTACTTCAAATTTTGCATAAAAATTGTTTAAGAGAATTGATGGAAGATGTGATTCTTATTTTATTGAAATTCTTGAAAAAAATGTATTTTGTGGGTAATTTTCTTCGAGTTGATATCAATACTCATACTCCTTAGTTTTTTTGATTTCAATTACATTTCATTTTGACACATCCGTGAAGTGAAGTGTATCATGTAATTATAAATTGTGAATATTCAATCATAATGTCGTCTATTTATTCTGTTTGTGATATCGGAAAAACAGCTAAAATTCTAACTATGTATAAAGTGGACTGAATCATATTCATCGATAATAAACAGTAAGTAATTTAATATTAAATTTTATAATATTTTACAGGGTTCAAGTTAAATTGGTCAATGGTTAAATGGCATACATATTGATATTGTCTCTTTCTCACTTATAGGAAATCTCATTACGTCGACTCGCTCCATTATTTCGTAGTGTTGTTGTAGGCTAATGAGGTTGTAGGTATTGAATTACCGATATACTTATACATTTTTTTTACGGAAGTGGGAAGTGGTTGGAAAATAAGCTCAGGAATATGGATCATTTGATATAAGGTGATTACCGTCGACTATGGAGCACATAGATTCTAGGGTCCCTAACCCATTGCCGACCTATAACAGGAAAAAACAGGATATAGCGAGAAATAGTATAAGGAATGAGTTAGATTTTTTTAATACCACAAAGGTGACAAACAAGAATTTCGGATATTTCACTCCCCGAACGAAACGCATTGCTGCTTCACGTCAGAATTCTGTAAAAAGGTGGCTCTTCACCGGTCGGGCTAGCCTATTTCCTAAACGCCCACTCCAAAGATTGTAATGAGAAGTATAAAAATAGAAAACAATATATCTAGACTTTGACAATTTTTTGGGTGTGTTCTGAAAAGTGTGGTGTATGATGTAGGCAAAAGATATGAAAGGATTTTTGAAATTCCCACGGGAAAGGATAAACGCACACGAAGTTGCGCGGGTTTCTCTAGTAATAAATAAAACAAATTATTTATTGTTAGCACGACAAACTATTCCTAGCTGGAATAGTTAGTCTTCTCCGCAAATAGGCATCAGATGTGCCTTTTTGCGTGAGAAAAAGATATCCTATAATCCCCTTTAATGTAAAAGTCTATTAAAGAATTTGATACTCATGCACGCCGTAGGTACTTGGAGTACTGTATTTTATATGTTAAACGCATTTTTAAAGTCAATGACACTTTAAATTGTAGCCCTAATTTTAAGAAAAAAAAAAAGAGATACATAGTATAGGCTAGTTGTCGTAAAAAATGTAATTAGTCCGTCTTTTACATTATTCAAAAATAGGGACGACTCATTTTTTAATTTGTAAATTAGACCAAAAATGACAAAGATATAGCCCATTAAAGTTACGTGTGACGTCACGCCGTGTGGCATTTTTTCGCATGGGGTGACGTCAAAGGCCCACCCCTAAATTTTTATGCCTTCTATCTTTGTTATTTTTTGTTTAATCGAAAAAAGAAAAAATACGTGTCCAATATTTTTTTTAAATCTAAAATACGGACTAAATATAATGTAATTATTTTGACCCTGGAAACAACCCTATTATGTGAATACTATTGATAAATACAAATTGGAGTAAACCTTTTCACGCAATACTTGTCTCATATTTACGGCCCTGCTCACCTCTTTATTTGGCTGACTGTACTCCCCCTGTCAAGTTCTACAAACATTGATGATTGAATCCGCCTCTTTCGTGCTAGGACTTATCAACTACTGAGCTACCCAACTACACCAAAGAATTTACGATTATGTCTAAATTAGTTTGAAAGTTATCTCGTTGTTAAGAGGAAAATTTGAGGCTAACGATCGATATTAAACAAGTTTCAATGTAGCTCAGAATAGTGTATATTCCATTTCACTATACTTGGCACTAGCCCCTACCATGACACGAAATACCGAAAATACGGATTGACGACGTTTCGTTCAATTCTGACCAGTTTTGAAACTTTTTTCTAACTAGTAATGTCTTTTTTGGCAGGACTGCGTATTTAATATTTCAGATATACACATTCATGGTTGCCCCCAAATCTCCAGTGAAATTTGAGAATGGTGTACCTACTAGTTTGTCATGCCTTATTTTGGTAATAAAATTATGTGATAATAAAATCTGGCTACACAGGCGCCCGGTGGTCGAGTCGCTAACAATGGCCACTTTATCTCAAGGGCCGCGGGTTCGAATCCTGCGCAAAGCAAACATTTGTGTTCATGAACATGTCTGTGTGCCTTGGTCTGGGTGTTTTTTATGTATAATAAGTATTTATTTACAAATAAAAGTATTTAATATCAGCAATCTTAGTACCCAACCCATAGTACAAGCTTAGTTGCTTAGTTTGGGAATAGATGTCGTTGTGATATTCGTATAAAAAAAATGATTTGTAATCGATTCATGTTTATTTTACGATTTATATTTTAAATATTTTGATTTCTAGTGCACAAATGTAGTGCCCAACAAGGTTACTACCTTAGCATTAAGATCATGTAACTTTGGTGGAATAAATTTTTTTGCATTTAGCATAAATCCAGACGATTATTTGGAGCTTTCGTGTCAAGTATAAATAAATATATAGGGACAAATCACACAGATTGAGCTAGCCCCAAAGTAAGTTCGAAACTTATGTTATGGAATACTAACTCAACGATATTATATTTATAACAAATACATATAGATAAACATCCAAGACCCGAAGCCAATCAGAAAATATATCATGACCCGACCGGGACTCGAACCCGGGACCTCCTGGGTGGCAGTCCGGCGTGATAACCATTATGACACGGAGAAGTATAATAGAATGGAAATTAGTTATTTCTGTCAATCCGCTTCTAGGAGGTTTTAGTCCTTTTCAATTCTTCCTATTCCGACTATCTCCTTTCTGATTAAACTCGTTGTGAGTTCCAAGACAGCTGTAGTTCCCCGGGACGTCAATAAGCTTCATCGCTTATTGCCAATCTAAGGTCGCTGTTGTTGATCCTGGCTACACAGGAGACATATTGGGCTTGTCTCGTCTTCTAGGATAGTTGTCCTTAAGGCTCTTATGATGCACCTAGTAGAGCTCGATAGCGTCACGTCGCTGGGTGTCGCATTTTAAACACACAAGTGAATTGTAAGTAAGCTAGTGTCAATATTAACAAACCGGACAGTCGCTGTCTTGGCCTTACAATCATGTATCGACAACAGTTGAAGAAAATCATTTATCATAAGGAATTAACTCTATAGTCACGTGTACTCATACTACGATACATAGTAATAAGATGTAAATTATAAACGCTCTTATTATTATTTACTATAAAGTTCAACTTCGAATAAATCCAAAGCAACCCAAGTGACGCAACAAAAGCCAATGCAATAAACATCAGCATGCGTCTATAGCAAAATAACTTCAAAGGAATATAAACGTTATGTCTATGATCTTAAAGGTGAGGTTTGTATGAATTTTCGCTCAATGTTTGGGACTTTTTGATGTTAAGATGGCGGAATATAGGGCGGGTTAGGGCCGGGCCACACTGATCGACGGCGATCGACGATTTGCGTATACAAAACGCGCGCAAAGCTTAGAACCAACCGCCAGCGGTGTTTCAGAATTACTATGATTTGGGGACCTTCAAGAAGCGACATGCACTTAAGAGGCCAGCAGCGGCTCAGGGACTTCCCCGGTGTCTCTGTGCTCCATGGGTGACGGTGATTACTTAACGTCAGGTGACCCGGATACTCGTTTATCAACCTCTTACATTTTATTTTTAATGTATAGTATGGAAATCCTTTTGAATGACGCGACGAACACGCTACCACGGCGATACGCGGTTAACCGTCGTCGGCAGGGAGCGACGTCGATTGACGGCGAATTATATATATTATCATCTTACCGGTGCGAACACCTCCATAAGTGATGGATCGATAAAGGTACAATACCGGGACGGACCGTACGCCGCAGATTGCAGCTGCAGACTGCAAGCGACATTGTAACTCTATGAAAAAGATTCCAAGCGCGGCGACGACACCGCGGCTGCGGTCGGCGGCACTTTCATAGAGATACATAGAAGCTTGTCGCTTGCAGTCTGCAGCTGCAGTCTGGCGGCGTTCGGTCCATCTTGGAATTAGACCTTTTGCGTATTAGTGTGTTCCTTTTCACTCGGCAAAGTGCGAAATCGATCAATGTGACCCGACCGTTATTCCATCCCCTAAGCTTTCCGCGCAGTTTTGCCGTGGACTCCGTCGCGTACGGTCGTGTTCGTCATTCAAGACAATATTTACAATAATACAAATTATGCTCTAGTGTATAGTGATTTGTTATGGCTAGGAAAAGGGTAAGGAATATAATACCGGCGTGTCAGCCATTGTTTTTTCATAATAATGTGATTGTGTTTCGTGTTTATTTGAAATTTTATGTTAATATGTTAATGTATATCAAACCTCGTGTCCATATACTTTGTAATGTTATGGGCTTTGGATTGCTATTGAATTTTGTTATTTAGTACTTACGATAAGGGATGGCGTGGTTAGGCGTGTAAAACACGCAAGTTAAGCGACGTAGACCTCAGTCAGTGTTTTGATTTAAAAAAATCGGTGTTATAATAAATTATGCAGGTCGAGCGATGCAGACCCCAGTCAGTGTTCTGATTGATTTCGATAGCTTGTCCGTGCTTCGGAAGACATGTTGAGTTGTAGGAAGTTGCCGTTTTAGTAACATGCCGTTCTCAGCTTGAGGGCTGTAAATAATGAGAGTCGTCATTAGGTTTGGTCTCAGGTGACATAAAAATATTGATATTAGATAACTTGCAGAAAGTATAAGAAAAGAAGCAAACAAGCTGGTTCTCAATTTATGGAAGAGAATTTAGCTTGAAATTTACATCTTCTGAAGCGCATTTTTAAATTAAATTACAAATTAAAGCTATCAATGTCAAACTAAAGAAACAAAGAGATAACTTGTGACTTAATGTGGAATTAAAATGAGTTTCAAAAACGGTCTGTTAATGTTAATGTGTCATTTTAAAATGTTTTTGTGAAGCTATATAAACAAGACCAAGATTTAATAGTAATTAAAAGTTAACGTAAAAGTTAAATTGAACTCGCAGTTAGTTTACAAGCGTGAGTTTAATACAAGGACATCTATTATTATGCGTTCTATTGTAAACGGAGGGTTAAGTACCCTTGCGGACCCTAAGGGTGTAAATATAGCGTCATCTGCAGTTTTGCAGTTGACTTTTGTGTTTATTGTTTAACAAACTGAATGTAAAGGTACATTTTGTTTTATTTTCCTACTTAATACTACGCGGCTTCGACCGCGTTAGCTTTTTGGAGTTAATATTTTCTAGGACTATAATATTCGAGTCTATAATAGTCTATGACACTCACAAATAACGTAGCATTTTTTTGGTAAAATAAAGCCACGTTAGCGGCTTTGTCCGCGTGGTCATAGGATCTGCCATTGATTATTTTTTCCCGTGGGAATAAAACATGTTTTTCTGAGATTAAGCCTATGTCACTCTCCAAAAAAAGGTTTGGAACCTATCCCCCCCCCCCCCCCCAAAAAAAATAATGCCAATCCCTTCGTTACTTTCTACGTGAACTTTCGCATTTATTAGTTAGAGTATGGATTAATAGGATAATAGGCTAGTCAAAATTGGTTTATAACAACTTCATGATACACGCTATAATGTTATAAGTACGAGATATTGGCATACGTTCAAATTGATAAGTGAAAATCCTCGTGGAATACCGCCAACTATAGTAATATGATGGGCAATTATATTATGATATCCCTGGGAATGGAAAGGATCGAATCGAATAGAACCATTTAGAGCAGGCCCGTCCAACATACGGCCCCCGGGCCACCATCCGCCCACGTAGGCCCTACATCCGGCCCGCGAGCTAGCTAGTTAAATTTTTTAAAGTCATACCTAGCATAATTTTGCGCTCACTTTGCTATTGGGTATTTCTTTGGCCCGCTATGGTTACAAACATGCTTGACCTAGCCCGCCGCAAAATTATGTTGGACACCCCTGATTTAGAGCATGCCAATTTATTGCCTGTGGCATACAATAATGTCAAAGCAATAATTGACACGTATCGTCTAAACGACAGTTGTCTACAATTTGTGAAAGACGAATTATTGCTCCCACTAGATTCCATGCAATTATTGCTCTTGTATGTGCAAGAAACTGGCGTGGTCTAAATGAGCCTTAAGAAGAGCTTTATTGAAATGAAATGAAATGAAATCGTTTATTTCAGAAATTAGACCTTCACAGGCACTTTTTCTTGTCATTTACAATTTGTATATATGTATAAAGAAAATAAACTACGTTATTACCCTGTTACGCCCTTTATTGTCATTTAGCAATTTTTTTCTTTCCCTCTTTTGTTACAATGTATAAGTACATTTATAAGAATAAATAAAATACAGATCCTGGTACATACAGAAATCAAGCTCTAAACGCGGGATGTCGATCCAAATAGCGCTATGGTCAAATCCTAAAAATGTCGAATATGTAGATGTTAATAAAGCGAGCAGACCAGTCCCCCAAGATGACAACCACAACTGTATTGTTTAACTGGTGGTAAAAACACAGGGAGATGTTACAATTCAGTCATAGTTTCTCACAGTATACCTTGACCAGCGGGCCTAACATGCTCACACTCGAGATAGTTTCTCGCACGCGACAAAGCTTCTGCGCCAATAGCAATGCCTGTTTTGTCTACTGTATACATAACCGAGATACGCTATTGGCTGAGCGGAGCGAGAAAATTTTGTCGCGTTTGTCATGTTAGCCCGGCAGGCATACAATTTAGTGGTTAGAACACATAACTTTACACAATAAAATTAAAACAATATTTGACAATTAGATCATGCGATATGTCGAATTCCTTTAAAATAGTATTGGAATATAAATAAGGGAAGGCTTCCGGCACATGAGTAAATAAAACCACGGAACAGAGGCTTAACTTCTAAGGCGCTTTCAAAATTTATACCTATTCTGGTAGGGTTGGCACTGTAGAATAAAATGAAATAAACGAAAAGACCAGTTTTTTTTACAAGTTCTTTATTAGTTTTCTTACAAATTACATATTCTAAATATTATTTTTTTATTTTTCAATAATTTGTTATTTCTTTTGATTGAGTGGTAAATCCTAAATCTAATAGAGAGTTTTTTAAGATAATCGAGCGGGAAGCACTCGCATGGCATATCAAAAGTACAATAATGCATACATTAAATTAAATTATTACCAATATTAAAATTATTATAACCAAACCACTTTTTCTTATATTTCTAACAATAAAAATAAACTATCTTACACATATTACACTATAAAGTTCATTAAAAACAAATGGAAAACGAAAACTACACTTCATTCCGAAATAAACAAGCTATAGGTTTTAGAATTGAATTTTCTTTGCTTTCCATTTTGATATTTAATATTTGACAGTCACTGATTATTTTTAAAATACATGTCCCTCCCTTCACTACTAGTATTGAGTTTTTTGTCTGTGGTGGCCGTGACAGTAGGTGTGCATATGTCAAATCAAATATTTAATCATGGAAATGTCATAATTTTCTAGTTTATCGAAGGCCCTGATGTTTGTCCTCGAAGCAACCGGTTTAGACTGGTTTGCCGCTCGTACGTGACGAGCGCTCTGAGGTCACGCACACACGCGCCTCATGCTTGTGTGCGTGTACTCATTGCAGCGACATTGTATGAAGTGAAGTCTCTGTTCCGCTGTTTTATTTACTCATGTGCTTCCGGGGCTCCCACTGCGAGCGAAATTCCGTGAGATGGTACTTGTATATTTTGGGTGGTGGTACTTTTCCGGTATAGCTTGCCTATGTCACTGATAGTTAAAACATTTATTCTTATCTCTGACGTACAATAAACAGGGGCCCAAGTCTGCTATTTTAAATTAGGCGACCAACTATTGCCATACCATCACCAACCTATTGTCATTATATTTCTGTTAAGTATTTAGGTATGTATCGAGAGAGATCAATAAAACTCGGTAGTTGGTTGCACACTGTTTAATGCGTCATCCTCCGGCCAGCACGGTTGCGCGGGCGCCCCCCGCGCACACGCACACATACACATGTCCGACACGCACACAAGAAAGACGTTTGCTTACATATCTAACAATCCTTCCCCTTCTAGCTAACCTAATACTAATTAATACCAAATGTTATGAGTTGTCATCGTCGGAACGGGGAGTAGCATATCCCTCAGACGGCGGTGTTGAGGGGACTGGTGTCAGTTCGCGACGCCGCAAGTTCCGAGCCCTCTGGAGTGACTCGACCACATGATCATCACAAGGTGTCGAGTTCTCATTAGTAACATCTCGGAAACTCTCATTCGCCGCTGTGTCCAAATCCGGAAGCACGTCGGGGTCCCAGTAACGCTCCTCCCTTCCCGCTGAAACTCTCGCCCGTAATTGGTCGATGTGCCGGGTTACCTCGCCGTCCATACTTGGCACAAAAACCGAGTACATTACAGTTCCTAGCCTTTTTACGATGATCCCTTCGATCCACTGGTATTTTTTATTGCTAAAGTTTTTTGTTAACCACACTGTATCGTTTTGTTTAAAAATCGGCCTTTGTTTGCCCTTGTAATGTTTAGCCTGTAAGCACTGATTTCGTTCGACTGTTTGAGAAAGATCGGTGGATGGGTCTGATGTCGCAGGTGGAAGCAACAAGTCTAACCTCGATCTTAAAGGTTTCCCGTAAACCAGTTCGGCGGGCGTCTTACCGGTGGCACTACTCCTAGAGTTTCTATAATCAAAAAGGAATTTCGCAATTTTCTCTTGAATTGGTTTTTTATTTGGATTATTGATTATGATGGATTTTAGACCTTTTTTTATTAATTTAACCATACTTTCAGCCTGTCCATTACTCGACGGATGGTATGCAGGAGATAAAATATGGTTAATTCCGTTTAGCTTGCAAAAATCACTGAATTCGCGCGACGTAAAAGACGTACCATTATCGCTCGCATCCACTAAACCTTCCTCAATGCATTTTATTTCCGTTTTAGCTGAACACATTTTACGCAAATGACCTTTCTGATTGCATTTTTTGCATTTATAATTTTTATAACGGCACTGAAACGATTTGTGGTTATAATAGCCGCAAACACTGCACTTGTCCTTATTAATCGCAAACACGGAATCCATTGTTGCTGCTGCGGCCGCGGGCGCGCGCGCCCCGGCGGCCCGGCGCGCGCAGCGCACGCTCTCCGCCATGTCTACCGCCTTGCTTAATGTAAGTTCCTGCTGGTCCTGTGCGAACAGCTTGTCGCGCTCGGGACCTGCTGCCATGCCCATGATGAATCTATCCAATAGTGCCTCTTCTAAGCTTTTGAACCCGCAGTGTGCCGCTAACCCTCTGATTCTAGCAGCCCATTGAGTGTGTGTTTCGCCCGGCATTTGCGTCGCTGAGTAAAAAGTCGATTTTTCTGCAAATCCGATTCGCTTGGGTGTGAAATGATTATCCAGAAAAATCACTATTTCGTCGTAATCGACCTCCTCAACCTTTCTCGGCAATGCCAGGTCATTCGCCAACTTATACGTCGTTTCACTGAGGGCGCTGAGAAGTATAGCCCTCCGTTTGATCTTCGCTTTGTCCGTTGCATCTGTTATGTCGTTCGCTATGAACCACTGATTTAACCTTGGTTTATAACTACTCCACTCGTTACTAAGGTGGTCAAAATTCGACAAAATGCCAAAAGACACTCCCGTAGACATTTTTACTAGTAAGTGGGTTCGCTCGTCGCCACGTGTTAAGTATTTAGGTATGTATCGAGAGAGATCAATAAAACTCGGTAGTTGGTTGCACACTGTTTAATGCGTCATCCTCCGGCCAGCACGGTTGCGCGGGCGCCCCCCGCGCACACGCACACATACACATGTCCGACACGCACACAAGAAAGACGTTTGCTTACATATCTAACAATTTCCATAGTGCCAAATTTGGTATTCTGCTAACAGTTAACTAGTATCTCAATGTATTGACTATAGAGTGTCAGTGGAATATGAACGGAATGGTCGACAGTTAAAATCTACCATGCACTACTATTCCAGTATTAATGTGAAAGAACCGAAAAGATCAATAGTGATTTCATAGTGTGTCAATGAAATGGCCTCGGACTTGAACAAGTATGAGAATACCAAATAACAAAAACTATTCAAGTGACACACTATCGACGGTCTATTGGTGCATTTGTATTTAGCAGACTTGGGCCCCAGGAAGTTGACAATAACAAAATTGCAGTAGAAAAGTGTGTGCCGCAGTGATGCAAAAATGCTCGACCATTCCAATATTAGACATTGAGTCAAGGAAAACACTTCAAACTGAAATTACATAAGTAGCATAAACTTGGTACCATTTCAAAAATTCGTTAACTATGAAATATTTACAATTACATTGCTTACGCACATTAGTGAATGATCAATATTTACAGATAATTACAATCTAATTCTGTACTGCATTCCATGGTGAAGGAGATAGGGAAAAACTTGTACGATTTTGTGATAGATCGTTCTATGAAATGGACTAGACCGGGGACGTACTTTCCACCATCTTGCAGAATAACGTGAAGCGGCAATGCGTTCGTGAATAGCCGTGTCCGCACAGACCGAGCACGGCTCGCGAGAATGTTCGGTGTGTATGGACGTACCACGGAGCCGGAGCATTTGAGAATCGACAAAAATCGACAAATGTTGGGCTCACAGTCGACCGGCTCTTGGCCGAAGCAACATGCACCAGATGCACGTTCACACACACCGAGCATTCGGCTCGCGAGCCGTGTTTGGTCTTTGTGGACACGGCTATAGGGAGATCTGAAAGCTTTTCTATTCCCCTCTTCTACCTATCCTTTCTTATAAGTAGAGGGCGACGCCCCTGCCCCTATTCTCATTACAAAAACAGTCGCAATCTCATGTCTATCTCAAGCGTTGTCTCACTCACACGAAATGGGAATTGAGCGAGATATAATGAGTTTCTCTGGTGTTACTAATGTAGAAATTAAAGAGACCTGTCTCACTCGTGATTCCTATAAAAATCTAGGTTTGAACTGTGTGGACCCTAAAGGTCAATGTCAGAAGTCCTATTGATGCAAACAGAACAATAGCGGGGAATCAACGTTGCACAATGCATTTGGTTGCATTGTTTGTATTCAATATAGCACTGGGTATTGACGGACAGAAATGTAGCTGAAAAAAAAACCGTACTTAACACTTATTGCATTATATTGTTTTACTGGCTGTGCTCGCGACTGTGTTCGCGTGGTTCTCGAAAACACTATCGCGAAATGAATAATGTTCCCCGTTTTTGCAACATTTTTCACTGATGCTTCGCTCCTATTGGTCGGAGCGCAGCGTAATGTTATATAGCTTAAAGCCTTCCTCGACAAATGGACTATCTAACACAAAAGTAATTTTTCATTTCGAACCAGTAGTTCCTGAGATTAGCGCGTTCAAACAAACAAACTCATCAGTTTTATATATTAGTAAGTATAGATTAATTTAACTTTGACCACAATACAAAATTACTATATTATATATATAATTATAATAGGTGGACTTAATGCTAAGTTGCATTCTCTACCAGTCAACTGTTGTTGGGAAGTGCAGAAATTCACATGCGGTTTGAAAATAAACTAGCGAAACCCGCGCAACTTCGTTTCCGTATATCCCGCTTTCCCATGGGTATTTTGGGAAATACTATACATAAAAACCTCCCGTTTGAATCACTCTATTTAAAAAAACCGTATCAAAATCTGTTGCGTAGTTTTAAAGATCTAAGCATACATAAAGACAGACAGGGAAGCGACTTCATTTTATACTGTACAATGTGTGGTTTTGTACAGTTGCAATATTTTTGGAGGCGTATCTTCTGCTGATACTGAACACGAATATGTGAATAAAAACATTTAAAACTTACATTTCAATTTTAAGTTTTCTACGAAAATCAAAATCCCCTCGCACATAGCACACCATACATTTCATGTTATGAAATCACTCTGTGTGAGAGGGCGCCGAGACCCGCCTCTCAGTATGCCGTGGTCACTGCCGCTTCAAAGAAACGCCATAGTAAAATTAGGAAAATTATTCGATCACATGGTAAATTATAATTTTCCGTATAAACACAACATAGGTCTAGATTCCATTTATTAACTGACACTACTGACAGCAGATTCGCGTCAAAAAGTTTCATATAAGTGGTCAGCGTTTTATAACAAACTCTTTGCTCATAAATACACGAATATTGTCGAGGTTCATTCTGCGCACTGATAAAGGGTTTTTCAAAAACCTCTCAAATAATTGTAAAAAAAATTACAGGACTCTGTTTACGGCTTTTAAAATAGAACCAATTTACGCCTCTTACGATTTTCTATTGAAATATTGCAACTGACTAAAACAACACGTTGTATAAAGATGCCTATATGCATAACTCTATGATAAATTTTCCCCGAAATGTTTTAGAACAAGGTAGCAATAATTAAATTGTGTTGTTTGTCCGTCGTGCGGTATCGATCGGGTTGACCATCGCTGTGGCCCCGAGTTTTTCGTCACTGGCTGCTACCCCCGTGTCGGACACGTGTCGAATTAGATCTCTAAACTCGGTATAAAGGTAGCAAAGAAACAAGTAAATAGGAATAAATAAATATATATGTTTTCAACTAATTTCAGCTCAATCTTCCACATTTATAAGAATACCATTCCCGACTATAAATACAATAATGTCTACTGAATAAGCATCATAATATAAATTATAAATAGTAGAGCTTGTCTTTGTATTTGTGACAAATACAAGTTTATTGGGGGAAAAAATGCAATTGTCACAAACACAGAGAGAAGCGAAATGAACCACCTGAACTAACTACTTATTGAAACTATATTTTTGTTTCTTATAAAGCTATTTATAGTATTTATAGTTACAAGTGTGTTGTAGTGATGAAAAAACAATGTGCGTGCAAAAAGTGATATGACTTTGACAAAATCGTAAATGCAAAACTGAAGAATTGACGATGGGAGTGAAAAGCAGATATTTGGTGAATAAATTTATCCAATTGGTTTCGAATTGCAATTGTTTTTGCATGTATTTGCACATAGTAGACACCTTAGTGAATCGTAGTTATCGTAGTTGCTATGAAAGTACTTGACAACTCCTCACCTTAGTGTAATGTAGATATCTTAGTTGCTATGAAAGTACTTGACAACTCCTCACCTTAGTGAAATGTAGATATCTTAGTTGCTATGAAAGTACTTGAGAACTCCTCACCTTAGTGAAATGTAGATATCTTAGTTGCTATGAAAGTAGTGGACAGCCCCTCACCTTAGTGAAATGTAGATATCTTAGTTGCTATGAAAGTACTTGACAACTCCTCACCTTAGTGAAATATAGATATCTTAGTTGCTATGAAAGTACTTGAGAACTCCTCACCTTAGTGAAATGTAGATATCTTAGTTGCTATGAAAGTACTTGAGAACTCCTCACCTTAGTGAAATGTAGATATCTTAGTTGCTATGAAAGTAGTGGACAGCCCCTCACCTTAGTGAAATGTAGATATCTTAGTTGCTATGAAAGTACTTGACAACTCCTCACCTTAGTGAAATATAGATATCTTAGTTGCTATGAAAGTACTTGACAACTCCTCACCTTAGTGAAATATAGATATCTTAGTTGCTATGAAAGTACTTGAGAACTCCTCACCTTAGTGAAATGTAGATATCTTAGTTGCTATGAAAGTACTTGACAACTCCTCACCTTAGTGAAATATAGATATCTTAGTTGCTATGAAAGTACTTGACAACTCCTCACCTTAGTGAAATATAGATATCTTAGTTGCTATGAAAGTACTTGAGAACTCCTCACCTTAGTGAAATGTAGATATCTTAGTTGCTATGAAAGTACCTAGTTGATGTGGTGCTTTGGTAGTGAAGTAGTGACCCTACAGGCCACAAACTTACCTCTGTACCGGTGGTGGCCAAAACTAGAACTAATGAATACCTTGACAATTACCTTCAATATCTTCGATACTAGCGCCATCGCCATCGGCACAGATATGCTTGTAAGCTTGTGGCATACCTTTGGCACCAGAAGACGCAGGTTCGATCTACGCACGAGATAAACATTTATGTGATGGCATTTGTAATTGTCTTCGAGTCTGTTCTTAGGATTCCATAGTGAAATAACAAGAAACCCTTATAGTTTCGCCATGTCCGTCTAAAAACCCAACTTCAGACGCTGCGTCAAAACGCTTTGCTACCAAGAGCGTTTGAAGTCAAGTGTTATTGGTATGAAAACTCTTGTCTTTTTTTTATATACCACTAAGGTGGCAAACAAGCCGACGGCCCGCCTGATGGTAAGCGGTCACCGTAGCCTACGGACGTTTGCAACACTGGGAGTATCAGTCGCGCGTTGCCGACCCTGTAAAAATCTTTTAATGCCCCTTTTCAAGAACCCCATATTATAGTTAAAGAAAAGACCTCGGCGGGGATCTCATTCCACAGCTTCAGTTACACTTTGTCTACACTGCTTAAACCTCGTTCCCAATCCAATGTCTAGAGTTAAGTGTTCCACTTATCATGTTTAAAATGACGTTATGACAGTAATAACAAAATATACTAAAGTTTCCGTAAAGAGCAATCTTAAGGACAAATTGCAAAGGCCGTAAATTTTGGGACTTATGGAGCAACGTTGTAGTGGTTGTATACCAAGAATGGCGTATGGTCTCACTGGGAGCGTAGAAGAAATAACGTTACTTTTTTTTAAATTTAGTTTGACAGTGACAGCCATTAGTTACTGCATTAATATTAAAAGCGATAGCACTTGGATAGCACACAGCGTATTTTACACACGCGATGACACGTGTCGATCCATTGCGCAGTTGCAATTATTTCATCGTGAGGTCTAACGTACATAGACCTCAATGTAGCAAGAAATGCGCATCCTGCGCGTTGAAAATACACCGTATGCTGTCGCCATAAAATGTACTTGTAGAGTCAACCAATTAAAGGGGTAAAGAACAAACGTTCGGAATCGTAAATTGTTTTTGCATGAATTATTTGCACATAGTAGTCACTTTGCACACACAAATGCCTCCAATGCGACCTGCTGGCAGCAGCCTGCATCCAGCGGCTTCCTGTGACTTTCTTTAGGTCGTCTGACCACCTGTAGGTGGGCGTATAGTAGTAGTCAAATCATAATTATCGTAGTTGCTAAGTACCTAATTGTTTTTTTTAAAGGAACGAAATAGCGAGATGGAAAGTATACAGAAAATTTTGGTTTTCGCCTCCTTATCTCTGTAACCTGAGCCCGATTTTTTAACGGGCTGACGCGTTTTATCAAACTATAGGAAACTGCGCGTCGGCCCATCGCCCTTTAAAAAAGGCCGTTGTCCGTTCTCATTAACAAGAGGTCTAATTTATTACTATACAACACCTAATGGTAAAAACATCGAGACAAGCCCACCACACCTTCCCACCAATGTGTCGCCTGTGTAGCCAGGATCAACAACGGCGACCTCAGATTGACAATAAGCGACGAAGCTTATTGACGTCCCGGGGCGGGGGAGAAAACTACAGCGGTCTTGGAACTCACAACGAATTTAATCAAAATGAAAATAGAGTAGGAAGTATTGAAAGGACTTCCCTCTTTAACCACGAAAAAACATGTAAACCTCTTTCCGCTCCGCTTGTCGCACTGAGACCCCACAATTTAATATCCCGGTATGTCTCAAGACACATTTTTGGCTTCCGTTCGAGTTTTTCTCCTTTCTCCAGTTCCAGGGTAGTCGCCTCCCGGTATTTTTGGGGTCGTCGACCCCTTTATTTGTATTGTAAGGGACTTGATCTCATTTAATTATTTTTGAAAGCCTTTGTCATACTTTTTTGATTGTTTTTGTGCTTAAAACTTTTCCTTTTTGTTGTTTAGTGTGTTTTATAAATTAGGTGTATTTTGTATTTAGATTCATCTATTTATTTGATAAAGTATTAATAGTAGTTATTATTAAAGGAGGGAAGTCTTTTCAATACTTCCTGCTCCGATTAAATTCAATGTTATTCGTCAATAAAAGTGAGGTCGCCGTTGTTGATCCTGGATTTACAGGAGACACAGCGGTGGGAATTTTAATGGGCTTGTCCCGTCACTGTCATTCTTGGGGAGAATTAAGTAAAGTGCGAAAATGACAAGTTTTAGTTAAACCTCGGCTATTTATTTATTAATAATGGACCTACTTTACGACGCTCGCGGTGTAACCCGCGCAATCATTTCATTTTTTTTCTCCTGACCTGACCTTGACCTGACCTTGATAGTCTTGACTGTGCCATGAATTACGTGTTTATACATCATACATAAACAATAATATTATGATCCCTTTTCCATAAGAAATTAAATTTAATAAATATACTTGAACGAATCACACAACTCCATCTAGTCCCATTTAATCCCAAACTCACTATGGGTTGATTGCTGATTTACATAAATACTTTTTTTGTAAATATACACTTATTTACATAGAAAACATACATACCAAGACAAACATAACATGTTTGTTTTAACAAAATGTTTGCCTTGCGCATTATGGTATGGGGGATGGGGATTCGGCTCGAACCCGCTGCCTTAGGGACAAAGTGCCCATTGCTAGCCACTCGATCACCGGGCATGTCAATTATAAACTTTCCGTGAGAATAAATAAATATAGAATAAATATATATAGGGACAAATCTCACAGATTGAGCTGCTAACCCCAAAGTAAGTTCGAAACTTGTGTTATGGGATACTAACTCAACAATACTATATTTTATAACAAACTAGCCGTTACCCGGGGTTTCGCCCGCGTAAAAGTTGGCCTATGTTGGGCTCTGTACCCCTGACAATATGTATACAAATTTTCATAATGATCGGCTGGTTAGTCAAGCCATGAAGGAATAACAAACAAACTCACTTTCTCATTTATAATATGAGTATGATACATATATAGATAAACATCCAAGACCCAAGGCCAATCAGAAAAAGTTGGTTTTTCATCATGACCTGACCGGGATTCGAACCCGGGGCCTCCTGGGTGGCGGTCTGGCGTGGTAACCATTACGCCACGGAGATCGTCGCCAGAAAATATTTTGACTGATATTAAAAACCGAAATATAGAAAAACTGATTTTAAAAGTGGTATAGAATTTAATTGCCATGCCGTGTGACTGTGTGATATAAATATAAAACAAAAAAAAAAACATTAAACAAACCGAAAAGTTAATACTTGAAGACCTGAACGAAAACTGAACGTAATATTTATGTGTTTTTTGCTTTTATAGTCTATGGAAATGACTGTCAATGTCAAACATTATCTGTTGTGAAAATTTGTTATATTAATATGACACTGACACACGCATTTATTTTGACGTTTATTCTATCATTCGCTTGCATTCGCTCGACTGCAACGAGTGGGTGGAGGCACTCGTTGCTGTTCGAGCGATTCAAAAATACGGAAATTCTTATGTCGAATGTAAATCAGTAGAATCGAGCGCTCGGCTCGACACGAGTGATTCAAAAATAGAGCTCCTGGAACACGAACAGAAAACAAGGGCGTGTTCGGAAGCGCCAACCACATGAACCCGCGACCTATTCTAAAAAAAAAATTATATATAACTAGACCGCCTAACTAGACCTGTAATAAATCCTAAGCCTAGTATTTAAATATATTTTAGTACTGTGACCCCATAAGCACACAACCTGTCTAGTTAACCATAACTTTATGTTTATGGGGATAATCTCTTGCCGTCTGATAGGGGTTAATTAACTCTATATGTATGGTTTCGCGGAGTACTTTGAAATCTCAATATTCGGTTTGCGGAAGGTTTACTGTTTCACTAAATAGATAGAGATTCTATTTGATTAAAAGGAATTTAATACAATTTAATAATACGATAACAAAAACTCATAAATTCAAAATACTACAAAAACATTTAAGAGTTCACGTAACCGTAAATTTTTACTTTAATCATTTATTTTATTGTATAATTTTCGATTAATAATTCAAAATTTATTTATTAAAAATGGGTACAGAAACGGATTTTACGCCAAAAGCATTATCTACCTGTCAAAATTAATACGTACAGTCAGGAGCACGTTGAGCTTTACACTTGCAGTACGATTTTGGCTCTTAAGACATAGAACTATCTTTAGTTCTATGTCTTAAGAGTATGGTACAAAATCCGATATGTAAAGGTCGACCTGCTCTTGACTGTACAAATGTATAAAATATTTGCATGCCTAATTTATAAGGTAAATGTAATTTAAAATCACGCAAATTCATACAAACTAAAAGTCAAATAGACTTCACCAAAGACTTAATATTTCTGAAATTCTCATGATAACAGGATCAATGGTAATACACCGAAAGTACAATATTAATAAATAAATAAAAAAACACTTTATTTCACCGAAGCAACAAAAAAAAATTGGATTATAAGACTTTCGCGTGAAAATAAGCTATTTAGCTTACAGAAGCTTAAAACTCAAGTACTACGAGCCGGGAGCTTCTATCCCCCCCCTAGGGTGGGGCCACCCACTTTATTTCAACCCCCCACTTGAACCATTTCCGAACGGGTGGTACTAGACCCCCCTCTGGGTAGTCTAAACGCATCCTAGTTTTCTAGTCACCATTTAGGTCGAAATAGGGTTGATACTTATTATGTATATTTAGAAAAAATAAAGAAAGATAGGAAATGGTTTAATGTGTTGCCAAATAGGACGGTTTAAACATTTAAAATTAAATAACACATAAATAAATATATAGGGACAATTCATACAGATTGAGCTAGCCCCAAAGTAAGTTCGAAACTTGTGTTATGGGATACTAACTCAACGATATTATATTTTAAAACAAATACATACATAGATAAACATCCAAGACCCGAGGCCAATCAGAAAAAGTTCGTTTTTCATCATGACCTGACCGGGGATCGAACCCGGGACCTCCTGGGTGGCGGTCTGGCGTGGTAACCAATAACCATTACGCCACGGAGGTCGTCAAAACATGTATCTAAGTTCTTCAGTTTCGTTTACGTTTTCGATTTAACTTGCATCAAAAAGACTCCTAATCGAAACTATTGGATCCGAATCCGAATTAAAATGGTAAATAAATATACTCCGTTTATTATACTATTATACTTGGCAAAAAGACTGAAAATAATTGTCTGAAATAAATTATGAATCAATTGGGGGTTTGGGCTTGGGGTTGGGAGGGTTGGCAACGCGTGAGTGATACCCCCGGAATCGCGTCTATAGGCTACGGTGATGCTTACCATCAGGCGGGCTGTATGCTTAATTGCCAACTTTGTAGTAAAAAAAATATATGGCGATGAAGCACACGATAATCATTATTACCATAATATGTACCACAAACTAATTCAAACACCATCATTGAGTTTCACAGGAAATCTTGTGCTAAGTTTATTGAAACGAAGCAGAATAATATCTATATTCCTCATTAACCAAAACTTTGTGATGGCAACCCTTGCCTCAGGACGTATCGAGATCGACTGCACTTTCGAGTTACGAGAGCGTATCGAGTTATTTTGGCGAAGTAATAATACCTCTTACTTTTTTTTACTTATACAGGTATTCAGACTTCTTCCTGATTGAGTCTATTTTCTTCTTCTAATTCTGGGTTAATGACGTTTTATACAATATAATTTACACAGCGCACCACGCGACCTCCGTGGTCGACCTCCGTGGCGTTATTTATTTAAATGTTTTTATTTATTTATTTACCAGATAAGATAAGAGCACAGGGCACAGCGGACAATCCGCTCAAATGGAAGAAGCCCGTTTGGGGAAAGACCTCCACCTTACGGAAGATCGTAGCCAAATAGCAATAGCATTGGTCTCGGCCATGTTCAAATCAATCAAAAATCAAAATATTTTTATTCATTAACATTAAGCATACGGTCCGCCTGATGGTAAGCAAGCATCACCGTAGCCTATAGACGCATGCAATACCGGGGCTATCAGTCACGCGTTGCCAACCCTCCCAACTATCTATCTATCAACGCATCACCGCACCAGTCTGTAAAAATATGATGTTAAATTAATCGTCAGATAGTGACAATCTTCGTCAAATGTCCGTTGAAATAGAAAGCATCGAACGATTTCACCGGCAGCCAAGCGAGACGGACCGTGCCCAAAACTAACATTATATGGAACCATTGTCTAATACTGCTTGGGGAATTGAATCTTTTGTTATCTGCGTGTAATCTTAAAGCCGGCTGCAGATGGTGTACAGTCAGCGGTGTAAATATATAGATGAATGGCGTTATTTACATTCATTGACACACATATGAACAGAAAACACCGGTAGAAAAAGGAAAAAAACGTCTGACATCTAACAAAACAATACCAAAAACGATATCAAAATATTATCAATATCATGTGTGTCACTGAGATGCAAAATGGCGGAAACTCCGTATTAAACGCAAACCACTGATTTCCAGTTGTAGTTTAGATCGTAGCCAAATAGCATTGGTCTCGGTCATGTTGTGTTCCTACGGTAAGTAAGGTTTCCAGAGCTCCACTTGGGGGGGTTGGGAGTGTTGGCAATGCGTGAGTGATACCCCCGGTATTGCAAGCGTCTATAGGCTACGGTGACGGCTTACCATCAGGCCGACCGTATGCTTGTTTGCCACCTGTGCGATATAAAAAAAGACAACCCGCGTCACGCCGCTTGTATGTGTCCCGCGCCTTAGGAGGCTACTCACCTCTATCTATCTGTATTATGAATAGACATAGAAACTAGAAAATCACAGACAGTCACAGCATTTATAAAAATAATATAAATTACTTTTTCTCATATAAGCCCATTTGCACACATTGTGAACTCGCATGCTATCTCTGTTTAATAGGTCACGAGTGAAAGGTCATACCTATATCAGTTAAAACATAATACATACAAGACACGATATCGCACACACAAATGCGATATCGTAACGCTACCGGCAAACAGATAAAAGGCAATGTGCCGGATTTAAGTAAATAAATGTGTTGCAGTATGTGATTTTTATACAATTGTCTGATTTTTGCGCATTAATTTGAGAAAATCGGGACAAGCTACCACACATTCCCACCGATGTGTCTCCTGTGTAGCCAGGATCAACAACGGCGACCTCAAATTGACAATAAGCGATGAAACTTATTGACAATATTTATTTATGTCAATATTTATTTATGCACAGTAGCGCCATCTATATCAGACTTTTGATGAAATCCTACGGGAAACGCGTAGTTTTCGGGATAAAAAGTACCATATGTGTTAATCCAAGGTATCACCCACTTACATACCAAATATCATAAATATTGGCCTAGCCATTTGAGCGTGAAGAAGTAACAAACATACACATAACTTTCGCCTTTATAATATTGTAGGATAAAATTATCGATTTTTAAAAACCGTATTTTTATCGATAATTTGATATGTCGTACTTGAAAAGGGGCATTAGAGTAACGGTGGTTCTTTGTGCCTTATTTTGATGCTTCGTGCTTTGCTATGCTAGCCTATTTTAGCGAGGATTTCCAATACTTTGAGTTGAGCAGTTGATGTTTAGTTACTGTTTCATATGTTTAATTTTGGTTCAACTAAGCGCCCTGTTTCCTGAATTTCCCCGCGGACAACCATGGCCGGTTAGCGTTAACGCGATAAATAATAATGGCAGATGTACCCTTTAAAATGTAACCTTGTTTGTTATAGCACACATAAATGTATAGAAATTAGATTACTTTTTGTCTTATCTTTCCGATTAAAAACACCTTTACACCAGGCACGGTTTCCACCAAAGCGGAGAAGAGATGTGCCACCCGGCTACACACATCTCCACATGGCCGCGCCCCGCTTGCTCGAGTATACGGAGCAAATTTATATAGAAAAATTTAACATCTCCTGTCCGTTTTGGTAGAAACCTTGGGCCTTAGAATCTAATAATCTTAGTATTTTAGAATAATTCAACAACGCGACAATAGCACCACGTTGGCACTGCGTCAATTTAAGGCTTCAAAAATGTCATCTCGCTCTAAAAATGACACCATTAAATTTTTACCAATTTTTTTTGCCGTCAACTCGCGAAAACAGCAGCTACCAGTCATACCAGCAACCAGTCATACCAGCAAAATCGCAACTCTTATCAAATAAATGTTTACAACATGTTGAATGAATAAATCAATTGAATGAATGAATGAATTTATTTATTTACAATGATTTTTTTTTTGTTTTATGAGACATATTATTATGTTTATATTAAATAGTATTTTTGACCATTCTAATAAATAATTTCTTTGTTTTCAGGTAAGCATCCGTGCGTTATGGACAATATCTGCATTAAAAAAAGATTTTATAAAAATCTGAGGTTTTGTAAGTATGTAGACTTTGACAAAATATAACGGAGAGTATAAATATTCTCGTAACAAAAGTAGTTAAAATCTCGTGTCAATCTCGTGTCTCACTCATACAAAATTGGAATTGAGCGGGATAGCGCGTGAGTATGAGACGAGATTGAAACTGTTTTTCTTACGAGAATAGATTACGGAACGGGTTTACAGGTTCGTGATAGTATAAATTGAATTGCAATCAATATTCTTCATGATTGGTTGCAATTCAATTTACTAACAATAAACGTCTCCAAAACTAGTTATATGATTTTCAAAGCTAAGAATAAACCAATACCCATTTTTACACCTCTAACAATAAATAATACCCCATTGCAACAAAAAACCAGTGAAAAATACCTTGGTCTACTCATGGATACCAACCTAACATGGAATAATCATATAAAGAAATTATTAAATAAATTAATATCACTCCATGCCTCCCTACGGATTAATGTTCGATATGTACCGCGCAAATTACGTTATAAAATTTATAATTCTTTAATTAAACCGCACTTATTATATATTATTGAAATCTGGGGTAGTGCTGCCAAAACGAGATTAGCCAAATTACAAATACTGCAAAATAAAATAATAAAAATGCTATTTAATTATAACTATCGAACGGAAACTACAAAAATCTATCGCGAAACAAATTTAATGAATATAAAACAATTATACATTTACAACGTTTGCACATTCGTCCGCAAAACCATAAGCAACAAAATACGTACCAACATACATTTTACTAAACGTGAAAAAGTTGGGCGCCCCTGCACCCGACGCGCCAGCTACATTGTTTTGCCTAAGCCAAGAACAAAGTACGGCCAATCGATGGTAACATACGAAGGAGCGCGCCTTTTTAACAAGGTACCCTCGGAAATTAAAAATATTGACTCATTCGACGCATTTAAAAAGCGATTGGCCAAATATATAATTTTAAATTGTTAAAACTGTAATTTTTTAGTGAGTACTACTTTGTTGTCTGCCTGCTGTAATTGGTGTGTCAACGAATTAGTGCATTTAATTATTTTTAAAATATCTATGTTCTCATGTAAGTGATGTATTTTATGTCTTAATGAGAATAAAAGTCTTTAAACCTAAACCTAAACCTATAAATAAGTAGTTTTTTTTTTGCAAATAATAATAAACACTTAAATATTTTTTAGACGAATCACACAACGCCATCTATTCCCAAACTAAGCATACTATGGGTACTAGATTATTGATAAATATACCCAAAGAAAATCTATCAAGACAAACAGTCATGCAACGTATTTTTTTTTGTAATGAATAATGAACAACCCTAAAACCACATGAGCGATATACAGGTTGTTGTCATAAAACGTGTCCCACGCATTTTTGGATAAATAAATATACAAAGAAATTCTACACAATTCACACAGCGCCAACTGGTCCCAAAGTTAGCTAGGCTTTACCTGCCTGTGTTATGGAAACCAGACAACGGATAAATTATATATGTAAATATATATGTCACCATAAAATTGTAAATTGTCAGCGTAAAATTGTAATTACACTAAGTCGAAGGAGCCCCAAGGTAACCTAACGAACCTACTGTCTACCACTATGATGTAACGGTTGCAGGTTATCAGTATGTTACGTTTCACAATCTAACGGTTTTTTACAATTTTACGATGACATATTATACATACAATACAGAGAAAACACCCAGACACGAGAACAAAAACATATGCCATCGCATAAATATTTGCCCCGAGGAATCGAACCCCACCGCCCTCTGGTGTCAAACTAAGGATCAACGGGCTGTCTAAATAATAAATCAATGAGTATATTAAAAATATAAAATTTATTTCAGCGATCTAGGTTATTACGCCCATCGGTTTTTTCACGCGCAGCCGACGGCGTGGCGGGATCATTTTTGCCTCATTTGACTCGCTCATAATAATAGCCCTATCAGTACGTCGTACAAAGTACGTTTTTCGGAACCAATAGTGTCTGTCTGGGAGACTGTACACATTGCTAAATCTAAAAATCCTTTGCCAAGCGAAAAGCTAACACATACAAAAATAATAATTATTTTTAATCATAAATTTTTATTTACCTATATTTTCGTATACTCCGATTATAAAGTAATATTGGGTCTTGTTAGCTACTCCATACAAAAATTCGTTACCCTAACAAAGGTTAACGTTACACAAAAAAATTAACATACAGTAGCTTGTAAGTTGTCTGTGTTTAATATATCCATGGTTACAATGGCAAATGTCTTTAGTTTTTAATACAGTCCTAATCGTTATTTCGAGCTCTAACGGTAAATAATACACATGAAAAATAAAGCATATTCTGTCTGTCGTATCATAGTCTCCCAAGACACGATAAGTACGAAAAAATGTGTTTAGGACGACAGTCTACATGCCCCCTTGATACTGACCCGTAGTAGTCAGTAACTTGACGGAATCCATACGTGACGTCAGTCATACGCGTTTTTAAATGATATACCATATTATTCGCGACTAATTTGTGTATAAATATAATCAGTCTTGCGTTAATTGTGCTGATAAGTAGCGGTTTATTAATGTGATTGTGTTTAGAAGTGTTTTGATATTAAGAATATAATAAGTCTTGTGATTTATTATACGTTTTAAAATTAAATAATATTCAAATTAAAAAAAAAAAAAAGAGAAAATAGTTTTTTTTTTTCTGAAGGAGCAGTATTATAAAAACACGTAATTTTTCAAGTACAAAATATATATTTTTTGTTATGTAGTTGCTAGCTGTATTCGAAAAAAAAAAAACGGTTGAAATACAAAATAAAATTTGCTTTTCTGTGTTTAAAAAGACGTGTTGTTTTTTAAGTAATTTTGATTGATAAACGTGGTTTTAGAAACTTATTTTACATAACAATAGTAAATTATAATTGTGTCCAAATTGTGTCGGTCAGGGAGCGAATATGATAGTTAAAAACTTATTTTACATAACAATAGTAAACTATAATTGTGTCCAAATTGTGTCGGTCAGGGATTCGTCATAGAATCATAGATCAATAGGTCAAGTTTTACGACAAGCTTTAAACATGCACCTTTTTATTGATAAACTAGTAATTAGTAATGATCACTTTTTGAAAAAAAAATATAGCCTATATCACCCGGGGATAGCCGATTGTTTAACTCCCCAACAGTGAAAGAATGTTTCATCAGCCAATAGTTTCGAAGATTATTAGATAGATAGATAGAATATGCTTTTATTTGCAACACACAGACTATAAACATTACAATACAAACAAACATAATATGGAGAACACAAAATAGCTTACAGACTCGAGTCTGTTATTTTGTGTTCTCTGTATTATGTTGTATGTATGTATACACAAAATTCAAAATTCAAATTCAAAACTTTTGTTCAGAGAATACGTTTTCACAAACATGTTCTCCTGTCAGAGTATACAGTAGTAAACGATTTGTATAAATTAATCTACTCTATAAACTACTACCATTTCGGAAACAAAAGCAAAATGACCACTGGTAAAAAGAAATGGCGAAAGAAAACCAGTTACGGCCTTTTTTGTCATTTAAAAATATATCGTACTTTTCTTTTTTTTTCTTTTCTTTTTCAACATAAAATTTAAAACAAGGTACATATATACAACATTACGTACGCGGAACAGACTCGAGTCTGTAAGCTATTTTGTGTTCTCTGTATTATGTTTGTTTGTATTGTAATGTTTATAAACTAATACACTTATTAGCAACAAGGCGGCCTTATTGCAAGCAACTGATTTATAAATATGTATATATGATTTATAAATATATATATAATGGAGTAGGATTATTCAATGCACACAAACAATCAAATCTTTCCTCTAGTATAGAGATCATCAGATGACCCACGTTAAACACATTTGTCATATACAGGGTGCTACAAGAAACAGTGGACACTCGCTTACCTTAAATCGACTCCTTAGTATTCCAACAGCGTGGAGTAACCGCATTGAATTTGAAATGAATAGACCACCTTAGATGTCCTAAACATTGTACCTAGGTAAAGTGGATTAGATTTTGTCCGTGATTTTAAATCTTTAGCTAAATAGTTGCTTCTATAAATTGAACCTTACGTTGCAGAGATAAAGTTCAAAAATAATGAAACAAAAATTATTTTACCAGTAAGGGTTAAAGCATTGATTTCTCTTTTCATTCAGTATTTTACGATAAATAATGATTTGCGCCGTGCACTCAAGTGCATCAAAAGTCATGTACATGACATTTTTTTTTGTCTCTTGTCCAGACACGAGACAAACACATCCAGATGTATTCTATGTTTTATAAGTATATATTTACAATTATATATCCGTTGTCTGGTACCCATAACACAAGCAAATAACACAACCACTTACAATTTAACAAATATACAAACACACAAACTTTACTTCTTTATAATATTAGTATAGATAGTATAGATAAGTACGCATTATTAAGCCTAGAACACTGAACGAATTGGTTGTGTTCGTGTGTCGACTAAGCACTGTCGACGCACGCTACGCACAGCTACCAATTCCACTGAATGCATCAAATACAATCCTTGCGATAACGACACGGTATTAATTATTAGTTGTATATTTATAATTGCTCGGTAAAGGCGATTCGGTTACCATATTGACTGTTGTATTTTGTTTCTGAAATAATAATAAATATGTAAAAGAGTTTTTATACCCAAAAAATACAATTGACAAATAATTTCCATCATAAAAGTGCTTGCGCAATTCGTTCAAATAAGGACATCGATAATATAATAGTGTTCTAATATTACATGTTATTTCCTTGTGAGATATATATTTTTTAAGGGAATCATTAAAGGTGATAATACTGTCTTAAGTCTTAACACAATCGAAAAAGACTTTTCAAAAGAGCTTGCCAGTTAGAAGGAATAAACTTACATAAATACAAGTTAAATGAAAGGAAACCATAGTCTCAGAGCTCATACCGATTAGTAGTATTCAAAAGTGTCAAATCATCTAAGCCAAGAGAAGTCCAGTGCTGGACATAGGAAAAAGTGAAAAAATCAAAAGTGCTTATTTTAGACCAATTCCAATAAAAATATTGACTGTGACAAAAAATAAGCTAATATAACTATTAGTGATCAGTAACTTCAACAATCCAATTTGACAAAGAAAAATTTACTAAAATATTGACTTTGACAAAACAAATACAAAAGCTAATATAATTTTTGGTGCAATCCAATTTGAATAAGAAAAAATTGACTTTGAATAAAAAATATAAAGTTATTAGTGTCCAGTGACCAAAACAATAGAAATTGTCGTGCTAATCGACGTAATTCGTCTAATCGAGTGTACAGTCGGCAAGATAAATCCGCAGACGATGCGACACCGCGTCTTGCCTTTGTTGGCGCCGATGTTCCTTCCGAAATTGTGGAGGAGACGACGTCGTGCGAAAGCTATGGAGAAATTGCATGGGGTAATTAATGATTAATGATAAAAAAAATATTATATTACTTTATTGTGCTACTGGGGTAAGTATATCACAGGTGTTTTGAATATACGCAATAATGCCAGGCTTCTTAAAGGGTACCCTAGACACATTAAATTGGTGATAATTCAGGTCGATAAATTAACTAAATTCAGGAAAAATACTCTCAAGCCCCATAAAGATTAGTTTTTACTAGCAAAACCCGCTCAACTTCGTTGGCGTGTATTTATGCACAGCACGCCTTTATAAAGCGTCATTGACTGTCAGGCTTTTGTCAAAATCGCGTACCCTATGTGTTAATCCAAGGTATCGGCTAGTTACATACCAATATCATAAGAATTCTCCCAGCCATTTGAGCATGAAATAGTAACAAACATAAAGAAGTAACACTCTACACTACGAACTTTCGCCTCTTCATTTCAATCTTTCCTAATCTTTTAAATAAATTATTTATGAAATTTGTTGTGAGTTCCAAAACGTTTGTAGTGAAATCCGTTTCAGAAACAGGCTGAGAGCCATACAAAAACGGTTAATGTACCTATATTATGCAAGGATTAAACTTAGTCGCGAATTAGGCTCTTAAACTAACATCAGTTACTGACATTTAGATCATAATACTAAAAGTTTCCCATTTGAATGTCAAAGCGCCAACTGTTTCCCCAAAAGTTATTCGCTCGAGAACTGAGTAGAAAATCATTCCGTAATCTTTTCCCCATCCGACCCATTTCAAAAGACATCCTGTATCTTGAGGTCTTTGACAGGGCTGTCAAAATGCATGATGGATTATTTTTATGGATATTCTATTCGTTACGCTCAAGTAGAATACTTTTATGCGTTAAAATGGGAATATGGAAAAAATATTATCTGTGATTTCTTTATTTACTTATTATTATATATTTTTTTTGCTAAAAACAAGATTGTATTTAGAAACTATATTCTAATTCTTTATACTTGGCTCAAAAGCTCTAAACAATCGTCTGATTTGAAATATAAATCAAAATAAACACGAATCGATTACAAAAAAGTTGAGAGGTGAAATTTTTCTTTCAAAAATCAATTTCGAAAAAGATTACAAAAAACTTTATAAAACACTCAACTTTATGTTACCACAAGCTAATTGAAAGACAATCGTTGAATATCACTGGAAATCTTATGCCAAGTTTGAACTGTTTTTATGAAGTCGTTTATATAACAAATGTCAAAAACTATTCCACTGATACACTATCGGCATTCTTTTGATTCACGATTGAGACACTATTGAGAGTTCATTGGTGCATTTGTGTTAGTAGGTTCCGTAGTAAACATTTATGTTTATTACGGAACCCTAAAAAAGGACGGGTTGCACTCCAGGAGTGCCGGCAGAAGTGAAAACTTAAACATCAACGTTGTGCATTTTAAAATATTTTTTTACGCTTTTTCGATCAGGCTACGGATCTGACGCAAGTTTAACATTTTTTACCCATCTAAAAAAAGTGCCCAGCGCCGCTAAAGAAGTTTTCACTTCAAAAACGACTAAAACAACTAATGTTTTACTAAGCTATCACAACTACAATTATTCTTTGTTATATTTGACTGGCATACAAAAATAGACTAACATAGTAATTACAATAATAAAGCACGAAACTTAAGTTATTTTGGGAAGCCGTTTTTCGGTTATTTTTAGAGCGATGACGTGTATAGCAGTTTGCGTATCGATCTACTAAGGCTGCCTTTACATCTGCAGTGTGATATGTATTTAAATACAGCAAACTTAAATAATTAACTTGGAGTGTTAGAGAATTTTATGTTACTAGACTTACTTCTAACACCTCCACCTTACAGAAGATCGTAGCCAAATAGCATTGGTCTCGGCCATGTTGTGTTCCTACGGTGAGTAAGGTCTCCAGAGCTCCACTTGGGGCGGTTTTGGTAACGCGTGAGTGATACCCTGGTATTGCAGCGTCTATAGGCTACGGTGATGCTTACCATCAGGCGGGCCGTATGCTTGTTTGTCACCTTTGTGGTATTAAAAAAGAACTTGGAGTGATAGAGAGTTTTATGTTACTAGACTTACTAGAGAACTTTGTGTGTATCTCGTTCTTGCGTGGGCATTTCACATAATCCTTTATTTTCTGATACCTTCGTCATACTAAGAACCCAACCTCCAAGTTTGGTCTACGATCAGCGGTTTAGGCTGTGCGTCGGTCTAGTTATTCAGGCAGGTTAAGGCGGATAAATCATTTTAGGTTATGAGTTTCAAAAAAGCTTGTTAAAAGGGCTAACTGTTGAAATACCATCACAGAATATCGCCATAAAACATCAGTACGTTTCGTTCGGTTAGTGGGAGATACGGAAGTCCAGCTACTTTGGAATTGAAGTACATAGGCGGCTGTAACCTTTTTCCATCGAGTATTCCGCTTGCCTGTTTGTCTGCAGTGTGACATAAAAAAAAATACTTTTAATTGTTATTGTGTTATTGAAATCAACCAGTTAACTTTTATAGGTAACGGAAGCCTTGAATATGACCATATTTGGCTCGTAAATGCCTGTGAATTTTTAACTGTTTTTGTGCCAAATACGACTAAATTGTTACTTTGTTTTTGCCTTTATTGTTATGTTAATCGTATCATTGATTTTAAACGAAACGGTTAACCATTAATGGCGGCCATATTGCCTTTTAAAAGAAACAATTGAATATTTTGTCCCTTTTTAATACTTCTCTTTGAATTACCGAAACTTAAAATCTAAAAGCCACTTCACACGCGTACATCTGACGTCGGTATTGGAAAAGCTTTGACGCAACGCCGACGCAGCGTCAACGCGTATTGACGCGACGACGTCTCTTGTTGTGTGCAATCATATACAAAACATAATTAAATCACTAGCGACACACTTTGTCGTATTACGCCGATTATAGCGTGCAGCCGAAGTTCGGCTCGATTGACATTGACAACATAGCGCGACTTGTGGCGCCACCTGTTGGCCGATAGCCCAACCCATACAGCGCCCTGTATAGTAGAAAAAATATTTTCCCATTGGAGTGACATACTTTCACGAGATATAAGGTAGCTTATGTTGGGCTCTGTACCCCTGACAATATAGCTGATTAGTCAAGCCGTGAAGGAATGATATTAGTATGATGTATTTAGATAATGTTTTTTATTTTATTCGTTTGTTTTTCCAGAGTGCGTCCGAGTCGTCGGCTGGCGCGGGCGGCGGCGGCACGGCGGGGGGCAGCGCTCGCGTCTCCTCCCGTTCCAGGGCGTCAGAGGAGCCCCATATTGGTGAGCATCAGTTCTTCATCTTCTTTTAACACGATTGGTACTCGATAATCAAATAGCTAATAAAGTTATATTTACAGTGTGTTCACAAAAACTCCAAACAAACGTCAGAGTGCTTAGTACGAGTTTTTTTGTTCACATTCGATCATGTCGACGTAAACAAACCGACCAAATAAAGAAGAACTCTCATGTTGCGAATTTATAAGACGCGTGCTACATATCAAAATTATGCGGCTTACTTGCTCACGTTTCAAAGTGAGTAACCCGGCTAATTTGGATTTGTAACACGCGTCTGATAAATTCACAATATGAAACAGTTTTACATTTTGGTCGGCTTGTAAACGTTAACACGTTCGAATGTGACCGAAAAACTCGTACTAAGCACTCAGATTTAAAATATATTCGATATGAAGTAAACATGAATCGATTACAAATCACTTTATTGTGGTAAAGCACACAATTTTCTGGTGGATACAGACGCTGTATGTAACGACTGACGTAACATGTAATTTAAGGAACAATGAAATAATTTCCCGTATACATAATGCTCTTTTTTCATGTGCTTCTCGCAATTAATATCAACTGCGGGTAGCTGGTGTCAGTGTTCACAAGTTCACCTAAGGGTTACGGTCTTAACGACTATTACCTATTGACAACAGTCGGGACCGACAGCACGTGCCTATTGTTTTATGCAAAGTATTGAGAGAGGTAGGGCACAGCGGATAATCCGCTCAAATTGGAGTAGCCAACCTTACAGAAGATCGTAGCCAAATAGCATTGGTCTCGGCCATGTTGTATTCCTGCGGTGAGTAAGGTCTCCAGAGCTCCACTTGGGGGGGGTTGGGAGGGTTGACAACGCGTGAGTGATACCCCCGGTATTGCAAGCGTCTAGGCAACGGTGACGGCTTACCATCAGCCCGGCCGTATGCTTGTTTAACCTTTGTGATATAAAAAAAAGTATTGATTAGGGCCGTTTGAATCTTTTGTTTACAAAATAATTTACACTTTTAAGTAATTAACCCTTCCTTTCCTTTGGGAAAGGTTGCGTAGACGAAAGGCGCCTCATGATAGTAGTCTATGAAAGATGACGCTGATTATAAGAGGGGCTCTAAATTGTCAAGAAAAAATGTTGAATTTTTTCTTTTTCTCCTTTTCAGGAAAGTACAAGTTATTGAAGACAATCGGCAAAGGCAACTTTGCCAAAGTCAAGCTAGCGAAACATGTACCCACCGGCAAAGAGGTCGCGATCAAAATCATCGACAAAACACAGCTCAACCCGGGCTCGCTCCAGAAACTATTCAGAGAGGTATGTCGAAACAAAGTGTAGGTATATTCCATTACACTATACTTGGCGAAAAGCTCCAAACATACGTCTGATTTAAAATGTAAATCGATATGAAATAAACACGAATCGTTTACAAAACTTTAACTTTACTAATGAGCTATGAAATAATAAATTGCCAAATGACAAATAAAGGCCGTAACCGGTTTTCTTTCGCCATTTCTTTTACCGGTGGCCATTTTGCTTGTGTCCGAAATGGTGGTAGTTTATAACGTAGTTTATTTTCTTTATATAAACAAGTTGTAAATGATTAGAAAAAGTGCCTGTGAAGGTCTAATTTCTGATATAAACGATTTCATTTCATTTCAAACACATTTATTGCGATAAAGCACACAATATTATGTTACCACAATAAGGTGTGAAATGCTAGTTCAGTCAGACACAATCATGTCACTGGAGCGTGCAGCATGCCGCGTTGCTAAATTGCAGTCTTAATTCAAAAGCGATGGATATTTGATTTACGGCCTTTCAACGCCGCTTTACCCGCCATTATTTATTAAGAAAAGAAATAACTTTAGAAAGAAGTCGATAATAAAATTCAATGTATTCATCTTTCAGGTGAGGATAATGAAGATGCTCGACCACCCGAACATAGTCAAGCTGTTCCAGGTGATCGAGACGGAGAAGACGCTCTACCTCGTCATGGAGTACGCGTCGGGTGGAGAGGTGAGTCAACCCTCATTTACCCATCAAACAACATAATAATGGTGGGTACAGACTGCTGCAAGGTAACTTCCAATGTAACACGCAATAAAAGAATTTCCCGTACACACAATGCTCTGTTCGGGCGCGTTGTGTGCACGGTTTGTGCGCGCAAGGCGTCCACACAGAATTTTGTTACATTGTATGTATGTTACATATTGCAGCAGTCTGTACGCACCATGATATTAAACCCTTTGTACACTCGCGATTGCAAGATCGCGGCGCACACGAGTTCAAATGCTTGGATCGCGTAGCGTAGTGTGCATGGTTCGTGCGCGTAAGGCGTCTATACTATGGGAATTTTGTTACATTGCGACAATGTCAATGATTTGTTGCCGTCCAAAGTCTTCCATTGCGTGACGTTAAGCCGGGCACAGACTGCTATAATGTAACACTTAATGTAACAGAATTATCATAGTGTGGACACCTTGTAAAACTGGTTAAGAAAGAAAAATATTAATAAGCATGATCACCAAGTCCAAGTGTCGCTTCCAGTTTTGTTAATCTGATGTATGGAGGCGTGGTCAGCTGTTGCGATGCAGCAACATTGTTGCACTTCGCTTTGTCTTGTGAATTCTTGTGAATTCATTTCGCAGTGTACCCGCATGTGATTTATTGTTATTATAAATTTTTGTAAGGTTTCGTTTTGGTATTGTTAGTTGTTTAGTTTTGTCGTTCGCTGTATGTATGCACTTACTTTAAGATATTTTTGTGTTAATTTTAAATGTAGGAAATCTGTGTACGAGTAGCCCTAGTGTGTAATAGTTTATAATTTAGATTAGTCTCATAGTAAGTGAATGTAAATTCTTTTATGAGAAATAAAGTTCTTAAACCTCACCTTGTGCGTACGAACCGTGCACACTACGCGCATGAACCGAGAATTCAACTCGTGATCCCCGCTATTGAAGAAAACACAGCGATGCGTCCACACTATGTAATGCTCCTTTCATGTTACATAACATGTTACAGCAGTCTGTCTATACCCGGCATTACATTTCTTAAGTCTGTACCCATCTTAACAAACTGTAGGTACATTTACAAGAGTGTCTAGTTATCCACTGAAATATTTACATCCAGAAAATATCTCGTAGTAAACAAACTTGTTTTTCTTATGTTCATACCTTGAAATTAGGTATTTGTTTACGTGGAATAAGGCGTGCGTAGTATTCACGTAAAAGAAATATATTATTCACTTACAATAGAGTATTTTCAACTCGTGTTTCTGTTTTTGTCTGTAAATAGGTCAGTGAATATTTTTATATTACTACCTGTTTATGTGCTTAGAATGATTAGGTATAAGAGAATTATTGCAAGAGAATTACCCCGGTGGTTTGTTGGTAATGATCCTACCTTCGGTATCAGATGGCGCGGGTTCGATCCCTGCTCGGGGCAAACATTTATGTGATGGCATTTGTGTTGATCTCGAGTGTATTTTATGTAATATAATTATCTATATACAATAATATAACCGTTGGTACATATAACACAAGAAAGTTTAGTCTCACTTACTTTGCGACCAGCCCCCTTACTCTTGAAGATATCCGCACGATCACCATTGGATTGTTAATTTTAGGTACTCTTTACAGCTGAACTAGCGCTAACTAAATACTAAACTAAATGAAATCGGATTGTATGCTAACCAAATAGTTAGTAGAGTATAAAATTTCAAGGGTACGAATTGGGATTTGCTGTTAATTTTGCATTTGAAATTATTCAGGATTGAAATTAAAATCGCGAATGCTATGCAGAGTAACCTAGCAGGTGGCGCTGGTGTGTGAATGAGGGTTTGCACGAAAATTTACGCCACTTTGGTCAAGAGCCAAGAGTCCCCATCCCAATAATCCGCGCTGTCAAAAGCGACAACGTCAAAAAATCTGACACGAATTTATAGGCGCTATGACACTTTTGACAGGTTTCTGTGGCCTTATTTCACGTAACAAGAACCGATTCTAGTCCGATTCAACGACTCTCGCTGTCCCGTTCAATTCCTATTTGGTATGAGTGAGACAGCGAGTGTCGTAAGTGAAGTCGGTTTTTGTTACGTGAATTGCCCCACTGGACCTGACGTCTCAGTGCTGCCGCCTAGTGGGTGTCATTTCAGAAAACCATCATTGTGTAGACTTTATATTTTCATATTATAAATAGTTTTTATATGCTAGTATAAATATTTAATTATGCAAGTTATACATAGCCAGAAAAAAAACGAAGCAGTATTCCGAAGTAAACGATTTAAAAAAAATCTAAATAAATAAATATATAGGGACAATTTATACAGATTGAGCTAGCCCCAAAGTAAGTTCGAATAATAAAAAAATAAAAATAAAAATAAAAATGTATTTATTCGTCTCCACAAATTACACATTAAGTATAAATAAAATGAATCTTGTGTTATGGGATACTAACTCAACGATATTATATTTTATGACAAATACATATATAGATAAACATCCAAGACCCGAGGCCAATCAGAAAAAGTTCGTTTTCCATCATGACCCGACCGGGGATCGAACCCGGGACCTCCTGTGTGGCGGTCTGGCGTGGTAACCATTACGCCACGGAGGTCGTCAAATCCGGTCCTCGAAAATCTAGTTAACATATATGTTTAATTGTATCTTGCAGGTGTTCGACTATCTGGTGCTGCACGGTCGCATGAAGGAGAAGGAGGCGCGCGCCAAGTTCAGGCAGATCGTGTCGGCCGTGCAGTACTGCCACCAGAAACGGATCATTCACAGGGATCTCAAGGTAAATGGAATAACTTCTATTCGTGGACTAATTCTATTGATCGACGACGTTGCAACCGTTCGTAGGCTACGGTGACCGCTCACCATCACCGTAAGCTTGTTTGCCACCTTTGTTGGATATAAAAAAAAATCTATTGTAATTATTATATGTATTAGTAAGTCTATTGGTGGATATAAGTGGAGTGGATGTTAATCCTTTCATTTCATTTAATTTATTTCATAAAACAATTTACATTGTATCGAAATTAAGTATGTACATAGCACAATAAATTAAAATTAATATTAAATAGTTCATCATAATCAACCAAATTTAGTGTAAAAAAACAAAAACGAAAACAAATGACTCCTAAACAACAATAATAATAAAAAAAAAACACCACTACATCCATGGCTTAACGATTGGCTAGAGTCAACGTTGCTTCACTTGTGTGTTGCCGGCGGGGTCACGGATATATCTTAGTTCACGTGGCCCCGCCCATCTTGGCGGATAAGGTGGCAGTCAGTCAGGTTTTTAGTCGGTATACCCAAGTGCCATTAAAGGGGGAGCCCGACAGACATCCGTCGCTTCCCCAGCGGCGGGACATGCAGTAATGCGTTTTCCTGACTATAAACAAAAAAAAAATGCTTCACTTGTGTGTTCGTTTTAGAGTGAGACAGGAACACGCTATACACGCTACACGATAATTCCGCAGGATCGCTATTGGATTGTTACTTTTAGGTAGTCTTTACAGCTAGACTAGCGCTAACTAAATACTAAACTAAATGAAATCGGATTGTATGCTAACCAAATAGTTAGTCAAGTATAAAATATCAATGGTACGAATTAGGATTTGCTGTTCATTTTGCATTTGAAATTATACAGAATTGAAATTAAAATCGCGATTGCTATGCAGAGTAACATAGCAGGTGACGTTGTGTGGTATACAATTTATTTACTCCAATATCTTTAATTACAGGCGGAAAATCTTCTATTGGACGGAGAGATGAACATCAAGATTGCGGATTTCGGCTTCTCGAACGAGTTCACGCCGGGCGCCAAGCTTGACACGTTCTGCGGCAGTCCGCCGTATGCCGCGCCAGAGCTCTTTCAGGGTAAATAAACCGTGTTTCTCTTAACTTGACCAATGTAGTAAACAATCTTAGCACGTCATTTAAACTAAAATATGCAATTAAAATTATCATTCACACCCAAATAAATAATAGTATATGTAGTTAGAAGTGGCATTTAACACAACACTCTTATTCTGGCGATTTATCGATTTTACACATGGATAATTGAATAAAAAGACACGATAAGATTGTTTACTACATTGGTCAAGTTAAGAAAAACAGGTTTTACTTCAATCATCTTCATTGAATTATAATGAAAATTAAATGAAATGAAATCGTTTATTTCAGAAATTAGACCTTCACAGGCACTTTTTCTTGTCATTTACAATTTGCATATAATATGTATAAAGAAAATAAACTACGTTATATAGAAGAAAGAAATAATTAATTTGTTCGTTATCAATACGACCAATGTGCTAAACTATACATTCATTTAAATCTAAAAACTTATTACCACAATTGTTGATTAGATTAGGCTGATTTCAGAGCCGTGCGTTTTAACCGCGCCGTCCAGTCGCGCGCGCTTGTAATTACACTACATAGTATAGACCGTTTTCAGTTATGTTACGTTTGACAGATGTAAAAACGGTTTAAAACACTCAAAATAAAAGCAGTCCACTCAAAGTAGCCATTGATCAACATAAACATGTTGATCATTGGCGAACTGCTCGAGCAGTATGTCTATATTGTCTATGTCAGCTAACACATTATTTCTGCTACAAAACTGAACTACGTGGAATTCGAAGATTGATAGAAATGTCCACTTTGATACATAAATAAATAAATAAAATATAAAATTAAATTTGTTTATTGTCACAAATGTCTAAAGTATGTTTCAGAGGCTCTGAACTTTCGGGTAAACAAACAATGTTCAATAAAAAAAAAGAACCTTACCGCTCAGATTTTTTAATAATATGACGTGTACAAATAACTTAATCATTCATGCACATGAAAAACACAAATTTCACTAAAATAACCCATTTTTAAACACTTTTTACAATATTTTTCGAAACCTCGGAAACATGACCTCACAAAAAAAATGCCATGACGTCTATTTTGACATTTCACAGATCTGTATTGTCGTTGGATTTTAGTGATGCGACACATAAACGTAAATTCGAATTGAATGAATATCAGCGATTTGAACCTATATAAATTTAAATATTTAAAAAATGTGATTTGCTCACAGACATAACAGACAAAACATTCCATATCAGAAATCGTAACATTACGCACACTATTAAATGTCAATCACACAGACACAAATGGGTACTTTTGTACTGCTTGTTTGGCTGCTTTTGTACGAAGAGTTTTTAAAATGTATTACACAGCCACTTTACACCCATATTTTTGTCTATTTGATATTAGATTCACTAAATTTTAACTAAATTTTTCATGATGAATAGATTCTCAATAAGTAGGTAGGGTACAGTACTAACGAAATAACTATCGCAGAAAAATAAATTAGATCGAATGCCTACCATATAGGGCACTCACTGTGTTTGGTTCGATTCAAAACCGTTATAAAAAAATTACGTTTATCTAATTTGATTTTCTTTCGATTCATTCATTCTTTCGATGCCCATCCCTATCAATTTTAAAAAAATACTTAAATTGTCTTTGGTTCCGTTTGTTTACCCGAAAATTCTTAGCCTCTGAAACGTACTTTAAATACTAAATTGTTAAAATGTTTAATGAGATGTTAAAATGATAAATATGTTTGATGAGCGCATCCGGTTGTTACCACGGCGAATTATGCACTAGGGAAAGAGTAGTGACCGCGCACGCACAAACTCACGTGTTTGGTAGTAATATAGTCACACAGTTCAAACGCGCCTTTCCTGAAACGCGCGCCGTCGGCCAGTGCTGCCGAAGCGCGCATATTGCAACGAAACGCGCGTTACTGAAACTCGTTTCACAGCGGTCTGCAAGCGCGTGCTTTAAAACGCCGGCGTCACTATGAACTCAGCCTAACAAAGTAATCTAATATTTTTCGCACGGGGTGACGTCAAAGGACTAAATATAATGTAATTTTGACCCTGGAAACAACCCTATTGTGCATGTGATAAGAACGTTGGTCGTCCCGTGCAGGCAAGAAGTACGACGGGCCCGAGGTGGACGTGTGGTCGCTGGGCGTGATCCTGTACACGCTGGTCTCGGGCTCGCTGCCCTTCGACGGCTCCACGCTGCGGGAGCTGAGGGAGCGGGTGCTGCGCGGCAAGTACAGGTAATGCATCATGTATTGAGCTGTCTCTCTTACTCAGCCGTGGCAATACTGTTACAATCACAAACATTAATGTTTGAAAACTATTATTACATTTTTATATTTGAATTAAATGAAATCGTTTATTCAGAGAGTAGACCGTAGAGAGGCAGGTTCTCTCACCATGTTGTGCATATTATTGTCTCATAATATGTCATCTTTTCACATCGACATAACAGTGAAGAAGCTGTCCGGTACTGAGTTTTAGCGGCATTGCGATGGTGCAAATTGACACCACCACCCTTCAGTCAGTTGCAAGCTTTTTAACAGATCGTTTTTTGTCAATTGGACACCACTGCTTTTGTCGCTGGCTCGCAACTAACTGAAAGCTGGTGGTGTGCATGTATGGTGCACCACACCACCACCTTTCAGTCAGTTACAATGCCGCAAAATGTCAGTACCGGACACCTTGTCTACACTTTTGTCAATGTCTTTTCATGATGAAAAAAAACAGTTTTTTTTTTACTTTTTATGAATTCATTCTGTTTCCAAAAAGTTAATGTGTATTATAATAGTACTATACCTTTTCTTACCTTTTATTACTTCGTGCTCACCGAATGTTTACAATCACTATATGTCGGACAAGTCTACAGTCTGTTTTGTATCTAATTTCACAAACACAATTCCAGAATACCATTCTACATGTCGACCGACTGTGAGAACCTGCTGAAGAAGTTCCTCGTGCTCAATCCAGCGAAGAGGGCGTCCCTCGAGAGCATCATGAGGGACAAGTGGATGAACACAGGGTACGAGGACGAGGAGCTGAGGCCGTACATAGAACCGCAGCAGGACTTCAAAGACCACAAACGGATAGGTAAGAAAACATTTTAATATATACGGCAAAATATGAAGTAAGGGAAGACCAAAGAATAGATGGACTGATTGGGACAAGCCCATCACACATTCCCACCGCTGTCATAACCTGGACATACAATGCGCGTGAAATAATCACCTATTACGACTACATAGACCAATGTCAGCCAATGTCGTCTGTACATGCACCCGTATACACATTCGTTCACTGAGCGCACACCTTTGCGACTGAGGGCTCCTCGCGGGGCTCCCGGGGTAAGGTAACTCGGTCCGGTGCGGAAAGGAGAGTGGCCATTCTACACAACTCACAAGGTTATCACTTATTCCATGCCGCTGTGTATCTGTATAGCCAGGATCAACCACGGCGACCTCAGATTGACAAGCGATGAAGCTTATTGACGTCCCCTGGGAGAAACTACAGCTGTCTAGGAACTCATAACGTATTAAATCAGAAAGAAAATAAACGGAGTAGGAATTATTAAAAGGATATGGCAGAGTAAGAAGTAGTAACACCAAAGAAAAGATGGATTGAGTATATGAAGGATGATATGTGGAGAAGGAATGTTACGATCGAGATGACGAATGATAGGGCGAAGTGGAAATGACTAATATGTTGTACCGACTCTTAAAGTGAGATAAGGGTAGGACGAAGAAAAATAAGAAGCAAACGGCAGGCAAGGAAGCAGAGAATTATAGAAATATGATAATGGTGTATTTTCTTTCTTTTTATCAAAAAAAGATGAGTGGACAGGGATGAAGAACGTGACTGAAATTATATAATCTATACTAATATTATAAATGTGAAACTGTATGTTTGTCCTCTCTTCACGTCGAAAGTAATGAACGCATTGATCCGATTGATCGATTTGATTATTTTTTATTGTGGATAGTTTAAGGTCTGGAGAGTGACATAGGCAAGTTTTTTCCCACGGGATACAGGTATTCCCATGGGAAAATTTATTGACATTTTCCCTTGACCAGGCGGGCGGAGCCGCGGGTAACAGCTACTATAAAATAATTTGAATTTGCCACTTTTAATTTATGAATTATTTTGTTGTTTGTGATACACTTAAATGGTCACATATACCTGACCAAGCTTCATCACATAAAGCTAAATACACACCTAAATAATGATATATGTATAACCATGTATAACATTTATAATATTTTGTAAACTAGACTATTAACGCCATAATCTAAACCTCTTATTACAAAGAGGATTTCTAAAAGTGTAGAATTATATAAATATAAATATTAAATAAATTATACATGTTATATGAAGTTTTTATATTCCATGCGTGACTTTTATGGCACAGCTCAAGTTGGTACGTGACGCGGACTTATTAAGTGTATATGTGTATTAGAAAACCAAAAAATTCTGTCTTGTTAGTCATTATTAAATAGAAGTTAAATAATACAATGTTTAATCAATCATTGATTTTCATTTAACAAACTTCATTAAAGTATAATTAGTGAAAAATATTTTTTAAACATGTGATTTGTAACGCTATCGGCTGCTTACATACAAGAGCCAAACCATAGGCTGAATCGGGACAAGCCCACTGTAGAATCGGGATCAAAAACGGCGACCTCAGATTGACAATAAGCGATGATAATTATGCTTATTGCCGTAGGCTGTATGTAGAAATGTATGTATGTATGTATATGGTCTTTATATGCTGACGTGGTGTAAGGCCTCGTTCAAGTTTAACAAACGCTAAAGTCGAACGTTTGTGTATAACTTTTAAAGGAAATTTTAATCTTATAAATTCGAGACTACTGACGTACAAGGATGTTTATGTACGTGAGTGACGTTTGTAGGAGCTTACTAGGTTACTGTGACATATTTTCATACATTTTGTCAAAGGCGTACTGTCAAAAAGTGACACAATATGAACGGGAGTTGTAGTTCCTATTTCGGCCACGTTCATAAATACCATTGAAGCACTATACCACAGAATAGATAATAGTACTACGTAACTATACTTACTAATATAGGGTGAATTTTCAATGAGTTGCCATTTTTTTTTTAATAAGCTCTAGAACAATGTAAAAATATGACTTTATCGTATATTTAATCGTAGTATTTTTTGAAAAACATTAATTTGAATACAGTGGCGGTCCTTCCAATAAAGCCGAGAAGCCGGGCTTGCCCTACTAAAATACGCAATATAATATAAAAATTGTTTATGGTTTTTACACCAATCGATTAAGCTCCTGATTCTTTGTCCGTCCTCGAAAAATGGCCACCCTTGAAAAGTTTAACGAAAAATGTAGTAGAAATAGTACGTTTTAAAAAACGTAACCCGACGTGTCAAACAAAAACAAAATTTGATCGAATTAAATAAAAATTGACTTTAATGAGACAGAATATATTTTGGTACTCGTTAGCTGTGATTATCGTCTTGTCCATATATTTTCATGTTTTTTTAGTGCACGTATGTTTTATTTTATTGCTTTTGAATAATAAACTTATTTACGTAAATAAATAGCTTATGTTAAATGCATGATCATAGTAAAGAAATAATAAAACGATTATATAATTTTTCGCCATTTGCTAGTAATATAATTAAATAATATATAAATTCAATAATTGAGAACTTTAAGGATAGTAAAGGTCATCAAAATGAGTTTTAAAACTTATAATAAAAGGTTTTAAAGTTAAATATTAATGTTTATATTTTATAATAAATTCAATGACATAATATTGACAAAAACAAGTAAGTTTCTATATAATGGATTCATTCATATATAATGGATTCTTAATAATTTGTCCTCTAATAAAGACATGGCGTGGCATGAAACCTTTTGTTTTCTGTAAATGACAGTGTTATATAAAATGTTAACTTGATTAATTTTTCTCTCGACAGAGGCGCTAGTGTGCTTGGGTTACAACAGACAAGAGATCGAATATTCGCTCGCCGAAGCGAAATATGACGATGTCTTTGCAACGTATCTGCTACTCGGCAGAAAAAGTACTGATGTGAGTATATCTATAGTTATATACACAGAACAATGAAACGGGGAGTTCTACTCTCCAGTAGAAATGTCGCTACAAATTGTATGCGAACCGTGTCTGTAAGTTAAACGTCAAAGAACCATGTATTCGAAAAAGCGGATACTTTGATTGGCATTGTATTTGTAAATATAAGTACAGAGACGCGAATTCAAAGTGTCACTTCGAATGAGACGTTTTATTTAGCACGTATATGTACAGATTGTCGCATACTGTGTATATGTAGTATGTACAGATTGTCGCTCATAGTAGGTTGCTGCAACTATTAGTTATAAAACCACATTTGCATTGATTGTACCCTGTAGCAACCAGTTTGCGAAACAAAAAAAAAAAGATTCTTCAATGTTATGACCAGAGCTATGACGCTCACATTGTCTATTAGTTTCTTTTATCTGTGGTTCTGACAATCAACACTTTGAACTAAGAGCAAGTGCTGTTTCTTGCCGGTTCTTCTTAGCACAAATCTGCCGTCTGAACTGGTGGTAGGAAAAAATTTAGACGATTCGAAAGAGCTTATATTAGGCCTTACATACTTACTTCGATGGCTCAGCGACCCAAAGTGAGTCTTGGCGTATTAGCGTATTATTATAATTATGAGTGAATATATTAGGCATATTTGAATAGAAATATTTGACTTTGAGCTAATATTTTCTTTATTTTTGTTTTCAGCCTGAGTCGGACGGCAGTCGGTCGGGCTCGTCGTTGTCACTACGCAACACAGCCGCGCCCGGTCAGCCTGCGCAGCCGCAACAGGCTAACGCACACTCCGGTAAGAAATCACACATTAGGATGATTATGAACGTGAGTGACGTTTGTAGGAGGGCGTTACTGTGGCATATTTTCATACATTTTGTCAAAGGCGAACTGTCAAAAAGTGACACAATATGAACGGGAGTTGTAGTTCCAATTTCGGCCACGTTCATATAGATCCTTGTAGCACTATACACAGAAAGAAAAATATACTTTTTGACATGTATAATCCGCGCCACGAGAGGTGAGACCTGACGTATCACATGACATGACTTGTGCAGTAGACGATTTCTATCCCATTTTACTAGAAATGTCTACTGTGCAAGTCAAATCAATCAATCATGTCTCATCTTGACGTGGCGCGCATTGTAGAAACCTGACCACCAAACGAAGAGTAAGAATTAATTTTTTTTTCAGGTAAGTCTAATCATATTTCAACAAAATTTCGTCGAATACTACGTACCTAATCAACATTTATTTTTTATTTATTTTCTTTTTAAGTTGAAATACATTGAGAATTACATGAGAAAACGTAATTCTTACTACATTATACGGGTCACGTTCTCTGCAGCTGACTATGACTCGCACGTACTTTGTATGTGCATGCGAGTTGACGTCATAAAAATAGGCACAAATCGCACGATCGTGCGTGTATTTTCGTGCGAGATGACGAATTACAAAAAAAAGTTGATCAGAGCTATGCGATAATAATATTAGGGTGATTTATATTAATTAATAAGTATTAAAAAAACTATTGTTACGTAACGTAGTATTATAACAGCTTAGACTAATTACAAGGGATATAAAATGCATAGATATTCGATGTATATAAAATTTTATTATTTTCGCTTCGATTAAAACGCTTAGAAAGCCTGTGTCCCGGTACAAAATATTTCTACCAGAAGTTGCAGTATTTGGTAACCAGGCAATGACAAAGATAATTTATTTTTGAAAGTATTTTTGGAGTATTTCACCTCCTCGCCCCAGGTGGGATTCGAACCCACGTACTCGATATCCGGCTTAGTGCTATTTCCAACCGAGCTACCGGGCGAACCTCAACAATATTTTCAAAAATAAGAATGGTTAGTTAAACCGTAAAAAAAATGATAGCGGGTGGAATTGTCTTTGGAATGTAAGTGTTACCTAACTATTGTCCTAAGTGAAAGTTATAACGTGATAGTACGACCCTATTAATTACATGTGCACCAAAATCGTGTGATAACTAATCTTCGCGCATGATATGTTTAGCGCATCGAAGAGCCAATCTGAAATGTAAAATTAAAAATTCACTATTACATCCGCAACATTCGGTCGCGCTCAAACGGGCGAAGTCCGTAGAATGCGCGTGAATACGCGCGTCTTTTTTATCAAAGAAAATATGGGCGTTATTTTACTTTGTGCTATAAAGGTGCATGAGATAAAGTTGTGAAGTTTCGGATTGGCGCTTCGATGCCCTTTGATTCTGTGCTAGTATGAATCGACCCTAAAGTGTCTCGTTAAGCTGTCGTTCACGTAGGACGATAGAACCCTATATTTTAGAACTATTCTCACTCGTTCAAATATTTGCCAAGTCTGTTAACATGAATAAAAAAGTGAATATTTTTTATATAACAAGTGACAATAGTTTTTAATTATATATATTTTTTGTTATAAAATTACGGGACACAGATATCATTCAAGGCCGCAGCAAACTGGCTTCATATGAAGCACACGCTGTACGCACGCACATGTTATGCACGTAAGCGTCCACACACTCACGTGCATAATATGCGTACATGCGTTGCACCTTTGCGTTGTGGCCCTTAACTCAAACTCTTGTCTCGCTCAAACAAAATATGAAATGAGCGAGATAGAGTCCTGAGATTAGGCGAATAGGCTCATAGTAAACGAAAGGATTTAAGTTTTTATTGGGCTTTAGCTTCTAACTGGGTTTATCATTATCATTTATTCATCAGTCGTGTGATTCAGCGGTAGATCATTCTGTTAAGCTTTCCATTCTCTATTGTATACGTTTTGTGCTTTTGTCGTTTACCGATCATGATTTCGACGGTCTTTTCGAAAGTGTTTTTAGAATATTTTATGATGATAGGAGTAGGTTACCTTCAAGAAAATAATATAAAACCACTTGCCACCAATGCAACAGTCAGCCTCATTTTACTGGAGAGCCAGATTGGGTTATATATTTGTATATTGGGTTAGCTTAGCTTACCTGAAAGGTTAGGTTAGACTACATGAAAGGATGGGTTAGCTTATATGAAAGGTTAGGTTAGAATCGGTTAGACTTTGGTTACGTTTGACAATATAATATGATACATAGTTAAATATACCAAAGAGTTCCCTTTTATCCGCTTCCACTTTTATGTTGAATGTTAGCAGTTTCGAGCAGTAATGTCAGTATGAAATTTAGAATAGGTAGTTTTTGAATTATATGTTGTTTGATAGGCGAGGTTAGGTGAGGTTAGGTTAGATAGACCGTGGTCGGTAAAGTACCAGTGTGTAGTGAGTGGTGTCGGTGTGGCAGGCGCGGGCGGCTCGCCGTCGCACCGCGGCGTGCAGCGCAGCATCTCGGCGACGGCGCGGCCGCAGCCCTCGCGCCGCGCCTCCTCCGGCGCGGAGGTGCTGCGTACACAAGGTATTCATGTCATCATTTCATGTACTTGTATTACCATAGATAATAGAAACTGTCGATGATTAATGCGTGTGATGCGTAATGGTGGATACGGACGGCTGTAACGTAATTTGCAATGTAACATGCTATGAAAGATTTTCCTGTACAAATTAAGCTCTGTACTTGCGCGTAGTGTGCACGGTTCGTGCGCACAAGGCGTCCACACTATAGGAATTTTGTTACTTTGCATTAATTAACATGCAGTCTGTACGCACCATAAAAATACAATTCTTTACACTCCCTCTTTTTGTCTCGTTTCTTTTATCTATGGTATCACACAAATAAGCAGTAGATCCTAACGTGTGTCTCCACTATCTGTTCGCTATCGTTATGGGTTCGCTTATGGCTTCTTAGTAATTAACTAACTTAATTTATTCATCCTGGTTAACAATTCAGCACTCATTTACGCTTTTAATAATATACGCATAGTTTAGATTGTACGGTTAGCAAAAAAGTAGATTAACACCTAGTAATATGTAACTTCAAATGTAAAAAAACAGACCGTAATTTAAAAAAAACAACTATTTAAAAACAATTTTATGAAAATAAAGTATAAATAATATTGGCCCCACTTTTTACCCCACATTTCAAAATCTTATATTTTATGTAATGAAATGTATACATATTTTCGAGTGTAGGTAGTAGATTGTCTTAATTAGAATCCACATATAGCTAGTGATTTTATTAACCTTTTGAAATGTGGGGTGAAAAGTGGGGTCAATGCGGAAAAATAAAAAATGCATGTTGTTATTTACACAAATGTTATAGGAGGTCAGACCTATGTATACGACTGGTTATGACCGCCAAAAATGCACGCTAAGCACGAATTTTGTAACTAATAATAATTTTTACAAGACAACTATCTATTTTGACTGTTTACAGAAGACCACAAGTCAACTATGTAATCTAGTTTAAAAGTACAAAGGGTTAAATATCGTAACAAAACAGTTAGAATCGCGTTTCAATCCAACGCTATCTCATTCATACAAAATACGAAATGAGCGAGATAACGCGAGAGTTTGAGAAAAATTAAAAGAACGTTTTTTTTGTTCGCTGCTTAGATAGTTTTCTTGTCTGGTAATACAGTGTTATGTACAAATGTGTTAACAATTTTTATCTCGTGATTTGCAGTTGGTACGACGACTACTGCTGCCAACAACACCACCTCGACGTCGACCACAACGACGTCGAATTTCAAAAGACAGGTAAATCATGAAATTTTTAATCCTTCCTAATTAATGCAAAAGTAACACCCCTTCCACACGGCCCAATCTAATTGGCCAATTTGTATACCTGTCCTTTTCTTTAGATATCACCAAGAACAGGACAATAGATCAAATTGGCCCAAAAATTGGGTGCGTGTGGACGGAGTGTAGCTCTTGTCTGATGATATAGTATAAAGCCCGACCCGACCTCAAAGGTCATAGTATAGTTTTTATCCCAGAAACTGTCAAAGTCAAAGTAAAAAAAAAAAAAGTTTTTTTTTAATATTTTTTATCAGCCATTTGTGTCCCACTGCTGGGCAATGGCCTCTCCCCCCAACTTCTCCAATTATCTCTCCATAGGGCCTTTTCCGGCCAATCCTCCAAATAAGTGTCGAGCTCATCCCGCCATCGCCTTTTTGGTCTTCCGCGACGTAGTTTAGTGATTTTGGCGCGCGTCCAGTGGGTTGTGATATGAGCCCATCTATCGGAAGGCATTCTTCCCACGTGCCCAGCCCAGTTCCATTTCAGTTTGCCAGCCTTGTGTACAACGTCTGTGACTTTTGTTCTGGAGCGCAGTATGGTGTTCCGAATTTTGTCTGTTAATTTTACTCCTAGAATACTGCGCTCCATAGCACGTTATTGATATTGCAAAAAAAAAATACAGAAGACCTAAAATGCACTAAAATTTATCTCACTGCTATGAAATGCAAATGGGAGAAAACCAGCAGGTCCCTAGAGTTGAAATTCGTCCCCTTAGATAAAACCGATTATTTGTCACTAAAATTATTGTGCAGATAATCAGGCAGATTGTCAGTTTTACTTATAAAGGGACGATATGCAAAAAATTTTTTTGCAATAAATTGCCATTTCTAGTAATTCCCGTAAGACTGTTACTTGAAGTTTTTTTTTATTATTTTTCAGAACACAATTGACTCGGCGTCTATAAAAGAGAATACGGCGCGAATTGCTCAGATGCAGGTAAGACATATTTAGCTTCACAAAGTTCTTTTAAACATAATTCTATGTCTCTGTCTCTTTTCCCCTTTTTTAGTTTGTCAGGGACTTAAATGTGTCTATAATGTATGAAGGTAAATGTCTATAATGTGAGAAGTGGAATTGAAAAGCTTATAGAAGTATCAAAAAGTGGTTATTTTCAGCCTGATGGCTAGTCCAGTAACAGTGTCATTAAAATTTAAAATGTATTTCTGCAACGTACAAATTGACAAACTGTAAGCTACTGTGAGAATGAGTAAATAAAATAATGCGTTATCTACAGGTGGCCAGCGGCGCGCGACCAGTTAGCGCGCAGCCGAAACTAGAGCCGCGTTCACGCACCCTCACCGGAGGCGGCGGCGGGACGCGGCGCCTGCAACAGTTCGACACGCCCGCGACGCAACCCGCGCAACCCAAAGCCGACACGCCGCACGATGCGACCAGGTACATATTTGAGTTTAAGACATTTATTTCCCATAAAAGAATTAAAACTTCAGTTGTAATGAGAAATCATATGAAATAACAAAACGACACAAACAAAACAATTAACATTATTAATACTAAGAGTAGTGCACAGCGGATAATCCACTCAAATCGGAGCAGCCCGTCTGGGGAAGGACCTTCACCTTACAGAAGATCGTAGCCAAATAACATTGGTCTCGGCCATGTTGTGTTCCTACGGTGAGTAAGGTCTTCTGTCAGAGCTCCACTTGGAGGGGTTGGGAGGGTTGGCAAGCGTCTATAGGCTACGGTGACGGCTTACCATCAGGCCGACCGTATGCTTGTTTGCCACTTTAATAATAATACAAATTTTGTGAAATTGATAAAATTTTAATAGGTACTCTTATACTGTTGCATTGTAACTGCTGAAACTCCTCCACACACTGGATTAAACAAGCTGTTATTACACACCATTCATACCTCAGACTTATTACTGTTGTACAGTGAACAAGTACCGAAAATGTTTACTGTGTTGTTATTGGTCAATTTTACTGTGTTGCAATGAGAGTTTGACAGTTGTAATTGCACAATCAATACAAAACCAATTGAAAATCTACAAATATTGAGAGAGAATTTAATTTTAGTCAGATGCATTGTCGCATATAGTAACATTTAGGCATTATTTAGGAAAGATCGGTTTAAAAAATAGGTTTAATTGAATTCGCCTCATTGTGCTTCAAAATTACAAGCTATAGCCATGTCTAAATAGCTATGTTGTTTTTATTTAGCTCAATATTGTCAAATTCAAACGCTTGTTGTGTACGGCTAAATCTAGGATATTTTTTACAGAATAGTTAATATTTGAATGCGTTGTCGCAAACGATTTTTTTCCGTGACGATCTTGAAAGATTAAACCCTGTAACATCGCAATTGATTGTGCACAGTCAGTCAATGAAAGAGGTGACCAGAATAGAGAATTATGAACAATAATGACGCTAATTATTTAAGCATTGTTATGTTTGTAATTACTTAATACACTATGAATATTATATTATTGATAAATAAAAATTCGCGTAGGTACATCCATCCGTTCACGCAATATTTAGGAAACTTGATTCATATTTACGGCCTGCTCATCTCTTTCATTGGCTCACTGTACATTGGGTTGGCAACGCGCGAGTGATACTCCCGGTATTGCAAGCGTCTATAGGCTACGATGGCGGCTTACCATCAGGCCGACGACCGTATGCTTGTTTGCCACCTGTGTGGTATAAAAAAAACTTTGTGCATATCTTAGGATTTTGCACTAATACACTAACATCCGGGTATTAATAAGGCGGTAAGACATTTATTCAAAGTATAGATTCACGACAAGAAATTATATTTACATAAAACAAAACGTGATTCCTCTACTTTTGGAGGCATTGCTTACATTTTTAAGGAGCGTATTGTCTTGTCTGTCAGCTGACTGTAACGACTGAATTCAAATATACGCCCAGATGCTAAACAGGCGCTTTTGTATGACGTCGTATTGGTAGATTGTGTATCAATTTTATATTTATGATCGAAACTCTAAGATGATTCTCAAATAGTCCATGGTAGTCTGTATCTATCTATACACATATTACAATAATAAAGCTATGTATAAATTATATCAAAGCATGTGAAACTAACCGCATGTCATGGCAGCGCGGTGGACAAACCGGAAAGTAAGAATGGGACAACGGGCAACGGTAATTCGGGGGGAGGAGGGAAGACGCACGTCAAAAGTGCATCGATATCTTCAGCGACCGGAGCTCCCCCCCTCGGGGCGGAGTCGGCTCCCCACAACGCATCAGCCAGGGACTTGGCACAACCCAGACCTAGGTACCCTGGTTTGCCTGGTTTCAGCACACATGTCCGTTATTAGGAATTATTCGAACTTGTTTTGGTTACGTATAGTTGATTTTGACTTTTTTAAACCATTTTCATCAACCACAAAAAGTTCACTGCTGGACATCTTAAAAATTAATTAAACATAAACTATATTTGGAATCCTCGCGGTGTTTCCGGATAACTATATCTTGAAGAAAAAAGCGTTTTCAACGTTTTCCAATGGCTCAGTGACTCCTTTAAAAAATACACAATATAAGTCATTAGAATATGTAATAGTTTAGTCAACTTTCCAATATTTTTAATAGTTATTCTGCCATTAGGGACGGAGACAAATACAACAAATTAAAAACCATGAAAATCAGACCTGCTGGTCTAAATGTTCGAACAAACCTGTCTTGTTTTATTTATTAATATTTAAACAAAAACTGAAAAAAAAAAAAACATCTCGCTTACAAGAAGTTCATCACTGGACGTAGGGTTCCTTTAAACGTTTTTAATGTGAAAGATATTTTTTTTAATAAATTTATAGTAACATGAAATACAACTATACGTCACCATAATATAGTTTGGAAGTACGGACGTGTTACAATGCTAGCTTGCTAGGTACATACCGGTATAGTGCCGAGAATATGCACGCAATGTATTATAAATTACCGCTTGCACCCAATCGAAAAAATCGGAAAGACACAATATAAAACTAAGTAAGACATATTTATACAAACGCTTCATAAACTTAAGTCATCTTTGTGCAAAAAAAAAATAATAGTTTGTTTGGAATACATAACAAGGCTTACAAAAACAAACAACACGATGACATCTGTAGAAGTATTAAACTGTGACACAGATATCAACGCCCTCCCCGGTCGTCTATGAAAAAATATATGCTATGTCCTACTTCAGCGTTGTTCCGATTCATACGACTTCGGCATTTATAAGAAGCCAAATCAGTAACTACTAGAATTTCTGACTAAATACGCCTTGCGTCTCTTCTACCATTGGGCAAAGGACGCCCTTGAAGTCGTCAATATACTACGGCTTAACGAAGCGCTTGAATGAATGTGTCATACTGTATTTATATTGTGACTTCTACGGTGGAACTTCTACTTCTATTTTAGAAGGTTTCTGTAGCCACCGATATGGTTATGGCATCGTGCTAAATCACGCTTAGTTTTTCTAGATTTTTTTGATTTCGTAATATATTTATTTTTGTAACGTTACGTTGTTTGTAACAAACTTTGTTTTATTGTTACATCGAAAGTATGGCTTAGGTTTTAAATTTTTTGTTCGGAGCTGCGTTGTTCGCTTAGGTTTTTAATTTTTTGTTCGAAAATTCGTTTTTCTCTTGTTCATAAGCGTTTGTGAAAGCGTGGTGGGAGATTTTTTTTTACATATTTGTGGACAATTTTTAGCTTTTCAACTTAAAATGATAGTTTTATTTTGGTACCTGCGCAATAGGACAGTGGGCATATTCTCATAACAAAAATAGTTAAAATTTCAAACTCACTCACTATCTCCTTCATTTTATATTTCGTGTGAGCAAGATGGCGCTTGAGATTGAAACTTAATTTTGTCAATTTCAGTTACGGGAATAGGCTCGCATTGTTGTGGAATTTTACTAACATTTTTAGTTTTTTTATGTATTTTTTCTGTTATTGCTTTTTGCTGTAAACTAAGAGCTTGGCAATGCTAACAATTAGTTTGGATACTTATCTCTCTCTCAGTAGTTATCTTCTAGTGTTTAGAATAGTTAGAAATTATATTTATTTAGTAGAAGGTAAATTAAATTTCTAGTAAAATATCAATAGTTTTATTTTAATAATTGTATATATTGTAGATATGTTTCTTGTAGAATAAAATTAATAATTAGTCTTACATTTAATGTATCACTAGCACTCACTAAATGCACATTTATTATGTAACAGCTGTCTTGTAACATATACACGAGTTGTAACAAAAATATATAATTTTAAATTAAGATACATTTTGTAACATAATGGTAAAGAGAAATCAGTGTATTTTTTAAGAAGGTTCTTACTGGTATTTTTGTCACATAAATTTTAACTATTTATTTATTTCACAGTCGAGTAATTTATTAGCGTATAAATGTACTACGGATTATTAATAAAACCACAATTTCTTTTAATTGCTTACAAAGTTAAGAAACAACCTGCCGTCAATGATAGATTAAAAGTTATACATTATTCTGTGACATTAATTGACACATTGTTTGTAACATTAATTGTAACCAATGTATTTCAGTTTGAACTCGACTTTGAGTGCGGGTGGAACGGCGGCTAGTGGTGGCGCCGCTGGTGCGCGGCGGGATTTTCCCAATCCTATGGTGTTCCCGAGAAACGTGCCCTCTAGGTCCACCTTCCATTCAGGTAATTATTAAATGCTAATCGATAAGTAAACGATAAGGTGCTCCCCACACCGGTGTTTTAAAACGTTATTTATCAAATTCAGTAACTTTAAACCAGTTTTATTTTCTGCTCCAACCACAAGCATGTTAAGCCTGGTTTACTTTGGGATCAAGTGGCGCTGTGTGATTTGTCCCTATATATTTATTTTATTTATATTTATTGCACAGGCCAGACGCGGTCGCGCGGCGCGAGCGCGGGCGGCGCGTACGGCGACGGCGGCTCCCCGCACCAGGCGCGGCCGTCCTTCTTCTCCAAACTCTCATCCAGGTTCTCCAAACGGTCAGTACGCACCTAATACTAACACTGGCTCATTCACGGGGTGACGTCATAAATGACAATACACATTTCGGCGTAAGTTTTCACGCCAAAGTTGAAATCGTGTGAAATTTATACTAAAGATAATACAATAAATGAAAAATTATCTTGAAAACCCGATCGATTGGCATTGGATTTTCCATGAACAATGCTCTAGCTCTAATTTAATGAAAATTACGTACGTTAACCAAAAAATTTGTAAAATATATTTTTTTGCAAATTTTTCACGGATTTTTTTTTCGTCAATGCAAAAATAAATACCATAACAATGGTTTCTACGACTCGCGACTCTGGAGCCTATGTACAGAACTGAAAATATTATATTATTAAACAATTGATAAATAATACTTTGAATTATGTATTGTCAGTTATGATCAGTCATCGTAAGTAACAGACGAAGCATCGGTAACCCAAAATTCAGAAAAAAAATATTAATAGAAAACTTATTTCACTTACAGCCAGTTTTTGATACGCGCTTTTAAAGTTAATGACACATTATAATGTCAAACTAAAGAAGAAAAAAAGAGACACCTTCAGACTAAATGTGGAATTAAAATTAAAGTTCGTTTCAAAAACTGGCTTTTAGAATGAGATTATCTGTGGTAAGAATGCTCGTTTGTTTACTATGTATTATATTAGCACGATTCGTTTCATCATTACACTACATATATAAATAAATATCCCTATGTAATATTTATTGTTACAATCTAATTGTAACATAACCTTTTTTTTAAAAAAAAAAATATTACTTATAATAATTTTTTCATAAATTTATTACGCAGGGTTATTTATTGATATTTTGTAAATAACAATATATTATACCATTATATAATTAACATTTGCTATGTAATTAATATGCCTATATACTAACACTTGTTTAAGTACATAATTATAAATATATAATTATAATATTATCATCACAGGCGTGTAAAAGACACATAAATACTTTAATTGTAACATTGAATACTTTTATTGTAACTTTACAATTCTAGTTTGTTACATTATAATTTTATATTTTTTTGTTGAAGAATTCATGAGCTGAATGCTTCATGCTATTATAATCGTGTAAAGAGGTTTTCTCTGGTACCAATCTATGAAAAAAAAAAAAAAATTTAATTTATCACTCATTCTAAAATTATATTATATCATATTTAATAACACATTAAATTTGCTAACAAGAAAAGACTTAAAATATATATCTACAGATTGTAAGACTGATATTTTAAAGTATATTTGACAAGTTTTCGATCAAATTTTCATATAATTAAAATTATTATTATTCAAAAAGAATACCAAATAAAACGAAAAGCTGAGAATATCATTCCACTGTCACGCTAAATTAGCTATTCACGCTATGCCATGCACATTATTGTGTGTCATCATTTCGCCATTCTCATAAAAAACTATACTATAAAATAGTTGTCCAAAATGGCGACCATTAATGGTCAAATAATTTTCACTTTCTTAAAAAAAGGGTTGTGGAAAAAGACTTAGATTTTTTTATTTATAATGAGCTCTTAATAAGGATTTAGAATAGTATTCTCATGTTATTAAAATATTTAATGGAATTCGGATTAACGAAAATTTCTCCAATGTGACGTTGTCGTTTGGAGTAATTTTTGTAATATTGCCTTGCGATTGTAATGTGCGCTATCCCTGTTTAATTGGTTCATGAGGATACTAATGTAAAATTAAACTAAAAGAGCTTGCAATTGGTTCAAAATTATGATTATTATGTAAATAATTGTCAAACACCATCCGTAACACACTGTCTTTAACTATCACTGGATTAACCCATCGTTCTGTCGTTCTTTAATTCATTTTATGTGTGTTCTTCACTATCGAATGACGCCGAAACTCGTCTCCCTCGAAACACTTCCGTGCTCCGTACATTTTTTTATTTTATTTCACTTTTTTTCTCGCGTCAATACAGGGGATGCACGATGCTAAAACCTCCCAAAACTCCTCTTCAGTAGACGTACGCACTTACCGATTTTTATTATGTAATGTTACGTTAACAATGCGACATACCAACTTGTCGTTTTTTACACTTTTTACCGGTTTTATCGTCCCAACGACACTACCTTTCGACCGTTTAAAGTAGATGAATTTAGTAAGCATGATGTACTCCCCTACCTTTAATTAAACGCTATTTTTTTTTCGCTAAATCAAACGAGCTAAGGCAGTTTATGCCATGCCTGTACGCTTTGAGTGTTGTTCGTAGTGCTTATTAACGAATAGTGCCGTGACACATCGGTAAAAACGTAAGTATTTTACCGGTTTTAGCCTCGTCGACTTGAGAGGTGTACGGATTTTTATCATACAACATCTCTCGTGCATCCCCCGTGTTACGATTACTATAATTTTTGTTTACGATTTTTTTGTTTCCCTCTAACCGTACGCTTCTACTAACGAACGTCGACGGTCGCGATCTTTTTCGTACGTTTATCGATATAGCTTTAGTATAGTCTATCCACAACCCTTAACGTGAGTGTTGCAACGTGACGGTTTTTTTTAAAATTGCGGAGGGAGTTAAGTGAATAGTATTGTGCATCTAATTGTGTTTCGGCGCGAGAAATAATAGGGTTGCCATATAAAAAACTAATATTAGGGCGTACACTGTAAATATATATCATAAAATACCAGTTAACCTATCACATAAACCCAATATGTATTATTACATTTCATATTTTAATTTTGTTACAATCAGTGTAAGTTTGTTACAATTTTACACTAGTTGTAACATTCCGTTTCACCTAATTTAATATTTTAAACTAAATATTTTAAATAAAAAAAACAGAGTGTTTATTTACGCAATTAAAAATATTTTGCTTGATTATTGTGATAATCTTTTATATATGGCAATCCTACTTTCAACAAAGTGCTAACAAAAGTCAAGATATGAGCCGGAGAGAGAAGAGGGCGGCGATACGGCTAATATATAGTCGTTTCGCTCACCCGTTCCGTTGTACGCAGGTTGAATCAGAATCCGTGAGCTGCGACGCCGGCCTACAAACAAGAAGACGAAGTATTTTATAGTGTAATGGTACGACACTTGATTGTTTGTTCATCTCTTAAACAATTTGACGTGTCTTTAACTTTTCCATTTAAGAAAATGTGTTAAAAAGGAACTTTTCGTGATTATTATAATAGTAAACACCCCTTAGTGGCTTTTTTTCTTCTATCTAGAAGATATTCTGATCAATAGTGTGAAGTAGGTTGTGATATAAAAAGTAAGTTTTAATGGGTGTTGTAGAGTTTTTTTTTTCTCCAAATTATAGTATCCTTATTGTATAATAAAAATACATTTAATGTCTCATAATTATATATCATGTTCTCGTAAATTAATAATTAACAGAATTAACGCGATCATACGTAAGTGCTTAGTACGAGTTATTTGTTCGCGTTCGATCATGTCGATGTAAACACACCGACCAAATAGAGAAAAAGTTGTGAATTTATAAGACGCGTGTTACATATCGAAATTATGTGGCTTATTTTTATAGTGAGCAACCCCGCAAAATTGGATATGTGTATGTATACCATGATAAATTCACAATATGAAAAAAAAAATTCAATTTGGTCGGTTTGTACACGTTAACACATTGGAATGTGACCAAAAAACTTGTACTAATCGCTCTGGTCGAAATGTCTACGTATAAAAGCGTCAAATCTCGGTTTATTATTAATCTATAAAAAGACGAAAGTATAAAATGTCCTCTAAATTTTTCTATTGTTAGATATGAACAGACAATTTCGAGTCAGTGTTGAGATATGCAGTAAATTGATTATCATATAGATAATCAAAGTTGCATTCTCAATTTAATAGTTTATAATTGTTATTTTTTAAGTGTTAACAACTTCTTCATTGGTATATTAGTAAATCGAAGTCCATCCGTATTGACATTGTTAATTTGAATTTATTATTGAAAAAAAATTGAAATTGTAATTAATATCACGCGGTGCAATATCGGACTATATGTTATTTTATTGAAATAAATATTACATAGATGTAATTTTTCTAATACATAGTCTATTTCCGGATGGAAAGATCGGTGGTCCGTTGGTATCTTACCTTCGGCACCAGAAGCGGGCTCGATTTCCGTTCGGGGCAAACATAACGGATATCTAATGTTACAAAAAATGTAACTTATTTTTTTTTTTCAATATTATGTGTTTGTTTTATAAACAGTTGTTATAACAACAGAAAACCATGATGATCTATCAGTATAAAATGCAGTCAATTTATGTCTCATATCCAAGTGAATGTTACAAAAAATGTAAACATTTTTTTGTTTTTTTTATCATTAATAAATACTTGGTCACCATAGCACAGAAAATGCTATTACAATAGCTCATATCCAAGTTAATGCTACAAGTAATATCAATTTTTGTTTAATTATTACAATAGTTTTTTTTTATTTGACACAATTTTCATACAGTTTAAACTTAAAATTACTTAAAACTAATTGAGTGAGTCTAAATCAGTCTCCACCATTATTGTATTTGTTTCAATAAATAACATAGAGTCCGGTACTAGTCCCGCCGCGTCACGCATTTCATCTTAGATCATAAGGAATATTCGACTTTTTCGAAACGAATTTTTAACATTCCAGGGTTCCGTATATTTTCAATATTAATTTCACAAAAATGCACAAAACATGTAAAAAAAAATGCAATTCATCCATTGGTCCACTCAGAATTTCGACAATTAATTATTCAGACAGTCTAAATTGCGAAACCTTAACTTCGACAGAACATATATTTCTGAACTTCGACGATATTTTGTCGAAGTAATGAGTTTCGAACTAATGAGATTCGAAATTTAGACTGTCGGAATAATTATTTGTCGAAATACAAGTGACACCCCATCCATTGTTATTCGGACTCTGCTTGATAAATCATAAAATTGACGACTGAAAAGAATATTTTGTATATTTGTATTATTATACACACTATACTTAGATTTTTCAGTGACATTATCTTGTTATTGAATGTTGAATGTGGATCATTTTAAATTTTAATTCTAATCACAGGTTCGTAAGGCTATTGTTAATAGTAGAATATCTATATATTTTTTAATTATATGTTGTCAATAGAAATGCTTGGCATATTAGACGGGGTTTTAAGGTCGGCACCTAGGTGTTACAACTTTACAAGCGTCCATAGGCTGCGGTGACCACTTATCATCAGGTGGGTCGTATGCTTGTTTGCTACCTTAGTGGCATAAAATGACATATTTTTGTAACATATTGTGATCGCTAATAAAACGATGATGATAACGTCGATATCCATATCCATACCCAGTAAACACTGTTTATACTTGAAAAAAGTCTGTAAAGTCTCTAGTGTGAAATGGATCCAAAAGGATCCGACAAAAAAGTATTTTTTTAAGACAGTAAAAATTCTTTTATTTTGAGTATATGATATGTGTAGATCAGTCTGTTTTTAGGTGAGCTGTTACATAAAAAATATTTTCCTACTGTTAACAAAAGCCTTAACCACACTCTGTTGCCTTCTATTATTATTGTATACCTATGATATTTTCCTAGATAATTCTATTTCTATGTAAAATGGTCCACAAATATGCAATTAATATATTTAAGGAGTGAGTGAGATTTATCAGCATATAAATATAGTAATTGTTTAGTATAAGATGCAGCATCCTAGCTTGGTACAAATACTCAGTAGATGTTACCATAAAAACACTTTTAGGCAGCTGTATTGACTAAATGAAAATAAACCTTAAGGCCCACTTCATAACACACTTTTTTGAAATTGTTTTACCGGGATTTTTGAGCACCATAGTTAAAAAAAAAAAAAAAAAATTGTAATGAGTAAAAAACCAACTTTCGTTAAGTCGGTGGCTTATAGGCGGCTTGAAAATATTGCCCTCAGCCAATCTGCATTGGGGCAGCGTGATAGATTACTTCCTCTTCGATTGAAGGACGACCTGTATTGTTTCCCTACAGTGTGGGATGATTTATGGGTTGATATAAATATGAGTGTTCATTATAGTAACTGCAATGTCGATCCCCCTTCTTCCCCCTTTTTCCCCTCTTCCCCCCATTTCAGAGAGAT